>CM036916.1:23343731-23943731 GCA_020800305.1 Porphyrio hochstetteri
CAGCCCAGCGAAGGGAGCTGTGCCTCCCTGCACTTGTTCCTGGGCAGGACTGAGCCTGAGTGGGTTCCCCCAGTCCCAGCAGCCCTTGTTTTAACTGAAATGGTGAGAAATCAAATTGCTGTCTGTTCAGTTGCTCTCCTCAGAGCGAGGGTGTGCGCGCGTGTCTCTCTGGTGCTCAGGCCCTGGATTAGAACAGCCACAGGTGGTCTCATTCCAGAAGGAGCTGGGGTTGGTGGGTGTGGAGTTGGCTGCCGAACAGGGTGGGCGGTGAGAGGCTGGAGTAGGAGCCTGGGGAGCCTGTGCCTGTGTGAGAATTTGTTTAATCCTTGACTGTACGATGGGGATCTATATATTGATTGAGAGGCCTGCTTGTGGCTCAGCAAATGGAAATCTGCCTGGTATGCAGGGAAAAGAAGACCTTTAGGTGTTCCTCTGTAATTACATGGTAGAGTAGCTCTTGAGGAAGATACAAAACCGTGCTGGAGGCGGGCTGTGCACCGAAGGAGTGCAGAACAGCTTGTCAGGTGTATGGCTATATTTGCTTCCATCTAATTTCCTTTTAGGATTTTCTGCTAAGGTGTAGAATAGGATATTAGCAGTTAGCATGAGCTCTGTGAGCACGTTCGTACAGTAGCGGAGTTGTGGCTGGCTGGAACAGCTCCCTCAGGTAGCTTATCCTGGGGGATGCAAGTCTGCTGTGAGCATCCCGCCACTGCTGCACTCAAAAGCCCCGTTGCCAAAGGAAGGAGATAGCTTGTCCAAAAACTGTCCCCTGCAAGTGCTCTTTCCTCCAGGACCCAAAGGAGCCTTTTCCAAGCTTCCTGGCCTTGATACAGCAGGGAGCAGCCAGCCTGGCTGGTCCTCAGCTACTGGTGTTTCACTGATGTCTTGCACTGTGCTTCTTGGCTTGGAGAGTTTTCCTGGGAGACCTGACATCGTGTAATTTAGTGAGGAGAAAAGAGCTGACATCAAGAAAGGGGCAATGCTGGAGAAATAGTTACAGGGAGAGAGCATGGAGTCTGTCTACACTCCCTTGCAGAGGCGGGCACGAGCACTAGCTGAGCGTAGGAGCACGGGCTGAGTGAGAGAGCTGGTTATGTTCAGATTGGTGGAATTTGGCAAGGAGATACTGCTTCCCACATGCAGCAGGGAGAAGCTCCTCGGTTAACCCATTGATTTCAGACAAGCCACTCGCATGATGCTGTGTGGTGCTCCACTCTACAAAACCAGGTAATCTACAGGAGCAGAGACATCTGCTGTCCTTGGGTTTTCACTTGCCAGGCCACAAGCCCTCAGGCAATACAAGCAGGATTTTTTTTCTTCCAGGGATGCCTTTGTCTTACCTCTCTGATGTGAACAGTTAGAAGGGACTGCAGGTGCTTTCAAAACGTTTCTCCCTCCGTTTCAAACTGTGGCAGAAGCATAAAGCTGTGAACATAGACAGAGCTAAACCTCTGGAGCTCTCCAGGAGGAAGCCCAGGCAGCTGATTTCATTTTCATCGGGAGCTGGACGAGCAGGACATGAGCTCAGGGAAGGAGCTTTGAGGTTACCTGTAGCTTACTTTCCCTCACTTGTCTACCCTTACCCTCTCCTAGGCCCTTGTTTCTTGGTGTGGCACCAAACACGCTCTGTGCATGATGCAAGTCGGCCTCTGCAGCTCTGAACTTGCCTGCTGTTATGTCACCCAGAGACACACGTGGGCTAGCAGACACTTCCTGCCACCATCTGAATTTTGGGTGCTCACATTTCCAAGGTAACCAGGTTATTTGAGGGTTGTTGTTTTCTTTTTTTATCCTTTGTGTGAGCAAATCAGGCTATTTGCAGTGTTGCGAAGGCATGTAAATAGTTCAGCTAATCAACACATCCCTGTGTTTACAGCCAACTGGCACAGGCTGTGTCATACTCTGGGCTGCTCTGAAAGACTGTGAAAGTGGGCCTTCTGCTGGGTGTTGTGGCACTTGCTTCTTTGCTTCCTCAGACCTTTTCCTCAATCCTGCCTGAGGTCAGGGTGCTGGGCTGGCAAAAGGTCATTCAGGATGAGAAAGGCAGGCACGGAAATGTTCGGCAGGTAGAGAGTAGCTTGTGGGAGCCCTGTCCAGCCTCGACCTCCTGTTCCTGTGAGTTCCTCTGTTCAAGCTGCAGCATTCCCTTTTTGCTGGCTTTGTCTTTTGAGATGGAGGGCTATGAAGATGATGAAGGGCCTGGAGCATCTCCGCTATGAGGAAAGGCTGAGTGAGCTGGGGCTGTTCAGCCTTGTGAAAAGATGACTGAGAGGGGATCTGATCAATGGTTATCAATATCTGAAGGGTGGGACACAGGGGGACATGGCCAGCCTCTTCTCAGTGTCTGTGGGGACAAGACAAGGGGCGATGGCCTCAAGCTGGAGCACAGGGAGTTCTGCACCAATCTGGGGAAGAACTTCTTCCCAGTGAGGGTGAGGGAGCCCTGGGACAGGCTGCCCAGGGGGGTGGGGAGTCTCCTTCTCTGGAGAGATTCCAGCCCCGTCTGGAGGCCAACCTGTGCAATATGAGCTGGGGAGCTGCTTTGGCAGGGGGTTGGACCCAATGGGCTCTGGAGGGCCCTTCCCACCCTACAGCTCTGTGGTTCTGTGACTTTCTCACAGCGCTGCCCAGCAGCACAGCCGAGGGACGGGCTGCGCTGCAGTGACGCTGCCCAGGGCTGCCAGGAGGTCGCTGATGGCTCCCAGGCCCAGGCAGGGTCTGAGGTTTGGGTGGGAGATGCCATTGCAAGAGCATGGCGTGAAGGGAAGCAGCTCTGCCATGTGCTGGTGGCTGTGTTGTGTTGAGGAGACTCGCCATGCTGGGAAGGGACAAGCGGGTGCTGAGGGCTGCCATGTCCAGGCATGCAGTGGAGTGGAGTCTGGGCTGCCACACGTGTTCCAGCTAGTGATGTGGCGGGTTCAGCAGCAAATGGTTGTTTCCTGGGGGCCATGCTCAAGTTTAAGTGGCTGTTTGTGTGTCACCTGCCTTGAATTGGCAGGAAACCATGAGGCAGAGCAGTATGGTCAGCGCTCTCCCCAGACTGAGCAGTGGCAGCCATTCTGCTCCACAGCGCCCCCCCTACCTGTCGTGGGAGCCGGTGCCTTGAGGGGAGGCACCAGCACCCCTCTCCCGTCCTGGGCCAGCAGGGCTTGTAAGGAGGGGAAAAATGACCTTGATGAGCACCATCTCCTTTTCTTAGGCTGGCCATGTTTGCCCTCACCTTCTTCCGCTCTGAAACACCTGAGGAGCTGCTGTGAAACCTCGGGTGGCACCTGAGGGGGACCCTGACTGGTGGCCTGGGAAGGCCTGAAAGACTCGTGGCCATCGTGATGGTAGAGAAATGTGACTGGGTGCTGTGAAGGAGGTGTGGGAGGAGGAACGGGTGGGCGAGTAAGGCTCTGTGTGGCTGATGGCAGCTGAACCCCTCAGCCTGCCATGGTGGCAGCCGTCCTCAGCAGCTGTGATGACGCTGGCACCAGCAGCCAGAGATGATGAGCCGCTCACAACAGAACCCTGAGTTTCTGGTGCCCCTGGGCTCCTCCCTGACACCTCTGCGCTGGTGTCAGGCCGTGCTCAGCTGTGTCGTGATCATGTTTTGGGCTGGGAGCTGGGTTGGGGCGGAAGCTGTGGTTCAGCTTTGATGGCTCAGTCAAGGGTTGGGGATTAATTACAGGTTGGCATTAATCATGCAGCAGGCGCAGACACCCGGGCTGGCTGTACAGCCCCAGGTACCCAGCCTCTGTGGGCCACGTGGACCTCCCCAGTGCTGGGGCAATGCAGACCCCTCCCTCCCTTGCTCAGTGCAAGGCAAGACCACCAGCACTGTCTGGCCTTTCCTTCTCCCTTCTGTCTGTGCTTGTAGCTGAACTTGCATTTGTTCTGCATCCTCTTTCTTTGTTTTCCCTGGTTTCTCCACTGCTTTGTGTTTCTTCAGATATTTGGGATTGGAGGTGCTCTCGCCTGGCAGCTGCTCCTGCAAAGCTACAGTCCTTCTGCAGGAGGCTGGAGCCTTGGCTGTCTCCGAGACGCTGGGGCATGTTGGAAATGGAGACCAGCTGTGCTATCGGGAGATTTGGGGGGTGGGGGTGTTGCTACTTCTGTGCAACAGCAGTGATGCAAGCAATCCAAGAGCATGTAGAGCCTTAAGAAGTATCTGGTGAGGGAACCAAGTAGGAGTGGAAGAAGGGGAATCCAGACAGATTTATTTATTTTCCTACTTTCTTTCCCTGGAGAAACATCTGGCTTATGTAAAGCCATTTGCTGGGTTGCTCAGTGCTTTATTTTGAAAGTCTCTGCGTTCAGGCACTCTGCTCTTCCCATCAACCTGCTCTTCTCATCTCCCATCACTGCCTCAGGGGCAGATTCTTCATGATTTGGGGTTTTGCTTTTATGAAGTTTACTCTTTGTTTCTGGTCTGCGTTGTCTTTTTCTTCTCTTTCCTTTCCTTGTAAAGGACTGCTCTAGTTTGGCTTGTGGTTTTGCCTTGTTTTCTGCTGAGAGGTGAATTGTTGTGATGAACCCTGCACAAAGTGGGAGGGAGCAGGAGAGGGCTGGTGCATTGGTGAGACCCTGGTCACTGGTTTGGCATTAGGGAAAGCACCATGCCAGCAAGAAGCCGAGCTCTGAGCTTTGACTGTGGATCCAACACCCAAGAAGCATGGCATTATTCTGTATTGGGGGTTTTGAAAAGGTGTGAGGGGGTACAGTAAGACGGGTTGTGACTTTGGATATGGGGTAAGCAGTCTCCCTCCTTTGACCAGTGTGCCTCTGAATCAGACCCCTCATTTTACCACGCAGTCCTGGCAGTGAAGCCACCAAAGAAGATTTACAGCTCTCCTCCAGCAATGCAGCTGGGCTCTTACTCTCAGGTTGCCACTTCCTCCCCCTGGATGGCTGATTCCCCCATGCTTGGAGCAGGCAGGATCACATTCTCGAGAGCCAAGCAGGATCCTCTCAGACCTGTGCAGAGGGATGCGGGATGTGAGTTTGAGGGGATTTGGGGTGCTGAGCCCCCAGAAAGCTGCCCTCTCCTCTGACAGCGCAAGGGTCAGCTCTGTGGTGAGCTCTGTCTCCATGTCCTCTGCCATTCATCGCCTTCCCTCTGCCCCCATTCAGGCTTTTGCCTTCAAATGATCCTGCTGCGCTGGAGGTTGGGGCAGGCTCCTGCATGTCTTGGCCTTGCATCCAGTTGGCAGAAAGCTGAGAGAGAAGGAGGTGTTTGGGAAAGCGTTGAGGGCTTTTTGGTTGGGTTTTTAATATATTACTTTTTTTTAACCAGAAGCTTCACCATTCATTCCCCAAATAGCTTTCCCTCTCATTGGACAGCATCTTCCTGCCAGGACAGTCCAAGCCTGTTCTGACAAGCAGCTTATCTGCCTCGCAGCTCTGACTGCTTCCTCTGTCTCCCCTTTGTGTGGGAGGTGTTTTGTCTTTCCAAACTTGTGCTGATTTCAGTGGGCGCTGGCCCGTGCCCGGACACGCACTGATAGCGCAGCTTAGGCACCGCGGCCTTTCATCTGTGTCCCGCCAGCCTGGGTTTCTCCCCTTGCAGGGGGAAGGCCTTCAGTGTTTTGGGGAGGGTGGTTACTGAAAGTTAGCCAAGCAGAGATTCTCTGATGACCCTGTCTGCCTCCATCGCAGGTGGCCTGCAGTGGAACATGGGGCAGGCACTGGTGCTGAGGGGTGTGGTGCTGGTGGGGTTCTAAATAAGAACCTGAACCACACAAAAAACTGTGCCTGACAAAGCCCAGCACAGCCAGCTTGCTGCTTTCCAGCTACTCAGGCAAGTCTTAGCTAAATTCCCAGTCCAGCTTTCAGTCTGGCAAAGGTGGGTAGAAGTGTGTGTGTGCATGAGGCAAGATTTACAAACTTCAGTATTTTCCATAAACCAAATCTAGCTGTGATTGACTCTGCTGCCTGCCAGGGTGCATTCCCAGTACAGAACCAGTGCTTCCACTGGGATACAGTTCCCAGCCCACAGGACGGGACTGCCACTTCCTATCTGGAACAAGCAGTGGCCAGGAGAACTGCATCTTGTCCCTCGTCCATGCTCCTCTTGGATCAGCCTGGTGCTGCAGCCTGCCCCAGCCTGGGCTAGCCAGGCCCCTCTCAGGTGCGAAGGGAGAGGACAGATCTTTTAGGAGAGAGACAGCTGTCTTGTGAAGAGAGCTTCTGGGCCATACATGCTGGTTCCTCTGGAAGATGGTGGGCCTTTGCAGCTTGTGTTGATTCGCCACCAAAGAGGAAGCACTTGACCTTGGGGATGGGACTACTGGCGAGTTGCTTGGAGGAACATTTTCTCTGTCTTGGTGTTAAAATCAAGCTATGATCCCTGGCAGTCCAGAATGACTCCCAGGAGTCACTGTCCTGAAATAACTATGAGTGAACCTCTGGCTGGTGGGCAGTTTTCTTTAGTCTCCAGAACTGATGGGAGCCCATTCCTCGTGGAGATACATCTGGGTTCATGTATGGAGCTCTTCACTTTTCCCGAGCCATGGGATACTTCCTACAGGCCATGTGATGCCACCACATGTCCAGTGCTACCACATGCATAGCAGAGGCTCAGGGATGTTTGTAGGTCAGGGATGACAGATACTCTGCAGGACTCATAGGTGCTATTATTTAATTGCATTCCAACAGCAGCGAAAGCAGTAGCAAGAGTAATAAACAAATTATGATCTACATTATGAAGCTGACAAATGCCACCCACTCATTACCCATCTTTAACCACTCTCATTACTCCCCAATCTTTGTGGGAACTAATCTTGCTGCTCAGTGTCCGACTCGTTCACTTAATACCATTATCTGAAGCAATCGGCTGCTCCTTATGAAAGAAGAGGAAGGTGCTCTTCCTGAGGCTGGTTCTCTGTGTGCTGAAATGTGGGTAGCTCTGGGGTGGAGGAGGGAGCACTTCATAAAAGCCTGGTGTGGTGCAGAGGTGAGGACTGAAGTCCACTGGGACAGTCAGGGTGGGGGGGCAGGATGAAAGACTGTCACTAGGAGGAAACAGCTGCACCCTGTTTCCCTGGGGTTGAGGAATAGTATTCAGCAAAGGGATGTTAGGGAGATGAGTGGGTTTTTTTCTCTCCCCAGATGTTTTATAGGGTTTGGGAGTAAGCTGGCTTGCTGAGTAATGACAGTTCTCTTTGTGGCTGCTCCAAGCCCAGGACGTTGGAGGAGGAAGTCCTGGTGGTGTTTCTGTGGGGACCTGTTCAGGCTCCCCCCAGGAGAAACCAGGAGAAAAAAACATTGATCCCCAGGTATTTCTTGCAGGGGTCTGGCATAGCTGGAGTTCAGCAGAGGCAAGGATGCTCCTCCCTGGTGCCTGGCTGCTTGCCCTTACCTTGCCTCAGTCCGTACTGAGTGGCACCAACTGCCCTGTGCCTGGGTGCAGCTCCTTCCCTTCCTCACTGGCACCGCTGGGAGCCTTCCCGAAGGGGAGCCTGTTCAGGCCAGCGAGCTGAGGAGTTGGGCTGAGGCAGCAGATGGGAACACATGTCTTTTTTCAAGATACTCCATGGGTGGCTGGACCCTGGCCAGCCAGAGGTCCTATTGTGCTCTCAGGGTTTTGAGATATCTCATGGGGCCCTCTAATGGGTAAATAATAAACTGAAAGAGGGGAAGCAAAGACTGAGAGGTACAGGGACACATTTCCCAGTGGAGAACTGACATCAGTTAAAAGTGACAAGGGCCTGTTGGAGACCAGAGCTTTTGAATGTGTCTCCTAACGACTCAGAGGAGTAAGTGGCAGATGAAGAAGTCTGCTGCTGACTGTCCAGAGTAGTGAGACCCAAAAGCAGCTGCACTGAAGAACTGTAGGAAGTCCTGGCAATGGGGAGTGGTGGAGTTGCAGGACATGATGCTGTGAAAAGTGAAGCAATCCAGGGGAAAGAGAGAGCCATCTTAATCTAAAAAGCCTCAAAACAGTGGCCTCAAAACAGGATCATTTCACTTGGGAGAGAGATCTCAGAAGTGCAATAAGCTGAATCATCCTTGATTCTGAGTATGTTCAAAAACCCTGAAAAAAAACAACTTCTAGCAGAAGAGCTGAGAACAAGCTGTATGGACACACCACATCAACCTGTGGAGAACAAGAGCGACTGGGGGGGGAGGGGGTGAGACTGAAGTAACTAACACAAGGAAAATCCATGGGGTGCTTTTAAATATGAACACAAAGGCTCTTGCTGAGAGTTCCACAGCTGCAAATACCTGGAGCCTGGGAAGGTGTTTGTGCTGAAACACAGCTACATGTTTGGCCTGTTTTTACTTGCTTCCCAAGTACCACCAAGGACAAGACACAGGGCAGGATGAAGTTAGATTCAAACGCAGTTAGTGGCTCTAATTCCTCTGCTTGTCCATGAAGATGCTGTTCTGGAGTAAGCCATGTGTGGCACACTGACTGCACGTGTATGAGGAGCTTCTATGGAGGTTGGAGATACTATGCTCTCCTCTCTGTTCAGAGAGAGAGCTGATGAAGTGTGTGGCTGGAGGAGAAAACTCCTGAGGTTACTGTACATCTGTTATCAAAGGGACATTGTAATGCCCTAGTGTGGGAAGCCAAAGCAGGGAGAGGGGCTTTGTACCAACAGAAGCATTTTGTTTGTCAGCAGCACCAGTCACAGTTTCCTCGGGTGAGTAGTAAAAAGCCCTCGGGTGATGGAAAGCCATTGCCTGTGTCCTCGTCTCCTCTGAGCAATGTCTGGGTGAGAAACATACTCCAAAAGGATTTGCCTTCTTTGACCTGTCCTTTCTTAAGTACTGTGCTTCTGGTTAGGAAGAGCTGGATGACATGGAAGTAGCTGGATGGGCCAGAGCAGCTCATCCTGCCCTCAAAGTCCCTCTGTGCTACCCTCACCCACACCACGTTGGGGTGAGACACTGTGTGGGAGTGTGAGACAAGTTCCTAATGTTCCTGTTGATCAAATGGCCCATGGAGTCTCCTGATCTGCTGTGGTGATAAGTCATATCAAGGACTCTCTCTTAATCCTCATTATCCTCTGTTGTTGCTTCCTGCCCACATACACTAGATATTTCCTATCAACAGGGAGTAACCTCTGTGGAAGATAGGATCAGATTCCCAGGAACCAGGCTGTAGTAGGAGAGAAGGAAGAATGAGGAAACTGTCCTAATTTGAGGCTAATCTTATAAATACAGGGCTGGATACAGACAATAGGAAGAGAAGTGCCAGAAGAGCTTTAGCATTTAGTTAGGGAAAGATCATCTTTTGCCAGGAATAGCCTTAATTGTAACTTATGATGTGGTAAAGTTGCTGTTTGATCTCAGCTTCAGCAGAGGGAAGGAGACAGATTCTGCTTCTTGTCACTGGAGGAGGAGCAGCCTGAGAAAAGAACAGGAAAAAGTGTCTTTAGAAGCAAATCTTCTGTCCCTTGTGTGCTACCTCAAGCTGCAGTGCATGGATGGAGCGCTTTATTTCCAGGTTCAGTTTAGATAAAACACTAAATAAGGAGAAAAAAGGGCCGTGGGATTTTTCTTTTTCTTTCCCTTAAGCAGACATGCTAATGTGCCTGCTGGGTCTTTAGTGCTGCATGGCACTGCTGAAGATGTAGAGACCCACAAATCTTTACTTCTGGCATAAGGGAGTTGGTGGGCTGGGGTGTTTCTTTCCACCTAGACCCATAGCTGGAGCCTGTACCAGTTTGGGATGTGGCCTGTCCCTCATGTTCACCTTTCATGTGGGCTGGGTGGAGTGTGCTGAAGATGTTTGTGGTGGGGAGTTCTCTACAGACAGCTGCTTTTATGAACCTCTTTGAACAACCTGTTAAAATGAAACATTGCCTCCTACCTGTCCCTGTTCTATCCACACCCTGGCACCGTGCTCAGAACCCGTGATCACAGAATCATAGAAAGGCATGGGTTGGAAGGGACCCCAAGGATCACAGAGCTCCAACCCCCTGCCACAGGCAGGGCCACCAACCTCAAGGCCTGGAGCTACACAAGGTTGCCCAGGGCCCCATCCAACCTGGCCTTGAACACCCCCAGGGATGGGGCACCCACCCCCTCTCTGGGCAGCCTGTTCCAGCCCCTCACCACTCTCTCTGGAAAGAACTTCCCCCTAATATCTGATCTAAACCTTCCCTCCTTCAGCTTCAATCCATCCCCCTTGTCCTGCCAGTCTCTGCCCTTTTAAAAAGCTGATTCCACTGGAAGGCTGCAATGAGGTCCCCCCACAGCCTTCTCTTCTCCAGGCTGAACCAGCCCAGCTCCCTCAGCCTCTCTCCATAGGGGAGCTGCTCCAGCCCTCTGAGCATCTCCGTGGCTCCTCTGACCCCTCTCCAACAGTCCCACATCTTCCTTGTACTGGGGCCCAGCTCTGGACACAGGACTCCAGCTGGGGCCTCCCGAGGGCAGAGCAGAGAGGGACAATCCCCTCCTGTCCCTGCTGCCACCCCTCTGCTGATGGAGCCCAGGATCCCATAACCCTTCCAAGCTGCCAGAGCCACTGCTGGCTCATGGGAAGTTTCTCAGCCACCACGACACCCAGGTCCTTCTCAGCAGGGCTGCTCTGTGATGCCTCTGTGCGTTTCATTCACAAGCAGGTGAGAGGCTGTGCGTGCCTGTGAGAAATTAGTTCCCTTGACAGGGATGTGTGAGGGTCCTTAACCACATAGCCACGGGCAGCTGCTATCCTAGCATGATCCCATAACCATGCCAGTGGCTGCAGCACAACAAGGTGTGGGCAGGGGGTGCCCATCCCCGCCCTGCTGGCAGTGTCGCAAGTTCCTGGGAAATGCCGTCATGTCCTTGCGGGTTCAGACTCGTTTGGCTTTGCACTCCCCATCCAGCTGGCAGGTGCTCGTGGGTGCTTTACTGAATGCCCTGCTTTGGGCTGATCACTGCTGCTTCCTTCAGGAGCTTTCCTGGCCTTGCCATGGGCCATGCTTATGAAACTATGGTGACGTACAAAACTCCTGCCGCTTCCTAGAAACTTTCTGTTCCTTTTAGATAGTCCAGCTTGGACAGGAGACCTCAGCAGGCTTGGCCTCAGATGAGTGACACAGTAGTCGCCTGTCCCAGGCTACCCATATGAGTTAGGGCAAGGCCTTTCACCCATCTGTACCTTAGTTTCCCACTTCCTTTCATTTCTGGCCCTGCCTGGATAGTGGATTTTTGCCTGAAAGTCAGCAGAAGAGTTGTGCCATGTGGACTTCTACCTCTTCCCCAGGTGCTTTTCCTTGTTCTCACCATGGCAGGTTATGAGATCTAAGGGCTCTACTTTATTCTATGCAGTGCACGGCTTGGCTCCAGTGGCCGGTTTGTTGAGGTTCTTGTGTTTGGTAGTGGGGGGGGTTGATGGGTTTTTGTTTAGTTGGTTTTTTTCATTTTATGTTAAAAAGATGTGTTTGGGCTCTGTTTCTGATGAACTCTTGTCAGGGTGCAGGGCTGGTTCAGAGGACATACGCAGCGGTGTGGGCACACCAGATCCTCCTTTGTGCTGAGTTTACTTTGATAAAGGGTTGCTAAGTAGTGCCTACGGGTGGTTGATGCAGCTGAGTAGCGAACAGAGTGCTTGTAATTGCTTCTGCTATCTTCAGGGATGTGCTTCCAGCAAGTCACGACACCTGCTAACGTGCTTGTAACATCTATTAACCTTGTAATTTTATAAGTGGAGCTTTAATCCTGCCTAGTTGCCAGTCAGGTCTGGAAACATCCACTCTGGTGCTCTGTGGTCTTTGCTAAAATGCTGTGCCTGGTCGCTGAGCTCACTGGGTTTCACTGCCTTTCCTGTCTTCCCCTCCTTGCCAGATGCTCCTCTCCTTTGCATAGGTCAAAGCCCACCCTTGCCTATCAGTTTCCTCCCCAAGACCTCCCACAGCGTGGACGACTGAATGCTGATTCTTGGCTAGCTCAGTGCTGCTGTGTGATGTTTCCCCCTTTACAGACACCCTGCAGTGAAGGAGCCGCAGAGCTGAAGGGACAGGCGTTCCTGCAGAGCCCCAAGTGCCCTGGTGAGGCACCGACGTTTTGGGAGGGTGAAAGCACTGGAGGGAGAGGTTGGGATGCTGCAGAAAGAAGAGTCAAGAACTCTTGTTTTGTATGCATTGTTGGGATCCGGTCTGCTCTGTGCATCAGGCTGGCTGCAGAGGGCACGTGCCAGCCTCAGTTTGCTCAGCCAGGCAGGAGACAGAGGGGAAGGCATGTCTTGTGCAGGCTGTGAGCAGACCCGGGGCTGAGCCACTAACAGAAAGTTGATGGCAGAGCAGGGGTTGAGCCCTGAGCTCTTCACAAGCCAGCTTTCACCAGAATCCATAGCCCAGCCTTCTTCCCCAAGGCCTGCTCTTAAGCACAGGCCTAAGGTGTCAGGCCAGACCACCCAACTGCTGGAGTTCTGATGTATCACCATCCCCACCCTGCCCAGGAAGGGCTTTACCTGGAGAAATGCAGGCAGCAGCATCCTGCCCTATGGGAAGCCCTGGAGAAGGCTCGGACAGGAGGAGGTGCAGGGCACACAGCAGGATCTTAGGGTGGGGTTTCAGGTTGTCTTCCAGGTCCAGGGCAGCCCTGATAAATGCTCTTCATGGCACTGGGAGGGACTGGTGTTCAGTGAGCAGGGTGGGGTGGATGCTCTGTGCCAACCTTTCGCTTGTCTCCTTTCTCTTTAAGGCATTCCTCATTCATTAAACTTGCTACCAAGGCAGCTTGGGTGGAAGCAACCAGTTTCCTGAACGTAGAGGCCTTTCTAAAAGAGCACCCCATCCTGGGATTTGGGTGAACTGCCGTGTTTGGAAGAGCAGGGTGGCAAATGCAAGAACATAAAGCAACAAGCAGCACCAAAGAGCAGAGGGCCAGTTTTCATTGCCTGCAGTCAGATACCCCTGGCGAGCAGAGAGCTTTCAACAGAGAGCACAGCCTATGGATCTTCCTCCTTGCTGGCTTTAATCATGACTTCAGGTGTGTGGCTCTGCAGTAAGCAGTGAGAGCCAGTTGAGGGTGGGTGCTGTCTTTTGCCTTCCACTTTATTCAGTACCCCCGCCAGCAGGGACGTGATCCCAGGCAGCACCCCTGTGGCATGGCTGTCGTAATAACAAGCTGGCAGGTCCTGGCTCCTTATTTATATTTTGGTGAAGGTTTTTATCATGTTTCCTGCAGACATGGACTGAGAGGAATGGGTGGTTCTGCTGTTGGCATTCCTTTCTGATAAAGGCCAATGGCTTTTAACAAGCCTTGTGGCTCTTAAGTTGCCCTTGGGTCTCAGTGTATCCCCTTGTGCTGCTCCATGGGACCGCTTCTGCTGTGCCCACTGGAAGACAGGTGTCTTCTGTGCAAGGGGTTTTAAGAAGTCACTTGGCCTGTTTACTTTTCAGTTTTATAACCCTTACTCTGGTTGGTTGGTTGTTTTTTTATTCTCTCTCTGCCCTGGAAATCTTTCCTTTATTCTCCCCAAGTAGAAAATATTTACAGGAATCTGCAATTTGTTAATTGAAAGTGTTTCTTGCTTTCATAGGAAGAAAGAAAAAAAAAGCAAACTGCAACACAATGGAAGTGTAAACAGGAAAACATACCCAAAAAAGCCTTTATTTTGGAGACATATTCCTGTAAGAATGCAAAATTTTCTAGGCCTAGAAGGTCTGTGAGCCAAGTATCAACTGGTGTGATGTATCAGAAAAGCAAATGTTTAACTTCTATATTTATATCCAGCAGAGCTCAATGAAGGCTTCAGAGGAAAAAAAAAAACCCACAACAGCATAGAATCATAGAATCCCAGACTGGTCTGGGTTGGAAGGGACCCCAAGGATCACAGAGCTCCAACCCCCCTGCCACAGGCAGGGCCACCAACCTCCAGGCCTGGATCTACACAAGGTTGCCCAGGGCCCCATCCAACCTGGCCTTGAACACTTCCAGGGATGGGGCACCCACCCCCTCTCTGGGCAGCCTGTTCCAGCCCCTCACCACTCTCTCTGTAAAAAACTTTCCCCTAATATCTAATCTAAACCTTCCTTCCTTCAGCTTCACTCCATCCCCCTTGTCCTGCCCGTCTCTGCCCTTTTAACAAGCTGATTCCACTGGAAGGCTGCAATGAGGTCCCCCCACAGCCTTCTCTTCTCCAGACTGAACCAGCCCAGCTCCCTCAGCCTCTCTTCGTAGGGGAGCTGCTCCAGCCCTCTGAGCATCTTTGTGGCTCCTCTGACCCCTCTCCAACAGCCCCACATCTTCCTTGTACTGGGGCCCAGCTCTGGACACAGGACTCCAGCTGGGGCCTCCCGAGGGCAGAGCAGAGAGGGACAATCCCCTCCCTGTCCCTGCTGCCACCCCTCTGCTGATGGAGCCCAGGATCCCATCGCCCTTCTGAGCTGCCAGAGCACACTGAGATGGATTCAACAACTGAGATAGATTCAAGGGGAAGCAGCATGTAGGGCTGTGCACTTTATAAAGGGTTTCATGGGAATGCTGATAGTTCATTTTATGCTGATAGTTCATTTCCAGCAGCGTCCACAGAATGAAAGTCTGTAATTTCAAAACCTTCTGCATGACTTTCAAATTTAAAATAAAATAGAAATCTGGCCTAGACTTTAAAAGCTGGCTATGGAAGGTCTCCGTAAACCAGTGGTGAGATAATCCATAAACACTGGGCCTAGAAAACCAGGTCCCTCAAGCCTGCCTACACTTTGAACCCAAATTCTATGGGCAAATGAGGTGATCTGATGTTTCAAAGCCACCATGTGTCCAGTTTGGGCAACTGGAGGAGCAATTTGTGAATTCTCCATGAGCCGAAGTATGTCCACATGGGCTGCACGCTGTGGGACTGAGCATGACTAGTGCAGGCATCAAAACTGAAGTCTGTTTGTGGCTCCTTTGTGAACTGACAAAGGAGCTAAAGCATTTGCTTGACGTTGGGTTCTAAGTTGTACCCCTACTGTAGTGTCCAGCTGCAGGAGAGCAGTAGGTGTGGTTAAGCTCAGTATCGATGGTTTCTGAGCAGATCTGCTCTTGTTTTTATTGCTGCATTTGGAAAAGACTTCAGAAGACTTTGGGAGTACCGACTTTTTTTTTCTTCTTTTTTTTAAAACCCTTTTTGGGAGGATGCTAGCAGGTCAGAGCTGGACAGTTGTCCCCTCTGCAGCTGGTCAGAAGTTAGCAAGGAGTTTCACAGAATCACAAGGTTGGAAAAGACCTTTGAAGATAATCAAATCCAACCATTCCCGTCCTAAGCTAAACCATATCCCTAAGTACCTCATCTATCCTTTTTAAAAACACATCCAGGGAAGGTGACTCAGCCCCTCCCTGGGCAGCCTGTTCCAGGCCACAACAACTCTTTCAGTAAAAAATTATTTTCTAATATCTAATCTAAACCTGCCCTGGGGCAGCATGAGGCCATTTCCCCTTGTCCCATCTCCTGTCCCCTGGCTGAAGAGACCATTGCCCACCTCTCTGCACCCTCCTGGCAGGTCAGTGTAGGTGGGGATAAGGTTTGTTTGATCTGGAGATTCAGAGGGGTCCTCATCTCTGCTGTTCCATGATCCTGCCAGGCAGGACAGTACTTTTCACCTCTGTGATTTGAATCAGGGCAAAGGAAGGACAAACTGTCACTTTGAGCTGTTCCAGCCAACTCCCTTCTTCTGTCAACTGCCAACCATGATTTGATGTTTAATTATTTGCATTACATCATTAGTCCTGTCCTAGGTGTTGTACAAGGCTAATGATGTGAAGCCTATACTAGGTTTAGACACTGTACGGGCTTCCCTGTCCGGAGGATGTGCTGCAGCGTTTGAAGTGCTGAAGAAGGGGAAGCTTGCAAAACTCCCTATCCCCTCCCCTTGGGACAATAAGATACTCAACATGTTCATTTAGCCTGCTGATTAAAATATAGTATTCTTCTTCAGAAGTGCCTCCCTGCACTAGTTAGAATCTCCTTCATGCTTTCTGTGCAGTATATCTGAGCAGGGTATTTCTGAGGAACACGCTGTCAGAGCTCCATTGTGCTCTTCCCACCGGAGCAGCCCTGGCAGGACACCAGGTGAGACACTTCAGGGGTCCAGTTATTTAGAGACCGTGGGCAGAGCAGGACATATCCGAGTCTGGGCTATCCAGAGCATAGAAGTCAGAGTATCTCTGCTGACGCTGCCTGGTAATTACAAGCCAACCTCCTCCCTTCCAGCGCCTGTGGTGAGGGCTGTCTACTTGTTAGTGCCCTGATGGTATTTCCATATCCTTGCAGCCTGGGTGTACACACATATTTTCACTTGCTCTCTTACCGTTTCTCCTCTCTGTGCTTCCCTTTAGACTGCAGATAAACTGTCAGATTGCTTACTGTGGATGAGGGTGTTGTGTTTTGGAGGGTCTGGCAAGGTTTCTGTCAGAGTACCTGGATGCATGGAAGCTATGAAGTGTGGTCTCACTCGTAGTTCCCTCCTGGCAGGAGTGTGCTGGCTGCAGACACCAGCTGTTACGGTGGGCAGGAACTGGGAAAGGGTGTTCTGAAATCTGGTGGCAAACCTCTGAGCAAAGTGGACCAGAAAGGAAAATGGGATGTGCTGATGGCAGAGCCTCTGTCCTACGCTCACCGAGTCTGGGTTGAGAGGGTGGAGAGGGAAATCCCTTCTCTCAACTCTGTTGGTGTCTCTGCCCTCCTGCTCTTGCAGAGAGCTCTGCGTGCGGTGTCTGTGAAGCGGGAGCAGGTCAGGACAAGCGGGTGCCCGGGAACCTTGCTCCTTCTCAGTCCTGACACCTGAACCAAGGCTACCTTAGCCTGCTGGAAGTGAGGTCAGGGACTGGAACTGGGCTCCTCCTGTTCCTGTGGCTACCCCTACACTAAGAAACTCAGGAGCTGAGCACACTCTGCTGCTTGCCATTTACCCCCTCTGCAGGGGCTGAGCCTGTCCACGCTGAAAAATGCTCCCCTCCAGAAGAAGAAATATGGACCCTGCTCCTGTGAGGTGCTGCAGGGTGGCCAAACATCCTCAGGAGATAGAGATCGTGTAATTCAGGCGGACCACTGAACTTTTAGGCAGCAATTAGGACTTAGGCAGTAACTCTGAGTCAACTAATACATCTGGGTGTTGCCTTGGCACACTTCCGATGGCAAATCCTTCTTGTGTAGGCTTGATGCTCTTACATTCTCTGCTGGCCTCCGAAGTGCTCCACTTGGAAACCTGATCAAAAGCCTGTGGTGATGCTAAAGGGAGATGTCCCATTGAATTCCCTGGCTTTCCTTTGGTTCTCAAAATCTGCAGGTGAACCCAGGTAGTTTCTTTGATGCCTTCTTCCCAAATGGATGAAGTAATTATGACTTCTGTGCAGCAGGCTAATAGCTCTGAAGACTTTAGTCAGGCCGATTAACAACTGTGTTTTAATAAAAAAAAAAAGGTCTTGTAAATCCCTCTGAATTGAAGCCCTAATTACTCTGCAGCCTGATGTGCAGCAATTGCAAAGCTAATAGGATCACCTGAATCCAGTTAATGAATCCTCTGTTAGGGCTTGCTGTGACTCACAAGATGTGTAGTGTTTCTTCTGGTCTCCCCTGCTCTATTCCCTGGTGAATATTTATGCTCTGTATTGCCAAAGGTAAGGAGGTGTGTGCCTAAACTTTGAATGAATTAACTTAAAAGATATGCGCATCCTTCCTCTTGTTATTTGAAGGGACTCCAGGGATTGAAAGCCTGGGGATTTTTGCTTTGGTTTCAAGGTGAATTTGTTCAAGAAGTCACCAGTAGCTGCTAATGCCTGATGGCTCTTTTCAGGCTAAGAGGTTTTGGTGAGAAAGCTCTGTTCCCTGTTTCCTCTGTACCAGTCTGCATCTCTATTAGAGAACAGATTGAGGAGAAATGCACTTCCTCCTTGCTGGTATTTTAAGGTATTTGGTCTGGTACCAGGAAAGGAAAAAACCCATCAATCTGGAAGTAATTTGCTTTTTTGGAATGCTTTTTCTTTCTGTTTCAACCACTGTTACGTGAACTTGATTATGTTTGCTGGCTGCCCCACCTCCATCTTTCAGAAGGAGAAAGGTGTATTAACCCCAAATCCAAGTTCTTCCATTTCTGACAAAGTTGTGAGCTGGTGATCTGGGTTTGGAAGGCTCAGGAGTTGGGACTCTGGGCAAGCAACAGGCACCCAATGCTGTTGGTTTCAAGGTGCCTTTTTCTTTTACAGGTAGAGGTTCTAGGCAGTTCGGGGCTTCCTGGCAGCCTGCTGCATGAAAGGTTCAGCCTCGGCCAGGGATAAACACAGGATTGTTTGAGCGTGGCCTTTCAAAACCTCCCTCCTTGTTTTAAATGTGCTGTGTTTCCTACACAGATTAACTCCTTGTTTAGGCAGACTCTATGATGTGCCTCTGACCATGTACCCTGTAACTACCATAATAGGAGGGAAGCCTGTCTGACGAATTTAGTGGCAGGAAGCAAGGTAAACATCTAAAGGATGTAATAGATTCAGCTGGGTAGGACACAGCAGCATACCATCAGAAGGACTTTACACCAGGCACATTCCTGGTCCAGTAAGCTCCAGTGCAGTCCTTTACTGGATGTAATGCAATGAACCATTTGTCCCAGCTGCTCATGAGGTTGGGACTTGTGGAAGAGTACAGATGTAAGCCCTGGGACTGGCTGTCCCCCAACTGTGGGGGGTATTACTGCAGCCCAGAGGATGCACAGAACAAATCTTTCTCCTTCCCACTGCTCACACCACAGCTGGTTTTATATATGGGTCAAGCTGGAAAGCTCACCTCACTGTGAGTGTGTTAGTAGAGGATGTTGGACGGGGGGGTTTCAGTGGCTTAATTAGATCTCGGTCTAGGAAGTTGAAGACCTTGGGTATGAGGGGAAAATGCTAAATGACACAAATGTTGCAGTAGAAAAAGACGAAGAAGTTGCAAAGGAACTGTACAAGTGTTTATTGAACGCTGGCCACAGATTTCAGGCCAGTCTGTCACAGGACAGGGAATGGCACTGTTGTAAAACTTTATTTTTAAGCAGGATTTAGAGAAAAAGGAAAAAAAAAAAAGGCTTGGGTGATGTTCAGAAGGTGAAACAAAACCAAGCCCAGCAAATCTGCTTGACAAGGATGGGGAGAGCAGCAGAGGTGGTGCTGGAAGGTTTGTATGCTTTCCTGGGCATTAGAAGTGTGATATCATCTCTGTGGATGCTTCTGCCTCGCTGGGACATGCAAAAAGCCTCTTGTGAGCAATGGGCTGAACGTGAGAAGAAAGGAGTACAGTTTGTCTTGGAGTTTTAAATATTACAGTGTCAGGCTTTTGTGTGTCTGGCTCTCCCTGACAGTTCAGGGCCTGTTCTTTGAAAGCTCATCTCATTTCTGGTGTTTACAGGCATTTATCCTCTGCTCTCTGTGTTGGGCTTGGTTACTGGGGCTGGATTAGGAACGTAGGAGCTGTACCATGGGTTGATACTGGTTTTGATTGCCTATGGAGAGGTTTTTGTTGGTTTTGGTTTTGTTTTGTGGTTGGGTTTTGGATGAAATGGGTAATGTGTTCTGGGTCTGGTGCTAGCTTGGCTCTGACCTCTGATACCAGGTGCTTTGGCAGTGACATTAGCTAGGTGGTTTGGGGAGAAAGGGAATGCTTGTGTTCCTTCGCTGCCTCCCAGTAGGTCAGATGGTTTTCTGGTGGTGGTGGGTGGGTGGAAGTCACCTCTCTCCTTTTCCTCAGGCAGAGCAGAGGTCGGCTGTCTCGCTTCCATTTCCCTTAGTGTTGCTGATAAATATTTGTATTTTTGGAAGCTGAGTGCAGGAAGATCAAACCTCAGGCCTGTCAGCTTTTGGGGAGAGTGAGAACTGGCTGCTTCCCACATGCTGCCTGTGGGGTTGGTTCACATGACTGCGCTGTTCTTGGGCAGTGCCTTGCCCTTCCCTAGAAGATGTTCCAGGCCCTTGGGAGCAATCCCTACAGGAGCTGGGCTTGAAGGAGTGTGGCTGGCTGCTGGGCAGAGGCAGGACCTGAGGACCAGGTGGGATGGAGTGTGTTCCTGGCTCTATCTAACTTCAGCTGCCTGGCCTGGGTGTCTCAGTGTGACAGCCAGGCGTGACAGAACAGCGCATGCTTGATGCTGCTGGTCAGCAGCAGGCTCTGTCCTTGCTCCACGTCAGGATGGCAGGCCAGACCCTGCCTGGCACCGCTTTGCCAGAGGCTAGTCCCAAACCTGTCCCACCTGAGTCCTCGAAGCAAGGCTGGAGGGGCCCTGTCACAGGGAAGCTGCCATCTCCCTCGCTCTGAACCTACCGTGGGAGTCCTTGGCATGCCCCTGAGTGGGACAAAGATTGCAAATCCTCACCCTAACCTATGGGGAAAGTATTCATGAGGCTTTCATCTTTGGAAAATGCACTGGGTTCTCTGGATGAAAGAGCTATTATTTACCTATCAACAACATAATCCCCCTCCCTCCTACGGATCGCAGGCAGGCTCCCGGGGCAAACGACACTGTAATTAAGAACAAATATTTACTATGAAGGACTAGCTGAGGCCTGGCTGGGCAAGCAGCCATGAGCCTTGTCTGAACTTGCCTTCTGTTTGTTCCCTTTAGAAAGCAAGGAGTCAAAGTCTTTTGTTAGAGGAGTGTTTGTGAGGCACAAGATGGTGGGTTGGGCTTCCAAGGCAGCCAGGAGCTACCAGGCTGTTTGTCCCAAACTTAGGAAATCCCCCACCAGTTACTTGCATCCAGAGGCACTTCATTTCTTTGTTACAGGTTGCTCTTGAGCAGATCTGCAAGTGAGGGTGGGCACAGAGATAGACCTGCATCGGGGAGCAGAGCTGGTGCTGTGCTAAAGCAACTCTGTGGAAATACTTGTCTGCTCTAAAATCACAAATTAATTCAGGCTTTGTTTGCATCTACTTTCCCTTTTGAATTCTGTTGCAATTCTAGAGTTTCCTTCCCAGGACTCAAGCCCTGGTGTTGAGATGCGAGGGAGCCTGGCTGCTGGAGAAAGCCGGTCCTTACACAATCCTGGGACTGTTCCACAGCTCCGACTCACAGCCTACTCACCTGCCCTCTGCCACTAAGATCAACAGCAAGGAGGGGTGACAGGGATCTTGCTCATCTTCTGGAGAGGCTGGGCAAGCTGAAAATTAATAAAGAAGTCAATTCTGAGTAATAGAAACAATTGCAAGGATGTGGTGTGTGGTTCAACCAGCTATCGCTGCTGTGGTAATGCAACAAGGCATGTGATTAGAGTGGGAAATTGCTGTAGCAATACCAAGATTTACAGCCTGAGTCCCACGGCAGGACGAGACGTGGGAGACGTAGACAGACACGCAGAGCTTGCAAAAGGACTGAGCGAAGGGTCTGAACAGGGCCAGCACGAGCTTCCAGGGTGCCGAGGAAGCCATGGAGGGGGCTGCAGAGGTGCCCTGCAGCATGCTCTGTGTGTGCTGTAGAACTCATGATCTCAACTTGTCTGAGGTTTTGAGGAATATGTCACCAGCCGGTCTGATTTAAGAGAGGGGGTTTTTGTTTGTTTGTTCCTCCTTGTCGTAGGAATGGTCATGTATTCTCAGCAGTGAAGCAGCTGAAAACAGGGCTTGCAGGTGCCTGTGCTCGTGGGCTGAACCTAACCTGCCCAGAGCTCTGATCTCAGAGAGCTGCTCAATGTATTAGATACCTGGTTTGGGGTTTTGAAATAAACTCAAACAAGAGTTTATTTGAAGCATTACTCTGAACGATGTGTCTCTTGTTTGTTTGGGGGCTTAGGCACAGGAGCAGGGACAAGGCAGGGAGTCATCTGCTACACGGGGTCCGGGAGGGTGGGAAGAGGAAAGGCTCTCAGGCACGAGCTGGGCAGTCACAGAACAGCAGAGAAATGAGCTAGAGAGGTTCTGCCAACTTGACACGAGTGCAAGTGCTCCTTAAGAAGGCACAGACAGCTTCAGCTGTGCCTCACGCTGTGACTTTATCAATGCCCACCTCCTGTGTGCGCCCGTCTGACGTGGCTGTGCAGCCACTGCAGCTCTTGTGTCCAGTGTGCCTGTGCTGCTGAACCCCAACCAAACACGTAGCTCTTGCGGAACTGCTTTTTGCATTAAACCCACACTGTCCTGGTTCATGACTGTGTGCAATTTTGGCTTCAGTGTCCAAAATAAATACCAGCAAAGCTGTCAGGTCTCTGGTTTGGCTTCAACAAAGTTGTCGTCCGTTCCAGTGTGTCTCGTGCATATGGGCTGTAGGAGGGGAGCTCTGCTTTTGTTGTCTTTGCCAGCAAGTCAGACATCTAGTTTCCCTCTGCCAAGCCTGCAAGAGTTTTCCTTGATTTTTAAAGGGAGGGTATGAGTAAAGCTGCCTGGAAGATGTGACATGCTTTCTGAAAAAGGAGGCATTGAAATTCTGGTCAGAGAAAATGTAGGTTGGGTCTTTGGGGGAGTGATTCCTGCCTCATTTTATTGATTTCTGCTACTGTTGTTTTTCATGGTCATGTTTGCTCCTTGGCAGGTTGAGGGATGTGTATGCTGGACGTACAGTGCTCTGAAAAGGTGAGTTTGGCTAAAGAGTACCTGCAAGAATCACTCAGATGAGGCCTTGCTTGCCTGGGGGGGTGTAAGATCCTGCAGCCAGGTGGGCTCATAGACAGAGGCTGTGCAGAGACTGCCAACATCCCAGTGCAGTCACCATGGCTGGGGACACCATTTTTTAAATTGTGGTTAGAGTTTCATATCAAGGACAAGTCTGTCCCTGGGACCACGTATACCAGAGAATTCCCTCATTTCTTGAAATTTATCATGTTAAAGAGATGGTTGCTGAAATGTCTCCTGCCTCTGCTCTTCCCTGTTAGCGCAGAGACAAGCTATCACTTGAAAATGACCTGGGGAAAGAACTTAAGGTATTCTTTTCTGATTCTTTTCTGACTTTTCTAATACCTCATCTGGAGGGACTGCCAATTGTGTGGGTCTGAGGACAAACAGACCAGGAGCTTCCTGGCGCTGCAGGTACACACGTGACGTTCTGACGATCCCCAGAGAGGTGAGTGGGAGAAGCGGGCTGCTGTGGTCTGCAGAGTCCTGTGCAGTGCTGGTGAGGAAGAGTTAGCTTGCTTCTGTCTGAGTTGAGGCTGGAAGCAGAGGTTGGTTGGCTGAACATTGCAAATCCTTTCTTCATGCCAGGTGTAACAAGGATCATCTGGTAAAAATGTGTGCCTGCCTGAGACACAGATCTGCCTTAGACATGCGTTGAGCACGAATAGAGTTTGCTGTCTGCGAGGAGCCAGGTCCCCAGTTGAGCAAAGCCTAACGGAAATTGGATCCAGTCCAGAATGTCTGGATGGCATATTATATTTACTGAAATATGGCATTGCTTGTGTAAGCAGCACACCCTTCTCCCTCTCCCTGGAAACCATCTGGGCTTCATGTGCAAGTGGTTAAAAACCGGAGCAGGAGAGCATCTGATGCAGTGTGGCTCTTGGGATGTGTTTCCCACTCTGCCCCCCCTCCGTGGGTGTCCCCACATTCGCAGGCCTGGGAGTCTCAGCCGTGCCCCAATGTGCTCTTAACAACCCGCAGAAGGTTTTTGTCTTTCCTTTTCCTGCAGTGCTTATAAAGAGAGTAGGGTTGTATGAGGAGATTGTGCAGGGCTTTACAGACGTGTCAAGAGGAAACCTCTCTTGCCTGGCTGCGATCATTATGCTGGCCAAACCTTCTCCCATTTCTAGCTGGGTCCACAGCCAGTGACTTTATTGACTCTACTGATTTTTACACCAGCTGGAGTAAAAGCTCCTGGGAATGAGGAAAGGATATTTGGCATGTCGGTGCACTTGCACAGTAAGTGCTTTTTCCAAAGGGAGTTGGAGCACCCTTAGGAGATGTTTGGGGCTGGGCAGGGTCCAATTGCTGTGCTATAAGGGCAGGAGGGGCCAGGGGAGTGCAGAAAATTGGCTTCTCCCTACCTAAACCAGAGCAAGCTTAGCCGTGAGCTTCTGGGATAGGCTTTAGTTAAATCTAGCACCTCTGGGGTGGGGTTAGGGTTTCCTCTGCTGTTTTCAAGGCTTTCCTTGTCGCTTCCTCTCTGTCTGTGTGTGCACACTGTGGGTTTTGTTTCTTAAAGGGAGCGTCGGATGACAGCCCCAGCATCTCTGATCTTTCTGGCAGACAGATCCCTCTTCCTTCCTCAGCTTGATAAGCAGCCCAGGAAGCTGTGCCTGTGTGGGTCCGCATACGCCTTTCACAGACCCACCGCTCTCAGCGTGGTTTTTCTTATCCTTCCGTCATAGTTTCTGGTGCTGCTCTGCTTTACCTTCCCATCTTCCCTTCTGGTGCCGCTTGATGTGAAGATACAGGTGACACAGAACAACCCACTTCTGAGAGCCTTGCCCTGCGCTCTGCAGCCTGGCACCCCGGTGGCACGGGGTTCCTGCGGTGGTTAGGGCTCCAGGCAGCCCTGAAAAGGCATTTCAGAAAGCAGCCTGCTCTTTGAGCGCTGGCAGCTCCTCTCTGCAACGTGGATGCCGTGGTGTGTGGGTTACCCAGCTGCCCAGCGCAGGCAGATGCTGGTAGGAGAGGAGAGCCCTCTCTGTGTGCCTGTGCAAAGCGCTGCAGCACAGCAGAGCTCTGGTTCGGAGCAGCAGGACTCTGACGTGGTAGCACGATGTGAATCGTGCCCAGACTCCAGCTGTCTTTGGCCTCACATGGCTAAAATACAGACACTAAATCAGCCTCTCTTGTGTCAAACCCCAGCAGCTTGTGCTTTTGTAGTCAAAGGGTCTGGCTCTAGCAGTGTTACTGCTGTTGGGAAGTGAAAATGCCCTGGCTGAGATGCCCATTGAGGCTTGGGTGCAGGGGGGCACCTCTGTGCTCAGAGGGTCTTGTGGACTGCTACTTCACAGCTGCAAGGGGCTCTGGGTGTCTCTCAGGCTGAGGGGTGCATTTCCCTCAGTTCCTAAAGCACTGCACACGTCTGGGTCTCACTCTCCTCTCGAGGTCACTGCCCCATCTGAGTTCCCAGCACCAGTCTGGACTGGCCTTGTACTGTGTCTTCAGCTCCTCCAGCTGAGGCTGCCCCTTTGTCAAGCGCAGCTGGTGCTTGAGAAGTGATGTGTATTTGTCCCCACCTTCCATGGTAGGAGGAAGGTAGCCACTTCTGTGTTCTCTTCCTCTGTTTCTCAGAGCCTTGGAGAGATCTGGAGGCTCAGCAATCAGCAGCAGCATTTAACCAGGTCACTCCAGTACAGAGGTACCTTCTCTCCCTGTCCCCCCTTCCTTTTTGCTACTTTGGCAGATTGCCTTTGCCAGATTGGCTGCATTTCGATTCACCTCTGATATTTAATCTCCTCCCTGGAGAAAGATGGGCAGGAGAGATGCTGCTGCTGCTGCCCTGAGGTAGGAATCGAGAGCTGTAGAGTGTTATTTCATTCAGGCCGAAAAAGCCCTCTAATAGCACAGAAGACGTGTTGTGCTGCAGTGAAAGGCGGCTTTGAGAGATCATGTAATCTGCCCTTGCCTGGCCTTGTGCTGTCTCTTGCTGTAGGACTGGAATCAAAATACCATCTCGGATGCTGCAGCCCAATTGATTGGAGCTGCTTCAACCAATTTGATCTCTGTGTTCTAGAGGAAGACCTTTTCTTTCTTCCTGCCTGTCCTGGTCAGATGACATTTAGGAAATTCAGTGTCCAGACGAGAGGCTCTTTTCCCTTGCAGGGAGGTGACCCTGAGAAGGAAGCAGTCAGCAAGTGAGGGTGGGTGGGCTGAGGATGTTAGAACAGGAGAGTGATGGGAGGGAGCGAATGAAATGATGGGCCTCGTCTTTCTCAGCCAGAAGGGTCGTCAGGGTCAGAGGGTTGGAATATGGATGAGCAGTTGTGAGGCTGAGGCTGGAAACAGCTTTTTTTTGTTCATGCTGAATAACATTTGGTCTGTTGGCTGCCTGTGTCTGACTGTATGCTGTCCTACAGGGATGAGCCCTGAGCCCTGTGCCTTCCTCTTCCTCCACCCCGGGACCTTCCACTGGGTTGTTGCTTCTCAAGCACCAGTTGCCTCTGGGCCCATCTCTTAAGGGACTGAGGACACTGATGACGTGCTCTGGGTTCTGGCCTCTCTTCTCACCTCTAGAGAGGTGCTTTGCTGGTTTGCCACCACACAAGAGGGCTCAGGGTACCGAGACTTGCTTGGGCCAGCCTTGAGTGAAAGAGTAGAGATCAAAGCCCTGCTACAGGTTGAGTTCTGCCAAATGAGGCTTTCTGTGCTCTTCCATGTTGCCTCTGTCCCTGGGCAGAAAGGGAGTAGGATGAGAGCTCCCACTGGATGTGTTGAATTCTGCTGGGCCATATCCCTCCAAGGTTATTCCTTTGCAGTTGCATCCATGTGGGTGGTGCCACTGCCTAGCTGAGATCTTGGAAGCCCACCAGGAGACAGGCCTCATGTGACACTGAAATACAGAGATTTTATACAGCCATCTAAACTGCTAGTCTTTACCAAGACACAGCCTCCCGGGGCAGAGCTGTGAACAGAGCCAACTCCTACATCCTGCTTCATTTCTTCTGACCATTGCTGTCCTAGGCCAGCTCGCATATCAAAGGCTTTTTGAGAGCAGGGTCCTGTGATCTTTTTTTGCTCCAAGCACTTGTTCCTGTTTGTTGGGAGCACCCAGTTTCTTTGGGGAATGGTGGAGGGAGGCAGTGCCCTCGCCTTGGCTGTGGCTGTTCTCCCTCCTGAAGCTCCCTCCGTACAGGCTTCACTGCCCCAGCGCTTCGAAGGAAGCTAACAGCAGCTTTATTTACACGGCATGGGTGGGGATATAATAAAAGGAAATAAAGAAGCCCACACTAACAGCAAAGGCTTTTGTTTGTCACCAACAATACTGGGAGTCTGGCCTTGCTAAAAAGCAAAGGCTGAATGGCCAGCTGCCATCCCATGCCAGGCTCTGGCTGCGTGCTCCTGCCTGGAGAGCAGAGCCCAGTGGGGCCCATTTGCTCGCTGCGGGTCCTGCCACAGGAAGCGGTAGGGATGATGGGATGCTCTTCCCCAGGAATTCACGTTGGGTGAGGCACGTGTTTAACCGCGGTAGGTCGGGCTCTCCAGGCGTTCTCAGAGTAAGACCCCCTCATCTTTCCAGATGGTGAAATGTCTCTGAAGAGTTCTCACTCTGCAGAGACTTTTTCTATTAAGCTGCTTGGCCCCTGCCCAAGGGTGTCTGTCTGGCGTTATGGGAAAGGATGGTTGCTTGTGCAGGAGTGGTGCTGTGCACATCTGTACCCAGTGGGTCGTTCAGCTAGGGGTGGAACTCCACTGTTGGCCACAAATGTTTGCGCATATGCATTGGTTGCACTTACCTGTGAGGTTATGACTCTTACTCAGTGACAGCTTCTGGTATCATGCGTTTGCTTGTTATTCTCTGTGCTCTGCAAGGCTCTGCTAAGCCTTTACCACCTCCTTCCCTGCTGTGTACCTGTCTTTGTTACCTTGTGTCTTGCACCTGGTTGGAGAGCAGCCGCATCACTGGACCTTGCTGCCCAGCTTGTGGAAAGTAAGGGATTTCCTTGGGGTCTGGTGGCTTGGTGGTGGTGGAACAGAAGGGTAGGGAACCCAGATGCTTCCCTTGGGGTCCACAAAGGATCACGATTTTTCTGTTGCTCCCTGAAGGGATGTCTGTGCCCTGCATCTGCAGGGAGACAGACTAGATCTGGCTTCTAGGAGAAAAACATTTTTGCTCCCTTTTATTCTAAATGGGTGGGAGAAAGATCAGATGAGGAGAGAGGAAAAGCTCTGCGAATTATAAGGTGGGGGTGGTACAAGACTGGTGAGGACCTGATAATAACCTAGGTTTGAAATCTAGGGTTGGTTATGAAATGATGCTGTTGGTGCTTGCAGACCAGGTGTCCTGGGAAGTCCTCCCTACCTGTGCCTGCCTGCATGCTGTGATTCCCCAGGTCTGTCTGGTGGCTGGAAAGCCATTTGGCTCTGCAGGTAGAGGAAGTTCTGTGTTGATACAGAAGTGTTGCCTCACATGTCATGGGACTGATGGGTGGAGAGGTGTCCTCTTACCTGCAGAACAACTCTCTTGGGGTGTTTCTGCCTTTTAAAGGGCTGCATCACAGGTAACCAATGTGGCCACTTGTTAATCAGCTGCAGAGTAACGATGTTGGGGGATAGCATTAGAATTAGCGTTGGTGCTTCCATCTAACAAGTAGAATTTATCAGGGCTTCAGGTAATTTACCCTAAAACCTGTTGTGTGGCCTTCAGGAAACTCAGTTACTTGTGTCTGCCTGAGGTCTCTCCTTCTCTCCTTGGCTGGATCAGCTCTCCCCATGGCAGCATCCTGTCTCGCTCCATTCGGCGCTGTGGCCCTCAGCCAGAGCACAGCCCTGATTTTGAGGTGATAATAATGGAAGTTAAATTTTCCAGAGGGTTTGAGCTTCATTTCATCTGCTCTTGGGAGGCACGTCTGGGAGAGGAACATGTAGGGGAAGGTTCTGGCTGCAAGATGGAACAGGATGGGTTTTTATTCAGTCCTTTACTGGCCAAGCAAGGCCCTGAGTGCTGCTGTTGCTTCTCTGTCAGCTTCTTCCCCTGGAAACCCCAGCCCCCTTCTCTCCTCTACCCTGGATAAATAACTGCTGTTTCAAGACCTGCAGGAATGCCAGATGGAAAGCGTTCCCTTCCTTTCAGACCTGGTGGGCACACAGGACTCGTTTATAGCTCGCTGGCATGTGCCTGTTGCTCGGAGAGCTGCCTGGGCACTGCTGCCTTGCAAGAGCACAGGGAAGCCAGGCTCTGGGATGCAAAAGAAGTGAATGAGAAGGGATGTCGTGGCTGCTGGCTGCTGCTGGCATGCCAGTGCTGGCAGCCCAAAGGTGTTCAGCCAGCTCAGCAGGAACAGGGCTGATCCCAAGCTGCAGGAATACCATCTGCTCAGCCTCTGAACTATGCTCCTTTTGTCCAGGCCCCTCCAAACACTCATCAGACACCCCTACTTCAGAGCTGCCCTCAGAAGCAAATACTGCGGGAGGAAAATTTAAGCTACAGTCTGAGCCCACGTGCAAATTAGTGGTGTGGTTTGTGATATCACCTGAAGGTGTAATTTCTCCCTCTGTGCCACTGAAGTTCTGAGGACAGGCATATGTTAAAAGGGAGAAAAATACATTCTTACGTCCCATCCATCGTGATCCTTGATATAACCCCTTACAGTGGGAGAGCTTTCAGTCAGAACGGGGAGCTGGCAGTGGTGGGAATGCCTACAGGGGAAAAGACAGAGTATGGAAACATGTTGGTACACAGGGGGAGTAATAGGGATGGCAACAAGGTGCCCAGGAGGGCATCCGTGTGCTCAGACCTCTCCCTGGGACTCCACCAGCCCTTGGTAGAGCTGGAGAGATGAAGTGCAGAGCAGTCCTAACCGATCAACTGTGGTGGAAGCGGTGGAGAGAGGACCTGTCCATCATCAACCTGTTTCCAAGCGACACAGCTCTGAGGTGAGTGTTTCTGGAAACACAATGGGTTCTCCTCTTGCTCTGTGGGATACCCTCACCCTGACGATGTAAACGAGTTAATTGCTAAGTGACGCTGCCGGTGCCTCGCTCAGTTTGGCTTCCTGCAGGGCACGATCCCTCTCAGCCTTCAGAGCACACAGAGGCACCTTGGGATGTGGTGGGGAGGGCTTTGCAAAAACAGCGCTGTTGGGGCCAGGTGGCTGCTCACACCTGGTTCTCCTTCACCTGCCCTGCCCTCAAGTGTTGGGGTTGTAGGCTTGGGGCAAGTCTCTCTGGGTTGGTTGGGGAGTTTAGCTCAAGTCTAGACATGGGGGGGAAATGAACTCACCCGTTTCTGCCTCTCTTCGGGGCCCTGCTGCAACAGGCAGTGCCTTGCTGTCTGAGCTCCGGAGTCCTAGTGCTGCTCCCAGGCTGCCAGCCTTGCAGAGGAGGAGATGGCTTGGTTTTGTTTGCTCATATGAAAAAAGGATCTGTGAAAATGAGGATTTGGAAAGGGGTGGAGGGAGCAGGAAGTCTTCCCGTAGGCAGTTATTAGAAGGGAAATGAATGTTTCGTGTCCAGGGGCCCTGCTTGGATGTGTGGTGCTTGGGGATGGTGGTGTGGTGAAAGCCTCCCAACTTCTGGAGTGTGGGGGTGCGAATGTAAACTGGAATAAGCAAGAAGGGCTAAATATAGAAGTCATTGGCTCCCGTCCTGCAATGGTGGCTCTGCCCTTGCCGCAGTCCGGGAGGCAGCAAGTTCTGCCTATTGTTCCGGTCACATTCTTGTGTCCCACGATGGGGCCTCCGTGATGGAATAAAATGAAGAGAAACAGATGGGAAAGCAATAACCCAAGGAACAGGCCTGAGCTTTGCTGGAAGCTTCCAAAACCCCATAAATCCCCAAATGCGTTTGTGCTGGATTAGGGAGCTGAAGCAAAGCAAGGGCCAAATACTCGCCTTCCAGCATCCCATGTACTCTTGCTGCGCAGAGGCAGCTCTATGGCAGTTCCACCTTGCAGCAAATGACTGCAGTGGCAACTCTCTTCCCTTAACGTTTTAGTTCTGGCAACTTCCCCAGCAGCCTTTTCTCTGCGATCCCTGACCTCCTTGTCTTGCAGGCCCCTGGAAGCAGTGACTGCACAGAGCCAGCCCACCTTTCCATCCTCCTCATGGGCAACAGAGCGGGCTGCAAGTGAAACCTGGTGGGACCCTTGCAAGGCAGCCGTGCAGTCTCTCGGGCTGCTGGTGAGTGCTCTACAGAAAGGAGTAGCTGTGGGTAACCGTGAGCCTCTTGGAAGGAGACAGGGACTGACTTGAGCCCTGGGCAGGGCATATGACCATGTTTGCTGACCATGAAAGGCATCAAAGTAATTGGAAGTCCTGGCCTAGCCACAATTTGCTTTTTGTTTGTGTTCAGGGTCTGGGTGTGATGTTTTCCCCACCCGATCGTTATCTGTAGTGTCTCTTCCTTCAGAGCTGGTGCGCAGAACCCTCGGCGAGCAGCAGGGAGGATGGATGCTGCGGAAGCTCATGAATGAAGCTCGGTGCTTTCTGCAGAACTCAGCTTTACCTTGCAAACAGCTTGTTTACTCAGCTACCTGCCTGTGAATCGGCTCTGCTCACGCTCCGCCAAAGACTACAGCTCTTTCTTTCACTAACAGCTTACTTGCTGCTGTCCTTCTGAGGTGAAGCGGTTCCCCAGGGGATCAGGCTGGTGTTGCGGCTGGCACAGGGGAAGCGCGAGGTGGTGCTGTGGGGAGCCGGGGACAGGATGGCGGCTGAAATGAAATGAGGTCTCAGTTTGAACCAACCATCTTGTGAAACCTCCTCATCTTTAGGACCTGAGGCAGGAAGGACTGAACATGCTGAAGCTGTGCTGCTGCAGCTGTGCTGTTGCAGCATGGGAGCTAGGTCATTCAAAGCCGGATGAGGATCTGTGTGCCAGCAGTCTTCGTCCTTGTCAAAACTCCCCCGTTCCCTTCCCCAAGTACATATTCTTTCAGTCCCCCTCCTCCCTGACACATTTGCTCTCTCCAGCTGCTGCTTCATGCTGAACAGCTGCCGCTGCTCTGAATGGGCAGATAGATCCCTGTGCAAGCAAAGAAATGGTGAAACTACTCATGTGCTGGAGTGACTTGGTCCAAAGCCACTAAAACCAACAGCCAGGAATTAGACCTGATGTTACTCAGGGAGCTGCCTTTCCAGGGTAGAGCTTTTCTGTGTGGCTGGGCACTATACTAGGGGTGTTTGGTACAGACAGATGTGTGCTCTGGGACTGCAATTACATCGTTTAACAACTTCATTGTTCCTTGCATCTGAGTGGGAGATTTTTGTTTTGTTGGAATTATGGAGCATTTGTACCCTTTTGTTCTTTGTGTACATGAAACCACATAGGAACCACCAAGTTGCTGGTGAAAAATGAACTTGAAATCAGCACAAAACACTGTGTTGTGCACTGGAAAGTGCATTGCTGCTTCTAGTCAAATGTTACACTGCCGAATTTGTTTTGTATCTCACATCTCCTGCTGTGCTACAGCACCGTGATGCAGCTGATGTGCTCTTGTGTCACCGCTGCCACAACTGGGTACAAGGAGCACACCTAACAAAGGGTATTTCAAAGGCGAGCCCAGCCAAGCTCAACTGGTTCCCGCTCCAGTTTGTGTGTTTGCCACCATAAAGGACTGTGCTCAGAAAGCACCCTGAGGATAGGGAACTGCTCCAGCCAGCCCCGTGGTGCTACAGGAAATGAATCTTCCTGTTTTGTTACCCACCTCAGTTCTATTTAGGGTGAGCCCTGCTTCCTGCTTTGAGCGGAATAAGGGACTGATGGAGGTAGATTGCATGAGGAACATGAAATATGTCCTTCTTTCTTCGGGCTTAGAGCCACTGAGAGCCTTTTCATGCCATCTGAATGGGACGTGGGAGGAAAAAGACTCCAGGCTGATTTTCTCTTTTAGGATCCGACTCCCATTCCTGTTGTCTCGGGGGAGAGTGGTTTGCACCACCAGTCAATGACCTTTTCTCAAATGCAAAGCAAATATTTTCTCAGCAGACTAAACACTGTGAAAGAATCAGAAGGCGGCAAGGAGATGGCAGGTACCTCTAGATACCTTAGTACTGCAGAGCTAGGGTGGGTAACGCCAGCGGGAAGAGACCCCTCTGCCTCTTTGAGAGCCCACAGTGCAGCCCGCATAGAGCCGGGGACCCCAGAGTCTGGTGCTCAGCATGCGAACAAGAAACGTCAGGGGCTTCAATAGGTGTGAGCTCAGCTGGCTCAGAGTGAAGGAGGGAGAGAATCCTCTTGCTTGCCTTGTCTTGCCTCTGAGGGACCAGCTAAAACATTTTTTACGTGTGTAGGCAGGCGTCGTTTTGGTCAAATGTAGTTACTGGTACAAGGGAAAACCCCCAACCCTGACCCCAGCCCAGCACATGGTGGGGCACCAACAGTCGGATCCTCAACCAGCTGCATGCAGCAAAGAACAACGTTCAGCTTGAATGAAGGGTGGAGTGGCGTTGGGGTGGGAGGGTGTTCAGTCATGCCACGCTGCAGCCTTGTGCTGTGGAAACAAACCCGGGTCCTTCAGTCCTTTCTTAACATCGAAGCTGTTCTGCGATTTGCTGTTTGGAAGCGCAGCTTGGGGGAGCTCACCACGCTTCCCAGTCCCTGTCCCTGTGCTGCTCATAGCCCTGGGTGGGCTGGGAGAGCTGGTGGGATGGTCTGCCACTGGGAGGCAAGCAGACTGATTGGAGTTCACAAACAGAACTGAATGGGAGCAGAACTAGCTTCATGTTCAGCGCCCTACAGACTCCATGACCCTGAGGAATTCAGTGGTTGGAGGGACCTGTTGGGTCTCCTTGCTGTTATGGATGTGGGCTCTTGGCTTAAGAGAGGCTGGGAGTGACTGTGTGAGCTGGATCCCACCTAAATAGCAGTGCTTGCCTTGCATGGCATACATGGTCTGGCTCACAGGAAGAAGGAAATTTTCCTCCTCTTGTGATTTTTGGATAGTATTAAAACTCGCCATAGCTCAGTCCCCGTTTGGAAATCACAGTTGTATCGAGCAGTCTTCTACGCAGTTTTGAAGTAGATTCTCTTAGAGTGCTTGTGCCTTTGATATCTGTAGCTTGGTCTCCTTTAGAGCTCTTCACCCTCTCAAAACTAGTTTATCTTAAGTAGGAAGGATTCTTGCTGCAGCCCCTCGAGGCCTCACTGTGCTTGTCCTTGTACAGTCATGGTGCTTAGCTGGAGGCACTGGCTTCCTGGAAAGAGCAGTCAAAGGAGCACCTTGCCCAAGGGCACGGAGGTGCAGGGAGGCAGCCTGAGAGTGGCTGGAGCCAAAGGCTCTGCCATCGGCCAGCTTTCTCCCTGCTGCCTCCTGACCTAGCCTTGGTGGTGTCAATGCCACTGTGATTCCTCCTTACAGCCTGGGAACGACCACGTTTGTACCTTCAGTGGCTGTTCAGCTTCTGCAGTGGAGAACAGATGGGAATGAGCCAAAGCTTGACTTACCCTGTTTAGAACTCAGCGTGTCTGTAATGCCGTAGCAGGTAGAGCATTGGCTCAGCTTTGAGGGGTAGGGACTCCACCTGCCCATTATCAAGCCCTGCCATAAGTCAGTGCAGTGCTGTGAGCCAATTCTCTACTGGAGAATCTTTTTTTCTTCCTTTCCTTTGGGCAAGTGAATGATGCTTAATGGTATCTTCAATACTGTATCGCTGCATGTGGAGCTTTCAAAGACATTAGCTGCTGCCCAGTCCGTTCTGCCCCTTCCTGCCTAGCGAGCTGATCTTCTATATGTGCAGCCAGAAAAGCATCTGGGAATGACTTCACCAGATACAGAGCGATGGCAAATCCAGCTCATGATGTATGTCAGCAATAGGAATCGCTTACCCCTTTTTCCTGCTCCTTGTCTTGCCTGAAAAGAGTAATGGAAAGTTAAAAGAATTCTTTAACTTGTAATGGGTATTTAAAGAAACAGTTCTTCCTGTAAAGTGTGTGCATGGTTATTGACATCATAAGGAAGAGCATTTTGTCTTTGGCTCCTGAATGATGGGGACTCATAAAGCAGTAAATTACACCAATAGAAAAGTTAATGTACTCAGCTCTAACACGGATATTTTACTGTTATTATCGCTATCCAAAGTGACATCCATCACGGTGACATGCACCCAGAAAGGAAAAAAAGCCTGGTGTAGTTGTGTCTAATAACCCCAATTACAGAGCTCTTCTAATGCCTTTTTTATAACAGTTTTGCAGCTCGGTATTATCTCCTATTAATGTGATTACTCTCCTATCTATAAATTTCTCAGGATTGCCTTTTCCCTTCCACTTTCCATAATCGCCATTTATTATCCACACACTTCCCATAAAACAAGGCTATAGGTGACACACAGAGATGGATGCTGACCTAGATACAGGCCCACCCCCAGGTTTTTTCTTTCCCCTCAGCAATAATGTGCTCGTTGCAGTGTTGAGGAGGCTTTGTTAAAAGGTTCAGCTTCTCCTAGCAATTGGTGCTAAAAATAGGCTCGTTAGATGAAACTTTGCTTGATCAGCAAGGCAGCTCTTGGGGAAGGAGATACTGGAATGGATGCAAGATGTAAATAAACAAGAGGAAACTCCATCCTGCTGCCCTGACAGCTCAGGACTAACCTGGACCTGCATGGCAACTCACCAGCAGTGCTTTCTGAAAGCAGCTCTTGGGGAAGGAGATACTGGAATGGATGCAAGATGTAAATAAACAAGAGGAAACTCCATCCTGCTGCCCTGACAGCTCAGGACTAACCTGGACCTGCATGGCAACTCACCAGCAGTGCTTTCTGACAGCAGCTCTCTGCAAAAGGAGGTGTCCCCTTCTCACTGCCTGGAGGAACCATCATGACTGTGCTCATGTAGTTTTGGGGGTGTATTTTAATATTCCCACACTGAGCCTTTTCCATGGTCAGCTGAGTATGCTGCAGGCCTTGCAAGGCTGCAGCACTTGTAAGTGCCCCTGGGGGCTTCAGTACTGCAAAGCAGCCCTCTCCAAGGGGACAGGTATGGAGCAGTCCCTGGCTCCCTGAGTCCCAGGGATTTCAGATAGGCTGCGCTGGGCTGCAGGCCACTTTGCCGTGGCTCTTTCCAAACAGCTTTGTGCAATTCTGTGCGGTTCCCAGCACAAGCAGCTCATTTCTGCCTGCCCAGGCTTCAAAAAGGGCCACAGAGCACACTTGTCCCTTCTGCATCCCTCCCTGGGCAGAAGGGCCCTGCCAAACAGGACACATCTGTCACATCTGTGGAAACCCGGGCAGCTGCGCAGGTCAGGGATCCTGAGGAGTGGCTGGCTGGTGCCCAAGGAGAAGGGAGAATGTATTTCTTTCCCAAGAGTCTGTTAATTTTGGTCTTGGACCTCCCACTGCTAAGAAAAGTTGGACCTGTTGGCCAGTGCTGCTGAGGGGCAGTGGCGTTGTGCAGCTCCAGCTTGCTGACCCCTTGCCACCTTTGCTCTGCCAGGGGACTCTAGCAAAGGATATCTCATTATCTCCTGTCCAGAAGGGAAATGCAGCTCATACAGTAATTATATCTGCTATCCTCGCTGCCTTATTTCTTACCATGTTAGCATACTCATAATTAACCACAAAGTCTTTTTCCCCCTCCTTTCTTGCAGTTGTACTGCCTTGAGCAGCTGAGGCACCTTTGAAATAAAGCTCTGCCTGTTTCTCCCTCCCTTGAGCTGAGTTTAACTCTGCCCTGCAGTGGGAACTGAAGGGAAAGGTCCAGCTCCCAGCGGAGGGAGCTGGTGGTGAGCTCTTGGCTTCTCCTTTCCCAGTCAGACTGAGGCATGAGCCCTGTAGAAAGACAGTTTTTTGGGCAAGAGCTGTGCAAGCCTCCCGTGATGAGGCTGTGCAGGCAGCTGGCATGGGCTGCCTGCGCGGTGCTGCTGGAGGAAGCATGCAGCCCCTCAATTACAGCTCTGGGTATCCTACCAGATTTTTGTGGAGTATAATTTGTGGTTCCTTCAGGGAATTTCTGAAGCTTCCATGTGTTGCTTCCTTAGAACCCTTGCTTTGGCTTTGTCAGCATTAGTAATGACAAAAAAAGTCAACGAAGAATAACTTGTAATCGGCTGTGCTTTGGTTAGTGAAGGAAGAGCTTATGCTGAATTTCATGTTATTAATGAACCATCGGTGTGATTGTCTAATTACTGCCCTAAAGGTTGTTTATATGATCAATACAGAAAGCCTTTGTATGTGTGGATATATCCAGCTGCAGAAGGGAGGCAGGAGCACTGCTGAAGGCCCCTGTGTGGCCAATAGTCTGGACAACCTTCAGAACTCCCTGCAGATTCAATTTAGCTGGGGTATTCCCAGGAAAGGATTGTTTCCTCCACTGTTTTTCCTGCCTCTGCCCATAGCAGCTGGAGCAATTACTGGTAATTATCCAGCATTCCTGTGAGCCTGATTCTCAGGCTGCACCTTGGCTTGGGGATTGAACGTGATACAGCCATGCAGGGGCAGAGCTGAGGGCTTGTGACAGCCACCCCAGGGCTGTGAAGACTGTCAAACCATGGTCCTGCACAGCAGGAAACTCCCTCTTCCTCCTCCCCAAGAGTCCAGGAAACCAGGAGAAAAAGAGAAGTCAGCCTCCACAGGCAATGATCAGCACAAGTAGGTGGACTGGAAGCAGCTGGGCTGCCCTATCCACCTGGGTGCTGTCAGCCCTGCTGCTTTGGCCCAGAGCTGGGTAAGCCCACTGGCCCTCAGGCTGCAGCTGGGGGGCGGGGGTGTGCTGGAAAGCACCTGCTCTGCCTCCCTGCCGGAGCCCCGAGTCTGGCCCACACCACCACCACTGCCAGGTCCCATGCTGCTGGCTGCATGTTCAGGCAAGGAAGGTCTCTCTGTGCAGCAGGACACCCAACAAAGGAAGGAAATCTCTGCAGGCTGGGTGGCTGCCTGGGCTCACAGCCTGTACTTGGGCTGCACAGCAGCGGCAGAGACTGTGTCCTTACTGTACTGGCTCCTCTGAGATGGCCTCTCACGATCTGCCATGTGGGCTTCTGAGCCCAGGCAGGACCAGGAGTTACTGTGCAGCCAGGCGGTTTCATTTGTTTTCAGGGAGATTAATGAGCTAGCATTGACTGGGCCAGGCCCCTGTCTGAGAAACAAGGACTCAGGGCAACAAGTGAGCTGTCAGCTGTCCCCTCCTGAGCCCGCTGAACGAGTTCAGTGGGCTCTTCCTCAGGCCCTTGGTACCTAGATACTGCCTGCTACATATGTTACCCATCTCAGTTATTGAGGTGTCTGTTGAAGGTTGTGTGATGGGCATGTAGGTGTGTTTAGGGAAGACTGACCAGAGTTTGGGGATATTCTCATGATACCCTGCATCTGTGAGGAACAGCTCTGTTGCCATCTTCACAATGCCCCCTCTTCCTCCACAGAGGACAGACCTCTGAGCCTGCCGAGTCGCTCAGCTGCGTGGGATGGTGGCAGGGATGTGAGTGACTACAGAGAAGGGCATATGCTTGTCTCCTGGGAGCTGCCACAGCTCTGCAGAAGCACTCTCAGTAACCAACAGTCAGTCAGTCTTTAGAGTATGAATTTCTTGTGTCAGACACTTTATAGCTCATGCCTTGTTGGGCCTTAATGAATGGGAAGTGGCATCTGGGAAGGCTGTAAGCTTCGCTGTACTAAGCACACAGCACTGAAAGTAAAAAATTAATTTAAAGACTCTTCTTTCAATCCATGGCTTGATTTGTAGATGTTGAAGCTTGTGTGACGGGCATGTAGGTGTGTTAAGGGAGGGCTGACCAGAGTTTGGGTGCTGTTTCGGGATCCTCTGCCTCCAGAAGGGCAGCTCTGCTGCCAGCTTCACGGCACCCCCTCTTCCTGCCATGGAGGAAAGACTTTTGTCAAGTGCGATAAATTAGGTGTTCCTGCCAAGCTGGAGGTTTGATGGCAATTGCTGTATTGGGAAGAAGGGCTACATAATGCCTTTGGAGCTCCAGAAACAAAGGGTTCAGTGACACCACAGCTTCCCATGCGTTTGTTCTGAAATCTCTGCCCAGTGCTGGAGCACATGGACCTGTCTGTTCAGTTCCTTGCTCATGGGCAGTGAGGTTTAACTCCTTCCCTTTATGCAAGTCTCCTCTTGTTTCCTGTACCCATTTGTGACCTTCTTGGGAGGGCTGGAAGCCCCAGGGTTTTCCCTTGAGGGACGATTGCTCATCCTTGAATAAGATGTTTACTCTTGCCTGTAATTGCATGGGGCTTGAGCAGCGCCAAACCTTAACTGTGCTTCCTTCCCATCTCATTGCTTTCATGTAGAGACATGGGTGTGTGAATCGCTTGGGGAGGTTCAAGTTGTGGCATGATAAGCTCCATCTCCAGGCACTTTCCCAATCTAATTTGTCAGGAGCAGGTTCTGCTTCTTCTTGCCCATTCGTTGCAATCCCCAGTGTAGATCAGGGTCTCCTGCCCGTCCTTCACTGCCCTACCCATCTCTGGTTCACAGAACATTGGGGAAACAATTTCTGGGTTTAAAACTGGAGCACAGGCAGATACAACTTATTCAGCTTTGAAAAGTGGGGAGGTTTGGAGCAATGGAAGGGGAAGCACCAGGTGTCTGTTTGAGTATTGATTTTGCTCATTGGAAAATAAATAAATTACCAGGCTGCTTTCAGGAACCAGTAACCCATGAGCTCGATTTTTGTTAAAAAAGCCACTCGGTGTTTTTCCCCTGAGGATTTAGTGACATTTGTCAGAATTTTCTGTGCACAGTAATCGTATTTTTTTAATCAAATTTTGTTCTGACTTTGTGACCATGATGAAGTTTAGGAAACTGTTATTTATTATGGATTTAAAAAATGTTCTTTGAAACTGACTCCTTTCCTTGGTTACTGGCTCATAGTGTGGTTCTCCCCACTGCAACATGCTGCTTTCAGACTCCATGGGATGTTCCCAGAATGGCTTGGACAGCTGCTGCTTCTATTGTCTACTGCTCAGCTCTGCTGGTGGGACCCTGGAAGGGCCACAGGGAGAGAAGAGAGTGATACCTGAGCCTCCTCGTCTTTCAAGGTCTGTCTCTTTCCTCCCTCTTCCAAGACTCCAGAAATGGAAGGGTTTGTTTCTAGTATTTTAGTTTTGCACTCCTCAGAGCTCAGTGTTGGCCAGAAGTTAGAGAGTCAACATCTCTCTCTTTTTTTTTTTTTCTTCCTTGTAGCACTTCAGAACTGAAAAGTACAGTGTCTGATTGGGGATGTTGAAAGTCCTCCTGCAAAGTGAGCCCTGATACACCTTTATTGGCAGACTCCAGAGGCTGCTTAGTGTTGCTTCAAGGATGGGGTTAGGGGAAGAGAGAAGAAGGTTTCCCCTTGAAAGAGGATTCTTGGAAAATCTGCTTGCTTTGGAGACAGGGAGTTGACCTTTGGGAGAACCAGAGAAGATCTGGAGATGGGGTGGCAACCTATAGAGACACTACATGTCAGGTGTTTGCTACAGTTTGGTCTCTGACTCCCTAAAAGCATCTGAGTTCCAGGTCAGGGAACACCTGGAGATCATGTGTCCCCTGAGTGTGGATCCAGTGAAGCTACCCACACATCGCATCAGTGCAGGTCACAGATGGATGTTTGTGTTGAGGGGAAGAACCTTTTAGACAGAGGGGCTGCTTAGTTTCCAGGCTTGAGCCCTACAGCATCACCCTGTCTTTTGCTAGAGAAGCCCTTGGATATCCTCTAAGGCACCTGGGAGATGATCAGGTTGGGGTAACAAAATAACCTCTGTGTGGAATTTTTTTCATCCTTTCCCAGAGGGGCTGTTGCCTTTCCATTCTCCTAGGACACATGGTCTCCTAGGTCTCACACCCTTCACCCAAAGCTGCATTTTGTTCCTCTGAGGTCAACTGATCATGGCCTTAACCTCCCAGAGACCTTGAATTCGTCACTGCTTTACAGTGAGGGTCTTTTTTTAAAGACCATGCCATAACTCATCTGTGGCTGTGGTTTATAAAGGCAGAAGTGACTGAGTAAAATCTACGAGGCATCGTGCAGGAGTGAGCAGCATGGCCAAGGAACGTGGGAGATGTGAAACACAGAGAAAAGAGCCTAAACATACCTGTCTCCCATTTGTCCCCACAACAGATGTCTTAAGGCACAAAAGTATTTTAAAAATCCACCTTTCAGTTTAAGGCCTGAACTTTCATAACTAGATGCATGTGTTGGGTGGCTGCAGGCTGAATATGAGTCAGCAGTGTGCCCAGGTGGCCAGGAAGGCCAATGGCATCCTGGCTTGTATCAAAAACAGTGTGGCCAGTAGGTCTGGGGAGGTGATTGTGCCCCTGTACTCGGCATTGGTGAGGCTGCACCTTGAGTGCTGGGTCCAGTTCTGGGCTCCTCACCATAAGAAGAACATTGAGGTCCTGGAGTGAGTCCAGAGAAGGGCAACCAGGCTGGGGAAGGGGCTGGAGGGCAAATCCTCTGAGGAGCAGCTGAGGGAGCTGGGGGTGTTCAGCCTTGAGAAGAGGAGGCTGAGGGGAGACCTTCTCCCCACCTCCACTGCCCTGCCAGGAGGGTGCAGAGAGGTGGGCGATGGTCTCTTCAGCCAGGGGACAGGAGGTGATACAAGGGGAAATGGCCTCAAGCTGTGCCAGGGCAGGGATGGGAGGGAAAAGTTCTTCCCTGGCAGAGTTGTGGGGCTGTGGCACAGGCTGCCCAGGGAGGGGCTGAGTCTCCTTCCCTGGATGTGTTTAAAAAAGGGTAGATGAGGTGCTCAGGGATCTGGTTTAGCTTAGGACGGGAAGGGTTGGACTTGATGATCTTAAAGGTCTTTTCCAACCCTGTGATTCTGTGTGATTCTGTAAGCAATGCCTGAAGTTTCTTGACTCTCCTTCTGCATGTTCAGCTGCCACAGCCAGCACAGTTGCTTGCAAACATCGTGTGCAGCCGCAGAGGAAGGATCTGGTTTGCTCTCTGCTTACTGCGTTTCGCTCAGCCGCTGGAAGTAGCTTGACTCAGCTTTGCTTCATCTCTCTCACACCCTTCACCCAAAGCTGCATTGTTTAGGCTCCTGGTAGAACTGGTTGGGAATCTTTGGAGTTTATTATTTGTTAGTAAATGCTGTATTATGTAGATGATGACTTTTAATAGAGAAATGTAAATTCTGGTTAACATTTTTGTGGCTCCCCCTTTGTATGCAGAGATGCTTCCCGCCTGTACTGCTCAGGGTCAGACACTCGAGCTAAGGTGTGAAAGCTCCTGCCTCTAGATCCAGCCCTACAGATCTTCAGCCTCTTCCCCTCGCAGCTTTGGGCTGTTGACTCTTCTTGGATAGACCCATGGGATTGGGTATGCTCTGAGCAGTGGGAACCCCTTTCTTTTTTCTTCAGGTCCATGGGGATTTTTGGCGGTTTGGGGGTCACATCAAATAGTTAAATGAGTGGTCCATGAAATACATTGTAAAAGGGAAAATATTTTTCTCAGGGTGACTTTTAATTCTTGACTGAGGGAGAGAGGGAATCCTTCCAAGACATTAAGCAGGAAAAATGTCATATGCCCTTGGAATGTGAAAGCTTCTGCCTCTGAGGGGGCTCTTTGAGGCTCCTCTCAAGACCTGTTGCAATGTGCAGTGGGCCAGAAGGCTTCTCTCCACGAGCGTGTGGCTGCTCGAGGGAGCCAGACCTGGACAACTGGGTGAGGTTTTAGATCCCATTCAGCAACCAGGAGCCAGTATCCAAAGTCAGGGCACAAATTAAAGCACCTAAGGAAGCTGGGATTGGGACTGGAGGAGCATGGTTCTGCTTGGACATCTGGTAATGTATCAGCAACTGGAAGCAGCGGTTTGCCTCACCTCCTGTATCCAGGCCTGGGCAAGGCTTCTGCTTGATGGGAGTGAGGTCGGCTGGTGTCAACAGTGAGATATTACCCGTTTTATCTGTAGCAGGTAAGAGCTGTACGTGCTGTTTTTACTTTTCTTGTTGAGGAAGAAGTCTTTTCCCTCCCAAAGAGAAAAGCTCTCTTGTGTGTTAACACCCACAAACTGGAAAGGCTCAATCTCTTCTGGAGCAGCTCCCCAAGAAGAGAGGCTGAGGGAGCTGGGCTGGTTCAGCCTGGAGAAGAGAAGGCTGTGGGGGGACCTCATTGCAGCCTTCCAGTCCCTGAAGGGAGCAGAGGAACAGGAGGGGAATCAGCTTGTTCAAAGGGCAGATAATGGCAGGACAAGGGGGATGGAGTGAAGCTGAAGGAGGGAAGGTTTAAATTAGATATTAGGAGGAAGTTCTTTCCAGAGAGAGTGGTGAGGGGCTGGAAGGGGCTGCCCAGAGAGGGGGTGGGTGCCCCATCCCTGGGGATGTTCAAGGCCAGGTTGGATGGGGCCCTGGGCAACCTAGTGTAGCTCCAGGCCTGGAGGTTGGTGTCCCTGCCTGTGGCAGGGGGGTTGGAGCTCTGTGATCCTTGGGGTCCCTTCCAATGCAGACCAGTCTGGGATTCTATGATTCTTGCTTTTCCTGTCCCCGCTGCAGTTTGTAGGGAGCTGCCTTTGCTTGCCCACATGCCCAGCTTCACTGTAGGGCTGTGTTTGCAAAGCTCTTTGTGTCTGACCAGCCAAGCTCGGATCTGGATTTATGCTCACGTTGTTTGAAGTTCAGGCATAAAACTGAGGAGGGTTGGTTTTACTCTGTCTTTCCTTCTTAAGCAGGGCTGGGAGTCCAGGCTGCCAGAATCAATTGGACTGACATGTAGATCTCCTGTCCCGAAGCCAGCTGACAGTTTGAAACCATCTTTAAATCAATCCTTTTGTGATTAAGAGTTACTGGGAACTTTTCACAAACGAAATGCAAAATCTGATGCTCTCCACATGGAAGACAAATTCTTGAATCTGGCTTCCTGTTCATTGACAGAAATGTGGAGCTTTCAGGTACGTGTTTAGGTGCTGCTGCAGCGCTGGCAGATGCTTCCAAATGGTCCTGCTCCAAAAGGAGCGGTATCTTTGCTTTTGCAGCAGATCCTGCAGATGTAGAAGGATGGCCCTGAAGTGGGTGAATGGGACAGGTACCTATAAATATAGCAAGCTGGTCTTGTGCACGGAACAGCTACATCCAGCTTTATAAATAACAGCAGCCTTTCAGGTTTCCTAGGAGGTCTGGCAGCCTTACAAATGAATGTGCTGTTAGTTGTCTGAGGGCAGACATCAGAAAGCTGTCCATGAGTGCTGTTGGCCCACTGTCTCTTTTTCCCTGCTCCCATTAACTCTCTCTTAGTGTTGGTTTTATTTTTTGTTGTTTGGGGGTGGAGGGGGGGGCTGGTTTTGGTTACTGGGACACAAACCCTGCCTGGCCTGCGGTCACTCGCTGAAGATGAATGATTCATCAGGCCCAGCCTGATAAAATTGTGCAAGCAGTCACCAACATTAATCAGACCAAAAGGAAAGAGAGGAGGGAAGGGAGGAAACAAAACCAAAAGGCCCCAGAGCTAGTTCTAATTTTCGAACACCACCCCCCTTCCCCCCTGGAATTTATAAATGAATATGTGATGTTCTCAGCCTGGGCTCTCCATCCTCCTCCAGCCTTTGTTGGGAAATCTGAGAGCAGCCCAGGCAATTGGTTTTAAAGTGCAACTTCCGATGTGGCAATGCCGCAGAGCGTGATTCAACAGGCCTCGGCCTGCCGCCCCAGCGCTCACTCATGGCGCCTCCGCTGTTAATAGCGCTGGGTCGCGGGTGGCTGCGGCTGCAACCTGCTAATCACTTCCACTGGCCTTTGTTGTGTCACACCAGCAAGGACTGAGGGGAGGGGGCTGGGGAGCTGCTGACATGAATCATGCGGTGCTCTGCTGTGTAATTAGGAAGGAGTCCTGCTGTTCTGGGTGTGCTGGGGAGATTTCTCAGGCCTGAAACATGGCGAAGGCTGCCACCCACTTCAGCAGGACGGGCGGCGTCCCTGCAGATGCTGAAGGAGGCTGAGCCCTGGCTGCAGGTTGGCTTGCTGGTGGTGGTCAGGGGGGAGTTGGGGTTGGGCCAAGCTGACAGCTCGGCCACTGCTGCAGCATGGGGAACAGATCTAGGAGCAGGAGTGCCAGGTAAGGGGACAGCACCTGGGAGTGCTCCATCACTCCCTACTTGGCATGTGGCTGCAGCAGTCCTGCTTACGTCCACGGAGTGACTACAGGAGATGGAGTTGTGCAAGTGGTTGCAATGGGGTGTGCCTCTCCCCTGCCTGCTGCCATGCTCACTCACGGGGTTCCCAGGGTGCTGCTTCCACCTCTGCAGCTGAAGAACATCCCTTAGTTCTCTCAGGCACGCCTCGTGCCAGTTCAGCTTGCTGTTCTTCGCATGCTTCCAACTTCAGGAATTACATGGAGCTCTTAGCATGAGGAGGAAATGTGTTAAACCCTGAAACCTTCACACCACCCCTGGCCTTGTTCCAGAATGAAGAGACTAATTACTCAGTAAGAATGCTTCAAGGGATTCCATCAAACTGTCCTGTGATTCCAAGTCCCCATTACAGCAGAAGGGCATTCCCTTTACTCTCTCATTTTGGGTTAATTTGAGTTGAGTTCAGTTTTGGTATATTTGGTATTTAACAATATTGTATCAAAATGACATCTCCACATGCTTTTCATTTATGATTCAATTGCTGTGATGCTATTAGGAGAAAAGCACATGCCAGACCCTCAGCTGCTGTGAACCGGCACCAATCCGTTGATTTCAGCAGGGCAGCACTGATTATTCCAGCCAAGGATCTGGCCCACCTTTGCTTAAAGGAAAACCCATTTCACAGAATCACAGAATCACAGGGGTTGGAAGGGCCCTCGAGAACCCACTGGGTCCAACCCCCTGCCAAAGCAGCTCCCCAGCTCATACTGCACAGGGCGGCGTCCAGACGGGGCTGGAATCTCTCCAGAGATGGAGACTCCACACCCCCCTGGGCAGCCTGTCCCAGGGCTCCCTCACCCTCACTGGGGAAAAGTTCTTCCTACGCTCTAACTTGCAGCCAGTGCCCCTTGTCCTGTCCCCACAGACACTGAAAAGGGGCTGGCCATTTCCCCCTGCAGCCCATCCTTAAGCTACTGATAAACATTAATAAGGTCCCCCCTTAGTCTTCTTTTCTCCAGGCTGAACAGCCCCAGCTCACTCAGCCTTTCCTCACAGGGGAGATGCTCCAGGCCCTTCATCATCTCTGTAGCCTCCTCTGGACTCTCTCCAGGAGATCCCTGTTTTTTTTATCCCAGGGAGCCCAGCACTGGACACAACACTCCAGGTGGGGCCTGACCAGGGCAGAGCAGAGGGGGAGGATCACCTCCTGTGACCTGCTGGCCACACTCCTCTTGATGCCCCCAGGATCCCATTGTCTCTCTCAGCCCCCAGGGCATACTGCTGGCTCATGGCCACCCTGTCACCCACCAGGATCCCCAGGTCCTCCTCCTCAACCTGGTTACCAGAACAATCTGTATCAAGATGAGATGTGTCTAAACCAATCTTTTTCTGCTTTATGCTGCTTGTGGCATTTTGTCTGTGTTTGCCACCGCTCCTCATTTTGTTCTGGGGCAGTGAAACTTTCCTCTTGGCGGTACTGTCACTCTCAGGTCACAAGCCTTGGCCCAGCTGAGTTTTGAGAGGTTGGGTTTAGTGTTGCACTGAACATGAAAAATGAGATTATCTTCCACAGAATAAGGCTTCTGGCTGTAGAGGTTTTCATTCTTGTATGTAACCTTCATGCTCTGCAAGGCAGGGGGCTGGGTGGAGATGTTTCCTACTGTTTTCTGTTCTTCATATGCTGCTTGAAGAAGCCAAGGGTTGGTGTGTGATTGCGCTCTTCAAGTCAGAGAGCACCTGAAGAGCTGGGTACCTCTTGAGACAAATTAGAGGATTTCAGACTGGTTCTTGTGCAGCTTCTCTGCCAGAAATACCTTTTATGGGCTAAATGAGACTCACTTTGTTCTCCTGAAAAAGCATCTGCTTTCCAGAGCACAGTTGTATTTTTTGGTTGGCACCATCAAGCTGCTTTGTTTGAAACCCACAGACAGCAGCTGCATTACCCACTGCATCCCTCCCTGGGAAGGGAGACCCGAGAGAGGGAGCCCAGCTCTGACTGCTGATCTGAATGGTCCCAGGAGCCACCTTCCCACAGCACAAGGAAGAGCCCCCCTTTGTAAGAGGTAACAGGGGAAACGCTGATGTATAATGTTACAGGTTGGGTGTAACTGCCACCCTTAATTTACTGCAGCTGTAAGAAATTATTAACACTCCTTTGTGGAATCAGGGAGCTGAAACAATGGTGGCCTCCACCCCAAGCACACATCACTGCCCAAAACAAAGGCACAGCCCCAGCCTGCATAGGTGTGGACAGGTTTCCTTGGCTATGGGCTTGGGAGAGCCTGGCAGGAAAGGCAGGGGAGGCAGCTGGGGAGAACCCTGGGCAGAGCAGCAGCCAGGGCTTTGTGGGCTGAGGGATGGGGAAAAGGGAGTGGAAGCAGCAGCAAATAAACTGGGTCTGGCATGGTGAGGAGACATTTCATACCTGCTTCCTGCGTGAGCAGGATTTCTACAGAGAAATAACTGGCAGTGCTGAGGGGCAGAACCCGCATGGAACCAGCCCAAGGCTCTGGTTTATCCACTTGTCTGAAAGAAAGTCACTAAAGAAGACGGAATGAGTTGGAAAACAGAAGGCATTGGCAGGAGGACAGCCTGTTACCGGAATATATTTGTTATACAGCAGTAAATGGAGGAGCCTGATTTGTCTGGCCCTCTGCAAATCCCACTAAGCATTTACAAACCAAGAAGTGATGACTGATGCAGAGCAGAGGGGCAGCAAGGGGGGAAGTGAAGTGCTCTAAATCTCTCATTTTCATTTGACTCGGTTCCAGGATGACATGGTCCACTTTAGATTAAAAATAACTACAGGAATAAGTAGAGCACTTCTTCATTTTTTTTCTTTCTCCCTCTCTCTTTTTTTTTTTTTCAATCAAGCCTTAGGATCTCTTTTGGGAGCTTCACAGGTTTGATCCAGACTCCTTGATGGATGAGAAACTTCCCATGAGCCAGCAGTGGCTCTTGCAGCTCAGAAGGGCGATGGGATCCTGGGCTCCATCAGCAGAGGGGTGGCAGCAGGGACAGGGAGGGGATTGTCCCTCTCTGCTCTGCCCTCAGGAGGCCCCAGCTGGAGTCCTGTGTCCAGAGCTGGGGCCCAACACAAGAAAGATGTGGGACTGTTGGAGAGGGGTCAGAGGAGCCACGGAGATGCTCTGAGGGCTGGAGCAGCTCCCCTACGGAGAGAAGCTGAGGGAGCTGGGCTGGTTCAGCCTGGAGAAGAGAAGGCTGTGGGGGGACCTCATTGCAGCCTTCCAGTCCCTGAAGGGAGCAGAGGAACAGGAGGGGAATCAGCTTGATCAAAGGGTAGATAATGGCAGGACAAGGGGGATGGATGGAAGCTGAAGGAAGAAAGGTTTAAATTAGATATTAGGGGGAAGTTCTTTCCAGAGAGAGTGGTGAGGGGCTGGAAGGGGCTGCCCAGAGAGGGGGTGGGTGCCCCATCCCTGGGGGTGTTCAGGGCCAGGTTGGATGGGGCCCTGGGCAACCTAGTGTAGCTCCAGGCCTGGAGGTTGGTGGCCCTGCCTGTGGCAGGGAGGTTGGAGCTCTGTGATCCTTGGGGTCCCTTCCAACCCAGACCAGTCTGGGATTCTATGATTCCTTATTTAGCTTTTATGTCAGGCAGTCATTGGAATTGTACCATTGGGGCTGAAGTAATTCTGTGGTGACTCTCAGCTGTGCCAAGGACCTTGGGCCAACTTCATTTTAACATCAAACTGTAAGGAAGACTTAGCAGTATCCTTGTTTCTTACCCAGAAATGCTTTTCATCCTGAGGCCAGGGACAGTAGGGATGAACAGTTCTTGGTTTGGGAGCCAAGAGGTGTGACTTCTGCCCCTCAGTGTAAGATTCTGGGAGGACTGTTTGGAGCAGGGGCTGCTGCTTGTTGCTTTCCGCTGCCTTTGTAGGTGCATCAGTAGAAACACCTACTGGTCTGGTCTGTGAAAAGATACATCCTGTGTCATTGCTGCCTATGTGCAGATTCCAGCTAGATTTGGCAAAGTGGAAGAGAACTCAAGGATACTAATTGCCAGCTTTTTTCTTTCTCCCCCCTTTTTTTAAAAAAAACCCTTTTTCTTTAATTTGCAGAAATAAGCAGTAGCAAGGGAATGAAATCTAATTAATTCTTCACACCAAGCTGCAGCAAAAGTGCAGTTCTTGATAGAGGAGACAAAGTTCTGAATGACCAGGACAGGGTGGTTACTGTCAGTGCAGAGATGCTCCATCCTGGGGAGACATGATATCAAAATCCCTGGGACATCCCTGCACGGGACATCCAGGTAGATTTTCTGACTCCCTGTCTCCTGTCTGCAGGGAATGGGACTGCAATGGCCTGCCTTGCTCTGCAGCACTGACCCTGAGCTCCTACAGCGTCCTCAGCACTGGGTGCTGTGACCTGTTGCAGCCACGGGGCCAACAGACCTTCGCCTGCTCCTGCTACTGGAAGACCTGCCGGGTTCAGCAGGGGAAAGTTGGCTCTGATGCCTCCTCAGTGAGGTTAGAAGGCACCTAAACGACTCCACAAGTTTGTCCAGCCCCATGGACGTCACGGCCTGGACGTCCTGGGCTCCTCAGCCTCCTGGGCTGGCTGTGCAGGTTGGTGGACAAACTCAAAATTAAGGCAGAAAGGGCAGAAATTTCCCCTTTAAGGGATGGCAAACCAGGAAGCAGAGATTTAGCTCCAAATTTTGCCTTTGGCAAGATATTATCTCCTAGTAATCTTGTCAACTAAAATCATCAAGTTAAGCTTGACATGTCTGCTTCAGAAGTGTTGGGGGTTTGTAACCCTCAGACATTTCGTTACCAGAGTTATTTGGGGATTTGAATAGCCTCATACTTGGGGTTGGATTTCTTTTTTCCCTGTGAATTTGCTGTTTTCTGTAAAGCCAGATGGATTTCCCAGCTCCCTTTGGTCAGAGGGGACCTGCAGCACACAGCCGAGCGGTGAGAGGTGCTGCAGGCGGGCAGGATGCACTCTGCCAGTTGCCCCAGGTACTGGGAATGACGCTGTAGGGTGTTAGGGATGCTGCTGGCATCTGAAAGACTTTTCGTGTTGCTGCAGACCAGAAAACCCCACATCTTTCCTAGGAACTCAAGCGTGAGTGACATAACAGATCCATGCATTTCTTGTTTTTCTCTGTTAGCCCTTGTGCCAGCGCCCTCTCCCCCACCCTAAGGGTGGCTGTGGTTGTTCCCAGTGGGTGAGCAAGGCAGTGTTGGGCACTTCCTTCTAAGGAGTGTGTGTGCCTGGCCTTGCCTGCTGCTCTGCCTTGTGGGAAGCATGACTCTCACAGATCCTGCTGCTTATCTCATCTGAGAGGAAGAACGTTTCTTGCCTGGGCAGTGAGGGAGGAGTGACCTCACTTGCTTTTCAGTGGAGGGCATGGTCATGATGTGTGAAGCCCTTCCACCAGAGGAGGTGGGGTCCTCTTGTGCTGGGCGTGCCCAGAAAAATGGAGGTTGCTCAAAATCACCAAAAAAGTTAAAATGCTCAAGAGGAAAGGCGGGGAAAACTGCAGAGGATCACTGACCATGCCACATCCTTGCCATGGGCTGGTGGCACGCAGGTCCAGCACAGTCAGCTCAGTTTGCACCAAATGAGCTTCTTGACAGAACAAGTGCCCCGTGCTCCTTAGTCTCAAAATCCTTGGTTTTGGCACACTGCTGCAGTAGTCTCATGTGCCCTTGGGGGTGCAGCCAGACCAGGCAGCTGAGCTCATCACTGCTGCAGTGATTTTTTGTCCTGATAGTTTTCTGCCAGTTCAGTGAACTGAAATGGCTCATAGAAGCATCTCCAGTGCCAGAAATGAGTGAGAGCGGAATCGCAAGCAGCCCTTCTGACAGATACTAAACTCAGCCAACTGCTCCGGTTGGTTCACTCACTCCTCATGCCTGTTCTCCCCTTCACAGGTGGGTCCCTGGATCCCTGGCTTCCTGTGGTTTGCAGCAGTCCTCCCTGGAGTGCACAGAAGGAGAGGCCATGCTTTGCAGCACAATCCGTGTGGCACTGCTTGCCGCTGCTTGAGACTGTCTGCGTGAAAGCACCCGGGCAGGTGGGGGGCTCTCCAAGTGGGAGAGAGGAAAACTCTCAAAGGCTGAGGCCAAGGGGATGAAGTTTAACAAGGCCAAGTGTAGAGTGCTGCACATGGGACATAATAACCCCATGCAGCACTACAGGCTTGGGGGGGACTGGCTGGAGAGCTGTCAGGCAGAGAAGGACCTGGGGGTGTTGGGTGACTGCAGGCTGAATATGAGTCAGCAGTGTGCTCAGGCAGACAAGAAGGCCAATGGCATCCTGGCTTGTATCAAAAACAGTGTGGCCAGTAGGTCTGGGGAGGTGATTGTGCCCCTGTACTCGGGATTGGTGAGGCCACACCTCGAGTGCTGTGTCCAGTTCTGGGCTCCTCACCACAAGAAGGACATGGAGGTCCTGGAGTAAGTCCAGACAAGGGCAACCAGGCTGGGGAAGGGGCTGGAGGGCAAATCCTATGAGGAGCGGCTGAGGGAGCTGGGGCTGTTCAGCCTGGAGAAGAGGAGGCTGAGGGGAGACCTTATCACCGCCTACAACTACCTGAAGGGAGGTTATAGAGAGGTGGGTGATGGTCTCTTCAGCCAGGTGACAGGTGATAGGACAAGGGGGAATGGCATGAAGCTGGGCCAGGGCAGGTTTAGATTGGATGTTAGGAAAAAATTTTTTACTGAAAGAGTTGTCAGGGCTGGAACAGGCTGCCCAGGGAGGGGCTGAGTCACCTTCCCTGGCTGTGTTCAAAAAAAGGGTAGATGAGGTACTTAGGGATATGGTTTAGTTTAGGATGAGAATGGTTGGACTTGAGGATCTTAAAGGTCTTTTCCAACCTTGTGATTCTGTGAAGATGTGTCTAGCGTGTACTTGAGGGCTGTTAGCAGAAGCTGCCCCTGCCGTGAAAACAGATGAAGACTGAAAGTCCTTCATGAGTTTATTTTCCATCAATGATGAGGACTGGCTGGTTTGTGCTCCCTCCATCCTGGGGTTGAGATTGCAGCACCTCCTCAGCACAGTAGCTGCTCATGGCAGATTGCAAGCGTGTGGGTAACCACCTGGGACAGGTTTGGAAATAGCTGCTTTTGGTATTCAGGGGTCGAGTTTCCAAATGGGTAAGCAAGAAGACTCGTGTTCTCTTAGCTGTGGGTACCTTTGCCCAATGGGCATGGGCAGCAGACCCACGCAGAGGCTGAGTAATCCTCGCGGGCCCCGACATGGCCACACAGAACCAGCGGCTCTGTGCCCCATGTGAACACAATGGCTTTCCAGTATTTGGCTGGCTTTAGAAACCATCTTCCTTTATTCCCCTCTTGTTTTATTTCCTGGAGCCAACACTTCTCGTTGGTTCAGAGGGTTTTGGTGACTAGAGAGGAATGTAGGCTTCTCAGCACATAAGCTGTTCTGCTCTTCAGCAGTGTCCGCTGCATATGGACAGAGGAGACCCTGGGTCGAATCAGGCTCGTGAGGCTAAGGAGAGACACAGGCATGGAAGAAAGCCTCTGGAACATGACGGAGGGGCAGAAAGGCTGCATTTTGTCCAGGGGTCTGTGCACTGCATGAAACGAGGTGATCCTGATGCTTTTTCTACAGCAGGTGATTGCATGTTCTGCGTGTGCTTTGCTTGTTCTTTGTGACCCAGAATGTGATTCTCTTCCCAGCCCGTAGCTCCTTCTTTGCTCAGAGTCTTTTGATTTGTTCCTTCTTGTTCTTTTCTACTCTTTGTGCGTGAAGCACAGGCCAGAGGCGCCCACTATCCCTCTGACATCTTCTCAGCATGACTGATGCTAGCCAGGCTTTGAAACAGAAGCAGCTGCAACACGGGGCCTCCCCAGCAGGTCTCCCGTCCGGCTTCCGCTCTGTCTCTGCGCACACATGCAGAGCAGCCAGTCTGCTCCCAGTGCCATGGCTGCAGCTCTAGCCAGCCAGAAGGCCTCTGCACTTGGCCTCCTGTGACACTGAGTCACAGCAGAGGGGAAGGTCTTGATTCACTGTCTCATGGGAAATGCCCTGACTCCAGGCTTCCCTTAGTGCTTCCTCGCTCAGACACCGGCTCAGCCAAACACCCGAATAGAGTCCCTTGGGCTGCTGCCTGCAGCTCGCTGCCCCCACCCCAGCACAACAGAAAGCATCCTTCTGGCACTGATGGTTGCTTCCTGAAGAAGTGTCAGCTGTATGAAGTGGGGTTGGTTGTGCTGATATTCCTTATTCACGGCAAATGCTAAAAATAATTGTTAAAAATCATGACTGGTGGTGGATTTTTTTCCCTTTTCAGATTTTGCAAAGGCTGCCCCTTCAGTAGTGAGGAATACACGTGTACGATGGAGAGAGGGCTCCTTCTTCCTGCCAAAAAAACCCCAACATTTTAGGGAGACAGGAAAGCTTCCCATTGCTTTCATCAGTAATTGAGACTGCAGAACAAAGTGTCTGTCTTACACTTTTTCTACCATTTTGGAGGAGATTTTTCCATTTAGCCACCTTCTTGGAGGTGCTGGCCAGCTCTGCCTTGGCTTTGCTTCAGAAGTGTCTCTGAGCTGGAAAACTGTCCTGGAAACATCACCAGAATAGCCTTTCCTGTGACATCTATGCTTCCTGCCAGGTTGACAATGCAGCCAGATTTGGTGGGACTTCCCCAGCGGTGAGTGGGACGTGGTGTGGCTGCACGGTGACTGAAGTCCCAGGCTCCTCCTGAGCAGCAGAGGAATCTGTGAAGGCCACATTCTACTTACACAGTTGGAATTTTCACACCTGAGGGTTTGACTAGTAGGTATTATTGTAAATCCTTCCCAGGTGGAAGCCTTCACATGTGTCTGTCTTATGGAAGAAGTGTGTCTGGAGGGAGCACTGTGCTGGGACCCCAGAGAACTATTCCAGGAGAACACAGAGTATCACATGGGCCATCTGGCTGGGCAGTGCTGCTTCACTCCTTTATTCCTGCTTTAACCTGCTGCTGGCACAGGCAGTATGGCCAGAGGTACCCTGATAGTGTCACTCAGGCACCAGGTGCTCTTACGGCCTTACAGGCCACTGGATGCCTGTCTCAGACATACAGGGAGAGGAAAGTTCACATGGATTTTTAAATTACCTTCCTTCCTGCCCAGAAAGCTGGAGGGCTGTTGCTCCAGTTGTGCAGAGCTGAGCTGGGACTCAGAGTACCCACTGATTTTTTCATTGGTGCACCAAACACCATTTGAAGGTAGTGGTCCTGTGTCATTTGAGGTGACGTTGAATCCCTAAAGCCTCTTTCTAAATCCCTGGTGCCTCCTGTCTCTCTTCCTGAGATCATCTGTGCTGCAAACCTCACTTTCAGGGCACTGCCAGGCTGAAAGGTGCAGCCTGCTGTTCGGATCACATTTACAGAGGGCTCATGCTAGACTTAAGCCCATATTATGTTTGTTCCTCTGTGATTCTTATATTTGTCTTGTACTTTGTCTGGGAATTCGGGTTGTGTGTCTTGGCCAGGCTCAGTCGAGTATGTTTAATCCCAGCTTCTCTGCTCTCTTGGGGGGACTTGCTAGGGAACAGGAAGTCAATAGAGTGTCTTGTAGAGAGGACTTGTAGGGAGCGCTGACTGCCAGCCAAACCCATCCAGTTACAAAAGCAGCTGTTTCAGCCCAAAGAATTTGTAAGCAGAATTATGTTCTTAGCACCTCATCATACTTCCTGCAGGAGTTGAGGCAGGCAGGCAGATTTTCCATCCTGGTAGGCTAGGAAACCGGGGTGCTTATTTAGGTAAGTTGTTGGATTCTGCCTGCTGATGGCATGGCTGAGAGGGCTGACGTGCTGGGGAGCGGGGAGAAAAAGTCTGGAGGCATGAAAAGGGGAATGCTTGGGCCAAATCAATTCTGGACATTTGGGGTCAGGTTTCAGCCTTTTTCCTGTGCCTGCTAATTCCAAGCCCCAGCTAGAGCAGTTTTTCTAACTCCTGCAGCTGGGTCTGGAAGGGGGGTGTGTGTGTGTGCACACCTCGGGCACAGCACAGAGCAGGAATTTTCCTAGGCTGAGACACACAGCCTCCCTGGAAGACTGGCTTTGGCTTGGCCCTGGGGAAGTGGAGGGGTCCCAGCTCTCCAAGCATCTGTCCTGGCTGGAACCTCTTCTACCTCGAGAAGTACCTGGAGTTAAAAAGGGAGTGTAGTTTGGGAAAGACTGTTTGGCATGGGATGGGAGAGCGACCTGCTCTGTTCTTCTGCCAGACAGTCCCACTGTCAGTTGTCTTGTGGAAAAAAATCCTCCAGATCCTCACAACAGACATAAGGAAAGCAGACTGGTTTGGCCTGACAGCACAGTTAAATGTCGTGGGCTGGTTCCCCTTTGCTCTTTGTTTCCCCCCTGGCCTGGAGTGGGGAAATTCCTCATCTCAACACCCAGGCACACCCTCTTTGCCAAGCCTCATCGTGCCAACGTGGAGGGACTGAACCATGCAGAAAGCAGTTCTGACACAGTTTGCATCCCAGTGTGTTAAGGTCATTCCACGTGGTGCTGTGTGGCTGCACCAGCTGCTTCCTCCATGGGGCTGTGACTGTGCTGGGTGACAGCCTGTTCAGGATGCTGCCGTTACAAATACAGTTTCCCACTGTGCCTGCGAACAGCATTGCTGTCCTGGAGATGGACAGTGGTACCACAGTTCAGGGAGTGATCTGTGTTCTCTTTTTCTGCCTCTTTGTGCCCTCGCAAGGCCCATGGACTCTAACTTACATTCGCAAAATTCTCCATTTACAGTTTGGTCCCAGCTGTCTTTGTTGTGCCCTGCCTTAGCCTCCAGAGAGCCTGTGTCGTGGCACAAGAGACCTTTCAGCTGGAGAAGTCACTCACTGTTCAAGCTTGGCCCAGATCCTTAGGTAAGGGGTAAATCTGCCTTTGTTTCTCAAACACAGATGTAGGCAGCAAGTTCAAGGTCACGGGTGGCAGCACAACCACATAGTGCAGAGCTCCTGGGGGGGGTACATGTCCTCACCCCTGCCAAGTGGAATGGTTACAAAAGTGAGTTTCTCCAACTTTGATGGCACTTGCTGTCTTTTTTTGCACTTCCTTTATATTCATAACTTTGGCAGACGATAGCAGGAATTCAGGAGTGATGTTACAGTCAGCTGGCTGACTGCTTCAGGACATCGTTTTGGAAAGCTCCAGAAACAGGGTGCTTGGGGAGTGTTACTTGTCCTGAGCTGAGGCTTTATTGCTGTGAGCAAGCCTTAATTGCAAATTAAATGTTACCTCTAGACCTGATGGTCTGGATTGGGTGGTATCCCTGGACATGCAGCAGGATGCAGTATACTGTTCCTCCCAGCACAGACCACTGGGTATCACTCGCTGTGTCAGCCTCAACGTGGGGCTGAATGTCCTTCAGTAAAGTGATGCCTGTGCATGGATGAAACCAGAGGGAAGAGTAATGTGAGCCAGCCACTAGGAATTAAAGTTAGATAAATGTAAGCTAGAAGTAAGGTACATGGCTTTAACAGGACTATTTAACCGTTGGCACCAGTTACCGAGGGATGTGGTGGTGCTGCTGCTGCTTGAAGCTCCTGAAGAATCCAGGTCTTGCTATCTCAGGCAGAAGGAATTTAGGACATCAGGTGAAATTCAAGAACATTTTCATGCAGGAGACCAGTACAAGCATTCCTGCTGCCCTCTTAAAGCCCAATAATCTAAAAAGAATCATTTTGAAGGCACTCAGCACTCTTTGGAACAAATACTGCTGCTCTGTGACAATTCCTCTTTCCCCCTCCTTAACGCTGTTCTCCTAACCTGTTACTCTGAGCTGGTGGGGGTAATAAAGCCCATCTGTAAGTGGTGTTCATCAGATGTCACAGTATGTCTGTGTAATGTGGAGGGGGTGGTTCATACACCCATGTGCAGGAGAGGTCATGGCTTGCTCAGCATGTCTTTTGGTGGTGGCATGGTCAGAAGCTCCTCCTTCCACTCCTGCTCCTTTTGTGCTTTCCTGTTTGAGGGGGTTTTTTTTTAATAAAGTTTCCAACACTGTCATTCTATGTAGGAATGTGATTTCCTTCCAGCTGCAGAGGCTTTCATCAGGTGGGAGAGGGTAGTCGTGGCCAGAGATTAACTAGGACCCCAGCCAAGGGCAGTGGCATCCTCGCCATACCCCCTGCCTAGGCCAGGGGTGACTGTGTGAGGGGCACGAGGGTCTCTGGAGAAGGTTGGGCAATAATCCAGGGACTGGAAGGTCCTAGCTCTTCCTGGCTTTGGGAAATTAGCAGGTTTGAATCTTTGTGATCCCCAAATGGCTTTAGGCTGTGAAAAGAAGTTTGGGCCTCCTGAAATGCCCTGTGCCACCAACCCAGCCTTACTGTGAATTGTATTAAAACTGGTTTCCTAATTGAGTTTTTCTTTGCTGGATACTTACTAAGTGTGAGAAAACCTTAAAAATTACTCTAAGCACTAATTTGTAGGTTTTTTTAAAAATTGACTTTATGTGTCTCTAGTCCTAGTGCCTGTTTTGGGTTTAGTAAAGAAAAACCCTCCAACTATTGCCTCTGACTTGCTGAACTTAAGGGTGGTATCAGTGTTGTAATGTAGGATCAAAGCATCACAGCAATGGGAGCGTGTTGAGCCTCCCAACAGCCGATGAACTGCTCCGGGCTGACCCAGGGTTGGGTAGAATAGGTCTCCACTTAGCTACATGCAAATGTGTAGAAGTATCTTCCCTTACTCCAGGTTAGCCAGGAAATCTCTCTGGCCTTCCCTGAAGGAGTGGGTCCCCAAAGTCTGTGGGTTGCTGGGCAGGTTGTGATGAATGCCTCTGGTAAGCTGTATCCTGTAACTACACCACCTCTTCTGTTCAGCCTGGAGAAAAGACGACTAAGGGGGGACCTTATTAATGTTTATCAGTAGCTTAAGGATGGGCTGCAGGGGGAAATGGCCAGCCCCTTGTCAGTGTCTGTGGGGACAGGACAAGGGGCACTGGCTGCAAGTTAGAGCATAGGAAGAACTTTTCCCCAGTGAGGGTGAGGGAGCCCTGGGACAGGCTGCCCAGGGGGTGTGGAGTCTCCATCTCTGGAGAGATTCCAGCCCCGTCTGGACGCTGCCCTGTGCAATATGAGCTGGGGAGCTGCTTTGGCAGGGGGTTGGACCCCATGAGCTCTCGAGGGCCCTTCCAACCCCTGTGATTCTGTGATTCTCCACCCAGTCACCAGGCCTTCTCTTCCCTGCTCTCCCAGATGTCTTCTGTGTAAAAGGAAAGTAACAACTGCAAGGTCAAACTTTGGAATTCCTGGGTGCTGCTTATGTTTGCTGCTCAGCTGAGCAAATGGCATTCCCAAAGCACTACGGATCTCTGAGATCAATGCAAGAGATTGATGCACTGGACCTGCAACACCCTCACAGAGAAATGGAGCAACGTTGGAGGTCAAAGGTTTGAGTAATAGGATGAGGAAGTTACAGCCCCTTGTCTGAGTCACCATCTTTCATTTTGCTCTTCTGAGAAAGGGCCCCTGGTGCTTTTGGGAGAGCATTGGTTTTGCTTTCGAAGTGTCCCCTTTGGCTTCAGAGGAAGGAAAAGTGATGGTAAAAGAGGAATGTGTGTGTTGCCTTTCTCCCCTTTCTTAAAAGCCTTGTGGAAGCCCAAGTCGCATTCACTTCTGGAGAAAGAGGGCTAAGTCAGAGGTGGGGGATGTGGTGCTTTCCCACCCCAACAGGCAATTTTGTTCTCATTTAGACAAGTGACCTCTGGCTCCTGTCCTGCTGTGGGTGACCTCCTGAGTCCACACTTGGAACCTCCTATATAAGAAGCAATGGGATATTTCTGTATAAGGGGCAGGCTGGGATGCTTCAGTCTGGAAAAGGATGATTTTGGGGGGAATGTGAGAGAGACCTACAAAACCTGGAGGGATGTGCAGAGAGTGAACGAGGACGGACAGTTCCTAGCACTTCCCCTGCACAAACAAATGTGGGCAGCAGGGAGAGGTTCCAGTGGAATGAAGGGAGGTGGTTCTGGATGCACCAGGTAACACACCTGGAGAACTTCTTCTCAAAGGGTGTTGTGGGTGCAAGGTGTACACTTGTGTTCAAAGGACAACAATAGTGTTTGAGAGCACACTTTGTTCGGGATTGCTAAATAAATCAGCCTTCTGAGGCCAAAACAGGCCTCTTCAGCTGCAAATAACTGAAGGCTAAGTAAATAACTTGAGGTTGGGGGGGGGGGAGGGGAGAAGTACCATATATTTTTGGCCTGCTCTTACTCTTCCCTACGTATCAACTCATAGTCTTTGTCGGAGACAGCAGTGGGCCAGAGAAACACTTGATGTGGGTCACTGGCCATATGACTCATGTAGGAGTCCTGAGAGAGCTGAGAGTGGGAACGATATTGTTAAGGTTTTCTTTGTCCCCCCCCAAGAAATATCAGCACAACTACAGCTTTCCAGGATGGATGATCTCCTTAGAAATGGTTTCCAGGCTATTTCTAAATTGTCTGCAGTCTCAGTGATTATTTCCTTAATGCCTTCCCTGACCACAAAAGGAGTAAATGGGGACTCAGTTGACACAGGGAAGGTTACCCTGAGGTCTGAGATCTTCCAAGGAAGAAAAAGGCCACTGTGAACAAGGGGACAGAAGAGAAAGGGGAGATCTTGGAGCTACAGTGCGACTTTGAAAATGTAATGTTTGGGAAGCTGCATTTTCTTGTGAAGTTTCACCAGGTTACAAACTGATAGATGGTTGGGGAGCTGGGCAGGAGCCCACACAAACTGGGCTGGGCTGGAGCAGAAATGGGCTGTGAAAAAGAACCTGTGAGATGGGTGGTGGTGTGGGCATGTCTCATTGCACAATTTGCTCTTGAGTACAACTGACCCAAAGGAGCAACACTGGCCACTGGCTTTCTCCAAACGGGAAGCCAGGCTCTCTCTTCCCAGGTGTTGGTATCAGCTCCTCAGAGGGCTTTTTGAGGGACTGCTTAACGTCATGTCTGTGTGGACTTGTGTCACAGCAACACGTATTCCCAGATCTGGTTTTCTGAAAGCAAAACTGCAGGACTTTTTCCTTTATTTTTCACTTTAAGAAGACTAACATAATAAATTTTGTACCTGGTAAAGCCTGCCTCTCCCTTTGTGATGGCTGGAGAATGCTTTTGCAGCCAGTTCTGTGTACACAGGGAATCAGGGAGCAGGTGACTTCAACTTAACCTTCCCTCTGAGCTTGAAGAACCAGCCAAGGCAATACAAAAGGGACCTTCTTGGAGACGTGTGCAGCTGCACAGCCCTTACATTGGCCCCATGATCTGTTTATCTTCTGTCTTCAAGGAAGCGTCACAGTTAGGGGAAGCTCCCCCAAATGGGATGGCTTAAAAGACTGTATCCTCTGCTGGGAAGTCCACATGCTTCTTTCTTTATAAGCTATTTGATATATTTTTCCTGTCCGTCTCCATCCTCCTCTGGCAGCAGGATCTCTGGCTGTTGTATGCTTTTCATTAAATCTTTCTGAATGTAAGCTTGTATGGTCTGACACTGGGTCAAAGGGTGCCATGGCAGGGGGAAAACTCAGCAACAGAGTAGAGAGCTGCTTCTGGCTTTGATTACTGGACATGGCCAGTTATTTGATCACTGGACATCACCAGTTATTGCAGCGTGCGTTCCTGGTTGAGGCATGAAGACTGAGTTAAATATCACCCAGAAAGGAGTATTCCATTGTGCTGCTGAAACGCTGAACTTCTGAAATGAGTGTGTGAGAGTTGTGTCTTGGCCAATTTCCAACCTTTCTAATGCTACTGTCACTCTTATCCCACATGTTCTGCTTTTGCAATATCCCTTGAAGGAGGTTATTTAACTTCCCCTGCTGATAGGAACAACTGCCACTGTTGTGTTGTTGGGTTTAGGTTGTTTGTCTCTAATGAAAGCCCACGCTTAGCGACAAACTCAAACAACCAGTTGCTTACTCAGCTTTGCTGCTCTGTTTTCTGAAGATATAATTACTTCCTACATCTTCGTCTTTGCTCCGTGCTGCTGTCCGGAGGGTCTGGGAGGGGCCGTGCTCCTCCTTTTCTCTGCCCCCAGGCACATCAGCATGTGGGGAGGAGAAGCAGCTCCTGGTTACTGCTGTCTTCTTCTAATGCCTTAGACACAGGCTGGTCTGCAGCATGCAGTATCAACCCTCATTTCTGAGAGGGAAGAATGAGGAACCTCTTTGCCTATTGTGACGGTTGTGGAGTTTGCACCTAAGGAGGACAGTGGCAAAACCCATCTGTAACCTCTGGGCTAGTGCAGAGGAGGTACAACTCAGAGTTACAACTCAGAGTTACCTGGTGTGAGCACAGGTACTTAGATGGGATCTGTGGGCAGAAGTGTCAGGGTTCTGAGTGCACCTAACAGGACTTAATTGCTCTGCCATGGGGCCTCCACCCACTGCCCAGCCCAGGGGTTCCATTTGAGCTCAGCCCATGACTTTCTGTTGCTCCCTGAGCTATGGAGTGGGTGTACCTGTCTCCCACTGCGTATAGCAGTGCCTGGCCATGGACCTCAGCCTGGGGCCATGACCCACGGACTGAGTCTTGCTTGATGAGACCTGCCTGGTGGCCATTGGACTGTGTCCGACTCTGGCTGCTCTCACTGGAGCTGACTCTGACCTGCAGTTTGACTTCCCAGCTTGACCTCCCTTATCTCCAGGAGTGATCCAGACTCTTGGTTTACCCTGGCTGCCATGCCCAGGCTTGGCTGCTGGTACCACTTGTGTCCTGTGGGATGGGGCCCTGGCTGGTGAGTTCTGCGTTATCTTCCTCGACTCCTCATCCTGTCGGGAACTGCTCGCCCTTTCTGCTCCGTGACCCTTGAGAGGTCTCCATGGAGGGGTAATTTCTTTGAAAAGACTCATCTCGGTGTGAAACACTTCCTCAACTAGTAGCACAGCAAAACAAGAGCATGTGGCTTTGGGGAAATCCTGTCTGGCCACTGGGGAGGGTAGCACGGTGCATCGAAGCTTTGCCTTCCCTCGAATCTCCACACTGGTAAATAGGTTCTCACCAGCTCATTAGTTGCAAAATTAATTAGCAGTCCAGCTGTGGGATGTGATGTAGCTCTTAACCCACCAGGCTGGCTAGGGAAGAGCTTCTTTCCAGCCTCAAGAAAGGATGTTTGGGGATTTGGGGGGTTTGTTTCTTGTTTGCCTTTTACACTGCTGATACTTTTAGTGTTTTCTGCGGGGATCAGAATCAGCCCTGTGCTGTGGGGCTTGCAGCCTCCCAGGACGTGATGAGAAACCGCTCTCTGGCAGAATCCTTGCTAAACAGGTTCCCTGAAAATACCAGCAACTGGTGATTGCTCTCTCCTTGGAAGCAAGACCATGACAGATGCATTTATAGAGAAGAAACAACAACAATCAACAATAGACAGGAGGAAATGGCTCCTCTGAGAATAGGAGCCAGACTAAGGCTAGAAAAATGCTCAGGTTAGATAAGTAAGTTTTATGAGAAGGAGGGAAAAAGTGCCAAGAAAGTGGGGGTGGGAAAGGAGGGACGGGGTTTCGGGGAAGACAGCAGGCCTGGCGGCGGCCTAGCTCTCCTCACCGAAGACACAGGCCCTGACAATATCCTCATGTTCCCATGAGACAGGAAAGTTCCTCATGCTGAGAGGATTTTGATAATCAGCTTCTCAAAACACAGCGGCCTTGAAGACAGGGGTACAAGCTGCCCTAAACCAAGAAGCAGTTATGGGAAGGTACTTGGGAGTAAGTGGACATGTCAAGAACCACCCATAATAGGTGGTCAAAAGAGCAGGTGTGCGGATGCTTTTAGGCATAACAGGTAAACTAACCATGTTTAGCTATAAGATATGTTCATCAGAACTCGTTATAATCACTAACCAATCAGTGGGGTGTGAACAGTGTGTGCAACCAATTAGCAGTTTTTCAGCTTGCCACATTTGCAGTAACAACTGCAATCTCTGTGATTTCACCCAGGGAATGGCTTCACCTAAAATCCATATCTAATTGCGTGTTGGCCATCGCCAGTCTCTGCAGTGGGGTGGGAAGCACCCCAGGGAGGGGGCTGCCAGAGGCCACCTGTGAAGCAGAGCTTCCTCACTGCTAGGACTGTGGTGTAAATCAAATTGTCCCATGGGAGACTGGGCCCAGGTGAGCAAAGAGGCATGCTCTGCCCAGGAAGGGAGCAGAGGGCTTTCCTCCCCGAACACTGCTGCGGGTGCTCTGGCTGGCAGCCGTGCCTCTCCTTGGGGAACGCACAGCCCAAGGTGTGTTTGCTGTCGCAGGGGATGGAGACAGCTGCACAGAAAGGACTGGCTCCCCCAGAGAGGCCTGCGTGGGGCTGGTGGTGCAACAACTCTCTTCTCACCCATGATGTGTACTCTCAGTTCAGCATGGGTTTGTACTAAATCCCTCCTGCTTCCCCCTCTTTTCGTGCTAAGTTTTGCTCAAGCTGGTTGCAAATAAAAGGTATTTTTTCCACTTTTCTGTGAGGGTCCTTGTCAAAGGAATAATTCACACCACGTCCCTCTCAAGCTTTCCTGACTATTGCAGAGACAAATCAAGGCTGAAGAATCTTATTGTTGCAGAAAATAGAGGCAATTGTGTTTTTCTCACACAAAGTCACAGAAGAGTGCTGTTGTGTTGCTTGAGATTTGGGACTGGATTAAACTGGAAGTCTGGAACTGGGGAGATGTGAACAACTTGAATCAAAGCTGAAGAAAATTCTCCTGTGATCTTGTGAAACATAATACACTCATGCAGACAGCAGGTGTTGCACACTCCTAATTACTGTAAAAGCAGAATGTGTTTGTGCTCCTTAACTCAGTTTGCCTTTTCTCTTGCACTTCATTGAGCAATTTCTGCCTTTGGAGATCTTAAATCTTCTCTATGTTATTACTGCCCAAGTAAAACGTAAAGTAACCCAACCCTAGTCTGGTCATTAGTAAGATCTTAAAATCATCCTTATCTTACCGAACTTGGGGTTTCTGATGTGGGGACCGTACGGGAGCTGACCTGGTGTTAGGAAAGCATTTCCCTGTATTCAAGCACTGCAGGTATCCTTTTGTTCCTGCAGCCTGGACCATCCACAGCATCATCACCGGGGGAAAAGATGGGCTCTGTGCCTTTATTAACAGGTGTATTACCAGGTCAAGGTGGATACTAAGTCACCTCTGACCTGACGTGCTAACAGGACTCTGCATGTACAATGGGCTCCATCAGAAGAGGGGTGGCAGCAGGGACCAGCTCTGCCCTCGTGAGGCCCCAGCTGGAGTCCTGTGTCCAGAACTGGGGACCCAGTACAAGAAAGATGTAGGACTGTTGGAGAGGGTTCAGAGGAGCCACAAAGTTGATCAGAGGGCTGGAGCAGCTCCCCTACGAAGAGAGGCTGAAGGAGCTGGGCTGGTTCAGCCTGGAGAAGAGAAGGCTGTGGGGGGACCTCATTGCAGCCTTCCAGTCCCTGAAGGGAGCAGAGAAACAGGAGGGGAATCAGCTTGTTCAAAGGGTAGATCATGGCAGGACAAGGGGGATGGAGTGAAGCTAAAGGAGGGAAGGTTAAATTGGATATTAGGGGGAAGTTCTTTCAAGAGAGAGTGGTGAGGGGCTGGAACAGGCTGCCCAGAGAGGGGGTGGGTGCCCTGTCCCTGGAGATGTTCAAGGCCAGATTGGATGGGGCCCTGGGCAACCTTGTGTAGCTCCAGGCCTGGAGGTTGGTGGCCCTGCCTGTGGCAGGGGGGTTGGAACTCTGTGATCCTTGAGGTCTTTTCCAACCCAGACCAGTCTGTGATTCTATGTACAAGATGCCACCTGTTACCTGCTCACTGAAATCAGAAATACACATTTCCTCTCAAGCAGTTAACAGCCACCCAGATGGGATGTTCTGCTCTGCTCGGCCTGAGCCACTGCAGCAGGTGCTGGCCTTCTGAGGAAGCTCAGCTCCGAAGCGGGTTAGTTGAACCCGTTTCCCCCAGTTCCTCTTCACCATATGGGCAGGGATGTGGTTCCCTCTGAAAATCATGAATCAGCTAGAGACACACAGTGTTTCTCAGGAGAGAGCTGACGGTAGCAACAATCTCTTGCTTCCGCTCACGTTTTTTGTTCTGAGGCCAATCTAGGTGAGTGCTCAGGAGCTGTCTGTAGTATCATGAGACAAAAGCGTCTCTAGGGTACGTTTTCTCATGTAGTGCTGATTTGCCAAATTTACCTGCACACCTGTTTGTAGACCTTTCTGTCCAAGACAGAGATGATTTGCTTTCTGATTGACCACAGAGAGTATTCTCTTCTCAACTCCTCCACACTGGGATCTAGCAATGAGACAGGTAGTGCTGCCAGCTCCAGAGAAGAGCTAGTTTTCACATGTGTTGATTGAGAGTAATGGAAACCTCAAGTTACCCATCACCTGCAACAGCTAGGAGGGATTCCCACATAATCCTTCCTTCCACCTCACCAGAAGATCTGTGGGATAAGAAGGCTTTCCCTCCAACATTCATTCTGGCTTGTGTAAAAGACAGGATTCAGGTGCAAGAAGGTTTTATGGCAAATCTTACACTCCCAGTGGATCTGATCTTGAGAGGCTGCTACTTTCCTATCAGACATCCCTCTATCAGTGGTGTTTACCCTTCAGTATCTCTGCCCATTTCATACACTAAGGGAAGCTACATGTTCAACTAGTTGTTTCTTCAGATGGTGGACGCTTCCTTCCAGGCATCATGGATGCACAATAAGAACGTGCTCTTAGGGAGGGGAGCTGGGAATTAGCAGCTCTGTGGTGGCCAGAAGCAGTTATTTTCTCCCTTATTTGATTCTGCAAGATTCTGCAAGATGGGGCATGGCCAGCAGGTCAAAGGAGGTGATCCTTCCCCTCTGCTCTGCCCTGGTCAGGCCCCACGTGGAGTGTTGTGTCCAGTGCTGGGCTCCCTGGGATAAAAAAACCAGGGATCTCCTGGAGAGAGTCCAGAGGAGGCTACGGACATGATGAAGGGCCTGGAGCATCTCCCCTGTGAGGAAAGGCTGAGTGAGCTGGGGCTGTTCAGCCTGGAGAAAAGAAGACTAAGGGGGGACCTTATTAATGTTTATCAGTAGCTTAAGGATGGGCTGCAGGGGGAAATGGCCAGCCCCTTTTCAGTGTCTGTGGGGACAGGACAAGGGGCACTGGCTGCAAGTTAGAGCATAGGAAGAACTTTTCCCCAGTGAGGGTGAGGGAGCCCTGGGACAGGCTGCCCAGGGGGTGTGGAGTCTCCATCTCTGGAGAGATTCCAACCCCATCTGGACGCCGCCCTGTGCAATATGAGCTGGGGAGCTGCTTTGGCAGGGGGTTGGACCCCATGAGCTCTTGAGGTCCCTTCCAACCCCTGTGATTCTGTGATTAACCAGATACCTGTTCTCTTCCTGGGATAAAGTATAATCAGAACATGAGGAGTAGGAATCCACTCTACTCATTTTGTGTGAGCTTTAGCAAACTCTTCCATCTCCTTTCTTGTAGCTGTGAAGTAGGCAAATAGTAATTTGCTTCCTGAGTCAGTGTGTGTGGCTTGACCTGGAGGCTTCTGTGCACTGGACTTCAGACAGCAGCACGTAGCTACGAGCCTGGATCTGGTAGAGGAAAACGGAGCAGGCAGCTGTCCTGCGAAATGAGCTGGGGAAAGTCATCCTTTGCAGCTCTTCCCTTCTGAAGGAAGTCCTCATCGCTGATTAGGGATTGCTCTGAGGGATTCACCTGAAGATGGCAACCATGTTTCTGAACGCTGTGAAATGTTGGAGGTTCAAAAGAAAGTTGAAAAGCAGTTTTACACCCCTAAGAATGGCCACAAAATTACAGCAGATGTAGAAAAATGCTGTAGCTGAGGAGTGAGAATCAGGCTCTTCCAAAGCTTGCTCCTGGTAAGTTTGCCCTCTAGCTGGAAGGTGTAACCAGAGGAATTATTCCCGTCTCTGAACTGAACGGACAGTCTTCCTTCCAGCACCAGTGGCTGATTTTCTCTGCTGTCAGACACAAAGGGAGTTCTGGCAGTGCCACAGAGCGTGCTGGGCTGCTGTACAGGGTCCTGTGCTGCACAGGAGCAAGCAGCACTCCCACGGCGTGTCTGGCTTCAGCCCAGAATATGTCAGGCTGGTGGCTCCCGCAGAGTGCTAGGAGGAATCCTCTGGGAGTCAAATACCATGGAGTATGGAAAGAGATAGTCAGCAATAATGTTAAGATTGATAATAGGAATGAAACTTCAGTCTTCAGCACACTGTGATATGAACTCAGGGTTGAAAATCTGCTGCTCCTTAGAAACTGAATGACTGGTTGATCTCTCTTCTTATCTTTGAGATAAGCTGTCAGCTTTTCCAGGGACCTCAGGCTTCTTCAGACAGCTGGATCAGCTTGTCTTCTGCTGGAGTGACCTGTTATTTATCAGCTCATTATCAAAGGATTTACTAAAAGCTTACGCCAGGGGCCAAAGGGTCAATATCCAGAAACATCTGCGCTTCTCCCAGTATCCCTAGGAGGTGAATCACATGTGGTGCTTGGCCCTGGAAGAAACCTGAGCATGTGAGAAGCAAATCTGTGAACTCAATTCACAAGTGAGGTGTGTAAATGGCTCTCTGCCATCACTGGGTGGATCCTGAGTAGGAACTGTTTGCTTGCTCATGGCTCCCAGCATGGGGATAGTTCTGCTATCCAAACCCTCCAGTAAAGCCTGCAGGAATACTGAGGTGGGAAATGCAGGTAGCTGAGAAGCAGCGAGAAGAACCTGTTTACTGTCTACTCAACTGTCCTATCTCATCACTGAGAAACTGAGAAAACAACTGGACAGTGGAGCCTCTTAAGGTGATTTCTGAAGCTCTTGCTTAGTTATAGGGAAAGGGCTCATGGGGAGAAAGCATTCAGAAACAACCCTGACAAAATGGAGTGTGCAGTATGGCAAATGCACAGCAAATGCAACCCAACAGCCCAGGTGGTAGCAGGAGAGGAGGAGCTGGGACTTGTTATCTAAGAAAGGGCAAATATTGGCTAAGGGCTGCTGCTTTGAGATGTTCATCTTCAACCAGAGCCAAACATGTGATCAGAAAATTGTATTTGTTTCTGTCTTCCTCATCAGTCATTTAATGAAAAATAATCACAATGGATTGATCCTCTTGAATGTTTTGAACTTATCATCCCAAAGCCAAAGCCCATCAGGCACAATGCTGCTTCTTTTCTCATGTGGAAAGGTCACATCTGAGCAGATAGTCCTTCAGAGTTGAGTGCTGGCAGAAAGATGCTGGCATCCCAGCTGGGGTCTCCTCCCATGTGGGATAGTCGCTCTAAGGTGTGTTTTTGGAAGCTGAGCAAAATCTTCAACAGGTACCTCAGGATGTACTGATGGGTAAGAGGCTGTGAAAAAAGGGGTGAAACTTTATGAACCTGGCAATTCTCTTGGTACAAAAAATTGTATTTCTCAAAACCTCTGAGTTTTGCAGAACAGCACGTGAAGCTGCAAAAGAGCTGATCTTCTATACAATAGAAACTGTTCCATTGTCATTTCCTTCTCTGTTTCCTTCTGGGTGGAGAGGAACTGTGCATCCTGTGATGCTGAACAAGACATGGTAGTAGAACAATTTATTTCTCTCTGTCCCATGGAGAAAGGCTGAGCGGACTACTGAAATGCTCCCTTTTGGCACTGTGTAAGTCCACGGGAGCTACTGAAATGGAAATCATGTTCCCAAGGAGGAATCACCTACAGGAGGAAGAGAGAGATCCTGGCTGGAAGTCCCTGAGAGGTGCCTGTAGGGAAGCTGGGAAGAACTGTTCCCGAGGGCATGGAGCGATAGGATGAGGGGTGATGGTTTAAACTCGAAAAGGGGAGATTTAGGTTGGATATTAGGGAAAAGTTCTTCAATATGAGGGTGGTGGATCACTGGCACAAGTTGCCCAGGGAGGTGGTAGAGGCCCCATTCCTGGAGACATTCAATGTCAGGCTTGATGGGGCTCTGAGCGACCTGCTCTAGTGAAGATGTCCCTGCTCACTGTAGGGGTGGGACTAGATGGCCTCTGAGTGTCCCTTCCAACCTTACACATTGTGTAATTATTTTTTACTTAAGCAAGGAGGGAGAAATGGGCTGAAGTGTTGGTGGAGGGAAAAATGGGCAAAATGTCTTGAGGGTCACACGCGGTGCTTTTGGTGGTGGAGAGGCAGCCTCTGCTCTTTAGCAGCCTGTATTTTCCCAATGAACTACCATTGTGGGGGCATGGGAAACAGGGTCCAGAAAACCACAAATGGGGATGATGAGACTCATCATTGGCAAGAAACCCTGTATCTGAGGGTTTATGGGGAAAGAACGTCATTTGGTTATTGTGAAAGAGCAAAGCAGCCTTATCTATGCACCAGCCCCAGAAAGAAAAGAATGATGCCATACCAAAATCCCCCCCTGCATTCTTTTTTAGTGCATTTGTTTTTCTTCCATCAAGAGTTTTGGGAAGTAAGATGTTGTGGTTTTCATCTCTTAAAGCTGCACTGCCTGTTTCGATGTTTGCTCCGTGTGGATGTGTTCTTTGTCCATCATCATGTGGCACTTTGTTGTGCAGGATTTCCCTCTAAAAGCAACAGGAGAGGTCTTTGTCCCTTTCCAAACTCCTGGAGATCTCTGATGGTGTGGAATGCAAATTGTTTGGGTCAGGGATATTTTCCCCTGTAGCTTTTATCAGTGGCATTGCTTTTGGATATCACTTTTCATCTTTACTTTTTTTGTCTGTTCTGAGATGTCCCATTGCCATCGTGCCCTCAAAAGCACCTGCAGGCCTTGTTTCTCTGCCCAGTCCCCATATCATAGAATCCCAGACTGGTCTGGGTTGGAAGGGACCCCAAGGATCACAGAGCTCCAACCCCCTGCCATAGGCAGGGACACCAACCTCCAGGCCTGGAGCTACACAAGGTTGCCCAGGGCCCCATCCAACCTGGCCTTGAACACCCCCAGGGATGGGGCACCCACCCCCTCTCTGGGCAGCCCCTTCCAGCCCCTCACCACTCTCTCTGTAAAAAACTTCCCCCTAATATCTGATTTAAACCTTCCCTCCTTCAGCTTCACTCCATCCCCCTTGTCCTGCCAGTCTCTGCCCTTTTAAAAAGCTGATTCCACTGGAAGGCTGCAATGAGGTCCCCCCACAGCCTTCTCTTCTCCAGGCTGAACCAGCCCAGCTCCCTCAGCTTCTCTCCATAGGGGAGCTGCTCCAGTCCTCTGATCATCTCCATGGCTCCCCTGACCCCTCTCCAACAGCCCCACATCTTTCTTGTATTGGGGCCCAGCTCTGGACACAGGATTCCAGCTGGGGCCTCCTGAGGGCAGAGCAGAGAGGGACAATCCCCTCCCTGTCCCCACTGCCACCCCTCTGCTGATGGAACCCAGGATACCAACACCCTTCCAAGCTGCAGGAACACACTGCTGGCTCGTGTTTCTCATCCACCATGACACCCAGGTCCTTCTTAGCAGGGCTGCTCTCAAGGAGCCAGTGTATATATATCTATTTCTCTCTCTCTCACAGTCTGTATATATGTGTGTGTGTGTGTACATATATATATATATATATATATATATATGGGATTCCTCCAGCCCAAGTGCAACACCTGACACTTTGCAGTGTTGAACCTCATTAGGTTCACCCGGGCCCATCTCTCCAGCCTGTCAAGATCCCTCTGGATGGCTTCCTTTCCTTCTGGTGTGTCACCCACACCACTCAGCTTGGTGTCATCCCCAAACTTGCTGAGGGTGCACTCAATACCATCATCGATGTCACTGATAAAGATGTTAAAGAGCACCAGTCCCAAGACAGACTCCTGGGGACACCGCTTGTCACCGGCCTCCACCTGGACATAGACATAAACCAGTCTAGGACTGTGTGTCCACTGAAATCGTCATTACTGGGTCCTGGCTGCTGCATAGGCATCTTTGCTAAAGAGATACTTGCTCTGAGAACCAAATAGATTTTCACCTTTGAAGATGAAGTAGCTCTGTCAGGGTTAATTAGAAACACACAAGTGCACGTGTTCTGGGATGGCTTTTTGCTGCTTCTTACTCCATGACTGTGCTGGAAAAAAATTGCAATGCTTACTGGTCAGAGTGACAATTACAACTGTGTTTTTGCCAGAGTTGGGCTTCTAGATGATGGGAGGTGTTGAAGACGGGAGGTGTTCCTGTGTGGCACATCACCCTGCCTCTGGAGAAGCCAGTTGCTTGGGTTTTCTTTGTCATAAGAAGACTGCCTAGCCCTTTAGACTGTAAAAGAGCTTGAAATGTATAAATGTACCCCAGATAACCCAAAAGTATTGTTGAGGGCATTGCTGATAATGGCACACTCAGAGCTAAGTGTACTGTTGAATTAGGTTAAAAGAGTTTCAAGGGAAGCTTAAATTAAACCATAATTCCTGTGAGCTAGGCACAGTGGTTCTGGGAAGCACCGGCTGGAGCTGCAGAGCTGCTGCTCTGTCCCTGGGTCATCTGCAAATGAAGCATGATTATTTTCTTTCTCTCCTGAGACTCAAGTGGGGAAAGCCATCAGGACTTGGAAAACTCGGTCGCCAAAGCGTATTTTGCCAAGCCTGCTGAGCAGAGGCTCTGAGGGACCAGTGCTTGGGTGGTCAGGGGAAGGTGAGCCTGCAAGGGGGGCTTGCCTTTGGAGCTGCCCTTCCACAGGGCGCTTCGGCTGCCTTAAAACCTTTCGGTGGAGAAGTCTCGAAGAGCAATCTGTGAGGCAAAGGGGAGTGGGAGGAATGCAAAGAGCACTGCTGGCTGGGAGAGCTGGAGGCAAAAACCTTCCCTCTGTCCTAGGAAGCCCAGTCCTTGGACACTGCAGAGGGAGGGGGGGTGGGGGGTGCAGCTGCCCTCGGACAATATCATCGAGGGAAAATTCTTTCTTGGCCTGAATTTTGGCACCAGGACACAGGTGAGACTTTCCTCAATCAGCCCTTGAAGGAGGAAACTGAAAGCCGAGATAGGAGCCAGCTGTGGGTAAGTTAAACCGCTTTAATTATTCAATTAGCTTTGCACCGGTGTGGGTGATGAGGAGTTCTGATAATGTGGTCAAGTATTATTAGGGAATCCTCAGGACTTTGAGGAGTTTTTGGTGGTGCCTGATAAAAGGACTGAACTGGAGCTGCTGCAGGAGCCCTTCAAGTGCTGGGTTTGAGAAATATGGCAACTAGTGTTTGGGAAGGAGGTTTCCCCAGGCAAGCCTCCCCGGGCTTTTCTGCTTGCCGGGTCCCGTTACTTCACTCCCAGCTGAGTGGGGCCGAGCTGGGCTTCCTGACAGGCCGCACCCGCAGAGCAGCAACTGCGGAGAAGCGGTGGCCCGTGGCTGCGCTGCCAGCCCAGCAGCCGGGAGGACGGGTGCAAGAGGAGCCCAGCCGCCGGTGAGCTGCTGTGCCGGAGCTGGGGCAGGCGCCTCATCCTCTGCCGGCCAGTGCTTAGCTGGGCGCGGTGGCGGGGCCTGGAGGCTCCCGAGCCAGGTACCTGTAAGCTGGGCTGCCCAAAGCGCATATGAATAGGGCGCTCGGGGCCCTGAGCGTTGTGAATAGCTCTGGATAAAGGCTTTTAAGATGCGGTGATTCCGTCGGCTGGCAGCACCCAGACTGTCCGCCCTTCCCTGGTCCCTGCTCCCTTGCAGGACGGGGCGGCCGGAGTCGTGCCCGGAGCGAAGCTAGGGCTGCGGGCGGGGAGCAGGGCCGAGGCGGCATCGGGGCGGGCTGGGGGCGAAGGACCCCCTCCTAACCTTCGCCGAGGGGTTGCGGCCGCTTTGGGAAACGATGGCTCCGCAAGCGTGAGAAGGGAGAAGACGCCTGGCCGCATCTGCGGTGAGTCTCTGCTGCTCCGGCCTGGCAGACCTAGAGGGGCCTGAGTCTGCGGGCCCGCGCGTTCAGGGCAGGGGCCGTGCTGCTAAGGGAAGAGCGGTTTTACCGAGAGCTCAGCCACCGTGAGAGCTCAGGGCGTGTGGCGGGCAGGGAGCATCGCCCGGGGATGCCTGGCTTAAGGGGCTGCGAGCGGGCGGCGGGGAGTCAGGGCCTGGTTCCGTCCCGCGTGCCTGGGAAGCAGCTCTGCCTGCCTCCCGCTGCGGCTCTCGGCCCGCCCGCGTAGCGCCATCTCCTCGGTGCCGGCCTTGGGACTCTCGCCCCGGTTGCTCAAGTGATCGGTCTGTTGTTGCCAGGTCTCTGTTGCCGAGCGCTTCCCCGCTTAACGGAAAAGTAGAGCTTCTCTGGCCGTGCCCGTGGTGTTCCCGGGAACTCCGCTGCGCTTCCAGGCTGCGCGCACAGGCCTGCGGAGCGGAAGGCGGCAGGGGTGCGGGGCAAGCCCCGCTCAGGCGCATCGCCCGCCGCCTCATCCCAACATGGGAGTTATTTGGGCAGCTGTTGGCTCGCGAGATGCCCCGGCCTGTTGGACTGCGGAGCCCCTGGGGATGCGGGGGTTGGCAGGATGGGCTGGAAGGGAGCTGGGCTCTTCAAAGCGCCGGAATTGGGAGCTGAGAGCGCTGTTGTCTTGTGGGGAAGCTTTGAAAGAGGGAAATGAGTTATTTCTGCAGGTGGTTTCTGGTCGCCTCCCTCTGTAAGGTGCTGGCTACAGACAAACCAGGATGGTAGAGGTGAGAGGTGGCTGCCCAGGACAGCTGGGGAACTGCAGACTCAAGAGTCCCATCCGTCTCACGCAGCCTCGCTAGAAAAGGGCAACGCAGGAGAGAAGCAGAGGCTGCTACAGTGCCGAGATCCGCTAAACCTGCGTGAAAACTCCGCAGCCAAAGGAGGCGGCGGTCAGGAAGCTCAGAAGCGTTAGGGCAGTTCACAGCTCCCGAATAAGTGAACAAGGGGTCTGTCAACCAGCACAGGCTGGTTGAGCTGGCAGGTGACTGGCTCTTGGAGCCCATGGGCAGGCAGTGGGGGTGAGACTGCTTTTAGTTGAAGTTCCTGGGTCTGTCTGACTTGCTCAGCTGGCTTGTTTCAGTGATAAATTGCAGCATGTACTGATGGTATTGTATAGGCTTGAGTGTTGGTGGGTCAGTTATGATAAAATATTCCCAAAGTATTGGCAAGATGATGATTAAGCAATAGCTTGTAGCTAAGCTAAGAAGTGTGTGCTGTGAGTAATGGATCAAACCCAAAAAGCAGCAGCAGGAGAAGGGCAGGACAGGAAGAGAAATGTTTCTGCTGCAAGAATGTAAAACGGTATTTTAGTGTTTTGTGGAGCATGTGGAGAACGTGGGTGGTTTGACTCAAATGTATTTAGAGTTCTGTCCTTATCGTGGCTGAGGGAGGGAGCGATGGGTGTACCATACTGCTAGGCAGCTTGTTCTTCCCAGGCATCGCTGTCTAACAGATGCATCTACAAGCCACCCTTAACATGTCTGTTGCTCTTAACATGATGAATCTAACATACTGAGTGGGGTTCTGGCACCTTGTGGTTCATGTGACAAAAGCAGGAGAGCAAAGAAAGATGTGGAGGAGGGTTCCCGTGTCCCCAAGGGAGAGACAAGATCTCCCTGATGCTCAGCTGCTTCTGCAGGGTGCAAGGACCACCCTGCTTGGCCCACCACACCTCTCTGGGGCTTTGCTGGTGGGATAGAAGTTCCTCAGGAGCAGCCTTCTAGGCTGGAGCCAGCTCAGTGCAAGCTATTTCCAGCCTCCGCTGTGATGCTGCAGATACCTCCAGCGTGACTCTGAGTCAAACCGTGTCAGTCAGCTGTCTCAGAAGCACATGCTAAGGGCCATCCTGGGCCTGTACAGAAAAGATGTGCAATTCCCTTGGTGCTTGTGTAGCTTTTTCCCCAGTGTGGTGTTTGGCTGCTTAGTCACGGTTATCTGGGTGCTGAAGGACGGATTGGACTGCAGGCTCCTTGGCTGTACAGCAAAAGAACAACTTTATTTGCCTTACTCGCACCAAGGTGTTTGCACTGTCAGATGTGCCAGCGTATGTGCTTAATTAAACAGGCTCCTTAATAGGTTTTGTTATCACTTTTGAGCTCTGCACTTGAGCCATGTATCTTAAAGGGCTATTTAATGAATTTCTGAGGCTATCTGACCAGTAATGTTCTTTGCTTGCTTGTTATGTAAATTTCATTAATGTCTCCATTTGCATACATTGTTGAATTACACATATTATGACTTAATTGGTTTATGGCAATTTATGGGATGGTGGAGGTAGGGTGGATTTTTTACTTGCTGATCTGATGAATTAACCAGTTTAAAGCACAGAAACAGAAATAAACTGGAGTTGCTTTGGTGTCCCAAAGAGAAATACCTCCCCCTGACCCTCAGCACCTGGGGACTTTTCCAGAGCTTGTTAACCTTTGTTATTCCCATAAAAAGGGGAAGATCTGCGGGCAGTAAGCTGAGCTTTTGTTTTAGGGGATTGGCAGGACTCGGCCACCCTTATTGCTTTGACCTCAGAACCTTGAATGTGTGTTTTCTTAAAGGCGGGTGTCTGTAGTGCTACTTCCCTTTGAGTCTAACATAAATATCTGGGGGCATTCCCTAGGTGGTATAAACTGAAGTACTTCCATCCGCAGCTCTGAGCATGGGGTGTTTTTCTGAGCCAGTTATTTGTCCTGTGCTTCCTTGGGAGTTCAGGTTATCTGCGCTGTAGGAAGAGTTGCCTCTCATGGGCAAGCACGAACCTGGGAGGTTCTTGGTGCCTGAAATGCCTGTGCTGGTAGGGGTGAAGGACACTTGGTGGGCCTGAAAGGGCACAGTGTCCCTCGAAAGTCTGACCTAGACAACAATCAGCTCTAGATAACCCTCAGACTGAAGTATCATGCTCCAGTTATCTTGTACTGCTATATTTAATTTTTTGTATCTTTAAAGCAGCCTGGTGTAAAGTTACTGTCCATCCAGGCTGCCTGGATTTACTTTCTCTGTTGGAATTTTGGCTGGATGGAGAAAAATGTGCAGTGGGTCAGAAACCAGTCAAATGTGTTCTACAGGGTGACACGAACTGGGGTGCACCCTGGATGTGCTGGGTGTCTTAGTCCTTGCTCCTTTGCAATGCCACAGCCTCTCTGGTTTGCTTGTCTCAGCCCAGCAAGGCAGAGGCACAGGATTGTTTGTGGAGGGGGCAGAGGCAAAAGTAATGATAATAATAATGTTAGTTTGCCCAGAGCACACAAGGAACGTGTGGTGGAGAACAGGAGTCTGCCCTAAACCTTAATGGCAGGCAGGTCCCTTCATCCTATATTGACTTTCAGATTCCTTCATGCTCACTATCTGAGTTTTACCCTCATTGTAACTTGAGAACAGCCAACCTCTCTTTCCCTTCCAGTCTCCTCTTCCTACAGCTGCTGCTCCTGCTCCTTGTCCTTATTTCCTGCCGTGGAGTGCACTGAACTCACTTGGAAATCAGCTGTTGCTGGTGCAGGCTGGACCTGTTTGGAAATCACAGCCGTGGAAGCCAGGCTCTCCAGTGTCGTGGGCCGTTCCGCCTCCTGTGGGAATTCTTGAAGCTGGCTTTATCTGCCCTGCAGGGAGGAGTATGGGGAGAGGCTGTTGCACCATTGCTCCTCCTGCCGATGTCGCAGGCTGGAATTAACTCTGTTGGGTTGAAGCTTGGCTTTGTGTTGGCCTAATCCCTCAGTCAGGACCACAGGAACCACACCAAGGTGGAGCAGCCCTGAGGCTCTTCCCTTGTTCTAACACGTGCCACAGCAGGTTGCTCAAAGATCTGATCGTTGACTAGATTCTGACCCAGTGTCTCGGTGTCAACCCAAAGTGTAACCGCTCAGCTTGGGAGCAGCCAAGTTAGATTTGGATTTAAGCTGCTTAGAAAATTCAAGGCTGGGTTTCCCTGTGATGTGCCCTGCTTCCTCTCTGATGTCACGTTGTGTTCCAGCACCTGGCTCTAGGTACTGCTGAAACTACTGGTCAGTCTCTCTGGAAAGTATAAATGTTCAGGCAGCCTCATCCTCGCTTTTGGATCAGAGGGGTGGATTTGAAGGGAAGAGGAAGTTCTCTTGTGCTGTAAGGTTTTTCAAGGTTTTTTCTTTTCAGTATTTTTCCTCCCAAACTGGAATGAGTTTTACTGTAGTTTTGTATTTCCTGGTAATTGGCAGCCCCCCAAACTGGTTGGCACCAGTAGAGGAGGCACATAAGGCACCCAAACTTTCTAAAACAAGAATGTTTCTGGCCCGTTCCAAAATGCCTCTCCCTCCCAAAATGTGAAAGCGGGAGAGTGGTGAAGCTGTTCTGTTCCCATAGCTGGATCAGAGCTCGGTGAATCAGCAGTGTGAGAAACCTCCCCGGGAAATTCCTGACAGGCTGTACACAGGCATCGCTCGCTGACTAAGCCGGGTGCTTCCTCAAGCACTGTGGCTGTGTAGGACAACAGGTCAAAGCTGTGGCGCTGCAGTCCTGGAGCGCAGAGGATGGGGAAAAGCCCTGTTCCATCCTAAATCCCTTTTATCCTCCAAATTCATGTTAATGCAAACAAGCTCACCCCTCTGATGCTCAGAGACAGATGACCTGAGTGTGCTGCGGGAGAGCTCGGGGCAGCACCACTGAAGCAGAAGGAGTGGTAGGAGGCATGCTGGTGTGCCCGGGTCTGCACCTGCCTTGTGCTGTGCCTAGCTGGTGAGCAGTGTGCCAGTGCTGATGTAGGTGGTGGGACTGGGATGGGAGTGCGCTCGTTTATGTCCTCCTGACTACCAGAGAGCCCAGCAGAGGGTTACCAGGGTGACTGGAATATCTTCTGTATGAGGAGAGGCTGAGTGCTGGGCCTGTTCAGCCAAGGGGAAGAGAGACAGATCTCATCGACACTTAGAAACACCTGAAGGGTGGGTGCTGAGAGGAAGAGTCAGACCCTTCTCAGGGGTGCACAGTGACAGGGCGAGGAGCAGCGGGCACACAGAACACAGCAAGTTCTGCCTCTGTATGAGAAAAAGCCCCTTTCCTGGGAGGGTGGCAGAGCCCTTGGCCAGGCTGCCTAGAGAGGTTGGGGAGTCTCCATCTCTAGAGACATTCAAATGCTGTGATCCTGGGTGCTGCCCTGTGCAGCCTGCTTGAGGGGACCCTGCTCTGGCAGGGGTGGGACTGGGTGATCTCCAGAGGTGCCTGGCAACCCCTACAAATCTGTGACTAAGCTGAGCCTCAGACTGTTGCTGTCCTGGAGTGCTGGTAGATACTGGGCTGGATGTGAGCATGGCGCACCAGGGAGGAGTGTAAGAACCAAGCTATGTACCTTCTGAACAATGAAAAGACTCTTGGCTGTGGGGTGCAACCTGGCCACTGAGCTGCAGAGAGGACAGATGAAAAGCCTTTCCTGGAAAAGATGGTGGAGTTTGTGTAGCTCAGGAGCTCACTGAAAGTTGCTGGAATAAACTGGAGAGGAGTGTTCATCTTGGGAGGCATTAGACAGTGGGGGAGAGATTTGCTTTTGATTGAATTTGTCTCATGTGGCATGCCTGCTATTTCTCTTAGTTATCTTGTCCTGTTTGTCTCTCTTTAGTGCTCTAGTAAAACCCAGCCATGGGGCCAGAAGCCTTTGACATCAGGCTTGGTGCCTCTGAGACCAGATGTGGCAGTTCCACCTCCCTAGGTGGTCTGGTTCAGCCCAGAACAGCCTTTAACTGCTGAAGAGACAGAGACCAAGGACTTGTCAGAGCTGCCTTGCCTGCAAGGAGCAGAGGTGGATGAGTGTTTTGGTCATCAGGGTTCAGGTCTCTGCCCAGCAAGGGTGTCTGCTGCCTGCAGTGTGTGGGGATGTCTGCTTGTCCAGGGGCTGTTCTGCACATACTGGGCTGGAGCTGTAGGGTTTCTTCAGGAAATCTGTATTTGGCTTCATAACTCCCTGGGAATAGTTTGTATTTTGGAAAATCTCCTCCTGCCATATGGGAAGAAGCATTCTTTTTTTTTTTTTTTTTTTGTACCCTGTCAAATCTATGTAAAGGGTTTCTGGGTTTCTTCTAAATTAAATTCTGTTCAGTACACAAGCTTGGGGTTTTCAGGGACCTTGCTGCAGTGGCTGCATCTCTGTGGGTGTGATGTTTGTGATGTGGGTGCTGAGATGAACCTGGCGAAGGAGCAGAACCACATGGGTCTGTCCCTTGTTTGGTCTGGGACCCGAGGCATGCAGACCACCAGAATGGTTCAGTGTTGGAGCAGCTGGTGCAGTGCAGTGGCACCAGGTTGATGAGCCATAGACACCTTGAAGGAGCAGTAGATGCTCCTTTTGAGTAGATGGCTCAGGCTACCTCCCCACGTTGGGAGGCTGGTGCTGCCCTGCTGCCTCCTGGTTCCCAAGGCCAGTTGTGCTTGGTTGAGCAAAGGGGATGCCCACGATGATGAACCTTTTAGCGTTCATCTAACTGGCTTCCAGTTGCTCTCCACCCAAAACTGACTTTGCTCTTCAGCCTGAGCAGTCCTCATCCAGATTGCTGGGTGTCTTTTCAGTGTGGCACTGCTAAATTCATCCCTGGAGGAGAAGCAAGGCTTCAACGGATAGAACTCTCTTTTTTTTCCCCGTTTCCTAGCAGTAACAGCTCCTTGAATGGAGACTCTTACCTCTGCAGCACACGGTTTACACTGGCATACCTTGATGGTTGCAAGGAACAAGATTTGACAGAGGTCCCAAAGGTAAAGCCAGCTTGAGGAAAATACAGTCAGTGTCAGGAAATCCCTGCCCCCTCTGGGGCTCTGCTGGTTTTACAGAACTGGATGATGGCTGTGTGGTATCTTGGTGTCCCTCGTGTCTATGAGGGTCAAAGCAAAACAGTTAAGTAAAATGTTTTGCATCTCAGAACTGAAGAATCTTTCCTTCTTTGCAGGAGGCTTTTCTTGCATTCAAATGGTTTCCTTTTACCTGAGCAGGTATGAGGGAAGCATAAGGACATAATCTAAAGAGACATAAATCATCTGTCTGCAGTTAGCATGTGCATGTGTACTGCCTAGACAGACACTCATGTCTGTCTGTCATAGAGGCTGCTGAGTGTCAGCCCAACCAGGTCTCTAGGTGCCATGTACTTTTGGGTGGCATCACACACTGAATCTTTCCCAGAAAGATTCTCTGTAAGCATGCAGAATAAACATAGTCATTCTTTCCATCCAGCCCTATCCTGTCAAGCATAAGGTGCAGACGCAAGATCCAGAAGCTCTTCCAAATTAATTCTTTCCCCTCTTCTCTTGCTCCTTTCCTCCTGTGGTTCTCTAGCAAACCGAGGCCAGCATCCTTGGCCAGAGCCAAGTGGTGCCAGGCTGGTCTGGTTCTGCTGCCAGCACCCCTGTGCTGCTGACCTGTACCCAGCTCTGCCTCCTCATGGACTTGCTGAACTCAGGAAAATGGCTGGTGTTGCCTTTGAGAGAAATGTGATCCAAAAAAGCTATTTTGGTCACAGGGCTAGAGGGGTGCAAAGTCACTGGCTCTTGATCATAGATCTTGTGAAAATAAGAATTGGGATTGGGTGACACTCGTGCCCCTCTTCAGGGTGGCCAGTGAAGACTCAGGAGTGGTAGAACACCACCACCACAGATCAGGTGTATGAGAGGACCAGTCACTACTGGTTGTCACTGGTAGAAACACGGGTTTTGGAAGTGGAGCCCTGACCATCTTTCACACTGGAAAAAGGTAAGATTTTCTCCCCTCTAAATCCAACCTGCAGATCAGATTTGGGGTCTTGTTCTGTGCTGCTTAACCCCGCAGGCAGTTAGGAGCATCCAGGAAACGGAAACTAAGGCTGTAGGTAAGTGTTTGCCATGTGGTTTTAGTTGCAAAATGCTTAAGCAGCTCTCTCTGTGATGGAGAACCCATGAAGTGGTTGGATGTCTTCTGCTGTGTATGTGTTACAAGGAGGCCTTGGCTCTTCCCTGCTTCACTGCTGGGGTGCTTTTGGAGGGCTGGGGTAGGAAGATGGGAAAAGTTATTCCTGTGGGGAGTATAGTCTCTGGAGTGAGATTATGGATTCATGTCCCTTTGGGCAGTTTGGACACAGATGTGAGGGACCCCTTGAAGGAGGACTTTGGGGTGTGTGATTCCCTGCAGCAGCAGGAGCCACCCATCCCCTGTGCGACGCAGTGCTTGTTTGCCCAGTGATGAGAACGGCCCCGGTGACACACGGGCTTGGGATGGTACAGCCTCTGTGCTCACTCTTGCACCTGGGTTTTGAGGGGCTTGTTTGGGCTTTTGTAAAAAGAAATGGAGGTGTCTCTGGCTCCCAGCTGCTGCCCTGGCTTCTCTCACGCTGGGGTCCTGCAATGCTGGCATGTATCATCTCTCCAGGTTGTAAGAAAAACATGCTTGACTGCCTCTCCCTGGAGCTGGGGCTGCCGTGGTGGTGCTGTAAGGGAGGGCACTGTGCCATGGCCCTTTTCAGCTTGCTGGCTGGAGCGCTGTGAGGGCTCCAGCAGCATTTTGTTTGTGAGAGAAATCCCTCTGGCATTCTGTTAGAGCTGGATTTACTGGAAACAGGTCCTTGATGAAAACCTTCCTTGCACAACACTTTTCCCACCTACAGGCAATGGTGACTGGCAGCCCAAAAGCCTTTGACAGCCAACTCCTTTGTGGATGTCTGGCAAGAAGGTTCCAGAGCTGGAGAGCAAGACTGAACTCAGTGCTGCTTTAATTGGGACCAGTACTGTGGGTCTGTGTATCAATGAGTAGGTGATGACCCTGCAGGTTCCCAGCCCTGCTCCTGGGGACTGTGCTTGTATGAGTGTTTTTGGAAGATATTTGTATTCTTGTGTTAGTGGTGGGTGAAGAGGGCGCTGAGTTTGCAGATCTTGAAGAGTTTCTGGGGTGGAAACACGTGTGCTTAGTTTCCACTGAAATACAGAGGTGTTCCTTCTGTACTGTTCTGGTTTTCAAACTGGGTAGGGTTGGTAGACTGTGTATATAGAAGAGAATAGGGGGTTTTGTGGTTTATTTTTAATAATCCTGTGTGATTTTTGGGGAAGTCTGCAGCTGCTGTTTGCTGAGATTCCCACTTCCCATGCCAGCCAACACGGCAGCTCAGGTGTACACCGGTGTTCCTGTTCACTCAGCCTCCTGTAAGCTCCTGGTGAAGGCTTCAGTCTCTTCTCCTGTAGTTGATGTGGTTTGCTCGGCTCTGCTGGAGGCTGTTCACGGACTGGGTTGTGACTTTGGCCTCAGTGTGTTACTCATCTCCACTCAGATGAGTGCAGACAAACCTGAGCTTGTCTGCCTGTGCAAGGATGAAGCTGACCATGAGCCAGACACCTCTTAGCATGGGGTCGAGCAGAAGTACCTGTGTGCCAAGCCTGGTACCCTCTGTTTGGAGCTCAGAAGGTGGCTGCATCCCTGATGCACATCGTGCCTTACCCTCTGCTGTGCAGCTTCCCTGCATACAGACACTTGGCAGTAAATCCCATCCAAGAGTAAGTGGGTGTTTGGGATTTGCAGGTTTCCTGGAGGATAAGGTGCCATGTGAACTTGGTCCTTGGGAGAGCTTCCAGAGCTGAGGCACAAAAGGAGCGTGCTCCCCTGGAGCGCAGCCTTACCCCATGGGAAATATGGCATCTTCAGAGGGTTAACCCTTTGTAGGTGAGAAGGTGGTGGCCTTTGGGTCTAAGATCTTCCAAAGAAGGTGGAGAAGACGGCTGTGGCTTTAGGCCAGGGTGGCTGCTCTAGACAGGTAATTCTGCCCAGGGGCTGTCAGTGCACATATTGGCTTCAGCCAGGTGAGGATGGAGCTGGATCCTAGCTAAAGGAAAGTGAGCTTTATACTCTAGTAACAGTATAGGGGAGAGGCCTCTCCTTACCCCTCTGCTCCAGGGACTGTTTTTTGGGTAAGTATGCTGGATTTTGCTGGGTTACAGTTAACTTTCTTCACAGTAGCTAGCGTGGGGCTGTGGTTGGAATAGTGCTGGTAACATACAGACACTTTGGTCGTGCTGAGCGCTGCTCATGCAGAGCCAAGGCCTTCCCCTGTTCCCCACCAGCCCACGGGCCTGGGGCGCACAAGGAGTTGGGAGGGGATGCAGCTGGGACAGCCGACCCCAACTGACCTGAGGGATGTTGTGTTCCGTGCAGTGTCACCCTCAGCATCTACAGCTGGGGAAGGAGGGGGACACGTTCGGAACGGTGGCGTTTGTCTTCCCAAGTTGCTGTGTGATGGAGCCCTGCTGTCCTGAGGAGCGCTGAGCGCCTGCCTGCCCTGGGGCCTGGGGAGCAAATCCCTCGTCTGGGTGGGGTCTTGAGGGTCAGACTTTTATCACCACCTACAACTACCTGAAGGGAGGTTGTAGAGAGGTGGGCGATGGTCTCTTCAGCCAGGGGACAGGAGGTGGGACAAGGGACAATGGGCTCAAGCTGTGCCAGGGCAGGGTCAGAGCAGATGTGAGGGAAAAGTTCTTCCCTGGCAGAGTTGTGGGGCTGTGGCACAGGCTGCCCGGGGAGGGGCTGAGTCACCTTCCCTGGATGTGTTTAAAAAAGGGTAGATGAGGTGCTCAGGGATCTGGTTTAGCTTAGGATGGAAACTGTTGGACTGGATGATCTTAAAGGTCTTTTTCAACCCTGTGGTTCTGTCTGTGCTTCCACACACAGCTTTACCTGTTAAACTGTCTTTATCTCAACCCACAAACCTTCTTTCTTTCACGCTTCCCGTTCTCTGCCCCATCCAGACAGGGGAGCAGCGTGGTGCGTGGCTGCTGGCTGGGGTTAAACCGTGACAGTGAGGAAGCTGAGATACAGAAACTTGGGATGGGGGGTCTGTAATAAGCCCAGAGGTATCACTGGAGCTGCCTGCTGAAGAGCTCAGCTGGTGACAGAAGGGAAGGAGCTGCTCCTTGGGCTGGTGAGGAGCTCCCCTGAGAGGCATCATGCCTCAGAAAATGCCAGTTGTCTGAGATGGAACAATTTTGTGGGAAAATGTTGGGTTTTGATGAATTTCAGTTGCTGAAAAATATTGGACGAAAATGTTTTGAAAACTGTTTGACCTTTTCTAAATGGCAAAGTTTCAATGTTTTTAGGTCCAAATGCTGCTTCATTTTTGATAGCTAGCATTAATTGAAGGTTAAAAAAAAGTTGGAACTGAAATTCCTGAGAATGAATAGAAACAAAATGTTCTCTTCCTCTCTTCCTCCCCCGGAGTTCTTATTTCTGGGGAAATTGTGAAATTTTTGACTTCCATTTCTCTGAACTGGGATATTTAAAACATCACAAACTGTTGTGGGAGGGCATCCTACCTGGCTTGCTATTGACCTTCCCCAGTGTGGCTGCTGGTATTAAAAGTGGTTTTTATTCTATTTTGTGATGGAGCTATGGGCATTTTTTTAGGCATCCCTGAGGGACGCTTTGCAAGGGGACTGGGGTGCAGCCCGTGCCCGCAGTGCTTGCCTGCCTGGCTCTGTGTTGGGTTCCTGGCAAGCCCTGTACCTGCCCATCCGCAGGGAAGGCGTGTGAGCAGCGCTGCGCTGAAGTGACAGACACGCTGTGTCTGCTGGGCTGACATCCTGGGAAAGTACAAAATGATCCCTTTAAGTGCACCTTGGCTGAGAGGAGCCCGTCGTGCGTGTGAGTCGGAGCCAAGGCGCCTGTCGAAGCACAGGGAATAGAAGTTCAGTAGGACTGTGCAGCAGGGGATGTCTTGGAAGCCTCGCCAGGCAGATACTGCTCGCTGGTCTGGAGCTCCCGACAGCAGGAATGTCACCTGGTGAAGGTGGCTGGAGCAAAAGCCTGTGTGATACTTGCACTTGCCTGACATCCTGCAGCCAGGATGTGGACCAGGCTGCCCAGGGAGGGTGTTGAGTCCCTGCCCCTGGATGTGTTTAACAGATGGGGAGATGAGGTGCTTACAGAGGTGGTTTAGCACAGGACAGGAATGGTGCACTCGATCTTAAAGGTCTCTTCCAATCCAGTCATTCTGCGATTCAGGTGGAGAGGTCAAGAGGCCCTGAAGCTGCAGTTTTCATCCTCTTGTCATCCTCTTTAACTCTGCACTGGAGTGAAAATGAACCTTTGTGTCTCCCTTCCTAAATGTAAAGGATTAATACAAGACCTGGTGGGCAGGAGGTGCTGGGAAACAGGCTGAACTGTCTTCCCCGTGTCCAGAGTCTGTCGCCGTGTTTCTGGCTGACAAGAAGAGCGCTTGTTGCTCCCCTTTTTAGCTTTGCTGCCTGTTCCTTGTCTGTCAGGTAACAGATCACATCACTGTGGGTGAGTGGTGGTTTCTGATGTCCGTGTATTGCCCTGCTGGCTCCTTCATTGTGGTATATTGCTTCACTCTCATCTAGGGGATGTCTCAAGTCACTGCCATAGGTTTACATGTTTTAAAGCCATAAGTTTTGGGGAAATTGCCGCAAATTCATGCACAGTAATGGTAAAATGATCTTCTGTGAGCAAAGAGTGCTCATAGGGTCCAGGTAAGATGTAGTCTGCAAGCAGAGTTTGGGGACTGATGAATGGTGAGGTGCATTATTCCCATAAACCACGAATATTGATTACAGGTTGCTGGCAGTACTGGTGTTACCTTGGTCACTGACCTATTTCTGAATCGTGGAGCATTCTGGAAACCCCTGTCCAGCTGATTTGCCTCAAAAAGAGCTCCTGTAGGATAGCCAGTAATTGGCCCCATGTCCTTCCCCTGGTCTCTCCTAGTGAAGCCCTTTCTTCTTCATTCCCCTGTTGGTGTCACAGAAATGCCAAATAGGAAAAGGCTGCAGTATAAGCAAATGAATTTTAAGCAGGATATTGACAAACAAAACAATGGCAAGTAATAACCAAACCCCACAGGCAAAGCTGAAGGATTTTTAAGGTGTTTTGCTTCACTCAGTTGGGCCCAGTTATGCTGGGAGAATGAATGGATACAAACGAAGAGGATCTGAGGTGGGAAAATCAAAATACATAATTTCTAGGAGAGGTAGGGAGCTGAGCCCTGCACTATATACACACACTGACTAAATGCAGTGCAATAATTCTGATTACTTGTGAAGCCAATTTTATTTAAACTTGCCTGATGCTTCTAACCGATTGCTCTGGCAAGCTGCTGTCAAACCACTTCTTGATGGGCATCTCAGTGGGTCTGGTTTCTGAACCACATCTGGCAGGTATTCTTATTTTGGGTACCCGTGTAGCTTGTGCCTTGGCTGCTGTTTGCCTTGTTGGAATGCTCCTCTAGCTGAACACTTGCTCCCTGCAGCAGGGTGCAGGTGATGCTGTGTTCCACTGCTGCATTTTTCTGTGCTTCAAAATCACCTTGAGCTGCGAGGGTGAAATTGTCTGAGTAGCCTGTGTTCCTCTGAGCAGCTCCTCTGGTGGGTGGGATGCAAGACATGTACCAAGGACTTGCAACCCTTTCCCCTTGCTGCTGGCTTTCCACAGAGTCAGTATTACTTTTACTTCTACTTTTTCTTCTAAATATCTAAAATAGACTTTTAAAAATTCTTGTTGTGGGTGCTTACCCCAAGAACGTGGGGTTGGGATGTGTCTGAAGAGAAAGATGAAGTTCCCCCTCCCTTCAGTGGGCCATTCTGCCTTCCAGCCTCGTGAGCCCCATGTCCAGGGACTACATATTTAAATATGATGTAGGGGGGTAGCCTGATTTTGCTGGAAACTGAACACCCAGTGTCCAGCCTGCACTGCTGGAGTCGTCAGGCTTTGTGTGCAGCTGAGGTCATGGGGGCTTCTCTCTGCTGCTGTTATGTGTGACCAGCTCCAGCAGTGCCACCAAGCATGTGGTGGCTGCAGAGAGGCAGCCTGGGGTGTGCTAAGGCGATGTTCTGAAGGCTCACTGTGGAAACCTCCTAAGATGTTCTTGCTAAGCTAGGGTGGCAGGAGATGGTGGTGTGGCTCTGAATTGTTCTGCTGTCAGCTTCTCTGGTGCTTGGGGGGTGTGTGTGTGTTGATCTGTGGCATGTTTTTCTGCTCCTGGGGACTGGCTTGAAGAATTGGAATCTCCTTTTCCTCAATTATTGTGCCTGGGACCTGACTGCTGCCATCAGAAAGGGACAGCAGCTTGGCTTCTGGGGAAACTCAAAGGCTTTGACTTGAGAGGCCCTTCAAATAGCTTCAAAACATCTGATGGGATTTTACACCCGTCGTGGTTTTTGCTTTCATTTTTGGCTTCAAAGAAACCGTGAGGCTTAAGATTAAAGCTGTGCTCACCAATCCATTCTTGTATCAGTTCCATCAAAACTGCTCAGTCACATCCATGTTAATTGGGAGCTGCTGGGTGACCTGGTCAGGAAATCTCTCTGAGGGGTTTGGGTGGGTACATGAGTGAAACCCAGGAGTCTTTCAGACTTTGAAGCTTCTCAGGTTTTGTTGGGAGGGGTGCAGAATTTGAGTGTAATGTGAAAGGCTGGGGGGTGTGTGTGAAATAAGCTGGGCAATCAGACTTGTAATGTTTATGCTGATTCTTTCCCTAAATATGTTTGTGCTCAAGAAAAAGTTTTTTTCATGAACAGACTGCTACTTCTTGGTTTTTCTGTCATCAGTGCTCTCTTTATCTTCTGCAGATGTAACTGCATATGAGGTTTCCACAGTCAGATAATACCCTCTCTTTTCTGGGACTTTGGAAAGCAACAAGGGAAGCCAAACCACTCCTGTCCCCCTGTCAAGGTTCGCTTTGAAGAATGATGGCTCTGTGGTTCCTTTAGGGCACAGCTTCAAGCTTGGAAGTGAAAGCAGAGAGCAGATTCTGGCCAGCGATTTTCCCTGCCAGCGGGGTGCATTCCTTAGGCTTTACTGCTCAAGTCCCCAGAACTCTCCCCACAAGACTCCTGTGGAGCAGTTAATGGAAAGGGCTTGTAGGTATCCCCATGGAGAATACTTGGTCTCTCTTTCATCTAGAACTTGCCTTATGCAGCTGGCCTTAGAAAGTGGCTCCTTGGAAGTCCCAAAGTACAGGGGCTTTGGGCAGTGATCCTTCTCTGCCTCTTGTGAAACACATCAAAAGTGTGACCTGTCTACCAGTGCTGCTCACTACCACTAGTGTTGGACTGGCAGTGCCACAAGTGATGTTCTCCAGGGGTACAGCAGCCGTATTGGGTAGAACAGTAGCTCCCTTTTAATGAGGGGACCTTGCTAGTTTGGTTGCTTTAAGCGACTTTCTTTGAAATACTCTCTCCAAAATTCAGGAAGAGGAGAGAAAGCTGCCTCCTGTAGCTTGGAGATCCTCCTGTCTAAGGGACACGTGGGCTTTCAGGAGTCCTTGAGAGAGATTCACACTTGTCAGCAATGAGAAGCAAGAACCATACAGGACCACAGACTTGTTCAAGTCCTCTCTGTGTTTGGAAGCTGATATCGGGCACTCCCATGGATCTGTGTGAAGCCCTGGTGTGGTGGCTTGTCTCCTTGGCTGTCTCAAGGCAAGGGGGGCTACAGCTGAGCAGTGAAGGTAGCTTTTGAACAAACACCAGAGTTCAGAAGGCCTCTTGCCCTTCCCTAGCGCGAAGGGAGTAGTTGCTGCTTCAGGCTGTCTGGCTGGGCAGGCTTTGCTGGTTCAGGAGAGCAGATGGCTTGGTCTGACCAGAGTCCTAGTGCTGAAGCATGAAGATGTGCAGCAGGTGTGCTCTTTGCCATCTAAGCCTCAGAGGGAGGTGCTTGAGCAGTGTAGTTTATAGGCTAAACCAGCATTGCTGGCTCTGGATGAGCGAGCCTGTTAGCCTTGAGGTGTATCTGCTCCTGTTTGCACCTCAGGTGGGGATATGCCACAGCTTGGGTGGGAAAGCAGAGGTCACAAGCAACATGGTCCCATGAGGCCTCAGGGCATTGTCAGTCTCTGTCTCAGGGTTTGTCTGGGTAACTTGGGCAGCAGCTTCATAAAAACTCGTGAGGAATGGAAGCTGCCAATCACTGGTGGGGACTGAGCCCGAGGTGGCTGTGGTGCAAAGCCAGGTGGGTGTCAGAGTTGGGGACTGGGGCAGGAATGCTCCATATCAGCAAAGACTGTGTGTGTATGTTGTCTGCTGGGGGTCTGGTGTCTCCTCTGATGTCTGGGCAGCGCCTGAGTGGGTGGTTGGGGGTGTGACCTGGTGCAAGCATTGTAGCATGCCTCCTGTGTGATCTGCCCTGTGCTGAGGCAAGCTTGGAAACTTGTCACCTAGGATTTTACTCATGTGTGACTTTTTTAATGTGGGCTGAAGAGGGTCCAGCGATGGAGCACAGCGGGTTTCCTAAGGAAAAGCTGTGCGAGGTAAAGGTGGTGTTTACTTTCTCATCCCTTACTGTGCTGCTGCTTTGCTGTGCCATCCCTGTTCCAGGCCAAATCATGCACTTAAGAGCTCCTTGGTCATGGTATTCACTGATAAAGAGAAATTGCTGTTGTTATTTTGCTAAGAAATTGCTAAGTTATTTTAAAATCCTGGTGCTTTTAAAAGGCAAGGTTATCCAAGGCATGGGTTAAGGTGACTGAAGATGTGATGGTGATAATTGGGCGAGAGGAAGCAAGGTCAGTTTTCTCCCACATGAACTACAGTGCCAGTAGGAGCAGCCTACCCACCGATGCCCTCCCCAGGGCGCGGGGGTCTGGTACATCTCTCTCCTTCCTCTCTGCATTTGCGGGGTGACCTATGTGTATTATTTCGGACTGCCTGCCCTGGGGGCACCTGTGCTGTGCCTGCCAGCCCTGGCCATTGGGTCTGCATGTGCTGGGTGGAACCAAGGCCAGGGCTGGCATAGCGGTGTGTCTGAGCGGTTTCCAAGACCTGGGCACTGGGGATGGCAGAAGGCACGTGTGAGGAAGGAGGACAGGACGTGGGCAGTGAGGCAGGCTAACGCGCTGGTGCAGCGGGCAGGCACAGCGAGGGGGAGCGGAGGGAAAGGGTTTGCCGATGCAACTCTTTCTGCTCTGCTCTTATGCAGAGCAGGCTTGGTGCTGAGACATGCTCCTTGGGAACAGGCCCAGAGCTGTGATGGTGGCAGGTGGGGAGGCTCCGTGTGTTCCTGGCTCTCGGGGAGCCCTTTGTCTCTCAAGGCTGTTGGCTTTCTCTTAGGAGACACATCATCACCCAGCCCTGTGCTGGATAAAGGCTTTTGAAGTCTTCTGTTTGATGTGCGTCACTGCCTCTGTCACACAAAGATGCCTTCTCCTGTGTCTTCCTTTCCCTGCTGCAGTCTTGCCCACCTGGTTATCTCAACCAGAGATGAAACAGCTGTACCATGTGTCTTGAAGTAACCTGAGTGTGGGCAGCGTGGTTTTCTGGAGAGAGCAGTTAGTGCTTTCAGAAGGGCTTAGCAGGGGTGAAGATGAGTCTCTCCCTCCGTCGGTTCGAGGGAGCTTTATTTCATTTAGCTGGCTCCCTGATGGCCACAGCTCCTCTGCTGTGATTGAGCTGTGCTTCCTGTGGCTGCCGTGGCCTTGGCTTCTTGCTGTGGCAGGTGGGGGGTCTCCCCAGGCAGGCATGGGCTGTGCCCTCCCAGCTCATGAGCTCCTGCCTGGACTATCTCTGGAGGCCACACAGCCCCATGGTGACTGCAGTGAGGTTTAAGTTCAGGCTTTTGTTGCTAATGCCTAGTAAGATACACAGATGAAACCAATATGGGCTTTCAACAGGCTCCTTAAGCATTTGGGGAGGGGTGATTCATGGTTTCCCTATGAGAGCACCAGGAGGCTGCTCAGGACTTGGGCATGGCAGTAATGAGCACAGAGCTGATAGCCTGTCCTGTCTCCAGCAGGCTTCTGCTGTGGAGCAGTAAGTAGGAGTGGCTGTTAGTACGTGAATGCCCGAGGTGGGATGACCTAGCTTGGTGACTGGTGCGTCAGGAGGTGCGTGTGGCTGGTGTCCTGGGGAAACCGGGGTGCTTGTGGGGTTAATGTTTAACGGGGCTGTGTCAGGTGACCTCCTGCAGTTTGGAAGTCAAGTCACGCATGGAGCTAACCAAAGGAAGAAGTGGTATGCAGGGGTGGGGTGTGCTACCTAATCAACAGGCAGAGCAAACAAATGATGAATGAGGTAGAACAACACTTCAGGATGCAACTAGATGGGAAGCTCTTCTGAGAAGCTATCTCCAACCTCTGGTTGTCTGGCTAAGCTCTAAGGGAGAGGACTGAGCATGCTGAACTGTGTGGGATCGATAATAAACATGTTCACCTTGGATCTTGCTATTTCTGCTGTGCAAGCAAACAGTACTTCACATGACTGCCGAGAAGAAAAAGCTAATTAAAGAACTGTTACTTAATTGGCTTAGGTTCATCTTTATCTAATAGTCAACAGCAGAGAAGCGAGTCTGGAAAGCAAAGCTCTGGAGGGGTGAAGTGACTTGGCCAAGATTAAAATAAACCCCAGCTTGAAATCAGTGCTCTTAACTTCCAGCAGAAGGAGCTGGCCCGGCTCACCAAACAATCTCTTGCTTGTGTCATTGGCTGAGATCCTCAGGTCAGGGCATACAGATGCCAGCTTCTAAAGAAATCACTTCTGTAAAGCTTGTCTTGGTGCTTCTGTATCTGCAGTGGTGGCTTGGAGGGGAGTGAAGCAAACCAAAGTGAGGGGGGAGGTGCAACTGGTGGGTAGGCAAAGGGTCTGGAGGGTGCTGTTCCAGCATGAAGATTGCACTGAGCATCCTGGGGTCTGCCCAGCAACTTTCTGTTTGTTGTGGGGATGGGGGGGTGAATCTGTACTTGGAGAGAATTTAGCTGCTGGAATCGTGGTGTGTTTAGAGGGTTGAGGGCAGTCTTCTGTATTTGATGGTAAATAATTGCTCAGCACACCACACTTCTGCAGGTGACTCCCCTAGGTTTCTCCTTCTGGGAAGCTCACCCTCTGAAAGACACAATTCCTGAACGCTGTGGATTTAGGATCAGGCCCTGGATGCTTAAAGCACAACAGGGATGTCATTCCTGAGTGGCAGGTGAAGCCTCCAGGATAGAGGCAGGGTGAAAACGTGTGGTTAGTACTCTGATGGCAACTGTGTGTGAGTAAAGTGAGGGACCCTAACTCATGCCTGTTACCTCTTCTTAATGGATCCACAGGAAGATAAGCTGTTGTCAGGAATGCTGCTGGGAATTACCCCTGCCCCGTGGAAGCTGGCTCCTACTCAAAACTAGAGAAGGTCAAGAGGCACAACTTGGAGAGAAACCAGCCCTCAGCAGCTGATGAGGAACATGGTTTAGTATCATGTCCCTGAGTCTTCTGGTTTGCTTGGAAAGAAAAGTGATGTCTCAGGGTACACCAGTGTGTTGAGCAGCCTGGGGCTGATTCTTGACTCTTGCTCTTTTTAGTGGCTTTGCAGTTGTTGCCTGTGTCTCCTGAAGCCTGGCAGGTTGTAAATCATACCAGCCAGGTGCTGCATTGACTGTGCCTGTGTCTATGCAGCTAGAGCTGGGCTGACTCTGGGCTGAGGCAGGATTGGTTCCTTCTCCATGTCTAAAAGGTCATCTGTGATTGAAGACCCTGGGACACCCTCTCATCACCCAAAACCCTCCTGCACACGGCTGTGGAACCTGGAGCAGACATTGCTTTCCTGTGCTGGAAGCTTTTGGGCCAGTAGGTCTTGCCATGGCTGTTTCTGGGGGAGCATTTACTGCCTGCTTCCTAGGCTGCCAGCTTAGCTCTTCTGGCAAAATTTGCCTGAGATTTAGGAGACACAGCTGGAGCTTTTGTTATGAATGATTTGTCCCTGTCCTCATCAGTCCATATCATTTCCCAGTCTGACATGGTCAAGTTATCAAATTGGTGCTTTTAGGTGCTGGACTCATTTTATTTGTGACCAGGCAGTCCCAGGGATGCAAATGGCCAAGTATCTGTCAATAATCAACCAGAGGATCTCTTAACTCTTTTTTTTTTCCCCTTCCCTTGGCTAAACACACCATGAATAATAATAGTCACAAAGAACCCCACAACCCTGTAAATGTGTCTGGGCTGTTACTGGGCTGAATTTATGACAGCAATATATAATTAACTGTTTTCAAGAGGAGGGTTACAGAAACACTCCGATAAAAGCTGCGGGTCTACACAAGAGCGTAGCTTGCTGGCCAGTGAGAGTCTGTCTGGAAACAGAAGTGTGGGAGCTGGCATGGACAGAGACTTAGGGACTTTGGTTTTGGTTTGGTGCACAGCCATGCTGTTGGGCTAGATGTGCAACAGGAGGTAGATTCGCAGCCTCTGTTTTGTGTGGTGTCTGTCTGGTAAAAGCAGTGCTTGATCTCTGGCTCTGGTCTTGCTGAGCTCCGTTTGTCACTCACTTGCTGTGGTGGTTGAGATGTTAGCTGTTGGAAGTCTTCCTGGGTATCTGCCCTGGCATTAGGGGAGCTCCAGTTCCCATTAATTTCCACTTCAAGCTGAACTCAGGTCCGTATTCCTGGCTGCCTTTTCGGTGTCAGGCCTTGTTCTGTTGGCTGCAGGAGGCCATGATTTTTAGGTGTTTTCCCTGTTCTCCAGACTTTCCCCCACATGGTGTGTTTCAGGGGTCAGGCAAGTCATGGGTCAATGCTTGTCCACCCTCAGAATAGTTTCTGTAGCAATAATAGTGTGAATAAATTACTAGAAACAGTCTTTCATTTGCATTCTGGTGTTTGAGACTTCAGGCTCTGTAAGAGCTCCTCAGTGTAGCGGTGATGGCTGTGATTTTCACATAAGGATGCTGCAGTCGCTGTGGCCCCAAGGAGAAGGTGATGCTGTGAGGGTGCTGGTGAACCACCAAGCTACAGAAACTCATTCAGGAAAGTCTGCATGGAAGAGTGATTGTGTCATATTAAGATTTAGGCTGACAAGCATTTCCTGACATTGCTAACAGACTGGGAGCAGGTGTCCAAAATGCCTCTTCAGAGTCTGAAGCTTCGTGGAATCCGGTGTTACGGGAAGTCATCGAGGTGACTTCTGCAGCCAGGCAACTCCATCCATACAAATAAGCTGTGAGTTCAGATAAGGGTAATCAAATCGTATGCCTGGGGTTGTGAGATGATATCTACCTTGGGAAAGCGTGCTCCCCACTGCTGGCCACTGGGCTTGGTGGGTAGAGACCGGCTTTGCCACTGGTTGGCCCAAAAATCATTCCACTCAGCACTGTTAGCAGCAGGATCAATTGCTCCAGTGTTTTCTTCTGGTTTCTTGAAAACGTGGTGGTTTGGAGGTGGCCAAGAGCAGCAGGTTGTAGGATGCACTCTGTTCTTCTGAGCTTTCTACTCTTACTCCTTCACTGTTTTCAAAGTCTCTTGAGATGGGCTAAGAGTGCTCATCCCAAAAGTGTGATTGTGTTGGGTGCACAACCCTTTGTGGTCTCTGGCTCGTGGTGCTGTGGGGGAGGGCTCTTCCTGCCAGAGTGCTCTGGCTGGTATGGTGCTTGACCAACAATGAAGATAAATGGATGCCATGGCCTGGAGAAACAACTGCTGAAACAAACCTTTGGGCTGTGGTAAGGCTTCCTGTCATCTGTGGGGAGCCAGGCAAAAGCCGCAGCCACCAAACAGACTTACACATGGCGCTGTGGCAGTGGCAGGAACTCTGTGTCAGCTGTGACATGCTGAAGGCAAAGCTTTTTGGGCATGTTGCAGGAGCGGCTTTCAATGCAGTGGGGTAGTCTTTTCCCATCCCAGGCGAATCCTGGGAGCTGTGGAAACACTCAGAATTTGGCAGGGGCCAGTAGCTCCAGAGTATTTTACTGGGCTGGGATGTGGGAGGGAGATGGGTTTGTTACCAGCTTTACTGCTGGTCTGGGGTTTTGCTTTTGCTGGGGTTTTTTGGGGGTCCCACATCCCCCCAGTGAGCTGCAGAGCATCTGCTTTCTGAATATTGCACTTAGGGTTTTGAACAGCGGTAAAGCATTCAGAACTGCTTTGGTTTGGGAAAGTAGGTAAACAGTGGCAGTTCGTCCCTTCTCCATCTCTATCAGCTTGCTTACAACATAGCTAGGATATGCTGCTGTGCTGTACGTCTCTGCACCTTGGCTCCTGGTTTACCTGTGAGCCTGACTGTGGGGATGGAGGCCCACATCTCCCCGTGCAGGAAGGCTACAAGTGCTGTGAGGTTTGGGCCTTTCCGTGACTTCTTTTTATTAGTAGCTTCATGATTCACTGGTTCTGATCAAACCAATTTCCAGCAATAAACAGCAGGAAGGGGGGGAAGTGTGTCATGCTGATAATACAGTAAAGCCCAGGGAGCGATGACCTTCAGCTGAGAGGAGGGTGAGCCAATCCTATTGCAAAAGAGTTGGCTCATCCTGTTACGTAGCACCGCAGGAAGCTGGGGCAGAAGAGAGATGAGAGAAAGAGTAGAAACAAGATAAAAGCATTGGTGTCCACAGGCTCTGGTTCAAGCAGATATTGTGTGGGGCATGGGCATGGCTGGAAGCAGGTGGATGGACACGTCCTGCACCTGACCTGCCATGTGTGGGCAGTGGGTCTGTGCCCATCCCAGCCATGGCTCTAGCCTGAGCTCTTTCATTTCCGTCAGTGGCCTGGGCTCCCAAATGTGCCCGTAGCCTGGCATCTGGTCCCTGATAAGGCAGGGCAGTATATCAGTGCTGAGGCTGGGTGTGATGACAGGTCTGTTTCTGTGAATCTTCAGCCCTGCCATAGGAGAGGAGAAGGCTTCAGTCCATACTTGAGTATGAGATATTTTGGATTGCAGCCTGTGAGGTGCCTGCTGCTTTCTCAGTGCTGCTACCTTGCAATTTTGGGGCCTAGGAAGCTGTGCAGCAGCAGCACAGCTTTCATGTGCTCATTTGCCTAATGAGTTGAAACCTTCAGAAAACAGCCAGCAAGAATAACAGAGACTGAGCCTTGACGTCTTGGGTTCATCAGAATAGTACTGAGCTGCAAATGCGAAAGAGCAGCAGAACAAACTTGATGAAGCAGTACAGCTGCCTAGATTCGGGCTGTTGGGTGGACACTCATGTGGTTAGAGGCTCTGTCTTCAGTTCTTGCCCTCTGTTCTTCTGTGGTGTCTGCTTCATCTCCCTGATGGAAAGTGCCTCAGCTGTAAAGATGGAGTGGCCAACCTGGACGGCGCCTACCACTGCGTGGGGCTCATCTGCCCTCATTCCCCTGGGTAAAGCCTTTGGAGCAGTTCACGGGTCCAGGGCAGCTCTTGGAGCTGGGCCTTGCTCCCTTTTACACCCAGGGTTCCACGTAGTCACTTGCTTTTCTTGTCCCTCTGCATGACGTGCTATCACCAAACATCTTATCAACATTAGCACTGCCTTGAAGGGAACTAATTTATGTGATAAGGCCTTATTGCTCATTTCTCAATCTGTACCAGCACTTGCTCAAAAATTAGATTACAGTGATCCAAAACGTGCAGGATTTTCACCTCGAGTAGTGGTATACTCCTGAAAATGGTGTACGTGACAGAAGTCTCTATCAGGACGTCATTTCAGGGGCAATAAGCTGTTTTTCTTCTACTGGCACATACCAAGTTCTTAACGTGTTATGTGCAGTGTATTATTTTAACAAATCACCATGGTTGTGCAGCTCCCCTGTTCAGCAGCAAAGAGGGATGTTGCCTGGCGAAGCCCATTGTCCCCAGGCAAAGCGTCAGTGGTGGCTGAAAACAAACTGCTGAAGCTGCCCTGCTCTCACCACCTTCTGTGTTAGGGACCGAGTGGGATGGGAGAAGCTGGCAGGCTGTCCCTATAACAGCGACTCTCAGAACTTTGATCATAGCTGGCTTATTTTTATGAACAAGCCAAATCTCTCTAGTTCTCTTCCATGAGCCAGCAGTGTGCCCTGGGGGCTGAGAGAGCCAATGGGATCCTGAGCAGCATTAAGAGGAGTGTGGCCAGCAGGTCACAGGAGGGGATCCTCCCCCTCTGCTCTGCCCTGGTCAGGCCCCACCTGGAGTGTTGTGTCCAGTTCTGGGCTCCCTGGGATAAAACAGCCAGGGATCTCCTGGAGAGAGTCCAGAGGAGGCTACGGACATGATGAAGGGCCTGGAGCATCTCCCCTGTGAGGAAAGGCTGAGTGAGCTGGGGCTGTTCAGCCTGGAGAAAAGAAGACTAAGGGGGGACCTTATTAATGTTTATCAATAGCTTAAGGATGGGCTGCAGGGGGAAATGGCCAGCCCCTTTTCAGTGTCTGTGGGGACAGGACAAGGGGCACTGGCTGCAAGTTAGAGCATAGGAAGAACTTTTCCCCAGTGAGGGTGAGGGAGCCCTGGGACAGGCTGCCCAGGGGGGTGTGGAGTCTCCATCTCTGGAGAGATTCCAGCCCCGTCTGGACGCCGCCCTGTGCAATATGAGCTGGGGAGCTGCTTTGGCAGGGGGTTGGACCCCATGAGCTCTTGAGGGCCCTTCCAACCCCTGTGATCCTGTGATTCTCTAAGAACAAGTTTTTTAATTAGGCAGCCCGTTTATGGGGAGAAGAGCAACAGTGACCATGAGTTCCCTGCCCTGGGAGAAGTGGTGTATCTCCCTAGATTATTTTTTGTGTGTGTTTGATGTGGGGCATGCCCTTAAGCCTGACTTAACTCAACCTTGTGGTGTTTATTTTTCCATTTGCAGAATATAAGGCTGGATAAGGCTGAGACAAACAATAGGAGGGCAAAAAAGGTAGAAAGGCAACTTCTCAGTTGCTGTAAAACTGGCATAAGCCTTAAAAAGACAAGATGTGTAATGTCAGGTCGGTTCATAGCAGCGAGCGATTCATTCGGGGGCACAGGAACCTGGGGCAGATACTTTTGTCAACTGCTCTGCACTCTGCTGGGGATTTGGAGTTTTCAGCAGTAGAGTGGATGACCTGTCAAGGGGTAATGTTGGTATAGCTGGAGGTTCTCAAGGAACAGGGTAGGTAGGCATCTGTCTGGAATGATGCAGCTGCAACTGATCTAGCCTGGGGCAAGGAAGTGGCTGAGACTGAGGTGAGGAGTCATTCCTGTGCTCCTGCTCCAGGCATCTGGCTCGCCATGTGCTGCTGACCAGTCAGGGAAGGGCAGAGACCAACGGGGCTGTTTGAAAGTGACATCAGACAGTTTTATACGTGGGAATGTCGACAGATTGACTGTGTCTGTGGTGGCAGGTTGTGGAGCTTACTTCCCTTTACGCCTACATCTGAGGGTGGTTTCCACTCGCCATTGGGTGGTGTGAGCGATGCTGTACTCCTGCAGACTACTCTGGGGCTTGTTGCCTCTTGTTCCCTTCCTGAAAAGAGAAGCATGGCTATACTGAGTCAGGCAAGAGACTGAGACCCACCTAGTCCTGTATTTGCTCTTAACAGTGGCTACCATGCATAAACCAACCATGTGGTGGTACTTCCTTTTGGGCTGTACTCCCCTGATCTCCAGGGGAGATACATCGTGTGCTTAATAGCTTCTGATGGGCTTTTCTGTGACTCTGTCAAATTTGTTTTCTGAACCCTTGGTAAGCTCTTGCTATCCTTGGCATCTGCTGGCCATTAGTGGTTTTATAGGTTGCAGTTGAAGCCATCTGCGATACTTTCTTGTCCTGGTGCTGGAACCTATTCTGGAAGCTTTAATCAGCCTTGTTTTCTGGCAAAGTCTGTGTTCTTGTTACCTTCTTGTGAGCAACTCACTCTTGCTGTCTTCTTTTGTGTTAGGAAAAGGTGAAGCCTGCAGTGTCGGTCAGAGCCTGGTGTTGGAGAGCAGAGGTCTGAGCTAGCGGCACGTGAACATTCAGATAAGGTTTTTCCATGTGCAAATATGTTGCAGGGGTTTTGTAAGTTACTGCTGTATTTGACCAGCTCTGTTTACTTAAATGTGTGATTTCTTATATGCAAAATAAATTTCAAAGGCCTCCTTATCTGATCAGTGACTGAAAGAGAGGTCTCTATGGGAGGAACTGAAGCAGATGTGGGGTAATGGCATTCCCAGGACTCCATCATAAAGGATGTAAGAATGTGGCTGTCCCTGCTCTGTCCTGGCTTCCCCCAAAAAACCTGTTAAATGTCATTTTGTGCTGGCTTTGGATTTTCCTTCTACCTGTTATGGCATTGCCCTGTGAACTTGCTGGCTCTCAGCAGAGGTTGTGACTAGAACTGAGCTGCCCTGGGCCATGCCGTCCCACAACAGGGCATTGCATTTACCAGGCAAGATCTGAGAGGTGACCACTGTAGCTGTCTGCAGCTGGTCTAGAAAATAACATGGTCTGCATTTCTAAGTGAGAAGAATAGCAGGCTGCTCTGAAGCCCCTGTTCAGAAATACACTTGGGAATTATGGAGGCATTTAAGTTGTTTAGATTCCTGAATTCTGTTTTCAAAATCTACCAAGAGCTCCTGTGTGCCTGATCAGTTTGGCATTAGGGAGCTAAATGCCTTGGGAAAACACCATTTTCTTGCTTCACCCTGCCCCTTCTGGGAACTCTCACCCAAAATCTCCAGTTGTGGGTGAACAGGAGTCTGTCCCCAGAAGGGAGCTGTGAGGAAACTGGGGTTCTCACCCTCGGTCAGACTCTGCCCCAGGCTCCTCTTGTTTCCTGAATTGGTACCTAAACAGTGGCCCTTTAAAGTAACCCAGAAAGTCGACTGTGCAGTGCTGAGGGGGACAAAAGAACACTTGATAATTGTTTGTCCAGATAAACAAGTGTCAAGCCTGCACTATGAATTAGTCGTGGAGGCTCAAGTTAGCCTTCATTATCAGCAGAACACTTGTTATTTGGTTTCTCAGAAGAATGCCCAGCCTGCTCCTGTACTCATTTGGTTAAGTGACGGATGTGATAAGGTTTCCCTTGTGTCAGGTGTTATTATATTATGCCACCTAGGGGAATAGATCTTTTGTTTAAAAAAACGGGGGGAAAAAAAGTTGCTTCTTAAACTGACTGACTTCCACTAGAATCTAAACCAGCTCCAGTCCTGGTGCTGGAATATGGTTGGAACTTCAGGTAGGATTGCCTTTTCTGTAGTCAGAGGTGGTAAGCGATAAGATTGGAAGTTTGAAGTTGAATAAGGCAAGCTCAGAGGTCAGAGACTTTCCAGGTATAAGGAAATGGGGGAAAAAGGCAGGTTAGCTATGCTGATTAAGCATGGAAGAGTCACAGCTCTCAAAAAAACCAACCCAACCAAAAAGCCCCCAAAAACCCAATCCCCACAGAAAACCCAACCTAGTTTGTCTTTTGTAATACACTCCAAAGTGGTATTGAGATCTGATGATGAGTGGGTGGCTCCAGAAGAACCCCAACAAACCAAAACCCGAGGTGCTGGCAGCCTTCCTCTTGCCTCCAGTGAAGAAACAGCAGCTGGTTCCCAGCCGCTGATGTGTGGTCATTTGAAGGTGGTTTGCAAAAGGGTGAATGAGAGGGAAAAAAGAGCACTTGAGTAGGTCTTGCCCTGTGGGGGTATCTGTGCTGTTGCCTCTGCTGGTAAATCCTTGCTGCGATACATTGAAGCGACTGCCTTAGCCTGGTGTCCTCACTGAAATGTGGGTGCTCATAAAGGGGATTTTTTTTTTTGGAAGGAATGGAAAATAAAATTGGGGTGTTCCTGTGGGCCCCTGTCCTGTAAATGCAGACCAGTGGGGCTGCACAAGTGAGTACACTCTTGCTGGGTAGCTTACTGCTGTTGATACAAGCAGTTGCGTTCGTTTCAGGCTTAAGATCAAGCCCCAGATTAAAAGGAAAGGCCCGTAATCCTTACAGGTATGATTCATACTTCTGAGAAACATCAGTTTTAACTTGCCTCTTGAAAGAAATCTCAAGTCCAGAAGCATAGCTGGTCTGCTTGGGTTCTGTGTGCCAGCTGGAGACAGCTCCTTGTTGGCCAATGTAACGCTACTGGTCCCAATACAGCTGGTGAATGACCAGTTACCTAGACCAGTGTAGGTCCTGCTCTGCATAACGACCCCAAACTGTCATGTAGTGCTCTTTGCAGAGCTTCACACTCCAAGGGGTATGTCCCCTTGCATGTTACGGGGGGCAGGGAAGGCATGTCAGGTGCAGGGCTCACCTGAAGCTGGCCAGCAGCACACAGGGGACTAGGAAACAGTTCTTGCTGGTTCTAGTCTGACACTTCTCAACTGATCATGCCATGACTCCTGATGTAATTCATGGACAGTTAGAGTGTGTAGGGCAGGGAGAATTCCTAGGGCAATCTGATGAAGATCCCAGCTGAAAGCTACGTGGTGCAGGCAAGGAGGAATTGTTAATGTATGGCACTGGAAGCCGTGTCATGGGTGTTTGAGTGAATGCCTGGACTCTGATTTGGTCCTGCAGTTGGTGAGTGTGTACTGCTCGTTACAGGAACAAGGCCCCTTTTGCCCTGGTAAGAAAACCACATCAGGAGGAGCAAGCGACTGCTGGACCTACCCTGCAGATGGGGTTGCTGGGGTGAAGTGAGCTGTGATTCTTTTTACCTGTAGTGAAAAACACAGGGATGGAGACTCTGCTGGGACCTCTCCCTGCCTGGGGACTGAGTCCCGGGGCTGCTGGGAAGCTGTAGCTGTGCTACAGACTGATCTTGCTGAGGGTTGTGTCCCGCTGTGCGGTGTCCAAGCCGTCCCCTTGATGGGAAGCTGTGTGGTGGGAAAGCGGGAAACGCTGCTAGTCTCTGCTGAGAGACAAGGCAGATCTGGTGTGTCTGCCCTCCTCAGGGGACATCCTAAATCTGATAGGAAAGGAGAAAAGAGCAAGCAGCACACAACACAGGGCGCAAAAGGCTTCCTGTTCCTGTGCCGAGGCTTTTGTACAGAGAGGTGAAAGGGGGCAGGTTGCTGGCACAGGGAGCTTGGGTCTCAATGTATTTGGGTTTGGTTTTTTTGTTTTTCCTTCTTGAACTTCATAAGGCAAAGGACAAATGAGAAATCACGTACTGGCAGGAGTATTATTGCAAGTTTCTGAGTGACAGTAGCCCTTTCAGCCAGAAATGCCTTACACCTAAGTGTAAGAAGCAGCCTTCCTAGTAAGGGATTAACTAGGAAAGGTGGGATACAAAGGGAGAAGCATCAGTTTTCATTTGCAGATGCAGAATCAAGCACTGGGGAGACAACTGGCCAGCTTCAAACTGCACCAGTGACAGGTTAGAGGAGACCTGGGCCTGCTCCAGTGCTGCTGCTTGCAGGCTGCATCCAGCCTTCAGCCTCTCTTCCCCTCCTCCCCCGTGGCAGCACTGTAGTGATACGCTCTTGGAGCTGGTCCATCAGCCAGGGAGAGGCTCGAAGCTTGCTGTACCAGGGCCTCTGCCAAGTGGCTCCATTAAGAATTGCTTTCATGATTACAGTGCTTATGCAAGCGGGGAGCAGGCTTTTGGGAGGATGTTTATACTGCACAGATCCTTTATCTGGCTTGGCTATCTACTCATTACCTGCATCGAAGAATTGCCTTCCTTAGTGACCAATAAAACCAAATTGCTAAATCCAGCTTTGTGTAACCCTATTTACCTTCTGTACCAGATTAACCTTTATTGTATTTGCAAGTGTGTTGGGAAAGTAACATAAACAGAGAGGTAGGAGGTGGAGGCAAAGGCTGGCCCGAGAGAGCTGGCAGTGCCCTGCTTGCCAAGGACCTGCAGATAAGCAGAGGCTTGTGCCAGGCTGGCACTTACAGAGAAGCTGAGGCCGAGCTTGTGCTGATCACTGGTGCAGCTGTAGGAGTCTCTGATGCCTTTGCTGGGTTAGCAGGAATGGTTGGGGTATGAGGTGAAGGGTGAGGAGGAGCCTGAGTGCTGCAGGAATGATGGTGGGGGAGCTGAGTCCTTAGGGCTGGCCTGAGCAGGCAGCTGCACAAGGTGACTTGGTGGCTGGGAGGGTGCCAGGCTAATGCCAGCCCAAGTGATGTCACTGTGCTGCCATGTTTGCCCTGTGCCTGGGGAACATCCTTGGGCGCTTTGTGCCAAGGCGCTTGGGGGATCTGGTTTCAGCGGGCTAGGAAGGGGCTTCAGGCCACAGGGATGTTGGCCTGGTAGGGAGGACACAGCAGGGCCCAGGTGATGAGCTCTGGGGCAAGGACACTCTGGCCTGTGCTTTTGCTGGTGTGTCCCTAGTACTAGGGACAGGGGTGTTTCCAAGAGCTCAAATGTAGGGAGCTTCCCATTTTCCTGAAAGCTGGCCCCGTGGGGCTCACCTGGAGCAGGCCTGGTCACTTGGTCAGCTCAGTCACTCGGTGCAAAGGGAGCTGGACCAGTCCCTTTCATCATTCTGGGAAGAAAAAAAAATGCCTTGAGAATACTTCTTGGTGGATAAAGCAGGTACTACTTGGGCAAATGATCCCCTTCCTCCCCCGCTGTGCAGTCTGCTCTGGTGTTTTTTGCCTGCTAGTGTGTTTAAACCAAACATATGCTTACAACACCCCCCAAATTTCTCAGATGGAGTAGCCTTACAAACAGGTCCCCTGTGCAGCTGGCAGTTGGGATCTTCTTGCTGCTTGAAGTTCAGATGTTTTTCCTAGAAAGTGTGGCTGGCTGGTTTTCAGGCCGAGCAGCGGAGTGTGTGGATTAATGGCTGCGTGGGTTCATCTTCAAACCTTTCCCGTAGTGTGCTGTCCTCCTTAAGATCGGACAGGAACTGAAGGAAAGTATGTGTTGATTTGTTCATAATTACATTTCTTGTGGAATAATCAGTGAGTTTGAGAGCAGTTTTTGCCATTTGGACAAGCCCTTACCATTGGGAGCTGCAGTCCCACCACTGAGCTCCCAAGGCCCATGAAAGGGAAACTGGGGTTCCTCTTGATTGTCACTCCTGTTTAATTGAATGGGAATTCTTGTCCCTTTAAACTGCCATCCCCTCGAGAGGCTGTGGTAAGCCAAATCCTGCAATTTCAGTCAAGTGCCTTGTCCTTGGAAAAGGAGGTCCCAATGCCCTGTTTCCAGTAGGACCCAGCCGGGCAGGAGAGGCTGCCCTCCTTGCTGAAAGGAAGAACAAGGATGGTACAAAGTGCTGCTTGCCTTTAGCACAAGGCCCTGCTCTGCTAAAGCAGCGAGCAAAGGGAGGAGATCCCAAGAGACATCCTGGGGGTGCCAATGTTCCCAGTAAGAGGTAGGCCAAAAAACTCATTTCCAGTCCCTGACCTGGAAAATCTTCACTTGCTCTGGGAATGGGGAATCTGAGGAAGCTCCCAGGCAAGGTGGCTTTAATGAAGTATAACGGTGAAGTGTTTGTTTTCAGGAGAAGAGACTAAAGGACAGAGAATCGGTGGTCTTATTCTTGAGGCTGGCTGGTGGGTTCAAACTTCCCAGGGCTCCTATAGTAATGCTCCTGGTCAGGCTTAGATTGCAGCAAAGAGCAGTCTGAGCAGCTTGAAGGCTGCTCTTATTTGGAGAGGGTGGGAGAAAAGATGCCACTGTTAGTTTGGCTGCCTAAATAGCTTGCTGTATGGTCAGGTTTTGTCTGCGACAAGGGGATTTGGAGATGGTGCTGCTATGGAAACCTGGTTTGGTCTACGTCTAATCATGGACCCTTCTGCTCCATGGCTTCCTGAGAGTATGCTGGTAAATGGAGCAGCAGGCTACAACTGAGTGCTGGCAGGGGGATGATTTGGTGTGAAACTGTTTCTAGTGGCAAATATGGAAGTGGAAGTTTTAGTCGCCAAGCATTGCCTGTGTTTCAGTTTGGACCTGGTGGGTAAATGCTGTGGTGGCTCAGGGTCTGGAGGCAGTGGTACTTCTGGGGCACTGGTTTGGAACTGAGCTGGTTTTACAGAAGGGAAGTCCTGAGTGTATGCACAGAGCGTCATCTCAGAGCAGGGTCACAGCCTGGAGCCGAGTCTGTCCTTATAACTGGCGCTCTAGCGTATAGCATGCTACAAAGACTCTGTTCTCTTTACAGTCACCTACCTTTGCCCATAAAATTACCGTGACTTAGTATCAACTCTTCCTGTATCATGCTCCTGTCTGTGCTGTCACAGAGCAGGGATAATATTTAACCTCTTGTATCTGCTCAAGATGTGAGGTGTAGCGCTGCTTGCGTCACCACTGAATTCATCCCAAAGATGTACATGGGAGCTGAATGTGGGCTGTATCTGACCCAGCCTTTGTCAAATTAGTAGTAAGGTTATGTTGACAAACATCCAGGTGACATAAAGATGTGTGTTCTTTTTAACCTGTTTAAAGTGTTAACTAGTAAGCTGACATAAACCAAAAGACAGGAGAGAAGTGAGCATGTCAGCACCAAGCTTATTTTCTTTGGTGGCTCTGCTGGTTGTAGAGGAGGCTTGGAATCAGGGCCTGATCACAGCAAGTGAAATGCCTCACCAAAGAGACTTCTCCCCATTTGGTTTCAGCTCTGGTCTCGGTGTTACAACCACATTATGTGATTGAGTACTGTGCTCACTGGAGCAGTGACGAAACTCCCCACATCCAGACTCTGCACCCAGTGCAGAACTGAGCTGCACCCAGTGTCCAGCCTGGGGTGTGGTTTGGAGGTGGAAGAAGCGAAGCAATGGGAGCGTGGCACCCAGAATGCCTTGCACTTGAGTGACAACTGATTGCGTTGAACTCTTTCTTTCTACCCTAATGTGCTGTTAACCACAAGAGTGTGACTTGTATACAGCTCCTGTGCATATGTAATACAGGTTACACCCTGTATTAGGTGTAACATGGCTGATGCAATCAGGAGGAAAGAGGTAAAGCACCAGAGTCCTGTGCATCAGTCGGCATCTTAGGTACGTAGCTGTGTGCTTGCCTTGCTGTGTTCATTGCTAATGGCTCTTCTGAGGAAAAGCAAAGGCTTTGTTCTGTTTCTGGGATGCCTCGAATGTAGAGAAGGTCAAGCCAGTGGGCATGATGGCCACACAAGGGAAGAGCTGGGTCTCGGAGCCACCCTAAGGAGCATTTGTTACCCTTTCCTCTGTGCTGAGGCTGAAATGGGCACATGCTTAATCTATTTGCCAAACAAAAGCCTTCAGGTGCTCCACGTGTTAGTACACTCTTGACAGTCCTAGGCACATAAGTGACATAGTTTACACAGGATCTTGTCAGCAGCAGGTTTGCTTTTTTTCTGAAAATTTGCATGACATCACAGAAAATGCAAGCTCAGGGGAAATTTTACTGTCTGGACTTTGCAGCCTTTCCAGAGCAGGCAGCACCCAAGCAGATAATCCCATCTTCTTGTATCTGTGACTTTGTCCTTCTTGTCCTGGCAGGAATTCGATTGTGGGTTCTGGCTCCTTGCTGCTGATGACAGAGACCTTGTGAGGGTACTGAAGAGCAGAAGAATGCTGATAAATTCCTGCAGCTGTTGGTTAACCAGTCTCACTTTTAAAGAAGGCCCCCAGGAATAGGGAATGGTTAATAGCTCTAGAGTTTGAATATTGGCAGGATTTGGCTTGGCTTTTGGTTTGTTTGAGTGGTGAAATCGTGCGATTAAGTGTCAAGGCCCAGCTGTGAACCTGGAGAGGCAGAGGTATGGTCATGCCCCAGCCTCGGCCTTTTTCACAGACTCGTAGGGGTTGGAAGGGCCCTTGAGAGCTCATGGGGTCCAGCCCCCTGCCAAAGCAGCTCCCCAGCTCGTATTGCACAGGGCGGCGTCCAGATGGGGCTGGAATCTCTCCAGAGATGGAGACTCCACACCCCCCTGGGCAGCCTGTCCCAGGGCTCCCTCACCCTCACTGGGGAAAAGTTCTTCCTATGCTCTAACTTGCAGCCAGTGCCCCTTGTCCTGTCCCCACAGACACTGAAAAGGGGCTGGCCATTTCCCCCTGCAGCCCATCCTTAAGCTATTGATAAACATTAATAAGGTCCCCCCCTTAGTCTTCTTTTCTCCAGGCTCAACAGCCCCAGCTCACTCAGCCTTTCCTCACAGGGGAGATGCTCCAGGCCCTTCATCATCTCCATAGCCTCCTCTGGACTCTCTCCAGGACATCTTTGTTTTTTTTATCCCAGGGAGCCCAGCACTGGACACAACACTCCAGGTGGGGCCTGGAGGAAGTTAGGAAAAGCTTTGCTAGCAGAAATCAAATGTAAAATAGAGCATTTCCAGTTGTTGGGGGAGAGAAAAGTGCTTAAGCAAAACCGTTGCTTGCCAAAGTGAAGCATCTGCCTGTCCCACTCACGGCTGCCATCTTGTTTCCAGGCCCATAGGGTCCGTGTCCTGGGAACGGAGCAGTAGGCAACCTGCCTGCAAATGTTGCCATGGAAGTGATTTTATTAGAGTCTGTCAAGTTGAGACCTTTGTGGGAAAGGATCAGGTTTAATGAATTTCCTGTTCTGAAAGTACTCATGAAAAGTAGTTTGAAGTTGTGGACAGAGGATTCTCTCACTTATAAAGGACTTCACACACCCCCACCCCATTTTGGCACAAAACGTTTTATTTGCAATATTAACAAGTTTCTGGAAGAAATGGCAATCAGATAGGAGTAAAAGAGAAGGCTTTGTGGGTCTGTCTCCTTCCAGGTCCTGTCAGTCTTTCACCTCAGGGTACTGAGGCACCCCTGAGGTCTGTCCCCTGCAGCTGGGGCCATGCTGGCCAGGGCACAGAGGGAAATACAGACAGGACCCTGCAAACACATTGTCCTGTGTCACCTTCGTCCTGCCCTTGGAGAGGTAAAGGAATTTATGTAGGGGATGAGCAGGAGCTGTAAGGACATGTGGCTCTTGGGATGAGTATTGCGCATGGCTGTGCTGCATGAGTGTGCATATCCACCTGCCTCAGATGGCTTCCAAGACACCAGCAAGCCACTGGAGGCTGTTTTGTTATGGGATGAGTCTTCTACCACTCTTCTCAACTGGCCTTTTTAACACTCACTAGTTGCCATTGTTTGAATTCTTCCTAGGGAATTACTACAGCTGCCCACAAGTGTAACAACCCACAGACTACAACAATACCTCATCCTTTTTCCCTCCTCTGAGGTCTGTGGTGGAAGTGCACCCCTCTCCTCTGCTGCTTTCAGCTTGCCTCACATTTCCTTGGAATGCTGTGCTCCTCCCACCTATGTATGGCATGTGTGCCAAGGACTCGCCTGGTAAGGCTGGTGACCAGCAGGGTGATGTTGTTCGTAGACCTGACTGTGTCAGTGTTACACACAGTGTTACTTTTTTGTTCATTGTGGGTTTTTCACTTCTTCAGCATGCATGGAGAGGGCAGGCCCACTTCCCAGCGCCCCCGGCCCAGCACTGTGCTGTGCTCTGTTGTGCAGTGTGGACCTGCTCTGTGCTGCCTCCTTTCTCGATCCCCGTATCTGCCTCATCCTCAGACACGCATGGGGCTCAGTTTACTCTGGGGAGTGTGTGCAGGAGTAGGAGCTGGAGGGCATGCAGCTTCAGCTGGGAGAAGCATCTCCTGGGAGGAAGCTCCTCTGTAACCATACCGCAACTCAGAATCGTGCTTTGTAGGCAAGGCTCAGTTTGCCCTTTGAACAGAGCCGGTGCTCAGCTTCTAACCTGGTTTTAGTGAGGCTGCTCGTGCATGTGTATTTAGGTAGGCAGTGAAAGGGTGTTTGGTGTCCTGTGGAGCAGCGGTGTTTCGAGGTGGATGGTTCCCATGGCTTTTCTCCACTGTATCCAGTGGTCACTACTGTAGTGCGAGTGGTACAACAGACCTCATGTGCTGCAGTGTGCCAAAAACATGGTTGTGTTTTCTGGCTGTTGTCCTGTCCTCTTCAGTATCAGGGAGCTAGATCAAAGCTGCTCTGTACTCTTGAGTTCAAGGAGTTGGTGATCTTTCCCTTCTCCTTTGCTTGGCCTATGATCAGCCTTCCGAAGCCAGAGCAAAGGCTTCTGCTGGGTGCAGTGGAAGGGCTGTGTGGGCTGGATCTGCACTAGCATTGTTTCAGCCCCGTTCCCTTTAGGATTTGGAATAGGCTTGTTATTGCCCGTTTCCCAGGCCATGAGGGCTTGAGAAGTTCAGGTGGCACAGGTGGTATGTCTGCGAGTCCCCTGGTGAGAAGCCTTTGTCTGTCTAGTCATCCCTGGGTTTTTTCCACCCGGTTCTGACAGGCGGTGTTATGGGACAGGAGCAGATGAGGAAGTTGCTTGCAGAGGCTGCTGTGCCCGTCTGTCATAGACACATCTCCTGTTGCTCCATCATGACTGATTTGTTCACACGGTGTCTGCAAATATGGTTAAACCTCTTTGGCCTGGGGCCCCCTCTGTGTGGGTGTTTGGGATGGATTAATTCTGATGAGAGGGAAGAGCTCTCTCCCTTGCTTCTTTCCAGATGGTGAACATAGGGGCAGCTGGGAAGTTATGGAAAAATTCAAGTCAACTCTCACCTTGTTCTTGCTTATGCCCCTTGTCTGCATCCTTCACCCACTGGCTCAGTGCTTCCAGGTGCATCCTGAGGGAGATGATGTTTCTGGACTGAGACTGCCATGAACCTCAAGGCTCCCCATCTGTCCAGGCCTGAGCTCCTGCTGGCACCGCTGTCTCGCCGCTGGTAACGCGTGGCATAAATGACACTGCCACTGTCAGAGCTGCCGCTGCCCCTGTGCAGGAGCTCCCCTCCAGCTCGTTGCAAAAGACTGTAAGGAACCAGTAAGTTGGGATTCTTATCCCTGCTTGTGCTTAGCTGGTATCTGTGTTCAGCCTATGTGCTTGTGAGGTCAGTTGGCAAAACTCTTGCAACTGTTGCCTGGGGCACCAGGATTCACAAGGGAAAAGGCTGTGAATGTATCTACTCTTAACTTCCCACAGTCTTCCCAGATGGCCCATGCAGGCAGGGATATAGGGGTGGCAGCAGGGACAGGGAGGGGATTGTCCCTCTCTGCTCTGCCCTCAGGAGGCCCCAGCTGGAGTCCTGTGCCCAGAGCTGGGGCCCCAATACAAGAAAGATGTGGGACTGCTGGAGAGGGTTCAGAGGAGCCACGGAGATGATCAGAGGGCTGGAGCAGCTCCCCTACAAAGAGAGGCTGAGGGAGCTGGGCTGGTTCAGCCTGGAGAAGAGAAGGCTGTGGGGGGACCTCATTGCAGCCTTCCAGTCCCTGAAGGGAGTAGAGGAACAGGAGGGGAATCAGCTTGATCAAAGGGGAGACAATGGCAGGACAAGGGGGATGGAGTGAAGCTGAAGGAGGGAAGGTTTAAATTAGATATTAGGAGGAAGTTCTTTCTAGAGACTGTGGTGAGGGGCTGGAACAGGCTGCCCAGAGAGGTGGTGGATGCCCTGGGGGTGTTCAAGGCCAGGTTGGATGGGGCCCTGGGCCTGGAGGTTGGTGGCCCTGCCTGTGGCAGGGGGGTTGGAGCTCTGTGATCCTTGGGGTCCCTTCCAACCCAGACCAGTCTGGGATTCTATGATAGAGAGATTAGGAGGAACTGGTGACCCCATGCATGTGTGACTCGTTAAAGGCCCTACAGCCAAATGAGAGGGGCTTGGTCAACTGTGTAACACAGCAGGATGTGGAAAACCTGGTTTCTATTGTCTCCTCTTTTTGAGTAACTGGGGACAGGATGGGATGCTCTGAACTTCTATGTCATGTTTATAATTTTTCTCCACTTTTCTGTGCATACTCTCCAAACTGTTGGTATCTTGACAGTAACTGATCTATGACAGGGAAATGACATTTGTCCTGAACTTTGATTTCCCTTTTATTACAGCCTGCTAATCTATCTTCTTCTGTCAGAGATAAATATTGGTTTCAGAATTAAGGACCATGTGAGCACTAGAATCTCCATAGAGTTTATTTTTTACGATGAAATTACGAAGTCCTCTCATTTCTCCAGAGGTCCCTTCCAACCCCTATTGCTCTGTGATTCTGAGATCTCAGTGCATACCCTGTAGCATGTGTAGGAAACAAAGCCGCTCTGACAGCCTGCTGTGTTCCCCTTGGCTCGGGGAACGTGGTGCTGACCCCACAGTACCCACAAAGTACCCTGCTGCAGACAAGAAAGAGCCCTGACAGGGTCAGGAAAGTCTGTTTAACTCCATCTCCTAAGCCACTGTTCTGCAATTAGGCACTTTCACAAGTTACCTATTTCAAGTAGCAGACCAACAAAAGTTTTGGCAGATTGAACCTGACTTAGAGAGCATGCTGCTTCTCTCTAGATACATACCAGGACCTCTAGTAGCTCCTCAGTTTTCTTCTCTCTCCCCTCAATTTTGCTAGCACCTACTCCTACCCAGTACTTGATACAGAAAGTACTTTGTGGCAGTGTTAGACCAGCTGTGTTAAGCAGGAGCTCCACACAGTCAAATCAGCCCATCACTGTCTCTGCCCAGTTTCACCAAGGGGACAAAAGGAGCATAAACCTTTTCTTGGCAGGTGCCCATCACCTGGTCTTCTGCATTTAACTGTACTGGGGGCATGCTTGCCTGCATCCTGTTGTCAGCTTTGGCTTTTAGGAGGTTGAATCTACCTCTTGAAGTTCTTCTGCCATTCCACTGTCTAGAGAAGAGTGTAGGGAGTCAGAGGTCTACTCTGCCCTGGTCAGACCCCACCTGGAGTGTTGTGTCCAGTGCTGGGCTCCCTGGGATAAAAAAAACAGGGATCTCCTGGAGAGAGTCCAGAGGAGGCTATGGAGATGATGAAGGGCCTGGAGCATCTCCGCTGTGAGGAAAGGCTGAGTGAGCTGGGGCTGTTCAGCCTGGGGAAAAGAAGACTAAGGGGGGACCTTATTAATGTTTATCAGTAGCTTAAGGATGGGCTGCAGGGGGAAATGGCCAGCCCCTTTTCAGTGCCTGTGGGGACAGGACAAGGGGCAATGGCTGCAAGTTAGAGCATAGGAAGAACTTTTCCCCAGTGAGGGTGAGGGAGCCCTGGGACAGGCTGCCCAGGGGGGTGTGGAGTCTCCATCTCTGGAGAGATTCCAGCCCCGTCTGGACGCCGCCCTGTGCAATATGAGCTGGGGAGCTGCTTTGGCAGGGGGTTGGACCCCATGAGCTCTCAAGGTCCCTTCCAACCCCTGTGATTCTATGAGGAGAAAGATGTGGCCATTGACTACCTGACATGGATAGAACCGGTCCCCTTATTCCTGGGGGATAGCTGGAGCCCATGTTCGATCCACCTTGGACATGGATGCTGCTTTTCCTGACCGCTAACTGATCTCCCGCCACAGTCCAGGTCTGCACAGAGTCTCCCTCTGCCTTTCTGTTTTGCAGCCAGGATGTCACCTTCTCTTCCAGTCTCACCTGGCCTAGGCTAGACCAGCTTTTCTTGCTGAGTGTGTGCCCTGCTTCCCTGTGAGGGGAAAGCTGCCTTGCTTCCAGTGGGTTGTGTTTGACTCTGGTGGTTTGCATCATGTGGTCTGCTTCCTGCTGCACGGCTGGAACGGCTCATTCTGTCAGGAAAAAAGTGCTGAGGGGCAGAAAGCATTCAGATTTAAATAGTCCATGGCCGATGAGCCATCTCCAAGAGACACCCTGTGACTCCTCTATGAGGACCTGTTCTGTTCCTCCTATGTTCTTTCACCCCCCAGATCCCCTCTGGAGGAAGGAGAATGGTGGCTGGAGGCAGCCTGAAACAGGATTAGCAGGGTTAGAGAGGGAGAGGGAAACTGTTTGGCTGTCTTGTCCTTTTTGATACGTTGCCATAAAGTTATTTACGCTTCCTGCTGTTTATCTTAGGACTCAATAATTAGGCATATACAGAGATGGAACTCCATTCATTTGAGATCCTCATTATCTTGGAAATGGTATTGTGGCTGCTTCCCAGACAAGCCAGTCTCTCCCTTGCTTTTCTTTTTTGTGTGTTTTGCTTCTGGCACAGGTTGTATGGAGAGTTCTACCTGCCCCTAGCTGGAGACAGGAGCAAAGTGTGTTGCCCAAGGTCCCAGGCTGAATCCATGGCATGAGCGGAGCCCTCTGCTGTGAATCCCTTCTCACAGAATCACAGGGGTTGGAAGGGACCTTGAGAGCTCATGGGGTCCCACCCCCTTGCCAAAGCAGCTCCCCAGCTCATATTGCACAGGTCAGCATCCAGATGAGTCTCGAATATCTCCAGAGATGGAGACTCCTCTCTCTTCCCCTCTCATTCTTGACCCTGGTGTTTTGGATCTTGCATGCACAGTCCCTTGCCTTCTCTTTCTTCAGCCTGGTTTTCAGAGGGAGTGACAGGAGACTTACTGCATGAGGTAGTTAACTCATCTGTGAGAAAAGCTCTGCAAATCTTCTACCTGCAGTGGTGCATGGGAACTGTCTGTCTTTCTCTCCTCCTTGGTGGGTCCTTGGTTTGCCATGGCAGGGCTGGGACACGCTGTGGGGAATCCCTGAATAGCCATCACACCGCAGGGTGTGACCTGGAGAGTCAGGGCATCCCGGTGGGTTAGTGCTGATACACACTGGAGGGACTAGACCTGCGTGAATGAGGCACTGTGGTGACCACTGGTCAGAGCAAACAGTCTTGCTTTTTCCAGGCTCCATGTCTACCATTCCTGTACCTTGAACAATCCGTGTTAACTTTTGACTACTTCAGGTTCTTCTGTGTCAGAAAGGTGAACTTCATGGAAGTGAAACACTCCTCATTGGTTCCCAGCCTCACAGCAGTCAAACCCCAGTCCTATGAGCTCCTCAGTCCTGGGATGTTGCCATTTAGTGGCAGAACTGGTGCGAGGGTGGTTCTGTGAAGCCCTGCTGTGGTTGCAGGTAGCCAGCTGCAGGCAGTCTGCCTGCCAAAGCAGCGTCATCTCCTGAGTCGTGCACCTCGAGGAGGTCAGGGTAGAGGTACACGATACTCACAGCCTAGCTGTGGCAGGGAGAGGAGAAAGCTAAGCTATGTGTGCCTTTTTGGAGAAGGGTCGTGTTTACCCCATGAGACCGTTATCCTCTGGGGGCTTGTGCCAAAAGCTCTGCCTTTTCCATCTCTTTCTTCCTGTAGTATCCATTGAAGGAAGCTCTTCTTGCAGAAAGACTGTCCTGGCAGAGTTGGGAGGCTGTCTTTGGGAAGAGAGAAACTTCTTTTCCAGTTGGCAGAAGCTGCAAAGCTGCCACAGTCAAGCTTCTTCTCTAATGCAAAGTCATTCTTTCAAGCTGCAGCCGTAGAAGCTTGCTGTGCTGGCTTGAAAGCACTTCAGGCACCAGGAACCTCTGGTTGTGAGAATATATATATACATACATAGTTTAAACACTAATTCAGTCTTTCTGCTTGTGCTAGGAAAGGGAGAAAACTGTACAAATTTGGCACTGTCAAGGCAAGCATGTGTTCCCTGAAGTCTCCCATCCCAGGCACAGCACTCCCTCTTGCACAGAGCTGGTCAGGAGAAGAATGTGGTGGCAGGGCTATGTGTGCTCCCTGCTTTATAGCTGTGCTGGTTACCCTTTTGAAAACTTGCTTGCTGGGCTACAGAAGCTAAATCCCAAGTCCTTGACTCCTGAAATTCTTCATAAAAACACTTCCACCCAAAAAAAGAAGAAAAAGTTTGGTTTGATCTGCAGCCTGAAATATTTGACTGGAACATCAAAGTGAGTTTGTAGAGGAAGGGTTCCTTGGTAGAACTGATGTTGCAATTTACCTGATTCTTTTCCAACTCTAGATATTTCTGACTCGAGTGTTGTAATCTAGTTTCTAAATACCCATATTTCCCAAATATTTGGCACTTGGCTTTGTTTTTCATTGAAGCCTTTTGAAAAGTCAGGACTTACCCAGGCAGTTGGATGTAAACACTCACTGAATCATGATAATGCTTTTCTAGACACGTTTGTATATGCTCACAGGAGCCAGGGCTGTGATCTAAGGGCAGTTCTGATCCATGTCTGTGGGAAATCTAGGTAAATGTCTTTTTGGTGGTAACTGGAGTATAACCAAGCTGGTAACAACAGTGCATGCTCAAATGTTTAAAAACCTCCTTACAAATTCAGTCACAACATCTTAGTTTGGTCTGTTGTTGCCTGTTGCAGTTTAAGGGCCAAATGCAGCCTGAAGCGGAGAGAGATGTTTTGGTTGGACACGGCTTCACCAAGGTAGGGTTGTGCCTCACCAATCTAGTGACCTTCTATGACAGTGACAGCATCGGGGGATAAAGGGAAGGCAACTGATGTCATCTACCTGGACTTGTGCAAGGCCTTTGACACAGTCCCCCATCACATCCTTATCTCTAAACTGGAGAGATGTGGATTTGATGGGTGGACCATCCAGTGGATAAGAAACTGTTTAACAGACCATAGCCAAAGGATGGTGGTCAATGGGTCTATGTCCAGGTGGAGGCCGGTGACAAGCGGTGTCCCCAGGGTCTGTCTTGGGACTGGTGCTCTTTAACATCTTTATCAGTGACATCGATGATGGAATGGAGTGCACCCTCAGCAAGTTTGGGGATGACACCAAGCTGAGTGGTGTGGGTGACACACCAGAAGGAAAGGAAGCCATCCAGAGGGATCTTGACAGGCTGGAGAGATGGGCCCGGGTGAACCTAATGAGGTTCAACACTGCAAAGTGTCAGGTGTTGCACTTTGTCTGGGATGCCTCTGGCCCTAGATACAGACTGGGAGAAGAGCTCCTGGAGAGCAGCCCTGCTGAGAAGGACCTGGGTGTCATGGTGGGTGAGAAACTTAACACAAGCCAGCAGTGTGCTCTTGCAGCTCGGAAGGCCAATGGTATCTGGGCTCCATCAGCAGAGGGGTGGCAGCAGGGACAGGGAGGGGATTGTCCCTCTCTGCTCTGCCCTCGTGAGGCCCCAGCTGGAGCCCTGTGTCCAGAGCTGGGGCCCCAATACAAGAAAGATGTGGGACTGTTGGAGAGGGTTCAGAGGAGCCATGGAGATGATCAGAGGGCTGGAGCACCTCCCCTGCTGTTGCAGTTCTGCGTGGCTGGGTACTGGTAGAGAAGAGGGTCTGCAGAGATGGCTGCTGCAAGAAGCAGCCAGAAGCTCTCTGCAGGCCCCGGAGAGCAGATGTTCTCAAATCATCAGATTCTGTGACATGAGGGCCTTTACAGAGGCATCATTATTTGGTCACACTGGCTGTAGTATTCCTCCCTTGAACAGAACTTTTTAAAGGCTGAAAATGTTGATGAAAGCTATCACTTAGAGGAGGGCTTCAAGGTCTTCCCCACCTCTCTGTTTCTGATGGTAAGAGAACAGCGACTGTTCTGTACAACAGAGCTGGTTTTTTTTAAAATGAGATACAGACTTAGAGCTGAGCTGCCAAGGCTGAGAGCTTCATGCCTGTTAGAATATTTCACAAAGAGAAGCTGGTTGGCATTGACAGTGAGACTAACTTGGGTTTGGAGGCATCAGGGTATGTGGCTGGTGCCAGTGGGGACTCACAGGTCAGGGAAGGGACTAAGGAGCCTGAGTGAGTGCCCAGGAGGGCACTGATCTTAAGAGTGTGGAACAACTTCAGATCAAGCACCCAGAATAAATGCATTTCAGGCCCATGTCTTGTATTATGCCTGTGCACAGAAGATGACCTTTTCTATCCCACAACCAATTCGTGGACCCTCAGTCCTACCTTCTAAGTGTAAACTTGCCCTACATGCTGTTATCAGGTATATGCACATGCAAATGAGGAACTGGCCTGTTGACATGGCTTGTAGCCGCTAGCAAAGTAGTGAGTCTCCTGCTATGCTGCTTTGGAACAGGCTAGAGCAGAGAGAGCAAGGCTGGGAGAGCTGGCGTGATGTTTGGCAAAGCCTGCTAAGAACCCAGTGTGTTTATGGCTGCTTGGGTAAGAGTTTGTGCTTAAATCCTCTTCATATTCAAAGTGGTCACCAAAGAAATCTGCAGACAAAATGTCTCTCTATTGAAATGGTGTTCTCTAAGGAGCTGCTGGTGAACCCATTGGAACAACAGCACCTGGTTAATCAGGGTGGGAAGTGAGGGACTCATCTGCTTAGTCCCTTCAGAAGTTTAAGCACTAAACAGTAGCTGTTTGCCTGTTGTCAAATCACTGGGAACAGGCCCCTTTGCAAAAGCAGCTATGAGGCCTGTCTGTGGTTATGACTCTAGTCTGGGCCGTACGTGTTACATCACCTCTCAGACCTGGTCCCTAATGCAGTGCAGTGCCCTAATGCTGTGCTTGGGTGATTCCTTGCTGTTGAGTCAGATGCTGCTTCCCAGTGAGCTCCCATTCTCTGGTGGGATCTCCGCTTAGCGCTGCCCACACCCAGCCCTGTCGTTCCCTGAGGAGGGCAAGCCGTAGCCTCAGGTGCGATGGTTGCAAGCTGTGTTTATGTTCTTTGTTCCCAAGACTACCAAGATGATGCTTTACCATACAAACAGCAGCCAAATGACTGACTTTCCATCTCCTTTGCTTATACACAGCAGTACCCGTCAGGACCTGCCTCTGAGTAATCCTGATGCCTTCTCTGAAGTGTCACATTAAAAAGGGCAATGACACATAGTTTTAATACAAGCTTATACAAAAAAGTCCTTAAATAACCAGGGTAGTTGTTTAAATCTTACTCCTTAGAGCTGTAGTCTCCAGAATTATTGATGGTGTAGGCCTCTTGCTCAAAAGTTGCTGTGAGGAAGAACATCTCTGGCGCATACATGACATAAATGCGATCCGTCTTTGCTCAGTAATATTAAGATGCTAGAGTGTCGCTGGTAGGGAAAATCTTCCAGTTGCTTGTGGGCCACTCTATTCTTTGGCAAAATAAAACCTCACTCTGAGCTGCCCCTGCACAGACAGGGCAGCACAACTGGAAGAGGTATCTTCTTCTGCAGGGTATTGGCAGCTCCATTGGGTTCCATCTCTTACCCCATTGGGGTCTGTTTATTCTCATATCTATCGGACTCTGTGTATGACCAACTCTGTCAGACCCCATATTTTACCACTGGATCCTGTTTATTTCCAATGCCATTAGGGCCACAAAGATGCTCAGAGGGCTGGAGCAGCTCCCCTATGGAGAGAGGCTGAGGGAGCTGGGCTGGTTCAGCCTGGAGAAGAGAAGGCTGTGGGGGGACTTCATTGCAGCCTTCCAGTCCCTGAAGGGAGCAGAGGAACAGGAGGGGAATCAGCTTGTTAAAGGGCAGAGACTGGCAGGACAAGGGGGATGGAGTGAAGCTGAAGGAGGGAAGGTTTAGATGAGATATTAGGGGGAAGTTCTTCCCAGAGAGAGTAGTGAGGGGCTGGAAGGGGCTGCCCAGAGAGGGGGTGGATGCCCCATCCCTGGGGTTGTTCAAGGTCAGGTTGGCTGGGGCCCTGGGCAACCTTGTGTAGCTCCAGGCCTGGAGGTTGGTGTCCCTGCCTGTGGCAGGGGGGTTGGAGCTCTGTGATCCTTGGGGTCCCTTCCAATCCAGACCAGTCTGGGATTCTGTACTATGTGCTGTGCTGGGCCCGGCCCTATGTGAAGGGCCAGGTTGGTTATAGCATCCAGCCTGGAAAGCCAGGGAAGAGCCAAGATTGAGGGAGTGTTTGGGTCACCATAAATCAAATATTCTCCAACCTAAATGTAACTTGGCCAAAGATGTGGTGTAGTAAGTGTGGGGTTTGTGCTTTTGTAACGGTGCTGCACAGGACAGGGTGACCACCACAGTTGCCATGAAATCGAGTTGGGCTTTTTAGAAGGTACTTAGACAAAAGAGCAAATGTGATGGTTCAATGTAGTGTCCCATCAGCAGAACTGGGAAAGCTGTGGGGAGGCAGGGAAATAACACCTCTGCACTGCGAGTGCATGTGCTGTTTACACAATAGACAGTCGCAGTGCGTGGGAGTCCCGATGTCCTTCAGACTGAGGAAGAGGAGAAAGAACCTTTCTGTGTTTCACAACCCTCCAGCCAAGAAAATAACCCTACCTAAGGGAGTGAGCCAGCCAGGGACTGCGAGTGTGTTCCCTTCCTTACTGGCTTTCCAGAGCATGTGGACTTCACTACTGAATTTAAAACAAATACTCTGAGGGTGTGTGCATGCTGGGTACCTGGAATTCACGCCTTACGTATGTAAAATACTATCCACTGGAACATTTTCAGTGCAATTCTGCATTTGACTGAAATCTCTAGAGAGTTAATGACCTTATGGGGGGGGGGGGGTGTTGTTTGCTAAATAGCTACAGTAAACTAATAAGAAATTAAACATTTCATATGGAAATACTCTAAAAAGTAGTGTGTGGCGGTGCTCTCTTCTGGAGGTGGCTGGTGAGAGCACTGCTACGTGAGGCACAAGACCCAGTTTCCAATCCCCTCTCTATATTTAGATGCACAATCTGGCTTTAAAGGTCTCTTGTCCCACAGGATGGCCTTGTCAGTTGGTTGGGGGCCATTGTGTGACAGCTTTTGTGCCTTTCTGGCCAAGCTTCTTGTGGAGGTGGGGCAGTCACCAGGGGCCAAGCTGTTGCCAGTCTGAAAAACAACCATCCCATCTGGTTTATCACAGCATCATGGACTGGTTTGGGTTGGAGGGGTCCTCAAAGCCCGTCTGGTTCCAACCCCCTGCTATGTGCAGGGACCCTGACCTCCCCCCTGCCACCAGCCCAGGGTGCCCAAAGCCCCATCCAACCCAGCGTTGAAGCCTGCCAGAGATCCAGGGGCACCCCTAGGTTCTTTAGGCACCCTGTGCTGGGGTCTCATCACTGTGCCAGAGAAGATTTTTTTTTTTTTTTTTTTTTTTTTTCCTAATGCTTAATCTAAATGTGTCCTCCTTCAGCTTAAACCCATCACTCCCTGTCCTGTCGCTATGCTCCCTGGTAACCAGTCCCTCTCCAGCTTTCCTATAGGCCTGCTTTAGGTTTTGCTGCAACAGCTGTCACCAGTCATGTCAGCTGTGTGTACTTTATAGATAGATGTTCCTTTCCCTCTAATTGCTCTGTGCTCCTGTTACTCCCAAGCACCTTGGAGCACTGTTAAGCAGTAATAACTGTGGATACATGTGGGAAAACTCAAGGTTAATATGTAGGTCATTGAGAGCTCCAGGAGGAGCACGGAAAGGGGATTTTGCCTTGCTGTCTCATGGGTCAACAGCTCGGTCGAAGACCAGGCTCCTCTAAAGGGCATAGGCTTGAAAATGGGGGCTTAAACACCAGTGCTTGGCTTTGCAGCCTCAGCAGATGTTGGGTCCTGTGGGAAGCCTAGCACCTCGGAGGTGAATGAATGAGCTGTGATACTGCACTTCAGTCATGTTCCTGAAACTAAATCTAAATTGAGCTGCTGATGGGTTTTGGACCAGCTACAGTGGTTGCACTCTTCCTTAGCAGTTGTTACCCCTTTCTGCTATTTTCCTCAGTGATGAGGGCCCCAGTCATGAGATCTTCTACAACTGTGGCCTCACGCGCTGCTTGCAGCCCAAGCGTTCAGCACCACTTCTCAAGGCTGTCATGCCTGGCCTTCTGGTGTACCCTCCTTGTGGGGAGTGTGTGAGTGCACGTATCTTGACCTGCAAGGGTAGCACAGGGGATGCACATTGACTGGAGCTTCTTAAGGTACAACTTCAGGACTTCCTGGCTGTGCACCCAGCCCTCCTCCTCCTTTTGCCCTGGTCTAAGAAGAACAGGCCCTGGTACTGCTGTCCATTCACCTGATGTTCTTGCTGGGGCTTGCTCTAGTCTGTGTCATTAAAAAATAGCAAGGACGTACCCTGTTATCACTCTGCTGTGGCAAAAGCACGGTTGTATTCATGTAGAACTGTTGCAGTAAGACATGATATAATTGAAAAGTCTGGCACATTTCCCACAGCAAACATTGTTAATCCCCACTAGCTAGGATTAGTCACCACTTCTTACAAGCCTTGACACAAAGCTAGCAAGTTATTCAGTTAATCTGCACTTACAGGGTAAATATTGTATCCTGTGGGAAATTAGGCAGCATCTTCTTCCTCTCCTATTGTACAGTGATGCATTGTGTTTCTTCCACCTGAAGGTGGAAGGGAGAAATGCAGTAACATCTGATTGATGTTAGCAGACACCTGTGATCACAATGCAGCTGGATCAGTAGGGAAATTCAGTACAAAATAGCTTGCTGAAGCCAGGTAGGGAATCAAAACAGCATCTTTGTGCTCTTCATGGCACTGGAGAATTTCCCTGTTACACAGCAATAAGTACTCGATGCCTCACAGCTGCACCACTCTTCCAAGTGTCTTCTCTTCCTTTGTACCGTGGGTTTTTCCTCCTGTGATCTCAAGCTGTGTCTGCAAGTAGTGTTGCTGGAGTTGGTGTACATCCCGTGAAACAAAGCTCACTGAGATGAAGGGGTTTCAGGCTCTGAGCTGTTGTGGAGTCCAACCAGGAGCTCCCAAGTTTCCTCACAGACGTTCTCCACAAGAAGATCTTAGTGAGTAGGTGACCTGAGATCTCTATTTTTAATGGGGGGAGATAGCTGTTTGGATCTGGGAACACCAGGCTTCTGGCTGTTGGGCAATTTACCTGGGGAAGCTGGCTTGAAGCAGAGCACCAAGGAAGCTTGGAGACTTCAGCTGAGCAGCCCTGCCAGGGAGTCTCATCCAAGCCTGAGCACTGCAAGTGTCCAGTAAAACCAAGGCCACCGTTCGGCCCAAGCGGGAAAGACAGGGCACTGTGGCTGGCTGGGGAGCTCTGCATTTGTCAGGAGTTTTGAAGATTTCTGATCTCAGGGTGACTTGATCCAAAACCTTTAAAAAAAAATGATTACGTAGACAAGTATTCCCTTAGATGTTTAACTGTCCCTATGGTTTTCATAGACTCACAGAAAGGCATGGGTTGGAATGGACCCCAAGGATCACAGAGCTCCAACCCCCCTGCCACAGGCAGGGACACCAACCTCCAGGCCTGGAGCTACACAAGGTTGCCTAGGGCCCTATCCAACCTGGCCTTGAACACCCCCAGGGATGGGGCATCCACTACCTCTCTGGGCAGCCTGTTCCAGCCCCTCACCACTCTTTCTGGAAAGAACTTCTCCCTAATACCCAATTTAAACCTTCCCTCCTTCAGCTTCACTCCATCCCCCTTGTCCTGCTATTGTCTCCCCTTTGAACAAGCCGATTCCCCTCCTGTTCCTCTGCTCCCTTCAGGGACTGGAAGGCTGCAATGAGGTCCCCCCACAGCCTTCTCTTCTCCAGGCTGAACCAGCCCAGCTCCCTCAGCCTCTCTTCGTAGGGGAGGCAACCAACTTAAATTACATTTTAGGTCATGGGATAAATAAGCACATTAATGAATGGACGTTTCTTCACCTTGTTGATTTATCATCTCATTGGACTGAGTCACATTTTCAGGGATTTAAAGCTTAAATTTCACTCCAGGTCAGTGAAATGGAGTTGTATGTCCTAAGCAAGGTGCTTTTGAAGAGAGAGGACTCGATGCTGAGAGCTTTGTTTTGACCAATGTCAAGTCAGTTACCCATGTTCCTGTGGGACTGAGTTCTGGTAGTGAATTGTGTTCTTCTCTTGCCCAGTCCCAGAAAATCCTTCTGGTGACCGCGTGCGTGACCAGCGCTGACTCCCCAGCATCTTGTTTGGGAGCCAAGTGATAAGTCAGGTGGCACCTGGCGTGGGTCTCACAGCAAGGTGGGGGTTTCACCTCTGGCCATGTGTGTGTCTTGTCCTTTGCTTTGTGATGTTGGTTTCTGCCTAGGAAAAGCTCGAATCCATTTCCATCCCATCGTTACTAGGCTAAAGTAGTTCTGCATGTCTTACAGCAGGCTGAGCAGTAAGATTGTATGAATGCTGGTGGAAAAATAGTATTTTAACCTTTTATTTGTTTCTACTGATTCTGGATGTGGTGGGGATGTTTGTCACTGTAGAAGGGCACCTGCGGGCACCTTGTGGGGCAGGTCCAAGAGCTGTGCTGTTCCTGTGCTCTCCCCACAGTGTGTCAGTTCTAATAAACCACGCTGGTGAGGCTCCTGGAGAAGGCACAGTGCTCAGGCTGCATGTGAGCTGAGGCTCCCCTGCAGCTCCCGGAGCCAAGAGCCGCTGGGTCTTTGGGGCAAGGGGAGGAGGTTACAGGTTGGTGGACATAAATCGCTGAGTCAATTGGAAATTGCTGGCAGTATTTTTCTCCCCCTCTGTTCCCATCATGAATTTACACAAGAAGGTCATGTTACTGTTGTTTCCTCTTCTGCATTCCCTGTCAGACAAGGTCATTTTTTGAAGCCAATGACCAGTTAAGCTTTAATTCTGTAACTGTGGAGATTATTATCAAAGGGGACAAGCTTCAAAGTAGATGATTAACTGGCACATCCGATGACTGGTTACATTTTAACGGGCTCCTTTTGCATAACTCCTTTCAGCTGTAGTGAACTTGAACTCTCAGGAAAATGAGTTTCCCATGAGATGTAATGGGGAGAACTCTCCATTACACTGTGGCTAAAGCATCCGGCCCTGGCTGAATAAAGAAGGATGCTGCCGTTCCACTCCTGGAATCCAGATGATGTCCCTACTCCACTGTTACTGCCAGTAGAATTTGCCTTATTTTCCATTGCCAGGATTATGAGAAGCACAGCCCAAGTTGCCCGGGGATAGGTAAAGCCTCTTATAGTCCCTAACCAGTGAAAGCATCAAGGTTGCTTAAAGCCAATCCCCCTCTTGTATTGGCTCAGGCTTTGGAGGAGCTGAGAGCCAGGTTAGGTTCCTGTCAGATGTAATTCGTCAAGGAGGGGAATGCAGTGAAGTGTGACGGTGCCAGGAGGAGGTGGGTGACAGCAGTGTGGCTGAATTTGGGCCTTCTCCTGCCGTGGTTGGGAATGCTGCTTTCCTAAAAGATGTTGTGAGGGTGTGTGGTGTTCTGGTGCAGAGTGTATGAGCAATGTTTATGGTCTTCTCACCTGAATTAGCTGCAGGGTTTGAATGTTTATTTTTAATGAAGGGAAAAGAACGCTGACAGGCCAAAGGGGCCTACAGCTGGGGAATGCAGCCCCACAGGGAGAAAGGCCCTGTCACGGGGGAAGCTCTTCCAGTAAGTGCACTTATTCCTTCATGTATATACTGTGTCAGCCTTTCCCCTTACGCTTCCTTCCACTGTAGTTTGAAAGGTGCATTGAGGAACCTCAAGTTATCTTTCTCCAACCTGAAACGTAGCAGATGCTGATGTGGGTAAAGCCCTGCGGAGCCGGGTCAGTAGCTGCCAGCCACTGGCAGAGGCACCGGTGGAGCTCTGCCTGCCTGTGGCAGCAGAAGTTAACCCCCTCATTAAAAAGTCACCTAGGCTGGTTGTTTTGGGATGGTGTTTTCTGCACTGATCCTGTGCCCCTCCAGCTGCCCTGTGTGCAGGTACCTAGCCCAGGTCCCCTTCTGCTGCCTGTGGCTGTCCCTGCCCCACTGCAGCCTCATCCAGAGCCCGCCTGGTTACACAAGAAAGAAGCAGAGTTTGCCTTGCTGTTAATTTGGCGGGGGGGCTGCACAGTGCAGCAGCAGGTATGCAGCCCCATCCTTGGCATCATTTCCCAGGTTCAGTTATCTCTTCTTCCTGGAGTGACCCCATTCAGCTTGTGTACAGCTGAGGGCAGGAATTGGCCTTTACTTTGGTTTATTTACAGCAGCTTTGTTTTCCTTCTGTTCCCCCTATTAGCAGTAAGGAATGAGTTCTGTTTTGGGTAACTGTGTGCCGGCTTGCGCCTGGGCACTCGGAGGCTGCCTTTAAAAGCTGGCTCAGACCGGTGTGATGCTGTAGAGCAGTACATCTTTAAAAGAGCAGGCCACGGGGCTGCCTGCAGAAGCCTGACACTTGTGTCTACTGGCAGGGATAGAAACAGTGGTGTATGTCTGCAGCATCGAAGGAGGGTATCTAAAGTTCACTTCTGCCTGAAGGGCTAATTGTGTGAAGAAGGCTAATCTCCTGAAGTCCTTCTGAATGGCTTCTGAGGTGGGCCTGAGCAGGGCACGGTTTGTCCCACCGGCTGCCTGCCATCCCCTTCCCACAGACAGCTTTGGGGCAAAGGTTTGGCAGTGGTGTGTGTACAGCTCGTTCACTAAAGCAAAGCAAACCGTGGGGTTTCTGCTGCACAGCCCTTAATTGTGACCTGTAGCACTGAAAGCCCCTGGCAGTCAAAAATCTGGTTATAAGGGGTTTCTCCTTTCTTTATTTCTTTCTGAAGTGAATGGAAATGAAAGTAAGAGGGGTTCTTGGTGACGTGATCCCCATTCCCAGGCCTTATAATGAAATGTCAGATGTTTGGACTGGAGGAGGAGCCAGGAAGTGGCAAACAGACTTGTTCTTGGAGGCGATGTCCTTGTCCCAGTGCAGGGCTCAGGTGTAGGATCTGTGTGGTTTCACTCCTGCTGGAACTTCTTTGCCCTTGATGGCTGCTGTTCCTGTTTTTCTGTTTTATATCTGCTTGGGAGAAGTTGTTCAGGATGATAAGCCTGGTTTTGTGCCCTGTAAAAACTTCTCCATGAAACATCTAGTGACATGGGTGCCAGTCTCTGATAGCGCCAGCAAGGCGACGTTTCTGGGAGCAGTATCTCAGAATAAACCTGCTGCTGCAGCTGGGAATAAAAGCTGATGAGAAGTGGCCCTGGAGATCTTTTTCAGGTCTGAAATAGAAGCTGCTGAAGTTTGGGGAGACGTTAACTGGTTAAGTGTCCTTAGCCCGCCGCGGCTGCCGCAGCGCTGTTCCAGCAGCAGCACACACAGGCATCTGCCGAGCGCTTTCTCTGTGGCTTTGCTGGGGTACATTAGTCCCTTGTTTCCCTGCTCTCTCCAGCCTTTTAAAATGCAGAATGTTCATATAAAGGCATTTAAAATAAAATAAAAATCCAGAATTGGTTTTACATGACAAACGTTACTGTCAGATTTAGGAAGGTGGCCGAAACGCACACAGAGCTGGGGAGCAGTGGAACACAGGCGTTCTTCAGGGCCGAGTGAGCTGCTGTGACCTGGAGTGTTACTTTCACAGCAACCTTTCCTGTGCCTGAACACGAGACAGGACTCGTCAGGGAAGGCAGGGCCATGCAGTGGGAGCGCCAGGGGCCTTGGGCACCCATGCTCAGGTGCTCAGGTAGTTCTGAACTGTGCTTTCCCACAAGGATCATCCATATCCCTCCTCTTGTTGTTCTCAGTGGATGAAGGGCTGCACTGTAACTGCTCTGGGCTGGGAGCAAGGCCCTGGTTGTATTATAGCAAGTGATGCATGAAGAGAGGGCCGGATTCGGTGTGTTCACATGATACCTTTGAGACCTCTGTATCCAGCGTGGTTAAGATCTGGCTGGTGGTGCCCAAGTTGGCAGCTGGCGCTCCCAACTGGGAAGCCGTTTCCCACAGAAGCAGGCAGGGCTCAGGGACTGGAGCGTTGCTCCTCTTTTCCACGAATCTGAGGTTGATTTGATGTGAAATGACAAGCTGAGTCAGAGCTGGACGTGGTAAACAGCTGGGAAGCCACGGCCTGGGCAGCTCTGCCCCAGGAGGGGCCTGTCCCACTCTCCCCTTTTCCTCTCTGTTTGACTGCAAAGTTGTAAGCAGAGTTTGCTTTTGTAGTGCAAGCTGGTTTCACTGGTTTATACTGCAGGCTATTGGTTTCACTGGTTTATACTGCAGGCTACTGGCAGGAAGTACCTAGGCACTGAAATGTTAATGACACATGTTTGAATTAAAATGTTGGTGTGTTTTCTTGTGCTGTTTTGTTTTGCTTGTGCAGTCTGTAAAGGGCCAGGGGCATGGAGAATGTAATGCAAACCCATGTGGGTACATACCTCCTGGTGACAGGCTCGAGGAAGACCCAGTTGTACTTCTGCTCTTTAAGGTTAACAGCAAAGAATCAGCCCTCTAGGAAACCTCTGGGAAGCCTTAAATAAGCTTTTCCAATTTTGATAACAGAACTGCAATGAGATAACTCCTGAGCATGATGGACATGTCCTACAGCCTGTGCAGCAGCCCCCAGATACCAGCAGTGCTGAAGGGGCCAGGCTGGTATCCACCAGCCTGGGGTGTTTGGTCTATGCTGGAGGCCTCTCCTTTCCAAGAGGAGGTGATGGGGATGGAGAGGGTTAAAGAGGCTGAGATGCCAGAGGCTGCAAGAGGGGCGAGGGATACAGGAACGTTGATAAAATTTGGAGGAGAAAAGCCAGTCCCAGGCAGTGAGAAGTGAGGGCAAGAGCAGCAAGACCTACCTAGGACACCTCATGGAGGCATTTTTGGCAGCGTTTCTAGGAGGGGACGGCTTCCAACCTTAACAGAGCTCTCATCACAACCTTTTTCCAAGGCTTTTACAGTACAGTGCAGCTTAGTGTAGCAACACAATTGGGATTTGAAATGCTCTGTACAGCCTCTCTGTTGGCAGCCACATCATCCCAATCAGTAACATCAGTCCATCAGCCTTCTAGAAGCACTTAGTAGTTTGGGTACAGTCAAACCTGTTCAAACGCAGTGTTGCAGGTTTAATAGCAATGGGTCCTGTCCCTGGCTGGTGTGAGCTGAACCCCTCTTGGCATCGGGCTGTGCTGACCTGGATGAAGTCAGGATGTGACAGTAAAGGTTTTCTTGAAAACCCACTTCAGGAGATGCTGCTGCTGTTACCACAGGGCTCTGTCTCCGCCCTGAAGAGGAACGCAGAGCTGACTGCCGTTCAGTGCCCAGTGACTACAGCAGCCAGCGGCTGGCAGCCCTGCTGTGCTCACTGGGTGATGCGGGCCGATGGATGGCTCAGGGGGCTCCTGGCTTAGCGTGGGCTGCCCCTGGAGCAAGAAGAGCCCAGGCTTTGTGAGGAAGTGGGCTTTACGAAGCAAACCCTTTTCTCCCAACCGCAGTGGGCTGCAGCCAGGTGGCTGGGATGTGTGTTCGTCTCATGCAGCACCTGCTGAAAAGGTGCAGCAGAGCTCTGACCGTCCAGTTGTTAGTGATCATGGCTGTTTTCTTTGTGGACTGAGTCCAGGGTCTCAGGAGCCCATCTGCAGGGTAGTTTCAGCATCACTGTCTCCACCACCCTTGCAACCTGTGCTCATGCATGCTCTCCAGGACAATGGGAGAAGCAGCCTTGGAAATCGCAGCTTTCCTTTAGGGTACTGAACCCAGCTTGGAGCAGAGACCTCCACAGTGCCAGGACATTGCTGTTGCTCCAGGAGCAGACAGCCCATAGCACCGGGCTTCATAATGCTCCAGAGCATGGTTCCTCATCCTTGCTGCTTGAACTCCAGAAAAACCTGGAGGCCTCCCACCTCCTGAAGGTATTTTACCCATGAGGGTTGACTCACTTCTCCCCAAAGAGTGAGACCCAGGTGTTTGTCTACAAAAACAAACCCAAATCTAAGAGGCAGTTGGTAATGGTTTAGAGAGGCAGCTTGGAAGAGAGGATTTTATCTTTAAAAAAAGAAGGGGTATGGAGAGGAGGAAGTGAATGCCTGCAAAGGAGAGATGCAAAAAGAAGCCTGTAGCATTTGTGTTTGCAGTCTTCTCATTTTTTGGCTTTATTATCTGTCTGGAAGGTGATGGAGAAATACAGAAACCTACCAGTTGTTTGCTTTTAACATAGTTTAACCTCTAGCTCAAAGGCTGGGCAAGCCCTGTGTTGTCCTGAAGCCACATGTTTTGGTTTGGTTTTTCATGGGTGATGGCAGGGAAGGATAATTGTCTTTTTTTTTTTTTTCTCCTTAGTTTTTTTCCCCTCACCAAGGTGAGACTTGTTGGAAAAATTCTTCCAAGGTGAAACTCCCCTGGGCTTGGCATGGTTACACTGGGGATAAACACTGCTTGTGGTGTACAAGCCAGCGGGTGAGGTACACAGCAGGCCCTTTGCAGGGAGGCTCTGCCATGTCCCGCCTGATGTGCAGGGGTTGCACAGCTATTGCTGAAGTGATCCCACACAGCTTGTTGTATAAATCACTCCAAAGACCAGGGACAAAAAGAAGGGCAATGTGCTTGGCAGTGGGAGTGCTGGGCACAGGGAATCACACAGAACCACAGGGGTTGGAAGGGCCCTCGAGAGCCCATCAGGTCCAACCCCCTGCCAAAGCAGCTCCCCAGCTCATACTGCACGGGCAGCGTCCAGATGGGGCTGGAATCTCTCCAGAGATGGAGACTCCACACCCCCTGGGCAGCCTGTCCTAGGGCTCCCTCACCCTCACTGGGGAAAAGTTCTTCCTATGCTCTAACTTGCAGCCAGTGCCCCTTGTCCTGTCCCCACAGACACTGAAAAGGGGCTGGCCATTTCCCCCTGCAGCCCATCCTTAAGCTATTGATAAACATTAATAAGGTCCCCCCTTAGTCTTCTTTTCCCCAGGCTCAACAGCCCCAGCTCACTCAGCCTTTCCTCACAGGGGAGATGCTGCAGGCCCTTCATCATGTCCGTAGCCTCCTCTGGACTCTCTCCAGGAGATCCCTGGTTTTTTTATCCCAGGGAGCCCAGCACTGGATTCAACACTCTAGGTAGGGCCTGACCAGGGCAGAGCAGAGGGGGAGGATCCCCTCCTGTGACCTGCTGGCCACACTCCTCTGATGCCCCCCAGGATCCCATTGGCTCTCTCAGTCCCCAGGGCACACTGCTGGCTCATGGCCACCCTGTCATCTACCAGGACCCCCAGGTCCTTCTCCGCAGAGCATGTGGTCTGGCTGCACTGAACAAAGCTCTGCAGCCAAACCTGTACGCATCAGCAGAGCTGACAGCCGAGATACAGGAGTCCTCTCTAACTTGGCCAGCCACCTTCACAGTCCAGGCAGCCTTTTCTTCTGACCTTCTTGCGGGAAGGGTGTCTTGGCTTACTGCTGGTGCTGCCAGAATGGCTGGGTTGGGAATACTTGGTCGTTAACGAACCTCGATGCTGTTTTGGAGCAGCATGAGTTCTGACTCCCCAAATCTGTCCTGTGACAATAACAAGCAGAATTGCTGGTTTGGAGTTGAACAAAGTAGTTTTCCTCTTTTAAACAGCCATTGCTAGGAGAGCAGCTCCTTGCTCTATTCTTCTCTGGAAGCCAGGGCTGGTGTCACCATGGCCTCCAAGGCAGGAGTTGGGTTGTTCTGCAGGAGTCCAGGCTTGGTGCATGTTGAAGAGAAGCCCCTTTTTCCCTGTGGAAGCAGGGTGCTATACCTGTAATGAATTTGAGGCCGTCTCTGTATTTCTATTGCTTTGTTGCACAAGTAAAGATAATGGAAGAGTGATGTACCCTGTGTGCTGAGAGGTACCTGCTCTGCCCTGGCTTTGGATGATGCAAAATTCTGACTTATAACTCATACCAAGCTGAAATTCATAGAATCATAGAATCCCAGACTGGTCTGGGTTGGAAGGGACCCCAAGGATCACAGAGCTCCAACCCCCTGCCACAGGCAGGGCCACCAACCTCCAGGCCTGAGGCTACACTAGGTTGCCCAGGGCCCCATCCAGCCTGGCCTTGAACACCTCCAGGGAAGGGGCATCCACCCCGTCTCTGGACAGCCTGTTCCAGCCCCTCACCACTCTCTCTGTAAAAAACTTCCCCCAAATATCTAATTTGACTTGGGTATCAAAACTCCTGTTACTGTACAGACTATCCTTATACTTTCAAATATCAAGTTAGCACCTAGTTAGAGATAAGACACGAAGGAGCAACTCTGGCAAGAGAAATGAGATTCCCCTGCCACTGAATGAAATATTACCTTGTGAAAACCGGACCAAATGGGAGTCCTGAACCTCCATGAGCAATCGATGTGCAGCTCTTCCAAAGCAGATGCAACAGCACTACAAGGTGTATGGTCTTTTTTAAAAAATTATTGTCTTTTTTTTCTTCATTTCCTCCAGACAAAGCACTCATCATGGAGGTGAGGATGAGAAAAAATAGGCCACCTCATCAGTCTGCTGCTAGGTCAAACCTGGTAGGATGCCAGTCTTAGAGCTGGCTTCTTACAGCAGCCAAAGGAGGTGAGACCCAAGCCCATCTCCCAAATTCCAGCTGTGCAACCGGATTGAGGAGAAGGCTGGTTCAGACCAATTCCTCCCTGAACATGCTTCTCTCTTCCATTGGAGGCTACATCCCATGGACTTTTTCTCTGTGAATTTGTCTAGGTTGGTGCAAAACCAAGTTTTGGCCTCTCCAACAGCTAGTGGCATGTGGTTGCACAACCCCATGTTTGCAAAAGCATACACTGTGAGTTAGGCTGCAGATACTGCTCCATGATGAGCAAACCACACCCCAGACCTTGTTTATAACAAGATGGGAGGGACGGCATTTGAAGACTGTTTCATGGCAACTGAAATCATAATTAGCCCAGCTATCTTCATATGTTGCAAGATCATTTCTTTTCCGGAGGGGGTGGACGGTAAATTGTATGTAAATAATCAATTAAAACAAAGGGCTCGTTACTGGCTTGCTCCCTAGCAGTGATTTGGTAGACAAACTTGGATAACTTACATTCTTGAGCAGTTGCTGCAAATTAAAAACTAAAAAGGTAAACAGGGGTTTTGGAATAGGATCTCCTGGTTCAGAGGTCACCCTTTTCAAAGGGCAGAGTCCCAGCTGCACGACTTTTTGGGCCGGTGTGAGCTCAGCACCCGGCTCAGCGCAGGGAAGGCAGTGCTGTGGCCCTTCAGGGTTGAGCAGGGCTGGGAGCAGAGGTGGTGGCAGGGGAATGGGTGGGGGGTTAACTGTAATTACAGGCTGCTGCTCTTTGTCAGAATGGGGAAAAGCAAGTATTTACCATTGGGGATAAATGGAGAGGCAAGAGGGGTTTTTTGAGTGTGTGCAGGCAGAGGGTGGTCCTGGTCCTGTGCTCTGAAACAGGCTGATCTGGAGGGTGTCAGCATCGGCTCCCGCTCCTTGTCATCAGGTGTGACACACAGTGACCATGAAGGAAGGCCTGGAGCTCGCAGCACGCCACGGCTGACTTCAGACAGAGCCTTTTGTATTTTTAGCATTGCTGGTGGCAGAGATACCGGCAGCAGACTGATCCCAGCTCCTTGGGAGTGAGAAATGATTCACACTGTAAAAATAAAGCTTGATGCAAGCAGCCCTGCATCCTCTGGAGCAGCACCCACAGCACAGTCCTTTTGGAAGGACCTTCTCCAGTTCCTTAGGGAAGGCTTGCAGGGGTTTACTGGTACCTGGGACCTCCTGTTTCTGCTCAGATCTCTTGAATGGTGTTTTCTGGGAGCACTCTTGTCTGGCCTGGTGCTGAAGCTGAGCGTTAGGAGATCTTAAACTCAGAGTCACTTTGGCATCCACTGTACTGTTCTCCTCTTCACTTCAGCCAGCTGCCAGTCCCTTCAGTAAAGAAACCTGTAATAGTTAATGCTTCCCTCTGACCCTTCCTCTGATGTGTAATCAGAGAGAGAGAGCAGCATGAGCTGGTGATGCTGAAGCATCTTGTCCCTGGCCATCTGCTCTGGGTGCTTTCTGAGGCAGAGAGAAGATCGATTTCTAGACGAGGGCCGCTTGCTTTTAGTGGGAGAATCTGGATCTTCAGCAGAAGTTTTTACGTAGACTGGAAATAAAGAAGGGGGAGGGAGAGTGAGCAGGGGGAGATATTTCAGTAGTGCTTGTGGTTTGCAAGGTCTTGTAACGCTTCAACAAATGGCACACACGGACAATACAAAGGCGGCTGTAGGAACAGCCTCCAGCGTTGGTACGTCTAGTAATTCATTAATGACCGAGCTGTATAAAAGGACATTCCCAGCTGCGCCAGGATTGTAGTGTGAAAGGCTACAAGTGAGTCTGCACACCTCTGAAAGTTGCTAGTCCTCTCCAGAACCTTCTCCTTGTGGGAGTGTACCTTACGCAAGGTCTCTCCTCGGAGGCTCCGTCTGCACAGTGGGCCTGCGACTTGCCCCCGGCTCTGCTGGGATGAGGTTTGATGAGGAGTGAAGCTCTCTGCTGGAGTTGTGCATCCTCACCCTGCAGGGAGAGGAGACAGCTGCTGCATTTTCCAGGGCAGGGAGATGGACCTGGGGTCCTGGTGGATGACAGGGTGGCCATGAGCCAGCAGTGTGCCCTGGGGGCTGAGAGAGCCAATGGGATCCTGGGGGCATCAACAGGAGTGTGGCCAGCAGGTCACAGGAGGGGATCCTCCCCCTCTGCTCTGCCCTGGTTAGGCACTACCTGGAGTGTTGTGTCCAGTTCTGGGCTCCCTGGGATAAAAAAGCCAGGGATCTCCTGGAGAGAGTCCAGAGGAGGCTACGGAGATGCTGAAGGGCCTGGAGCATCTCCCCTGTGAGGAAAGGCTGAGTGAGCTGGGGCTGTTGAGCCTGGAGAAAAGAAGACTAAGGGGGGGACCTTATTAATGTTTATCAATAGCTTAAGTATGGGCTGCAGGGGGAAATGGCCAGCCCCTTTTCAGTGTCTGTGGAGACAGGACAAGGGGCACTGGCTGCAAGTTAGAGCATAGGAAGGACTTTTCCCCAGTGAGGGTGAGGGAGCCCTGGGACAGGCTGCCCAGGGGGGTGTGGAGTCTCCATCTCTGGAGAGATTCCAGCCCCGTCTGGACCCCGCCCTGTGCAATATGAGCTGGGGAGCTGCTTTGGCAAGGGGTTGGACCCAGTGGGTTCTCGAGGTCCCTTCCAACCCCTGTGATTCTGTGATTCTGCAGAACCAAGGCTGGCTGCGTGTGCCGTGCCATGCCCGCTCCTCAGCACAGAGCTGCTCTGCATGCGTTCCTGTGTGAGGAGGTGAAATGACTCAGCTCCAGGAACTGAAATAATGATTCAACTAAAAGTTTAAACAGAAGTTGCAGGGTGGCAAAAAGTGCCTCGTGTGGACTTTCCACTGTTCCAACAGCTCCTTGTGACCTTTCGTACAGCCAGATAAGTGGCTTTATCAGACAAAAACCTGAAGCAGGAACCCGGCTTGTTAACAGAATCACTTGGGTTGCAAGTGACATTTCTTTCCTTCCCTCTACAAGCTTGCTTGCCACATTTTAAATGGCAACATTTATTCTGAGAAGAGTTGACTGAGACTTTAGCCGCAGTGTTGATTTATGCACCAGATACCGTCAAATTGTATTTGCATTAAGGAATGAGCCGTAAGCGGGGAACTGGAAACTGGCTTAAAAGGTGAATGTCTTTTGGAATGTCTTCTGTTCAGACCTTAGGTTGCAGCTAAAAATGAGTATTAAGATCCCCTAGAAGTCTAGGGGGGGTGGGGTGTTTCTTCTTTTTTAAGTTCAGGGAAGTGCACATCTGGCACTGTTGAGGACAGGATGGAGACCGGCTGATGCGTCAGGTCAGACTTGTCCATCTGCAGAACAGTGTGCAACCCTACAGAAGAGCTTTGGTTTATCAGTTGATTTTTTAGATGTATCTGTTTATCTGGGATGTTGAGCAACCCGATCTAGAGAAAGATAACTCTGCCCATGGCCGGAGGGTTGGACTGGGTGATCTTTAAATGTCCATCCTGACCCAAACCATTCTGCAGTTCCTCTCCCATTACAGGTCCAGATGCCTGGGGAGGAGGACAATGCCAGTGTATGGGGTGGGTTTAGGTTCTTCAGGCCCTGCTTACTCCTTTCCAAAAATCCCAAACTTTGTCAGATGACTGTTGGAAGGAATTGCATTTCCCCTCGTCTATCTCATTTAGAGAAGGGATAACTTAAAACACGCAACAAGAGGAATAAAGCAAGCAAGGAAAATCGCAACCTGTGCCTCAGGCACACATCAGATTGCTCCCAAATCACAGGGGCACGAGCTTTTCCCACTGAAATGGTTGTCCAGTTTGTGTGGTGTGGGAGAGACAGTTAGGCTGTAGTAAACATTGATTTTTCTTAGATATAATCATAGAAATAACTTAAAAATCCAGCTTGAGATAGTTGCCTGTTTTGGAAAATTGCCATAATAGAGACCAATAGAGACCAGCCCGGGATGCTGAAGGGTCCTGGGCAGGCAGTACCAGGAGTACAGCAATGGTTCGGTAACATCCAGTGTATATTTTGTATACATAATGTTTACTGTAATGTAAAGTGCAGCTGAGAGACTGGGATACATGGAGGGAGAACATTAAGCAGCTTCTGGTGTGTTTACTCAGGAGAGATTGCAAATGGGTGTTAAAGAACCTGCATCTCCACTGCCATGTGGGTTAGGAAGCCAGGCAGATAAAGAGTGCTGTAGGAAATGCTGAAATGCCACAGCCATCAGATATTCAGGCAGTGTTCTTCTGGGAACCTATGGGACAAGAGAACCGAGCAACTACCTGCACACCCTTGCCTGAGAATATAACTTACTAGGGTCCTGAGTCCTCATTGTCCCAGGAAAAATCAAATCAAGCCGAGCATGTTGTTATCTATCTGTTTCAGCTGTACAAAGGTTCCTTTGAGGTGCAATTGCTTGCTTAAAATAACTTAATTCATGTTTTTAGCATCTTCATGAACAGAAATAGACGGCCTTCCTCATTCCTGAAATCACATCTAAGCTATTTATTTCTTCAAGAGGAGGTTTTAACACCATTTGGTTTTCTCCTCTGTCTTTTTGCCTGTAAGCTCCGAGGATGTTAATTGAGGGGTATGCCTTCAAAGAGTTTCAGGACTATGATCCTCTAGATAAGCTTCTCCTGAGGCATCTCTGTGGAGGGGAAGGCTGGGTGGGTAGCAGGGTAATTAAATTTCTGCAGGGCCACTTGGAGCCAGAGCCAGGCTGGTGAGGAAACACAACCATTCCTGGTCTGGAGGCAGCCCCATCAGCTCAGAGATGGTCTGAGGACTGGGGCCACCCCAGTGCTGCCTTTTCTGTCACCTGGTGATAGGAAAGCTGCTGCGTGAAGCTGGGAAAGCTTGCCTGCCAGTCGGGGTGGGGAACTGTGAGCGTTGCTTTGGGTAGAGCCCTGGGGCCCACTTGGAGGAAAAAATTGATACCACATCTTAAATATCTTTTCAGAATAACATAGTCCTTAAACCTCCCCATAAGTGTAAACCCACTACAGGGGGTCTCCTAAAAAGCCCTGTGTTGAAATACTGGGATCAATAGCTGTATGAATTGCCGAGTAGACACCAGACACAGCATTGCTGTATCTTAGCTGTGTCTTCGCTCCCAACCAGCTCCAGAAATGCCTGTCTTCCTCTTCCCTTGTCCTGAAGCAGTTTGTGTGCTGGGGGAGACTGTCCAGGCACTGTGGCATCCTCCTCAGTGATCAGCCACTGTTCCCGGAGTCTGAGTATCACAAGGTCTGGCGTGGAACCTGGGATGTTACGTGGGAGCTCTCTGCGTGCTCCGTACCACAGCTGCTGCCCAGCTGAAGCAGTCTCCTGGGTGGGTCCTCCCTGTCCCCAGTTGGGAAGAGCAGTGACTGCACCCAGCTTTCTGCAGGATGAGGTAGGGGCATGGCCTCAGAGCAAGCAAGGTACAGGGACTGGAACCGAGGAACCGAACCATCCAGGCTTGATTGCTGCTTCTTCCCTGATGCTGATTAGGTGGCTAGCAGAAAGGTAGTTCTGATGTGATGGCAATTAGAGTCATTACCTATGTGGTGCTGATATAACTAGCCAAAATAATTGTGGTGACACAAATTGGTGATGATTTGTAGGAAGTCTCAGGCTGCTGCTACTCAGTTTGGGCTTTTCTTTGTAGTTGCCTGAGTTGGGCTTGAGCTCTTTCCCTTTTTCTGAGACCGTGTGACTGGTATTGAGGAGACACTGGTATTTCAGACCTTTTCTTCATTTGGACCTTTAATTTTCCTTTTGCCATCCATAGATACTGGTCTGTTCTAGCACCATCCTGGCCAGGCACTATTGTTTGAGGCCAGTTGGTGAGTGTTTGGCACCCAGAAGCTGGGCAAGCCACAACAGGCTGGATTGAGTGAGTGAACTAAAAATGGAAATTACAGGAATGTAATTTTGAATGTGTCAGTGAGTCACAATCCGTTGGTTAGAACAGAATGTCTTTTGGGGATTGTCTTAAAACTTGGGAAGAGGAGTGCAGATCATACCATGTCACCATTGCTCATGCCGAGCAGACCAGTGCCCAGCTCCAGAACTTCAGAAGATGTGCTACCTAGCAGGAGTTGTGCTGGTAGAGCTGAGTTCAGAAACAGGGAAGGAACTGACTATGTCACCTTGGACCTGAAATGCAAAAGTCAGAGTACAGTTATGTTCCATTCTCTCTTCTAGGTAGATCTGTGATATTTAAAGAGAGAGAAGGATACAGTGCTCTCTGATCTGGAACAAGTTGTACTTTGGTCTTAATCTGAGAGGAGACGGGAAGAGGAGCTGGGTCCGAATTAAGATAGGTTTATGGTTTATCCTTTAATGATTACCTTATCTTAACAGGGAGGTATAGCATCTGTGTGATGATTAATCTCTGGTTCTATTTGGTTACTGAATATTCTTCACTTAGAAGTAAATATATTGCACTGCCTTAGACAGAATCTGTTTGGGAACTGTTTCATTTGAAGACCCCATTTCCCCAGCACTTTTCAGTGGTGACTACACAGGAAATGCCATTTTGGATGTGTTGGCTGGCAGATGTGATTTGTTATCTCTGCCTCTGTATCAGCCTTCTCTGCAGGTGCTCTGAAAAAACGCAGCTGAGGCACAGCCTGTCTCTGGTCCCAGCATGCTCTTCAGAGGAGCTTCTCTATAACCTTGCTGGACCACGGCTGTTTGACGTGCATGTGGTTCTTCTGCCCATCCAAGGCATTTGCTCGAAGCGATTTTGTAACTAGCGAGACCTCTGGGAACAGAGTTTTCACTGACCTAAGGAGGAAGGAAGGCACTAATGCCCTAGGTCTGATCCTGTCATGCTCAAATAGCTCTGTTGACTTGGAGGAGCCAGGAGTGCAGTCATGGCCGTGCCGTGCCGTTAATGATACTCCTCCTGGCTGGCACATTCCTCTCTGCAATGCAAGAGTGAGACTTTCTGTGAGTTTACCAGGACAGTTCCTAGTGACCAGATAATAGTAGGGCTGAACTGTGGTGGACATCAGAACCTCTGTCCCCAGACCAAGCTACACAGGAGAGGGGGGCAGTCAGGATGGGTAAGGGGCTGGCTGCAGGGCGCCTGGTTACAGGCTCAGCCCTGTTCTGCTTCCGCAGTGCATATGCTCGAGCGTGATGTGAACCAGCAGCCTGATTGCTGTGCTCTGCCTGCGCCGCTGCAGGGGCTGTGGAGAAGAACACTATGAAGTGTGTGAGAACATGATATGAATGGAGAGCAGAAGGTTGCTCGGTTCCATTTTTACCTTACCACCCCCACCCCTTCCTGCCTTGTTTTCTCTCTCCTTTTTACCTGCCACATTTTCTGATCCAGCTTCTTCCTTGCTCTTCTCAGTCCTGACCCATCGGGTTGGTGGTGCACACCCTGGTGTCACGCTGGGACATGGTGCTTGCAGAGCATCACACGAGCACCCAAGGACTGCAGCAGCCTCCAGCAGGAAGCTCATACTCACTTCACGGGACACAGCAACCAGCGTGACTTGGGACAGCACACCTTGAGCACTTCAGAGGTTCTTCTTCTGGTACCTCGAGGTGGTCCCTGCAGCAGGTGCAGGATTGTTGTCCAAGGCTCACTTTGTCCCATGCTGCTTGCTGTGGCTGTGCTCTGCCTGGGGCCGTGGACCCACCTAGCCAAGCCTTCCTTTTGCTTCTGTTTTAGAGGCATCTGAGCTCAGCTCCCTGGGGCAGAGCCCGTGGCCTCAGAGGTGCTGTGACCTCTGCTCTGATGTGAGCTCTCCTGACGCACAGAAGGGCTTATTTTCCTGCTCATAGATGACCTTTAAAGGTCCCTTCCCACACTGCCTGTGCTGTGATTCTGTGACTTTGATGTACAGTGTGGGTATATGCTAAGGCCGTTACTTGCTGTAGTCCTGCTCTTCAGGGGTCTGTCCTCCACCCCTGTGCTTTACAGAGCCCTCCAGGCCTCACGCCCATCTCACCCCCGTAGCTGTCATTTACCCTTTCTGCCTTAAAACGGCCTTCTAGACCATGGACACACCGTGTGTGACAGCATGGGCCTCAGGAGGTACCTGGGGATTATTATGGTCTGCATCCCTGCTGTTTCTGCCACTGGAACACAAAAAGGACCTCCATGGGGTAATCTGACCGCAGAGGAGTGCACAGGGCTGCTGGGACACGGCTGCTGGGATCCAAGTTGTGCAGAGCACCCACTGCTCTTGTGCAATACCAGAGTCAAGATTTGCTGTCCTGTGAACTCTACTGGTGTGGATGGATGAAGCTTGGACCACAGGAAGTTTGGCATCTCAGTACCCAGAAAGAGCTTGGCCAGTTTTCAGCCTGCTGCTAAGAAACTTGTGAGCTAAAGAGAAAGGAATGAAATGGCAATGGCTCCAGTGGAGCTGATGGAAATGGGCAGGTGCAAACCTGGAGTCAACAAAGTTAACTTTTGAGTCCAGTATTGGACTTTGAGAATCTTCTTCCAGGAGGCTGGGGGCGAGGTGGGCTTCCTTCCATTCATGCTGACTTCCTACAGAACAGAGACCTGTTCCTGTGGCATTGTAACACCGACCTCAGGTGGAGCAGCATGTGCCCAGAAGTTTTATCTTTCCAAGGAGACCTTGTTAAAATGGGTTTTTTTGGGGAAGTTTTCCCTATGGTTAGGGACCCTTTCAGGAATTTTTCTTTTTAAGGAGCACACAGTAAGTTACTGTGTGATCCCCTCTGCAGTGTGTACCAGCACAGCCTGCCCATCTGAAGGTGGGAACAGAGGGGCCAGCCAGCAGGTCCCGTGAAACACAATGCCACCTTGTCGGCTGCTTGCCGACACCATGGAAGGTGCCATAGTGACACAAGGGTGTGACTCATCTTCAAAGCTGCTGCCTTTATGTTATGGAAACTGTTGGCAGAGACTGAAAATTAGGCCCAAAGTGAAATGAATGGGCAGCAGTGGCTGGGGGGGGGGGGGGGGGGATGTGAGCATGTGAACATCGCTTAGTGCATCTATTTAATTGTGGGGTTTTTTTGCCTTCTGTGTTTCAGATCTCTCATCTCATGAACCTTTGGGAGGCAACAAGTGATTTAGGATCTGAAGGACACCTAATTCGATGCCATCCCAAGTCTGGAAGCTGCCTGTTGGTGGGGCAGATCTGAATATGCAGCGCATGCGCTTTAACGTGTCCTTCAGCTGTCCAGGTAGGAAGCTCCATCCAATCCACACCACAAGCCCTTAACACTTCAGGATGATATACCAGGTGCCTGCGTAGGTGAGGGGCTGCTTTCTCAAGATGTTCTGTTCAAGAGCTGTGTGCACAGAAAACAGGTGAGGGATTTGCAAGGAAAATCCAAAGAATACAGAACCCACCTGGGCAGGGCAGCATGAAGGTCAGGGAGCAGAGGCTGGCCACATGGAAAGACTCGTGTTCTCCTTCCTTGGAATACAGCAAGTGCTGTGCCAGGCCCACAGCAGCAGAACAACCTTGTTTTTGAAGGTTAGGCTGTCAGGAGCTGGCCATCTCAAACAGACCGAGATCTTTTTTATCAGGTAAGCCAGACTCCTGCATGAGATGTTTGGGGTTTTTTCCACTGTAGGGGAAGAAGCTGTTCTGAAATGCTGGTTTGATGGGGTCTGTGTAATTCAGCATCCTGCCTTAGCCAACATTGGGTACTCCTAAGAACCAAGGGCAGAAGGCACCCTGTCCCATGGTGCTCAGTGCTTCTGTACAGGCAAGGAGTAGCCCTAGTTACTTGTATTATATGAAAACAAAACTGGAACTGTTTCCCTGTGTTGTTAGGACTTTTCCTTGCTGAATGTTTTTGTGTGGGTAATTCTGATGACAAAATATCTCCTTGCTTACAGTTTCCTTACCAAATCTTTAGGGAATCAGAACTTTCTCATGTGTGTTTTAGGGGACCAGGTCAGCACTACTTTCTTGACAGGAGTTTTGGCTGAGCAAGTAAGAGATCTAGCTGGCATTCCTGTAGATGTACTTTCTTCTTTTTTAGCAATGTATTTAGAAAGTTTCACATGTGCATCCTGCTCAAGGTTCTCAAAAGGAGTGTCTGGAAGTCTTAGCTCTGCATGGTCTCGGGTAGATGGCTCACTGGCCCCGTGTCCCCACAGCTGAACTTCTTTTATTCCTGGTTTGGCTGCTGGGTAGTTGAATACTGGTCATAGATCTGGGGTTTTTTTGTATCTTAATTTCTCTGTCACTGAATATGAGACATTATGACACTGAATAGGAGCAGCAGTGTCTCCAGTGTAGACTTGTAATGGTCTTAGAGTGAAAAAGGCTGGATATGACCTCACTGGCGATGCCACCAAGCTCTGGGCTGTGTTAGAGATGCCAGTGATCTGGGCTGGGATGGTACGGATGTGCACCATTCATCCCTTTGCCATCTGCTGCACAATAGGAGCAGCAGGGCTTTTCTACAAAAAGAAAGTTCCTCTTTTCAGGTCTCTGTGTTGCTGTAGAAAATACAGAGCATCCTCTTTCCCTTATAGAGAGAAATGAACCTGAACAGAGTGCAGACTGCGATGTGGCCTCCAGGCCTACAGCCAGTGGCATTACTTTAACCACCACCGGGAGCTCAGCGGCGGCGACGAGTCTCTCCCTTGTGTTGCCAAAGCAGGGACAAGGCATGGGTCCTTGGTGCAGTGCTCAGTGCTGCTGGGCCAGCAAATGTCAATGGGAAAAATGTTTGTTCTGATGTTGTTCTGTCTTCTGGACAGGCATTTGGAGAGGACACAGCAAAGGTGGTATTGTAGGTACGAGCTACAAGGCAAAACAGCTCGGAGCAGCTTCCCAGCAGCCAGACAATGATAATAGACCCCGTCCTCCAGTGCATGCTTGAGAGGGGGCAGAGTCTTCATAATAGACGAAATTCATTGACTTCTGTTTGCACCATAATCATCTCTGGGAAGAAATTTCTCACTGATTAACTTATGCCCAGAAGCATTGGTGATGAATAGGCCTTACAGTTTTGTGTTCAGTGCACCGCAGACATTAGGTCGTATCTTCAGCTGGTGAAAACTGCATCGTTTTGTTGCCTTTCCAAGGCAATTTGCAATGAGTGAAAATTGGTCCTTCTGTTCTCCTTCACATGAAGGTGTCGTGGTTTTGCCCCAGCCGGGGGCCACACCCCACACAGTCGCTTGTACTTTTAAAAGGAAGGGGGAAGGAAAGTTGGGGGAAGGGGAAAAGGGAAGGAGGAAAGGAGGAAAATAAACCACAACCTAGAAACCAGAACCACGCAGGTTGGGATAAGGATAGTTTACTAAACAATAACAGAAAACTAGATATAACAATAACATAAGTTTAAAGCACAAAATAGATGAAACTGGTGATACACAATGCAATTTCTCACCAAACCACACAACTCAGGCCGCACAGCTTAGAGCCCGTCCCGGACAACCCAACCGTCCCCAGAAACTGCACGTCCTGGCGTTGTCTCCCCCTCTTCCCCCCAGTCCCCCCTTAAACTCAGCATGACGTAACTGGCATGGAATATGCTCTTTGGCCAATTCGAGTCACCTGTCCTGGCTTCGTCCCCTCCTTTCTCACTAGTAAGGAAGTATGCAGAGCTGAGAAAGGTACTTGATTGCCCGGCAACAAATCGGAGACATCAGGGTGCTATCAGCACTGTTCTCATCCTAACACCCAAACATGGCATTCCATTCACTGCTAAAAAAAAAGTTTAACTCCATCATAGCTGAAACCAGGACAGAAGGTCATGTAACTTTTGTGGCTTTATGCAATATGTTCTTCCTAAAGAGAAATGAATGTGCAGTTGTCTTCTATTTTGCAATGATCTTCTGAAGTACCCAGTTCAAAGATTGGGCGTGCTTGACACACTTTCCACCCATTTCTTTCCAATTAATAATCCTCTGATGCCTCTCACATGATCTGTTGGTCCTGTGAGGGTCTGAGCTTTGATGGAGGAGGAATCTTTAAATAACAAGGGAGGAATGGAAAATCTGGGAACTTCTGGTTTTGACACTTTGATACTGTGCTGGTACTGTGTCCTGCTGTTGGGCTGCTGCAGTATTTACAGTTTCAGAGGGTCATTTCATAATAGATATGGGAAGGATTCTCAATTGGCTTGTCTGCAATTTTCAGAGTTGCTTGGGGAAGACCGTAATAACTGGCTCACTAAGACTACCAGTGCCTTGTTTTCAACCAGATCTAAGAGTGGGATGCTTCAAAGGAAGAATGTACAATGCTGGAGGAAAACCAGCCCCCACTGAAGAAAGGTCTCATCTTAAAGCCTCAGCAAGGGAGCCTGGGAGGCAGATATTTTCCCATCCCTCCCGTATCTTCTCTGTGATGATTAAGAGCATCAGCTGCTATTCATGGTGAGCAAAGGTTTAAGAATTTCTCTTGCAGATAGTGGAGACATGAGTCACTATTCAGGCCTACTGAAACTGGCTTCCTGCACAGCCAGGCTTTGGATCTGATCCCTCAGCATGGCAGGGAAGTGGGTTGTTAGCTCCAGATCCCAAAGATGAGAGCTCAGAGCACTGTAGGAAGCTGAAAGAGCCTCCAAGTATTTACAGCAACAAACTGACTTGCAAGGGTTTCAGGCCCTGCGAGTGATGTGGAAGAAGAATCGCCCTCCAAAAGACAGCAGAGGATTTCAGGAACCCCCGCATTGCCTGAGAAGATGACCACAGAGCTTGGACTATGAATCCCCAGCTGCCCTCAAGCTGTGGGTAAAGGCAGAGTATCTCTGAAGCCCAAGGCCAGCAGCCCTGGCGTGAGTGGTCAGGGGCAGGATGGGACAGGAACCCGTCTGCTTGAAGAACGCCAGGGTGCCTCACGGGGAAACGGGGGGAGACATCAGCACTTCCACGAGCAGCATCAGGAGTCCAACCTGCTTTCCAACCTGTTCTTCTGGGCACTCTTCAGTTTGAGGGAGAGCTCAGTTTATCAACCCTTCAGCTAGTTGGGGCACCAACAGAGACTTTCTGTTCTGTGTGACCCCCAGTTTTCCCAGCATTTGTAGGAGCTCGGTGTGCCAGTGGTTTTTCATTTCAATTCCAGTTGAAATTGGACAACGGGGCACATGGTGCGACCACACAGATGGGTTCTGTCCCTTATGCATTGGGAAGAAATGGCTGCAGATCATTTCTGTGGTGGAAGATGCCACTTCTTAGGTCTGGTCTCCAGGAAGAATCACCTCTGAAGAGAAAAAGGTGACTGCCCTGTGACACGGAGTGCAGCTGTCAGTGCTGTTTCACTTTGAGGCATTCAGTAATTCATCTCAAAGGTCTTGTTTGCACTTGATGCTGTCTCAGAAATCCTGAGTCACTCTTTACCCGAATTCACCCTGGTACATCTGTTTACTCTGTGGTTGTGTGATGGTTGGGAAAGTCCTCAGGGACAAAGAAAGTTGAAACTGGCTTCTTCCTAAAAACATAGTTCTGCTGCTTCTATAATGAGAAGGCAGGTTGGATGCTTAGTTCTGCTGTCTGCTTCTGCCCAGGCTCTCCTGGCTGTTGAGCCCCAGGAGGGCCATCGCAGATTTGTACCTCCAAGACGTTACGTACAAACGACGTCTATGTCAAACAGAAGCATCTCAGAGTGCCCTGTCAGTGCCTGCCCTGGGGGTGGTTACAGGGCTGCATCACTGTGGAAGAACCAAGCAAGCAATTTTCTTTCCTGTTTCCAAATCTGAAGGATGCTTGGGCCATGTTCAGCTCAGCTCAGGCCTGCGTTTGCTGCAGCCTCCATCCATGCACGCCTGTGTCACTGGGCTCTCCCGGTCAGTGTTAGCACTGTGTACGCAGACAGTCGCTGGGGTCAGCCCAAGTGCAGTTAACACTTATTCTGCAGTAACTCAGTCACGAATTTAAGCTCAGAAGGGCACCAAGCAATTGTGCTTATCAGTAGGAGCCTTGGTGCTCACCTCTTGCTGGTGGGCCCTTTTCTAAGTTATCTTCAGCCTCAGTCATCACGGGAGGTGCTGAGAGCTTAAAATCAGACAATTGTTTGAGTATTCATTAAGCTCTAAATACTTAAACAGTGAAACCTCTACAAAAGCACCTCTGAAAGCTGAAAGAAGAAAAACACAACCGCCTGGAAAGCAACTTCCCTGCTGACAGCCATAAATCAGTAGGTTTGTTAGTAGCATTGGATGAGCGTCTTAATGGGGCCTATCAACCTGACTGCATTTCAAACTTCAGCCATTGCTATTATCCTCTGAGGACAGGGTAACTTGAGAAGGACTCGGCAAAACAGGAGTTTAGCTGAAAAGGTGACCTGGCAGATGCAGTGTCTCCCACAGCTGCCTAAAGGCACCAGCATTCCTCTTTCCAGGGTGCACAGAGACTGTGCTGATGCAGTTTTGTCTTCTGTGGCAGCTCAGCTCTTGCCCTTCCCTTGTCTCCTCCCTCTGTTTCTGTCTGCAGGCAGTAGCATCCACTCCTGCCCTACCTGGCCCAGGAAGCATGGAGTGAAAATCCAGATAAAGGAGATGCTGGAAAAGCAGCATAAGAGCCAATTCCAATCAGGAGTTTGAGGCAGTAGAAAATCTGGGCAGTCACTGGCACTTCCCAGTCATATATTTTATTTTCCTCTAGCAATGGATCCAGCATAGCTACCGGGCACTCTCCTTCTCTTTATTTTGCTCCTGTTTCAAAGCAAACTGTAAAAAAAGGTATCCCTGAATGTGCTGTGGCTTAGGAGCTCAAGGAAGCATAAATGGAGAGCTCTGGGCACTTAAATTCCACCAAGTGCCCCAAAGGCCCTTTGAGCTGTAAATCCCACCCATGCCGTTGGCTACTGCCGCCAGTGCCCATGAGGCAGATTGGTCAGGCTGGGCTGGCATAGTCAAAGCCAGGGACAGCTCTGGTTGGAAGTGGCTGGGAAAGTCCCATGTCTTAATTCCTTATTGTGTAGGGAATGGAAAGGGATTGGGCATGGGGGGTGGGCATGCCCCGTTTTGTATGCTGCTTCCATCAGCAGAGGGGTGGCAGCAGGGACAGGGAGGGGATTGTCCCTCTCTGCTCTGCCCTCGGGAGGCCCCAGCTGGAGTCCTGTGTCCAGAGCTGGGGCCCCAACACAAGAAAGATGTGGGGCTGTTGGAGAGGGGTCAGAGGAGCCACAGAGATGATCAGAGGGCTGGAGCAGCTCCCCTACGAAGAGAGACTGAGGGAGCTGGGCTGGTTCAGCCTGGAGAAGAGAAGGCTGTGGGGGGACCTCATTGCAGCCTTCCAGTCCCTGAAGGGAGCAGAGGAACAGGAGGGGAATCAGCTTGTTCAAAGGGTAGATAATGGCAGGACAAGGGGGATGGAGTGAAGCTGAAGGAAGGAAGGTTTAGATGAGATATTAGGGGAAAGTTCTTCCCAGAGAGAGTGGTGAGGGGCTGGAAGGGGCTGCCCAGAGAGGGGGTGGGTGCCCCATCCCTGGGGGTGTTCAAGGCCAGGTTGGATGGGGCCCTGGGCAACCTTGTGTAGCTCCAGGCCTGGAGGTTGGTGTCCCTGCCTGTGGCAGGGGGTTGGAGCTCTGTGATCCTTGGGGTCCCTTCCAACCCAGACCAGTCTGTGATTCTATGATTGGTATTGTCTGAGTGGCCTGGAAAGAGGGGAGGAGCCCAGCCCTGTGCAAAAGATACATCATATCAGTGCTGTTTGTTTCCCTGGTTTTGCCTTCCAGTGCTCCCTTCTGGGAGCTGGAGTTGCACATGAACTCTTACATAGGGCTAGTAGTAAGGGGGGGATGGGTTTTTTTGTGATTGGGGCGAGCCAGGCCTGGGAAAATGGAAAACTCAGACCGAAAAAGTGTGGAGTGGAAGCTCTTTACTCGTAAGAGAGCGCCCACTCTGACTTTAAAGGTGCAAAGGCAGGCCCAGACTTGTGTCAGCTGAGGTGCTTGCTTTGAGAGCCATCACCACACAGAGCTGTTGCTGGGGCTGACAGATTGACTGTGCTACGGGGAATGGATGTGACTGGTGGCATCTGTCCGTGCTGGTGGTGGCATCCCCTCTGGGGAGCGAGAGGCAGCTTGTCCCAGGGTGGGGCGGGCTGAGGAGCTGCAGCCTCAGCAGTGCGGGAGCAGGGACGCCTGGCAGTATCTGGGGGCATGCATGTGAGCTGAGGGCAGCGATTTGCACTAGCCTGTGAGATGTGCTCTGGTGTGTGGGGTGCCTGGCCTGCCTTTCTGCCTTTCTGCTTGGCTTACAACGTCAAGGAACTCAGAAGCCTTTTTTTTTTCCCCCATTGGAAGCTGGGGAATTTAATGGATCTGTTAAAAGCAGTTCTTTCTGTAAAGTTATTTCAGGGCTTTGGGGGTGTGTATGTGTGTGGGAGGGGGAACCAAAGCAAAATGCTCAGGCTTTGCCAACCAAACCCCAGGTTTTCTCACACCTCTGTCCCTGCCTAGTGGGATTTTTTGGATGGGGTGTGTGTGTGCATATGAGATTTGCTTGGATTTTAGGGAAGGCAACTTACCTGGGAACCAAAACCTCCTTCAGAATAACACTGATAAACCTCTTCCAGTTCCATGAAGTGTTTCTTGCAGTGCAGGAAGCAATTCCCTGCTTCCCTCCTTGTGCTTAAACAAGGCTGAACAGTTGATGGGCAGGATGAAGCTTGATGGTGGTGAAGGGCCCCACATGCCCTGGGGCTGGTGGGCACAGGCTGTGAGCTGGCAAAAGCCATCAAGCTCCTGCCTACACCTGTGGCGAACCAGGAACTGCAGCACTGGGAATGTGTCCCAACAACGGCTCAGTAAGGTCTGAACAAGAAGATACGTGTATTTGCTCAAGGCCAAGGTCCTAAGTATGTCTGCAGGGGAAACTCTGCACAGAAATCCGCTGAAAACCAAGGTAGTGACATCTTTTTTGACCCGTGGGAGAAGGTTCAACACTGTCTATGTCAATTTAACAGGTAGGTGAATTTGAATAAAAGAGTGGCATGGCTCAAAATACAGGGAAGGATCTTGCCCTGTGTGGTTTGGTAGTGCCAGGATACCCCCAGAGGAGTTGTTCAGGCTGCTCTGGTCGCAGACTTCTAGGAGCACCAGCACAAGGCACAGCTGCAGTGCAGGTAACGTGCTCCCTCCCTTCTCCATAACTTCACTCTGGCTGCTTTGCCCCTCATGAGATTTGATGAAAGTCTCTCAAACAGCGTTAAAAAGGGAAAGAACGGTGCTATTTGTTTTCATGGCTGGTGGTTAGACTAGGCATGTGTGTCAGATGTTGATGGTTAGGTCAAGGTGCGGTGTCGAAATGAACGAGAAAGGTGTGCAGCATAGAGAAGAGCGAGCTGGACTCTGCTCCGTGGTGACTCCCCTACTCTGATGGGTCTTGCAGGAGTAGTTCGACTTGTGTGCCCCAAGGATGGGACAGTATGTCACAGTGAGGGACTTCTGTAGCTGTTCCTGGTGTTGGCAGCCTCGGCAGAGAGGCCAAAGACTGAAACACGGCGGGGAATGAGCTCTGGGCTTGGTCCAGAAGAGACCCCTTTCGTCAAGGGTCAGGGCACCTGCACAGGCAGCAGCAAAGGGGGAGCAGAGGGGTGATGCCAAGCTGCCAGGCTGCCTATTGCAGAGTGTTTCACTGCAATTCAAAGTCCAAGTGAACTTTTAATGCTTAAAAAAAAAGGCTGTAAGAAAGCATGAGGAACGGGGGCTGAAATAACAGACTGGAAGACATCAGATGAGCAGCTTCCAAGAACTGCATGTCTGGGCACTGCTCTGGTTGCAGAGTGGCTTGTTTTCCAGTATTAGCTCTCAGCTTACGCCCTAGTCACGAGACCAGGAACATTGGGGCATCTGTACTGGCTTTAGCCAAAGGTTCCCTTAACCCAGCATCCTATCCCTGCCTGTGGCCGTAAATGTGTGCATGGGGAAGTGTGAAACTGTCACAGCAGGGTCCTTCCTCCAGCCTGTTGTCCCATCTTCTGGCACCAACATCCTGGTGACTTTTGCTGGTCCTGGTAATTGCAGCGGCTCTAGGCTTGTGGTCTGGTTTTTGCATTTGTTGGTTTTTAGGGGGTTATTTTTGGTGAGAAGTATGGAACACTTGTGCCTTAATCACCCTTTGTTTCCCCACACACATCTGGCACTGCTCCTTGCCGTTCAGAGCTGAGGCATCCTCCCACACAGAGACAGGAGCAGTATGTAAAATCACCAGTCAGCCCGTTCACAGCCATCCCCAAGGGAGGGTGATGAGAACACCCCCAGGAATCATGACTTAGGTGCGTTTTTTAACAGTGTCTTTAACAAAGGAAGGCTGTACCTTCCTCATCCCTAGCCTTTCAGTGATACCTTGTGCAAGACCCTGCAAGCCTTTGTGACCACTCCTGAGCCTTGAGCCGGCATTTGTCAAGTGCTGTCTGCAGCAGCCCCATCAACATGGGAGATGAGCAAGAGAGGAAAAGGAAGCACAGTAGGTCAGGGCACAGAGGACTGCATGTGCAGGTAGACACTTCTTAATTTCTCCTGTCCCAGAGTATCACTTGTGCTCTGGGAGCCCCTTTAGAGCAACTTCTGCTTGGGCTGCCTTGGAAGCGGCCTGGTGAGCAAGGCAAGCGGAGCGCAGCATTCCCAAAAGCTGGGTGGCATTTGAGAACTCTTTGGAATTCCTGGCTGCTTGACGTGGATGCTGTGCTAGAAAGAGGAACCATTGGTTGAGTCATAGATGGCGAGTGTTTCAGAATGACCTTGCCAGCTCCTGCATGTGGAGTCAGCCGTAGCTCGGGCACTGGTGCTGTGAAGAAACAGCAGCGCAGTGTGTCCCTGGGGTTATTCCATGTACATCCCCTGCTTGTTCCGTGGTTTTGAATTTCCTTAAAACAGGGTTTTTTTCCCTAAACTTAAACAGCACAGACGAAATCCCCCTTGGAGGCGTTTTTATTCCTTTTCTCTGTGGTTGTTACTGTCTCACCAAGAAAAATTAATTTGATTGTGAAATACCACGTTCCCATTTCTTGACTCTGCCCTTCCGTGTCTGGGGACCTCTGTCCCCTTTTGTACATGTTTTGGTGTGAAGCTCTTGTCAGCTGCTCAGACAGGTATGTCCATAGGCCCGGGCTACTGAGGGACCAGGCAGCTTCTCCTTCACTGGGAAGGGGCAAATTTCGGCTGGTGATCAGAGCTGCAGTAAGGGTTGGATTTCCAGCTCTTGCTTTTGTTTATCCACACTGATTTTATTTACCTACATACAAGCCCTCTTCCCACTCTTTGAAATTTCCACTGGCTCTACTCACACAGAGCTTCAGGATTTGACTTCATCTCTTCGGACCACCCTCGTCAGGGTTATTCTGTCCATTTTTATTCAATAAAGGAGTTAAGTTGGTAACTCCAAACTCTGCTCTGCAGGAAGCTGCCCCTGACACGGCAAACAACGCACAGCGTGGGAGACACGTTTAGTTCTGTCACTTGGATTTATGTCTCTCTCCCCTAGGGAGCTGAGCTGGACTTTGTCAGCAACTGAGAAAGGACAGAAGCGTAGAGAGAAATGTGTTAATTTAGATATTTAGGCAATATCCATAGAATGAACCTGGTTGAGATCTTGAAGTGGGCTTAGGGAGATGGCAGCAGGACCCCTCCCAAGCTTGATGCACAAGGGGTTGTTGCACTTGGGGGAGGAGAAAGTTGCTGAGGAGTTACAGTGACGGCTCTGTTTTGCTTCATCACAGTACAAGGGATGGGATAAAGGGGAAGGTGTTGGGGAGAACAGCTTTTGTGCTTGGGCATAGGCTGGGAGAAGTAACACACCGTAAATACCGCAGCTGACACAGCAGAGGCCCGTTTGGCTGGGAATATAGGGCAATAAAGGCAGTCAGGTGATTCGAGGGTGTTGTGCATCGTCTGCCAGGTAGTCAGGCAAGAGCTGATCAGGAAATAATTATGGCTGATAAGGGGAGCTTGTAAGGAGGCCAGCACCTTCTGTGACCATGAAAGGCTTTAATGATTAACTGTTATGGAAAGGCTAGAAGTGCGTTCTCCCCGTTCTTCGAAGTCACACCCGAGCGCTCTCCTGCATCATTAACTTGAGCGCTGCCCAACAGCAGGCTGTGGTGCCGGGGCTTTGCTCTGCTGAGCCACCGTTAATTCTGGGCAGGAGCTGGGCTGCGGACTGGGAAGCTGGTTGCTTCCAAGGAGGGGATGGGAGGCAAAGTGCCATGTCTGCAAAGGTGCCCGTGTCTCTGGAGTTAATGCCCCAGGGAATCCAGACCACTCCTGAGGAAACCGCGGGAGATCGCTGTCCCCTGTGCATTGCGAATGAATGGCAATAGGCTCGTGCGTAGGTGGGTGGTGGAAAGTCCCGTGGCTTGAAAACGGATTTGGGGAAAAGACGCAGGAGGGAGGAGAGGGGGAATCTCCCGTGCTTTGGGTAGGTGCAGCAGCATGTGGCTCGGGTGCTTCTGGATGGGTACAGTGACACAGTGCACGGCTTCCCAGCACCTGGCTGGGGTACTAGCTTTGGACATCTTCTTTCTGTTTCCTCACACCATGATGAAAACAGCAGATGTCAACAAAAACAGCTCTTGCAAACGCGATGTTGAATTGACAGTTTGGGTGTTCCCCCGCTGCAGCATGTACAGCACAGTCTGCCCCCAACATTCCACCTCGCTCACACTGCCGGCTCTGGCTTCCCAGGCACGCCCAAAGAAGCGGGCTCCCGCCATCAAACCTCCTGCTGCCCAGAACTTGCAGTAGTGGTCCAGACTGGCGGGATCTCATCTTTGAAACCACTTTGGCTCTGACTTGCCCCTCGTGGCAATGCTGTGGGGAGGTGAAGAGGCTGCAGGCCCTGTTAGGGACACATGATGGTGCTCAGGATAAACGAGATGGGATTTGGACATTCTGGTTCTGTATAGTCCTAGGGCTGGCCGGGGGGATGCAAGGATGGGGACCCCATAGCACGCTGGCCTTGCTTATGGTTGGGTGAGCGCCTTCCAGTGCTCCGCAGTGGGAACAGCCCTGTCTTCCACGCTGCCATTGTGTCTTCTGTCCACAGCTCTGCCTGTAGCAGCGAGGGCAAAGCCGTGCCCGGTGCTTGGCAGGTGTCAGACTAGCAGCCTACGGGGAGAGGCTGTGGTATGTGGAGACAGGACAAGGGGCACTGGCTGCAAGTTAGAGCATAGGAAGAACTTTTCCCCAGTGAGGGTGAGGGAGCCCTGGGACAGGCTGCCCAGGGGGTGTGGAGTCTCCATCTCTGGAGAGATTCCAGCCCCCTCTGGGTGCCGCCCTGTGCAATATGAGCTGGGGAGCTGCTTTGGCAGGGGGTTGGACCCCATGATCTCTTGAGGGCCCTTCCAACCCCTGTGATTCTATGATTCTGTGATTCTGTGATTCATTCCATATTGGGAACTGGCCCTGAATATTAGGGCAGCAGTGGTATTAAGTACAGACAGCGGGAATGGCACCGGAGCAGTAGTCTGGATCTTGAGTAGGCTTTCCCTTGCAAACCTACTGTACAGCTGTTGTTACACTGTTTGCTAATTGATTTTACTTGATTAATGCTAGCTAATTAAATTTCATTAATTAAGTCTCATTCAGCGGCTTGTATGGCAAGGTGCAGCTACAAACCTCTGCACAGTCCATCTGCAGTGAGCACGTATTTTCCCTGCTGGGATTTGCCACGGGCAGGACAAGGCGCAGGGCAGACAAGATGCTGCCGACCCTGTGGACTGGCCGTGCAGGGCACAGAGGGCACTTGAAGGTGTGCTCTCAGGCTACGGGGGCTGCTGCTGGGCCTGGCCACTGACTGCACAACTCCTGGGTCAGTCTGCCTTGCTGCATGTGTTGAATAAGCTTGGCCAAGACACAGACTCCATCATCCCTTCCGAGAAAACTACGTCACTAATGTACCCTCTGTAATCAATAGGCCACGGCCCTGATTCAGCAGGACACTTAAGTACATGGCTATTGGCCATCACATGGGCTGGTACCTTGGTGGGTTGCTTTTTCTTTTAAGAACCTGCTTTTGCATTTAAAATCAGATCTGTGATAAACTGAAGCTCTTGTGCCTGCAAAGAGCTCCAGCGGTGGCCTGACCACGAGGTGCCGTGTGCTTGTGTTGTAAGCAGGATCTCAGAGCTGGGAGATCATAGAATCATAGAATGGTATGAGTTGGAAGGGACCCCAAGGATCACAGAGCTCCAACCCCCCTGCCACAGGCAGGGCCACCAACCTCAGGCCTGGATCTACACTAGGTTGCCCAGGGCCCCATCCAACCTGGCCTTGAACACTTCCAGGGACGGGGCATCCACTACCTCTCTGGGCAACCTGTTCCAGCACCTCACCACTCTTTCTGTAAAAAACTTCCCCCTAATATCTTATCTAAACCTTCCTTCCTTTAGTTTTAATCCATTCCCCCTTGTCCTGTCATTGTCTATCCTTTTAAGAAGTTGAATCCCCTCCTGCTTATAAGCTCCCTTCATGTACTGGAATGCTGCAGTGAGGTCCCCCCACAGCCTTCTCTTCTCCAGACTGAACAAGCCCAGCTCCCTCAGCCTCTCTTTGTAGGGCAGGTGCTCCAGCCCTCTAATCATCTTCGTGGCCCTCCTCTGAACCCTCTCCAATGGTTCCACATCCTTCTTGTATTGGGGCCCCAGATCTGGACACAGTACTCCAGATGGGGCCTCACGAGGGCAGAGTAGAGAGGAACAATCACCTCCCTGTCCCTGCTGCCACCCCTCTTCTAATGGAGCCCAGGATCCCATTAGCCTTGCGAGCTGCAAGAGCACACTGCTGGCTCATGTTAAGTTTCTCATCCACCAGAATCCCCAAGTCCTTCTCAGCAGGGCTGCTCTCCAGGAGCTCTTCTCCCAGTCTGTATCTATGTCTGGGATTCTTCCAGCCCAAGTGCAACACCTGACACTTTGCAGTGTTGAACCTCATTAGGTTCACCCGGGCCCATCTCTCCAGCCTGTCAAGATCCCTCTGGATGGCTTCCTGTCCTTCTAGGGTGTCATGCGGGGGAGAACCAGCCGAGGAGAGGGAGAGGCGGTACCGAGCAGGGCGTATGGACAGAAGGTTGAGGGAGAGAGCACAGATTATGGAGTGGAAGGTGTGAATTTGGTTCAATTGCTTTTGGCTGTCCTTAATGAGCACGGCATCCAGGAGGAGGGAGAGGACTGGCTTGTGAACGGCTAGAAAAGCGGTTGGTGGTTTCTTGCAATACGTCCTGGGGGAAGACAGAAGTGGAAACTCTGAGGTATTTTCAAGGTACAACTTCAGTGAATCCCTATTTGATTTTTTTTCCCCTTAACACACATTTTTATCTTTAAAATCTCCAATTTCATTTAAATATTTTTTTTAATTTGAAGTATAAGCTAGGAATGGTTGTGAAGCAATTGTTCATGAGGCTTGTAGTTGGGTTTCGTTTATTTATAATTCTGTTCTTCCTGGGTAGCTTTTAATCAGTTTAGTATTATCCTCTCAGTCACTGATTGTCATTTATTCCATTCAGTTGTGTATTCTACAAACATTTCCCCTTGCAGATCTCCTGTAATGACCCCTAGAAAGCTGTGGAAACGGAGCTAGAGAGTTTCAAACCACCTTGAGAACATCTTCTAGGGTCTGCCTTGTGTGCTGGGAGCCTGAAGGGCAGGGATCAGGGGGACTGGGATCCTCCAGCCACTTGTGAGAAATTACCTCTAAGCGGGCAGCGAGATCCCAGGCAAGCAGATCACAGAATCACAGGGGTTGGAAGGGCCCTCCAGAGCTCATGGGGTCCAACCCCCTGCCAAAGCAGCTCCCCAGCTCATATTGCACAGGGCGGCGTCCAGACGGGGCTGGAATCTCTCCAGAGATGGAGACTCCACACCCCCCTGGGCAGCCTGTCCCAGGGCTCCCTCACCCTCACTGGGGAAAAGTTCTTCCTATGCTCTAACTTGCAGCCAGTGCCCCTTGTCCTGTCCCCACAGGCACTGAAAAGGGGCTGGCCATTTCCCCCTGCAGCCCATCCTTAAGCTATTGATAAACATTAATAAGGTCCCCCCTTAGTCTTCTGTTCCCCAGGCTGAACAGCCCCAGCTCACTCAGCCTTTCCTCACAGGGGAGATGCTCCAGGCCCTTCATCATGTCCGTAGCCTCCTCTGGACTCTCTCCAGGAGATCCCTGTCTGTTTGATCCCAGGGAGCCCAGCACTGGACACAACACTCCAGGTGGGGCCTGACCAGAAAGAACAAGATGTTTAAGGGGAAGCTTAATTCAGAGCACTCTGCCAGCCTTGCTCTGACTTGACATACCGCACGCTGGGAGTTACTGAGCTGAGGCTTAGGGCACAGCCAGAGCAATTTGCCTGCTCTGCCTTAGGCACGTTGCAAGGAGGAGGAGTCTGAGCTTCAGGCGTGGAACCGACATCACCTGGAATTACTCTGTTGGCTTGGAGGAAAGTGGTACCATTTGTGTATCCATCAGGAATACTCGGCGGTAGTTTGTTTATCGCAGCCCCAGGTGAAGAACCAGGGCGCTGGAGGTCAGCCACATCCTGCCATGGGCTGTGTGGAGACAAACTCCTCCAGGTTAGTGAGATTTCAGCAGCGCAGCACCAAGGCTTGGTGGCTGAAGGGCGATGAGCTCCGCAGTGAGCTGTGCAGAGAGCAGGGGTTCAGCCCTGGCACGGTGAGCACAGCACAGGCTGGGGCGCAGTCCTGCGAGCACAGCCCTATGGTTTTTGGGTCCCACCCATTAAATCAGAGCTCGAGCACACATCACAGACCACCTCTGTCCTCCTTTAAATTTACTTCCTTGGTGTGACATGCTTTGGTCAAGGCTGGATCCTACCTGAGAGGAATCAGTGGAGATGTCGGCACTGACTCTGCCACAGACCTTCAAGCCCTTCAGCCACTCTGCTGAGCCTCTCAGAGGAGCTGCAGTGCTGACAGCACTGCTGATGGCTGCCACAACCATGATTTTCCATCCCAGCCTCACGCTGTCATTGTATCTGCTCAGCATTCTGGTCTCCCTGGTTACGTGACCGCAGAGCTGGGACAGGCAAGGCATGACTTCGCCTTCGTTCATTGATCCTGGCTTAGTGCTCAGTCTTTGACATGACAGAAGGCTGGCTGCAGATTCTCTAATTGTCCTATTTTTTAGAGGAGCCAGGCCTCTGGCATGGAGGTGGGTCACAGAAGTGGTGTCTGGGTAGCACTGTCCCTTTCTTAAAGGCCAAGTGGACTTGTTGCAACTCCAAGGTGAGATCCAGGAGACCCTCAGTGGGAGCAGCCCAGGCAAACCCTCAATAAACAGGGTCGGCCTGATCTTCATGTTGAGCTGGTGGCCACGTTGCGTTCCTCTAGCAGAGCACAGCGAGCGGAAATCTCCCCCCAAGAGGCAGAGATACCAACTGATGTGTAGGGACAGATTGTTAGGTGCTAGCTGGAAATGGGTCAGGAAAGCGTAAGCTGCTCCTGTGCTCCCGGTGCAGACCACTGCCTGCATCTGCTGTGGGAAGACATCCCTGGCTCCAGCAGATCGTTCCTCCCAGGCATGGCTTGTCTTCAGTGCCTGTTAAGCTGGGACTTGGAGACTTTAAGCAGCTTCCCTTCTGCTCCCAGCTGTGGCCATCCCGATCGCTTGTAAGGACTAGAGAAACTGCAAGACAGTGGGAGCTGGAGGTAGAGCAGTTGTGGAACAGCTTTGCCAGAGCTTGTCTTGAACCAAACCACTTTATGGTGCCAGTCTGATCTTGGGTTGTGCTCATATGGGAAGCCCAGCTTTCCACTGCCATACCATAAGGAAGAGATCTCTACTTAGCACCAAACCCTTCTTCCTTTCCCAGTAAAACATTTGTCTGGTGGTACTGACTGCTGTAAGGGGTAGCGTGCCTACAAGGCCTAAAGCAGAGCTCACAGCCTCTGGAGTTTTCTGGAGTTTGAGGGTCTCTCTTCTTCAGCATGCATAAAACCAAACTGATAAATCAAAAGCCGTCCTGCTCCAGAGCCAGCCGTCCATGCAGGACCCTGTCATGCTGCTGCTTCTCACCGTGCCACCCAGCAGAGCTGGCGTGGCTTGGGGTGCTCTCGGTTCCTCTCTTGTGGGAAGGCTCTGAGGTGGTTTTGCAGCTGATGAGAACTTCCTGGGGGAACCACATGTAGGGAGCTACGTCTTTTTGTTCTTAGTGGTGCTGATGGCTCAGTTGAAACCAAGTGGTTCAGAGTTTGGAGAGAGGTTCAGAGTTTGGAGAGAGATTCAGAGTCAAGCTCTGAGAGAAGCTCCCCTAATTCTGCCGTCAGCTAAACCCAGGTTAGCAGTTTAATCTCCATTGGTTCATCTCCCGAAAGGGTCAGACGTGGTGTAATGTATCCTTGGATAGGTAGTTGAGTGTATTTGTGGACGTAGATGAACTTGCAAGTGTCCCAGTACCTTCGCTTCTGTACGCCATCTTCCCATCATCTCAGTGGCCTTGGGGGCAGCACCTAAAGGTGATGAGTGTGGGGCCCTTTCACCACTTAACACAGGTCCAGAAATACACCTGAGTTGACACCTGAATTTAGAAGGTGAAATCAATCCCCTGCTGCTTTTTATCTATCAGTCATCCCTGCTGAAGCACCAGAGTGGTAAAAGAAAGTGATTCTCCCTGGTCTGCGAGACATTAGACCACCAGGATGAAGCTTGGGCACTACTGGAATGAATCAAAGTGAAGGGCTGAGAGCCTTGTGTCACAGCTGGGGGTGCTGGGGACAGTGTCTGCCTCTGAGCTGGTGCCAGCTGTGGAGCAGCTGGAAACTCAAAACTGGAGAAGCCCCATAGGGCCAGGAGTGTGGGGGCACAAGCCAGGACCATCGAGGAGGGACCAATTCTGTAGTAAAGAGGAAACACTTTGTCTTGGAGCCTGGCAGCCTTCAAAGCGTCCCTAGTGCTGTGAAAATGGGGAGGAAAAAATAGGGAAAAAGATTCTTTCCCTGGGTTAATGCTTCCTCAAACTCGCTTCAGAGTGCCTAAGTTAAGCACAGATGTGGGTTTTATTTGGTCAGTGGGTTAGGAGAGCCTGGCGTGGCTGGCCATGAAGGCATCTGTGGTGTTTGTGAATCCTCTGGTGAACGTATGGAAAACATGTATCATTATTTCAAGTCCCAGCGCTGGAAATAGTGCAGATAAATGACTGTGAGTCAGAAGACAGTGAATCAGTGTAAGGCAGCTCTACTGCCAGTCACTTAAGAGCACAGGCATGACACAAGCCACTGAGCCTCAAATCATCTGAGTCTCGTCACTGTGGCTGTTTTCTCCTGGAAAGAGAGAGCCTAACGGGGAAAGAGCCACGACATTAAAAAGATATGAAACCCCCCCCAAACCCCTCGATGGGATGAAGAGCCCAGCTGGGAGGGGCAGGTGTAGCAGAAGAGATGCTGGAGTAAGAACTTGTCAGGTGGGGGGTGTTGAGATCCTGCGTGTAGGTGTGGAACGCAGAGATGCTGCTGCGTCTCCCGGCTGGAGATGAGGTAGAGGCAGTGTGTGTCAGAGACGTCTAGACAAAGTGAAAAACTTATTACAAGTATCGGGGTGGGGGGAAGAAAGGGAGAAGGAAGAAGAGAAACAAAGAGCCAGCAGATTGCATGATTATATGCTGCCGAAGGAAGACAGGTTGAGATTATATAATTCTCTGGGGAAACTCTACATGAAACAATTATATCTTCAATTAGGTGCACTATGTTAGGGGTTTTAATAAAAAAAAAAAAGAAAAAATAAGAAGGGTTGAATGCTCCAAAGAAGTGTGGAGGAGGGTAGTGAAGTGCTGAGCTGAAAACCTTTTTTTAAATCTTTATGTGCTGCGTAGTGGGGGAGAAAGAGACAGCAGAGAAAAGGATGCATTTGACACGTGTCAGAGATATCAACAGCTCCAGTGACAATTTTAAGGAAATTAAATGGAAATTAAAGGGAAGTGTTTCAGAGCAGAAGTCCCAAAAGCACTTAAAAATACAGAACATCAGAAAAGCTCAGCGTCTGTCAGCAGTGGGGGAGCAGCTCCTTTCATGACCAGCATGCTAAGCCCAGAGGGCCAAGCATGCCTCAGCGCTGAGACATCAGGAGAGTCCGATGCACATCCGAAGCTGGGCTAGGACACAGGAGAACTTCTAGGGCAGAACAAGTTCCTCCCAGCAGGAAAAACTCTTCAGTCCCAGCATCGTCTAGGGATGAAGGGAAAGGGTTGGGATTCCTGGGTACTGATGTACCATCTTCTCAAAGCTGGTCAGAGGAGTTGGTAAGGTCGTTGTGATTTCATGGGGCTTCCAGCTCGATGCTCCGTCCCTTTTGCCATCCTGCTCCCGGGCCGTGAGGAGCAGCCCCAGCCCCTGGCTGAGCTCTTCACCTTCACCTCAGGGTGACTCTATGGGAGTCAGGCTTTTTGTGCTCCTCACAACTGCCTGCCCTTGGCGAGCAGTGTGCCATCTGGAAGGCAGGGCACCTCAAGGAAGTGTGTAATTAGGCAACTGCAACCAAGACTTTGCAAGTATGGCTTGGCTTCCTTATTTCGGTTTCTCGTGGTCTTGCGAGGCCGTGCAGTACACGGGCGTGGGGGGTGTGCCCAGTCTTCTTCCACTACAAATCAATCAGCACTTGGCTGTCATCACCCAGCCATCGCACCCTGTGGCCTCTCTTCCTCATTGCTTGCTTTCATTTCTCTCCCTCGCTCTCATTTCTGTCTATCTCAAGGGTATTTTCAACTTCCCAGTTCCACTACACCGGTGACAGCAGCAGTTGAGATACGACACTGCTGTGATTTCTTTTGGACTCCCACATGACCCAGGAGATCAGGCAGCCCGTGTAGCCTGGCACAGAGAGGATCCACAGAGATGCACGCTGGTGTCTACAAAGGACAGCACTGAGTGCCATGTGTAAGGGAGTAAGAGAAAAAAAAGACACTGCCATAGAATCATAGAATCCCAGACTGGTCTGGGTTGGAAGGGATCCCAAGGATCACAGAGCTCCAACCCCCTGCCACAGGCAGGGACACCAACCTCCAGGCCTGGAGCTGCGCAAGGTTGCCCAGGGCCCCATCCAACCTGGCCTTGAACACCCCCAGGGATGGGGCACCCACCCCCTCTCTGGGCAGCCTGTTCCAGCCCCTCACCACTCTCTCTGGAAAGAACTTCCCCCTAATATCCAATTTAACCTTCCCTCCTTTAGCTTCACTCCATCCCCCTTGTCCTGCCAGTCTCTGCCCTTTAACAAGCTGATTCCCCTCCTGTTTCTCTGCTCCCTTCAGAGACTGGAAGGCTGCAATGAGGTCCCCCCACAGCTTTCTCTTCTTCAGGCTGACCCAGCCCAGCTCCCTCAGCCTCTCTTTGTAGGGGAGCTGCTCCAGCTCTCTGATCATCTCCGTGGCTCCTCTGACCCCTCTCCAACAGTTCCACATCCTTCTTGTATTGGGGCCCCAGATCTGGACACAGGACTCCAGCTGGGGCCTCCCGAGGGCAGAGCAGAGAGGGACAATCCCCTCCCTGTCCCTGCTGCCACCCCTCTGCTGATGGAAGGTGTTTTCATTTCCTCAGGAACACTTCCCCCCCAAAAAACACAAGGTGGTGAGTCATCCACAGAGGGTATCGGCCTCTCTGAGTTGCAGCTGTGAGGCTTTAATTCGATAATTTTAACTTACCAGACAAGTAAAATAAAAGGAGGAAGGAATGGCTGGACAGGATGCCTATCATTGTCTCTCTGTAGGATTCTCCCTTTCCCAGCATGGATGCCTGAGATTGGCTGTCGTATCTCAGGTCTTTGGGCTGTGAGTTGATCATGCACAAGTGAAGTTTGTGCAAGCACATCTACAGGCTTCAGTTACAGCTTTTTGAGGTCATGTAAGATCATATCATTGGTGAAAATAGTGAAGAAAATAATTCATATGCTCTCATTTTGCATAAGTACTTTACCATCGATCAGTGTCCTTAGGAGGAAGCCCACCACACAGAGCCCAGGCAGTGCAAAACCGGAGCGGTGGCTGGTATGCCCGAGGGTCGTGCTGCCATCCAGGGGGCCTGGACAGGCTGGAGAAATGGGCCAACGGGAGCCTCGTGCCATTCAACAAGGGGAAGCACAAAGTCCTCTCCTTGGGGAGGAACACCGAGTTGAGGCTGGGGGCTGCCCACCTGGAAAACAGCTGTGCAGAGGGGGAACTTTGGGATCCTGATGGACACCAGGGTGAACTTGAGCAGCAACGTGCCCTCATGGCAAAGGCAGTGACTGGCATGCTGGGCTGCATTAGGCATTTAAGCAAGAATTAAAACTCACTGTGAGGCTGGTCAAACACGGGAACATGGTGCCTAGAGTAGTGGTATAGTCCTGCCCTTGGAGATCTTCACAACCTGACTGGATCCTGAGCATCCTGCCTTTGTTGGCCCTGCTCTGAGCAGGAGGTTTGGGCTACACGATCCACAGAACACTTGTCTGACCTCAGCGACTCAGATGATCTATAGAGTACCCTTCTGACCTCAGTGATTGTGTGACTGTGTTCCCAGTTGTTACCACTACCTGAGTTATTCTGCTGTCAAGGAGTTGAGATGATCTAGCAAAGAACCGAAGTGATTCTGTGTTTAGCGTGAAGCTTCCACTGGGCTGGCGTGGATTAGCTGAGTCTGATCCCTAGCCTGTCAGCTGGATAAACATCCCTCTTCCATTTCTGCAGAAGCCCTCCCTTGGCACACTGAGCAGTGGGACATCAACAGCTGTAGTACAAAGCAAACCCAGAGAGAGTCGATGATCTCTAGGTCTAGGAGCTGTTTTTGTGAGAGGAATAACAAATGGAAGAGCAAGGCTGCCGTGAGATCTCTTCATATGTCAGGTCAGAACCTCATCAGTCTTCAGCAATGTCAGGAGCTGGTTGCAGGCACAAGAAGGGACATTTGCAAAAGGGTACCAGGACTTCAAATACCAACTGCAACTGTCTCACTGAGAAAGGAAGCAGTGTGGGAAGGCAAAGCACGGATTGTGAATATTCACTTTGATTACAGCTTGTATTGTTGATCTAATAGGAATCCTGCTTGGTTCTCCAATGTCTGGTACAACTCAGAGACTGGGATTTCAGTCTTACTCTGTTAGCAGGAGGATGGCACTGAGTTTTAATTCCTGGCACTTTCTTCAGGTTGCTAATGGAAGTAATGTTGAGATATGACCATAGTCCAAGGGTCTGAAGAAGTAGAGGGCAAGGAAGGCTGAAAGGTCAGGCTGTAATCACGGGAACAAAAGTCTGGTGAGATTGCCCCAAAGTACAGGTAAGTCAAGGGCTCTGCAAAAGGGGGAGCTCAAGTGGCCAGATCTGGGATGGTTGGGGCTAAACGGATAATTTAGCAAATCACAGGATCACAGGGGTTGGAAGGGCCCTCAAGAGCTCATGGGGTCCAACCCCCTGCCAAAGCAGCTCCCCAGCTCATACTGCACAGGGCGGCGTCCAGACGGGGCTGGAATCTCTCCAGAGATGGAGACTCCACACCCCCTGGGCAGCCTGTCCCAGGGCTCCCTCACCCTCACTGGGGAAGAGTTCTTCCTATGCTCTAACTTGCAGCCAGTGCCCCTTGTCCTGTCTCCACAGACACTGAAAAGGGGCTGGCCATTTCCCCCTGCAGCCCATCCTTAAGCTATTGATAAACATTAATAAGGTCCCCCCTTAGTCTTCTTTTCTCCAGGCTGAACAGCCCCAGCTCACTCAGCCTTTCCTCACAGGGGAGATGCTCCAGGCCCTTCATCATGTCCGTAGCCTCCTCTGGACTCTCTCCAGGAGATCCCTGGCTTTTTGATACCAGGGACGGGAAGGGAAATTATTCAGCTCCTGTCTTGGAAGATTTTGCATTTCCTGGCCTAGGCCAGCTGGGAATGAACCGAATGTGGCTGAGAATAAAGTTCCTCGTGCATGTGGGGTTCTGGGCTCTTCAACCATAATGTTTTCTTTAGGGTCACCTCTCTTTGATTCTGCTCTTTATTGAGATAGCCAACCTAGTTGGCAATCCCTAGACCAGGGATTGCAGTGGGGGGGTGGGGTAGGGGTAGTGGCCATGGTGCTTCTAAAAATCTCCAAGAAAGACCTGTGAAAACATGAAGATTTGCAGTAAAGTACCTTCATTATTGGAAAGCCAGGGAAATAACTGAACTACGAGGAAAATTCCTCTGCAGGACCCTCCTTGTCCTTGTCTGATCTCTTTCTGTGTAAGAGGATATGGATTCTAACTACCAGTTACAGTTGGGTGCAGTGTCCCAATTCCCTGGACCCTAACTGGGGTGAAACACAAGCTGCTTCCCACACACGTAGTGTTGAGAGCCAGGGGCTGCCTTGTGGCTACGACAGACTTGGCCAACAGACTCTTTTGGAGTCCCAGCACTGCCGGCAGCGGCCAGTAATGTTGGCAAGTGCCACTTCCCTGGTGTGGGAACACACTGCCTCATGAATTTCCCTGGATTATGCTTGTGCCATTACAGCCAATCCACTGCTTTGAGCAGGGCACTGCATCAGCTCCTGCCACCTTCCTCTTTCTTGATGGATGGCAGCCTCTCGCCCTGCCTGGCCTCTCTCTGTGGATTTAGGCTTTTCATTTCCACCTGAAGAGGCTGAAGGGGCTGCAGCAGGAGGGAATGCTGGTACCCTCACAGTCGTGGCATGTAAAAAAAGATGCCTTTGTGACACTGTTGTCTCACCTACTGCTGTTACTTCTGCTGGCGCTAGCAGGGCTGTCAGAGGAAACCAGAGGAAGGGAAAGGCCATTACTCGGTCTAGAAAGGAAACGGTGATGGTCAGGGATGATGGGAAAGAAGTGATTGAAGTTCTCCTGCAAAACGTCTCCTAGCCTGCTGTCTCTCCTTGGTGGGGTGTCAGGCAGGACCTAGAGGGTAATGAACTCAAGGAATCTTGGATGTGGCAACTGTTAATTGCAGACAACTGTGGGAGTGATGATGCCAAGATTATCACTGTCATGCCAAAAGGGTCCAACAGGAGTGCTTAAAACCCAGTCACGTAGGATTGTGTTTAGAGCCTGTTCTCACCTCTCACGGTGGCTTGACGCAAATCCTGCTGGATTATCATCACGCTCCAAAACTAGGCACACTTTTCAAGCTCCTAAAGTCAGGTAGAAGTTTTCCATTTTTTTTAGTCCCCAGCTGGTCCTTCTGTGTGCTGGCACCCCACCTTCCAGGAGGGTACTGAAGATCTTCCATGGCCTGCTCAGACTCCACTGCCCAGTGCCAAGCAGCCTTGCAGGTGACGCCGTCCCTGCCTGGCTGGGGAAGTGCAGGGAGCTGGTGGCACAGTGACCCAGTAGCTTCTTCCCAATGGCATGGCTGGGGAAGCTCCACCTTGTCTGTCTTGTGCCTTGAAACACCTCTTCAGGGTACCGGTGATTCCAGAAAATGTTGTTCCCTTGGTTGGGAGTCCATCAGTCCACAAAACTTGCTCCCTCCCAGCTGATAACCAGTTCTCCCGCGGGGCCGTGTTCCCCTGGCCCTGACGCTCTGTGTGTAGCTCCTGCAACACTTGTGTGAGGCAGAATCGCACAGCTGTCTCTTCCCCCAAGACCTCCTCCTGCTGCAGTGCAATACAGCAGCCAGAGTACAGGAAAAGTGGTGATTTCATCACACCCAGTTAATCCTCTGGGACCTGGGGGGGAATGCGAAGTGCTGCTGAGACGTAAGGTCAGCGTGATGCTGGAGGGACAGGGACGAGTCCCCACTGGGATGGAGTCACAGGTCCTTTCATCTGCCCTCTGGGACACCTGTGCAGGAATCCAAATACTTAAACATTGTTCAAGAAAAGGCAATATCACACACAGAGAATCACACAGAATCACAGGGGCTGGAAGGGCCCTCGAGAGCTCATGGGGTCCAACCCCCTGCCAAAGCAGCTCCCCAGCTCATATTGCACAGGGCGGCGTCCAGACGGGGCTGGAATCTCTCCAGAGATGGAGACTCCACACCCCCCTGGGCAGCCTGTCCCAGGGCTCCCTCACCCTCACTGGGGAAAAGTTCTTCCTATGCTCTAACTTGCAGCCAGTGCCCCTTGTCCTGTCCCCACAGACACTGAAAAGGGGCTGGCCATTTCCCCCTGCAGCCCATCCTTAAGCTACTGATAAACATTAATAAGGTCCCCCCTTAGTCTTCTTTTCTCCAGGCTGAACAGCCCCAGCTCACTCACCCTCTCCTCACAGGGGAGATGCTGCAGGCCCTTCATCATTTCCGTAGCCTCCTCTGGACTCTCTCCAGGAGATCCCTGGCTTTTTTATCCCAGGGAGCCCAGCACTGGACACAACACTCCAGGTGGGGCCTGACCAGGGCAGAGCAGAGGGGGAGGATCCCCTCCTGTGACCTGCTGGCCACACTCCTCTTGATGCCCCCAGGATCCCATTGGCCCTCTTAGCCACCAGTGCACACTGCTGGCTCGTGGCCACCCTGTCATCAACCAGGACCCCCAGGTCCTTCTCCGCAGAGCTCCTGTCCAGCAGGTCACCCCCAGCCTGTACAGATACAGACGGTTATTCCTCCCCAGGTGCCAGACTCTACACTTGCTTTTATTAAACCTCATCTGGTTTCTCCCTGCCCAGCTCTCCAGCCTGTCCAGGTCTGGCTGGATGGCAGCGCAGTGTCCTGCCTGTCAGCCACTCCTCCCAGCTTTGGATCATCGGCACTTGCTGAGGGTGGATGCTGCTCCCTCATCGAGGTCATTGATGAAGATGTTAAACAGGACTGGATGCTGAGAGGCCTAGAAGCATGGTGCTTGTGGGCTGAGTGAGACGAGCACGTGTGACATCAACCCCCGTGCGTGGGGTTTGGGCACCTGAATCAGAATTCATGGTGCAGTTGGTGTTCCTGCCCATCAGTCAATACTTTAGTATTTGGTGTGGGGAAAAAACCTCCAGTGTGAACAGGAGGGAACCTCATATTGCTGATCTGAAAAGAAAATGTGGGATGTGCTGCACCAGCAGTAACTAAGTTGGCTTTATGTTTCCTTGCTGTCCTTTGAGGTAGAAGGGAGACAAAAATAAAAGACACTTAAAAAATGGGACTTCCTGGGCCAGCCTGAATTGGTGGCAAGGCACAGGGCTGCCAGCCCAAGAGGCAGATGATGCTGACCTGCCTCTCTCCTCCCAGGTGAGTCTTTCCAAAACAGTGCAGACTTGATGTCTGGGAATACTCAGCCCTCACAACTGGCCTTGTGTGGCACCAGAAGGAAAATCCTGCAGCGTTTCAGCGGGCTGGTCCGCTTCGTGCTGGTTCCTTGTGGGGAATGAAGACATTCCTTGTAGACCTCAAAATGTCGGTCTGCACAGCTGCCCGAGCAGCTTGATCCACATGATGAATGGCGCAGATTTCTGTCTCGTGGTGGTTTTTCTAATGATGGAAATAGCTTTATGGAGTTCCTTCAACTGGGGTTTGTTTGGTGATTTCTATTTTTTTAATTATTTTTTTTTAAGGGCCAAACTGCTTGAACTTGATTTTGGCAAAAGGTTTAGTCAAAAAGTAGCACTGGTGATGGAAATAGCAGCTGGGAAAAACTGGTTTCCCAGCTCTTGTTTTCGAAGTGACTGTTTCCCTTCTAGTGAAGGGAGCAGAGAAACAGGAGGGAATCGGATTGTTCAAAGGGTAGATAATGGCAGGACAAGGGGGATGGAGTGAAGCTAAAGGAGGGAAGGGTTAAATTAGATATTAGGGGGAAGTTCTTTCCAGAGAGAGTGGTGAGGGGCTGGAACAGGCTGCCCAGAGAGGGGGTGGGTGCCCCATCCCTGGGGGTGTTCAAGGCCAGGCTGGATGGGGCCCTGGGTGACCTTGTGTAGCTCCAGGCCTGGAGGTTGGTGGCCCTGCCTGTGGCAGGGGTGTTGGAGCTGTGTGACCCTTAGGGTCCCTTCCAACCCAGACCAGTCTGGGATTCTATGATGCTGTTAAGTTTTTTTACATTTGTGACTTAAGCCACTTTGCTGCTGCTGCTGCCTTGGACCGTGGGAGGCGACTTTGTCAGCTGAGCTGCAGAAGCAGCAAATGCCAGTGGGACGTAGAAGGGGCTGGAAGATTTAGTTTACTTCTTCTGTACTCCAAACTTACTCCCTGTTCCTCCAGCAAGGCAGCATGAGCGAGGGGGGGACTGGTGTTCTCTGCAGGTGGGTTTCACAGCTCACATACATTTTGCAGCGCTGCTGGAATGCTTGTGGAGGAAACCCATCAGAACTGAAGGGCAGTAGGAAATGGTGTGTTGCCATCTGCTGCGAGGGGCAGGGCCACTCGGGAGCCGCATGAGCACTGCTGACAATGCACAGTGAGACATCTTGGGTTGGCAGGAGGCCATTGCAGTGCTGAGGCTGGATATCAGCATCCTGACTGTGGAGGAACTCTGCCTGTCTGCTGACCGCTCACGGCGTGGGAAGCATCGGTCCCTCTGATGGCTTTTTAGGGGGTTGGGAGTCAGAGTGTGTTAAGCTGCCTGTGAGCTTGTGGAGTGTCACACTGTGCAAGTGAGGGCATATGAGGAGCAGAGGCCATTGAGACACATTTCAAAGGTAGCTGAGAATCAAGCCTGTTTGGATTCTAGTGGCCAGGTTTGTAGGACCCAAACGCTGTGGTTTGCCCACCGGTGTGTCAGGCCCAGCTGCTCTTTGGTACCGCTGGGCTCTTGCCCTAGGGATGTCCCCTCCTGGGTCCCTCAGAGCTGTGCCAGGGTTGAGCTGTGGTCGTGGTGCAGTTGCTGCTGCTTGGCTGATGCAGCAAGTCGAAGTGTGCTGCAGTGACCATGTCAGATTAGATTTCTCCACAATAGCAACCTGCCCTAGATAGCACTGGCTGCCTTGTTTTGGGGAGGGGACAGCACAGTGCCAGGGCTGCGTGGGCTGGAGCGCAGGCTCACTGCAGCTGCAGGGTGAAGTTCAGCCTCTCCATCTTCATCTGCCTGGAGGTCACATCTCATTTCTCCTGAAATGCACCAACAAGAGCCCTGGTTCCCCGTGGTTCTCCTATCTTGCAGTCAAGAGTTTCAAGAGCACTCCTCTGCCTCTCCAGCAGGATGGGTACTGCTAGGCTGGCTTCACTTAAGCTACTTCATTCCTCTCCAAAGCTGTCACTGCCCGTGGGGTCACCTCAGCAGGTTAACGCAGTGTCTTGAACTTCTGTGCTCCTGGGTGACTTGTCTTGGAGGGATTTGAGGCTGTTGCCTGGGACAAATGCATGAATGAGTGTAACAGGCTGCTCTGACTTGCATCAGATGTGTCCTTCTACCTTGTTTGGGAACGATGCTGAGGGCTGGCTTACTAGCTCCCAGCTCCAGCCTCTGCTTCCTCTGCAAGGGAGAAGAAGCCACATGAAAGGGAACGTGACACCTTTATCTCCTCATGAGACGTTCACAGAATGATAGGGGTTGGAAGGGACCTCTGGAGATCTAGTCTGGTCTAGCACAGCAAATGACAGTTACTGCATGGGCTAGGAGTGCTGTGGGCCACATGAGGGTCCTCTGGAGCCTGTGTAACCAAAGGCAGAGCTGTGTAACTCAGAGGAGTCAAACTGGAGCTCAGCAAAGAGTGGAGGTGGACAAGTGTTTCTCCTGAAGATGGTATGAGTTTTCCAAAGGAGATGCCAAGATGTTGTGCCCATGTGGCTAATGGTGAGGAGAAGCAGCAAGGAAGGTTTTGTCTTTGTAAACATGGTCAGGCAGATTCTTCCCCAGACAGGGATGCTGAGACTGGAGATCCAGGGGTAGGTGAAGCAAATCTTCAAGAGCTTTCCCAGACTCAGTAAACCAAGCAGGGACAAATAAAAACCACTCACTGATTCTAGGGAGAGAGAAGGAGAGCTTTGAGCTCAATTGAGATGTGAATAGCAGGTGTTGCTTTCTAGCTTGTGGCATGTTTTTTCCTCAAGACTCCTGAAAGTGGGACCAGGCACAGGCAGATGCTGAAGTTACCTGCCTCAGCGTGCAAGTCAGCTGTTCTGCTTGGAGAAAAGCTGGGTCTCTCCAGTGAGCTTTGCTCATGCTATTTTTAAGTTGAGAGGGTGGTTTGAACTGTGCACTGCTCTGAGACAGAGCAGCTGGACAGTGCTGTGTCTCTGGGCTTTGCAGGGGTCTTTGTTATACAGAGTGATCTCTTCTGTAGCTGGAGAGCCCTTGCAGGCTGTCTTGGGTGATGAGCTCAGGCCTCATCTGGGCTACGAAGATGATGAAGGGCCTGGAACATCTCCCATATGAGGAAAGGCTGAGTGAGCTGGGGCTGTTCAGCCTGGAGAAAAGAAGGCTGAGGGGGGACCTAATTAATGTTTATAAATATCTTAAGTATGGGCTGCAGGGGGAAATGGCCAGTCCCTTTTCAGTGCTCTGTGGGGACAGGACAAGGGGCAATGGCTGTAAATTGGAGCACAGGAAGTTCCGCACCAACATGGGGAAGAACTTTTCCTTAGTGAGGGTGAGGGAGCCCTGGGACAGGCTGCCCAGGGGGGTGTGGAGTCTCCATCTCTGGAGAGATTCCAGCCCCGTCTGGACGCCGCCCTGTGCAATATGAGCTGGGGAGCTGCTTTGGCAGGGGGTTGGACCCCATGAGCTCTCCAGGGCCCTTCCAACCCCTGTGATTCTGTGATTCTGTGAACTTGTCACCCTGTGTCAGCAGTTCTTGTGAGAGGGACCTGCTGGCTGTGTGTGTGCAGCCTCTGGCACAGGGGTGTGATGCCAGCAGAGGGAAAGGATGGAAGTTCTGCTCTGAACAGCTGTAACAAGTGCCAACAGGCTTCATGTGCTGCCTTCACCTGCCCAGGATTCTGGTGGGTCCTGGAGCCATAAGCCACCCCTGGCTGAGCACATGGGCTGACCATTTGCTGGGTGACTGATGGGGTGTGTGGGGAAGGGAGCTCACCACCCTTTCTTCCTGAGCTTTGCTGTGGTCTTGGTCTCCCGTGGCAGCTCTGCTTTAAACACCTGGTGCTGAAAGCTACAGGGAAAGCCGTTTCCCATCCAGACAATCAGCTCTATGGTATTTCCTTAGATGCCCCTACATCTTCTTGTTAAGAGTTCAAGCCTGAGTTAACATCTGCAGCTCAAATTTATTCCCAGAGAATTATTTGGTGCTGATATTCCTGTGTGCTCTGGCAGCTCGGAAGGACGATGGGATCCTGGGCTCCATCAGCAGAGGGGTGGCAGCAGGGACAGGAGGGGATTGTCCCTCTCTGCTCTGCCCTCAGGAGGCCCCAGCTGGAGTCCTGTGTCCAGAGCTGGGGCCCAACACAAGAAAGATGTGGGGCTGTTGGAGAGGGGTCAGAGGAGCCACGGAGATGATCAGAGGGCTGGAGCAGCTCCCCTACGAAGAGAGACTGAGGGAGCTGGGCTGGTTCAGCCTGGAGAAGAGAAGGCTGTGGGGGGACCTCATTGCAGCCTTCCAGTCCCTGAAGGGAGCAGAGGAACAGGAGGGGAATCAGCTTGTTCAAAGGGCAGAGACTGGCAGGACAAGGGGGATGGAGTGAAGCTAAAGGAGGCAAGGTTTAAATTAGATATTAGGGGGAAGCTCTTTCCAGAGAGAGTGGTGAGGGGCTGGAACAGGCTGCCCAGAGAGGTGGCGGATGCCCCATCCCTGGGGGTGTTCAAGGCCAGGTTGGATGGGGCCCTGGGCAACCTTGTGTAGCTCCAGGCCTGGAGGTTGGTGGCCCTGCCTGTGGCAGGGGTGTTGGAGCTCTGTGATCCTTGGGGTCCCTTCCAACCCAGACCAGTCTGGGATTCTGGTCATCGACAGCCTTTTAATTGAAAGCCTTACCAGGGGGCTGAGCTGTGGTGATGACTGTGCTCTGTCCTCCCAAGCTCCCTGGCAGAGCTGGGCTCAGCTTAGCACACTGCTGCCTCTCCGAGAGCCGGAGCTGAGCGCCCAGCCACCGCGCTGAGCCAAGCGCGTGTGTTTGGCAGAGGCACAGCCTGTTTCTAAAATTGCCTCCCGGAGAGTTCTGCAGGGGTTTGTGTCTCCCAGACAGACGACCCGGGTGGTATTTTATATGGTGTCACTGTTTGTTTAGCTAATGAAGTAGGAAAAAACAAAGAGCTGAGATCCTTGGCCCCGTGGAAGAGTTGTCAACAAGCAGCCCGGAGAGAGCAGAGGATCAGGGACCTAGAAGCCAGGGTGCTGAACCCAGGCTCCAAGGAATGGTGTGAGGAATCCTATGAGGAGTGGCTGAGGGAGCTGGGGATGTTTAGTCTGGAGAAGAGGAGGCTGAGGGGAGACCTCCCCACCTCCACTGACCTGCCAGGAGGTTGCAGAGAGGTGGGTGATGGTCTCTGCAGCCAGGGGACAGGAGGTGGGACAAGGGGCAATGGGCTCAAGCTGCCCCAGGGCAGGGTCAGAGCAGATGGGAGGGAAAAGTTCTTCCCTGGCAGAGTTGTGGGGCTGTGGCACAGGCTGCCCAGGGAGGGGCTGAGTCACCTTCCCTGGATGTGTTTAAAAAAGGGTAGATGAGATACTTAGGGATCTGGTTTAGCTTAGGAGGCGAATGGTTGGACTTGATGATCTTAAAGGTCTTTTCCAACCTTGTGATTCTGTGATTCCTGACATGGCATGGTCATGGATGAAGTGCAGAAAAGGATGCCTTGGCCCCAGAAAGGAGGAGGGAGATGCTGGGAGCCACGTGCTTTTCCTGGTTTTGTCTCCCAGGGAGCAGCTGCTGCAGTGGCATGTGGTGGAGAGCAGCTTTTTGTCTGCTGCTACCTGCCTTGAGCAAACAGGAACTGCAAATGTTTCCAGAGTCTTCCTTCTGGAAGAACTTGCCCAAAGAAGTGTGGTTTCCCTCCCTCCTGGCTTATGCCCTCCCATGCCATGCGGGGCAGTCCTTTAGTTGCTTTAATCTGGTGCTGAGTAGGCTAGTGAGAAGCTGCTGCCTGAAGGAGCTCTGCTGGAGACCAGAAGGCCCAAGGAAAACAATGAAATGTCTTCCTGCACCCCCCCTTAGTTTGCCATTTTGACTTCAGACATGAGCTGCCATCGTTTCCACATGGAGTAGCCACATGAAAAGCACCACTGAACAGCTCTCTGAGCTCCTCAACAAGAAACAGCAGCTAAATATATTTAATCTGTGGGTATTGTTCATCTTGGCTTTAATTTCCTGTTCTCAAAAGGTTTAGGAATTTAAACCCATGAATCATTTCTGAAGCTGTTAATGCTTGGAGCCTTTTTCAGCTATGGAGATAAAGGAACCGATATTAACACCAGCTTAGCATGAATTCAGCCATGACAAGGCTGCCATCCCAGAGATATCACTGGGTTTCTAACAATGACGAAAGCTGCTGAGAAGTGGGTAGGTGGATGAGATCATTTTCCCCCAGGTAAATAGGATGCTTCCATTTACAAAAATAGTCTCTCTGGCAGGTTATGGGGCTGCATCATCCCCATCTGGAGCCATCCAGAGCACTGAACTGTTCGCTGCTTCTACCACTGCAGGAAGCTTTTCAGAGTGTAGTTGTGAGCTTTCCCTGGGGCTGGTGGCCACACATTTGCTTGTACCAAATAAAAGATGGGAAGAAAACTCTGCTCAGCTCCATCTAGCTGGGCTTTCAGGCTCCTGGTTTTATACTTGCAGGATGAAAGCACAAAGATGATCAGAGGGCTGGAGCAGCTCCCCTACGGAGAGAGGCTGAGGGAGCTGGGCTGGTTCAGCCTGAAGAAGAGAAGGCTGTGGGGGGACCTCATTGCAGCCTTCCAGTCCCTGAAGGGAGCAGAGAAACAGGAGGGGAATCAGCTTGTTCAAAGGGCAGAGACTGGCAGGACAAGGGGGATGGAGTGAAGCTGAAGGAGGGAAGGTTTAGATTAGATACTAGGGGGACGTTCTTTCCAGAGAGAGTGGTGAGGGGCTGGAACAGGCTGCCCAGAGAGGTGGCGGATGCCCCATCCCTGGGGGTGTTCAAGGCCGGGTTGGATGGGGCCCTGGGCAGCCTTGCGCAGCTCCAGGCCTGGAGGTTGGTGTCCCTGCCTGTGGCAGGGGGTTGGAGCTCTGTGATCCTTGGGGTCCCTTCCAACCCAGACCAGTCTGGGATTCTATGATTCCCAAAGTCCTGACCTTAACAGGCTCCCAGATACCTTAGAAGCAAGTTCTGGCCATGAGATGCTTCAGTGGAGGACGTGGCTTCCAGTTCCCTGGAGACGGAACAGGATTTAGGGTAAATCAAGTTACTCCTCTGCTTTCAGGAGCCTGGTTTGGCTGCAAGGCCGTGCCAGGACTCCTTTGACTCCTCTGGGGTTGAATCCTGAGGGTCAAAACAAGGTCCAGGAGAACTTCTGGAAAAGTCCTAAATAATGACTGTAGTCAGAGTAAATTAAAGCTATGTGGAGACTGGGATTTATTTTAATATTGACTTGCTTTTGGTTCTGGAATGTCACAGAAGTGAAGAGATACTTGTGGGAAGTGATTGTGGAGGTCTTCTAGTCCGGTCCCCTAATCACAGCGGGGCCAGCTGCCTGCTTGATAATACTGATAGACATGACTACAAAAGAAGCTGTTGTCTTCTCCTTCCTCGTTTGGTTGGTACCTCTGGGTGGAACAGAAGCAGAGAAAATCTACATGGCAGCTGCAGGAGAATATTCAGAAGGAACATGCCTGGTCATCCTTAGCAGGCTTGCTCTAAGGGTTGCAGTTTTTTCAGGAGGGCAGAGAAATGCCCTGGGTTTCTAGCATCTTCCTCTGCTTCCCTCAGGGAAGGGAAGGCCCTGCTGCAGAGGAGGTGGTCCTGCTTCATCTGGCTCCCTGCACGGACGCTGTGCTGCAGAGCTGCTGCTGCTGGAGCTGGGGAGGGGTTTCTGCGTGTGTTCATGCTGTGACTGAGTGCCCTTGCTGCCACATAGAGTGGAAGGAAGGGTTAGAGCAAGGTGAGGGGACACACACACCATGATGAAGCACAACAGTGCATTGTGGCACCTTGGGAATGCACCGGCTGGCACAGTGCTTGCTGCCCAGTGGTGCTGTCATGCTGCTGGAGCTGCGGCTGTGGCCGTGCCCGGGGGTGCCACACTGGGAGGGGCTGCCCTGTTTGCTGAACTCTAATGGGAAATGGAGACATCCCAACAAATAGGGCTGTAACTGACACGCCTCTCCAGCACCTCTGTGAAATCTCATTAGAGCCCTACAGAGCACAGTGCTAATTAATGTGCACCCCAGGGGCTGCAGTGTCCGGTACCGAACCAGAACACCTGAAGGTACCGGAACAGGTCAGGCCCTCAGCCAAGGACCTGTGAGCCCGTCCCGGGCAGTTCGGATTCGCTCTGATCTCCAGCAGCCCAAGGAGCTGCTTGCAAGGAAAAGACACCCGACCCCTTCTCTCCTATGTCCTCCCTCATCAGTTGGCTTGTGTCGCAGAGGCTGCAGCCCATGACCACATCTCTTCCTTTCCCAGAACACTCTGGAGCCACTCCTGCTCCTGGAACAAGTGCTCCCAGAGCCAGAAAGCATCAGGCTCCATTGGAGCCTCGGGGCTGTTTCTCCATCTGTTTGTTTAATGACGTGCAGCAGCTTCATGTCTGACTTTGCACCCTCAGGACAATAATCCACTCTGATGCTCAGGCCAACCAGCTATTCTCCTGAGATGAGGCTGTGGCTGGTGCACTGTAGGTTGGGGATGGTTTAAAATTCCTCTTCTGAATTGCTTTATGGCTCAGAACGCTGCTGTGGGATCTGCAGGGATGCTCAGAAAGCTTGCACAAGTTTGCTTTCTTGTTTTCTGCTGAAGGAATGGGCGAGCCCATTACTGGTTCTGGTGGAGAGGACACCAACTTGGAGGTTGGGAGTGGGGGGCTTTTATCTGTCCCCAGTGTGCAGCCTTGGCCAAGCACCTTTCCTTTCCTTTTCTGCCCTTGCTGCTGGTGCAGGATGAACTCGGGTCCCTTGAGGCAGGACAGAGGCAGGAACGTTTGCAGAGTTGTTGCCATTCTGTAAAGCCAAGTGGAACATCACGGTGATGGGGGCGGTGCTGCTTATCAGAAGCTTGTGAAGCAGTGAGGGGTGATGTGCTGTCACTTACAATCCAGAACCACCAGGATCAGGAAATAGCTGGCAAAATGGATCAGCCAGCGTGGTGTTGGAGCTGCCCATATCCTGTGCACACTGGGCAGTTAATAGAGATGGTGTGGGGGAGAGGAAAGACCTGAAAGGGAAGACTGGCTTGAGATGCAGTACTTTGTAGTCAGTGCTGAGAAGAAGCCGTACCCCACAGAGGGGGGAAGCCAGCGAGCACAGGCAGGGCAGTGGTGCCAGATGGTGTCTGAAGGCAGTTGCCCCCTGGAATCCCTGAGCGAGTGGCAGAGCTTTAGGGGAGAGAGGCCTCAGGAAAACGCTGGTTTCAAAATCTTCCTTTGTTTTGTTTGGTTCCTGTGGCCTTTCATGTGAGGAAGCAGCATGGTTCCTCTCAGGCCACAGAAGGGAAAAGGAGCCAGGGAATGGGTCCTCCTGGGGATGCCCAGGTGGTATCAGTCTGGGTGAAATACCCCGAGAAAGGAAACTCCCCCAGTGGGATGCTTTGGCTTTCATGCCCTGGTAAATAAAGGGAAGCATACCGCTTCGGGGATGGAGTGAGGGGAATGTCTGGCTTTCCTGTAACCCATCACTAGCTCTTCTGTTTTGGTGTTGGAGGCCCCGTGTGGTGCCCAGCTTGTTGCACCTCACATCGTGTTTCTCAGGTAGACCGAAGAAGTTACCCAGGTAGCCTGGTTCTGTGCACCTGGCACAAGAACAAAGCTTGTACAAAGCTCTTGTTCTGTTGTGTGCAGTCCAGGCCCAGGGCACTGTGAGCAAGGCTTTCTGAACCAGGTGGTAGGACCTCAAGGGGGTTTTGGGGTTTTTTTGCAAGCTCCAGGTGGTCTTGGTTCACCATGGGGCCTGGAGAAGATGCTGCAGGGGCCCTAGAGAATGAGTGCAGGGCTGGGAATGGTGGGGGGCGACTCTCTCTGTACCTGTTGCGCTGTTGAGAAGCTCTGGCCAGCCAGATATCCACATCTGAACACCTGCAGTAGCTGGCAAAGGCAGCGCCAGGCCAGATGACATGCAAGCTCTGAATTAGAAATAAAGTGTGGGGTAAGAGGGAGGTATGGGTCAGAGGAAAGCAGCAGCTGAAACATGCAGGCATCCTTTGCCCAGGCTGAAGGAGCAGGAGTGATTTCCTTTTCAGAGCCAGCCGTTACCCAGCGTGGTGCTGAGCACAGGGGGTACCCTTCATGCAAAGTCACCAACAGGGCATTAACAAAAGCCCCAAGGAAGAACTGAGGCGCCATAGCTACACCCAGAGAGCCACGTTGGAAACATACAGCTGGGAGTATGTGTCTGCACACACCCACCCCTGTGAGTGAGGGATGTGTGCCCAGGGCAGGGTCTGATGTCTCATGAGATGCAGAAGGTCCTCTTGATTTACTTCAGCCTATGTTCAGGCAAGGAGCTTGGTATCAGTGAGACAAGGTCAAACCCTCTTGAAACCAGGAGTTATTTCGAGTTATTTTTTGAATGCTTGAGTTGATTCCATTGAGTGGGACTTACTTTGTTGATGTTTTGTTTTATCTTATTTTTAATTTAAAGTGGGTAATCAACATAAACTTGAACATTTTAAGATGTTTCCAGTAGGGCATCCCCAACTGGTAATGCAAGCCAGGGCTGTCGAGGTCTTTCCCCACCATACCATTGTGAAGGGACCACAGAGCTCTGGAGGAAGCAGGACAGTGCTTGATGGCAGTGCCTCTGGAGTGGGAAGGGCCATGGATGTGTGGGAGCCCTTCCATTTCCAAGGCACAGCATCTTACAGAGTTTTTCACCATCAGACTGTGCAAACAGCCTTTCCAGTTCCTCCGTCTGCATCCCAGTAATAGCAGAGCAAGGCAGTTTTCTCCATTACAGAAATCTCCCTCTGCTCCACCTTATTCAGAGGTGTTCAGGAAATCTGGCTCTCTCCCTTGCTCCCCCAAAGCGCTTTTCTTTCTCCAAAAGCAGCATGTTGCATCTTTCTCTAGCCCTGGTGACTGTGTGTGCTCAGGGTTATCCCTGCTACCTGCTGTTTTAGCAGGAAAAGCCCCCCCGCCTGCAGAAGAGAACAAAGCCCCAGGGTTCCCCTGGGCTCCATTGATGAAGAAGGCACCGAGCAGAGCATGAAAGAGATGACAGAAGCACAGCAAGATCCTACTCCATCCCTCCCCCTTCCTCGCCCTCCGATTCAGGGAGCAGAGGCTGGTTTGTGAATGAGGAGCCGCAGCCCGTTCAGATGGAACAAATAACCCATGAAGCTCCCTGCAGCCGCTGCTTGCGGGCCCGGGCCGGCAAGGAGGAGGTGGTGGTTCTGGAGAGGGGGGTTTGTTTCCCCCTGAGCCACTGCTGCGGGACAGATGGGAGGAACTAATGAAATACTACCGACTTTTGCAGAGCTTTGATCTGCCTGCTTCCCCCCCTTCTCCCTTCCAAGGGTGCAGGCTGTGCTGTCAAAACAGATAGGGTGGGAATCGCACTTGGAAAAGGCTATCCTGGCAGCTGGGGCTTGTGGAGAGAAGGTCAGGAGCCCCGATCCAGCACTATGATTGGGTGCATGCTCTTCTGAACCCAACCTGCTTTCGTAGCCTTTGAAACACCTGTGCCCCTTTCTGCTCTGCTGGTGCTGGGTGCATCTTTCAGCCTGCTTGCAGCTTTGCTGGAGCAGGGCTAGGACAAGAACAGCCTTTCTGCAGCTTTGCACTTACTTTGCAAATTTTGGACTATGTGCAAGAAAGAGTAAAATGCATTTCTGGGTCAGATGCTCTCATCTTCTCATTTCTGTTCCAACTGCTGCAGCTTGTGCAGCCCTGAGCTGGGGCCCTCAGCAACCACCAGCTTTTAATTTACTTTTCTTTAGGGTGAACAGGTTTCAGTTGTATCTGGGGCTGTGGTGCAGAGGAATGTGTTTTCTTTATGGAGAAGTCACTGTGGTACAGAGGTCCAGCCCTGGGTCTTGTGCATGAGGAGCACAAGTGCAGTGTGGGAGCGTTGCTGCTCTTTGTTGATGCTTCCTGTGTTTGTGGGGTCATTTTCTTTCTAAACAAACATAGATAGCCCCTCACCAAGAGGTCTGGATCCAGAGCCACACATACAGAAGCAACCTGAGTCTGTCAGGGGAGATGGGAAATACAGGGGAATGAGAATTACAGTGGCTGTCACAGAACCTTGCAGGAATGCAGGGCTGGAGACAGGTAAGAGCAAAGGAGATGCTTAATGTCAGGATCAGACACTGCATCTTGTGGGGCCTTTCTTTTCCAGATCCCATATTTCACCTTCTTTTTGTCTCTGTGAATTTATTACATTGCTGGGTTGGTCCTGTGGGCACTTGATCACAATAGCGGGGGGGCTGTTGGTGAGGGCACAACAGCCAGGCTGCGGATGGGCAGCTACAGAGGGGTTCTCAGCTGCGTTACAGATCGTGATGCCTGGCCTCCTGTCAGCAGAAACTGTGGCTCCTGCTTGTTTCTCACATGACTGGTTGTCTATATGCTCATCCCCTTTGCCAAGCAGAGGGAGGGGGGGACAGGCGCTGCCCTTAAGTGGGTGCAGAAGTCACATCCCTGGTCAGGAGAAGCTGAGCCCGGTGAATGCAGGTGAAATCCGTGGGCTGGGCAGGGAGATGCCTGTGGGAGTCAGGACTGGCTTGTCCTTTTGTTTGTTTGTTTGTATTGTTTAACCCTGAGAAAAACTGAAAAATTGTGAGTTAAAAGGGCTCTCCTGTCCTTTAAGAGCAAGCTGGGAAGGGAGGCTTGGATCAAATGCTTAAGAATATTTTGGGTTTGGTTTTTTAACTTGGTTTGCCAAAAACTCTTACTAAGACTTTTTGCACTGATCTTGGACAGGAAAACATTGCAAAATACCACATTCTCCTTGGATGATAGCATTGTTTCCTGCCCTGCTTTAATACCAGCCCTGCCGTCCTTTTGCCTCAATTCCTGGGATTGCTTTACTTAAATGTTTGCTTTCTCCTCTGGGCTGGACTCTGACACTTCCTACTGGCTTTGGGGGATTGGCTGAAACTGCTCCAGGAGGAGAGGCAGCCCGGCCCAAATGCTTGCTCGCTCCTCTGGAGCTAAATCCGTGTTCCCAACTGGTATTTCTGACAAGATCCCACCCCTTTGCCTGGAGACAGCCAGCTGGCATGCATGCATCAGCCAACTGGGTTTATAATCACCACAGGGAAATGACAAGACAAGTGCCAAAGCCGTGTCCTTCGGTTATTCCCCCCCGAGAACATCACTCAGCTCATCACAGATAACTTGGTTCCTTCTGCAGGCAGGGTGGCTTTGATTTTCGTAAGTTGGCTTGGATTTCCATACACTGTTCTAAAATCCCTGCTCTGAGAGCAGTAGATCTGGAGGTGGTTATGTTTGGAGCAGATGTACCTGCCGGGAGACCTGACTTAGCTGTTCACCACATTCCTCAGACAGGTAGCTGATTTCTAGCCTTTATTTCCACCACAACATCCAAAATTGACCAGGCAAGTTGCAGTATGCTCTATGGGAAGAGGTTTTGGGTTTTTTTGCATGAAAACAAAGCCTGTGGTCGGCAGAAGGATGGTGAGCCTCCCTGGGCATGTCGTGGTGGTGGCCCTGCTGGCCCTGGTGCCAGCTGGCCCTCTTCACCAGGTGGTTAAGCCAGGCCTTGGCCCAGCTCTCCTCGCCCTGTCTGCTCTGACAGAGTCTTTTCGGTGGCTCCAGGCTGAAGTATCAGGCTGCAAAGGGAAGAAGCCATGTGCTCCACCGGCCTTAATGCGCGGCTGCCATTGTCACGGCAGGAAGGGTGGCTCGTCCCTCTCCTCTCCCTTCGCACAGGCAGTAACCTGGCATCTCCTCTCAGCAGAACTGGCAGTGGCAGGACCAAAAACTGCGCGCCCATCTCCCGCGCTCCTGTGTCCCTTCGAGCCAGGGCTGGGGGGTCTCTCCCTGCAGGTCTGTGTCATATGGTGCACATCAGCTCGGTATGTTGTTTACTGGCTCGTCCTCTCCAGCAGCGTTACACATGGGGAAAGCTCTTGGCCAGTGTGAGGCTGAAGTTTCCAGATCCTGTTCCCACGGGGGTTTTGTTGCTTGCAACCTTCAGCATGTGGGGGTTTTCTCTTTGTTTTCTTCTCCCTCCTTCAGTCCAGGCCTCTGCAGGCTTCTGAATTAGCTGACTGTGGACATAAGCTTGCTTGATATGTGACAGTTTTGGTGGGGAAATAGAAGCAATGGCAGTGGTGAGGAGAGATGCTCAGGGATAGTGGTTTTGACCTGTGGTAAACTTCAGGAGTTGGTGTCTCTCTACCTCTTTTTCCTGAATCTGGAGAAAGCTCGAGTTTCCTCCCATAAGCCCCATGCAACAGCAACCAAACAAGAACTTGCAGATCTCACCCCTCCATCCTAACAGTAAATAAAAACCTTAACACTGTAAAAAAAAAAAAATCTTTTTTTTAAATAAAGGGTATAAATACCCCAAAGTAATCCTGGTGATTCATGAGTTCAAAAGTATCAAAAGAAGCATTTCAAAACCTTCTTTTTTCTTTTTTTCTTTCCCCATTCAGCATTTAACAAAAGAATTTGGGAGCGTTCTTTGAGTTACGGGGTGAGAGGCTGTTTCTTTGCATATCTGTCTCTGGCGCATCCAGGAAATTCTGGGGACAGTCTGGTGGGGGGGCTCCCAGCAGCCTGGTTGCTCCCAGCTGGTTGCCAGCCCTCACCTGGAGGAAGGTAGGCTGGGTTCCTGGCTGCTGGGAGCTGGTCTCTCTGCTGCTGTGTGGCACAGTGGGTGCAGCGGCACGCAAAGCTCAGTGGGTCGGAGAGCGGTGAATGTGACTCTGCAGGGTTCACATGCAGCTTTGGAGCTTGTGTTACTGCGCGAGGCCACCCAAGAAGAGATGGAAGAGGGGCCTGAAAGCTTTGCCCATGGCCTGGACCTCGGTCTGAGCTCAGAGGAATAGGTGTGTGAAGTGAGGGAAGGTCCAGAGCCTGCTGAGGGGCTGCCCCTTGCCCCTGCTGAAGTGCTGCAGGTGGCTCTGGCCAGTGACTCTGTGGCTGCTCCTTTGTTCCTCCCGGATTGGGCTCAGCACTAAAATCCCATCTTGGAGTGAAAGGAGAGTTAAGCCAGTTGTTGCCTGCTAACAGCAGCGGTGTCCTGCCAGCTCTGCGAGCAAGGACCACTTCCCACCCAGCCATGCTCTGTGTGCAGCCCCTGCCTTTTTCCTGCTCTGGAGGGACCAGCACAGAAGTGATGAGAGACATCTCTGCAGCTCCCTGCAACAGCAGCAGATGTTCCCAGCCACGGGAATCTCTCCTGCCTTGTGTGGGAGCAGTGCTCAGTGTATCTGCAGCCGGGTGCTGGTTGTAGCTCCTGCCTGTAATTTACGTAAGGAAATGAAGATAATGGCTGGCTTGTGAGAAACACAAGAGGCTTTGGATCTAAAAATGGGAAATACTGGAGAGGTGACTCATGTGGGCTGACATGCATCCTGGCATAGCCACGTTTGCCACCTTTAATTTTGAGATGCCCAACCCAAGCTCAGTGTGGATTACCCAGATGCTTGCCAGGGAGAGAAGCTGGGTCCCTAAGCCCCTGCCAGAGGGAGAAGCTGGGTCTCTTGCTGTGTTAGGAGTAGAGAACCGAACTGAAATGTCTCGGTGCTGTGTCCTGTTGCCAGGACCTGCTGGCTATGGCCTGGTAGGACCGTGGAGACCAGGCCCAGGAGGGACACAGGGCCCCAGAAACGTTTGCTTCTGCCCTGGTGATGAAGCACAGTTGTTTTACTCAGTCACATGAGGGTGAACCTGGTAGGGAACCATCCCCAGAGCTGCTTTTACTTTTCATGCCGTCTTTGCTGGTGTGTTGTTCTTACACTTCGGCCCATGTGCTTCCTTTTTGAGGCTGGGAGAAGCAGACACTGCTGTGGGCTGGTGTCCAGGAGAGCAGCAGAAGAGTCTGCCCCAAGCTTCTTCCATTCTGGCTTTAGCTGCTGGGCTCCTCAGCTTGCAGCCTCCCAGCACTGTGGCTGCCAGGCCCTGGTTGTCCCAGCCGCCTTGAGAGCCAGTTGCTCTTTGTGTGCAGGTTGATCCTGTACGTGCTGAGGTGGAACTACCCTGGCTGCAGAGATGCTCTGCAGATAGTTTTCCAAAAGGTGAAGTGGGACCTTTGTAACAAAGGAAGCCAGGCCTGTGGGTTCCCGTTGCTGGGGTCACACAGAAGGTGCAGAGCGAGCAGTCCCTTGCCTGTTGACAGCCATGGGGTATTGCCCAACAGGGCACTTCCTTTGTCGCTTCCTCATCCCCTTTCCTATTGCTCTTTCTTGCCCTGAAGAAGCCCTTCATGGCAGAGGCTTTGGGGGTGGCCCCACAAGAAGCAGGGAGGGCAGTTGCTGATGTGTGCAGGGGCTGCTTTTCCTTCAGAGCAGAGAGGCAGCTGCCCTCGGATACTGGGGTGCCCAGGAGATGTGGGGTAGAGTCAGCTGACAGGGGAGAAACTGATCCCGATTGATGTATGGACTGTGGAATGCTTTGTCCTTTGAGCTTTGTGTCTGTCTGTATATGTTTTTTCAGGTGTACACAGTATTTCATATGGTGGAATGGTGACATAACTTGTTTCTATCATTACATGTAAAGAATAAGCTGTTTCTAGGGGGAGTTACTTCCTGACATTGAGGGATACAAGGGTGAAGATGCAGCGTGCTGCCACTTAGACCTACCTCTTCCAAAACGGATAGCCTAAGTAGTTTTGGGATGGTTGTACCCTTGTGGACAAAAATAATTCTAAAAGCCACTATGAAGTATCTGTAGAAACAGTTTTCTCCAGTCAACGTCTGTATGCTGTATTTTTGGTGGAGCTCAGGAGCTGGTTACGTGTCGTTGGTCTCTCTCATCCTTTAAACACTGCTGAAAAAGAGCTGAATTATGCTTGCTTGAGAATAATTGACTGTGATCAAATAGCTGCTTCCTCTCAGTGGAAGGTAACTGTCTAGACCTGTGTCCAGGTACCCATCCCTTCTCACCATAAGAAGGACATTGAGGTCCTGGAGCAAGTCCAGAGAAGGGCAGCCAGGCTGGGGAAGGGGCTGGAGGGCAAATCCTCTGAGGAGCAGCTGAGGGAGCTGGGGGTGTTCAGCCTGGAGAAGAGGAGGCTGAGGGGAGACCTTCTCCCCACCTCCACTGACCTGACAGGAGGGTGCAGAGAGGTGGGCGAGGGTCTCTTCAGCCAGGGGACAGGAGGTGGGACAAGGGGCAATGGGCTCAAGCTGCCCCAGGGCAGGGTCAGAGCAGATGGGAGGGAAAAGTTCTTCCCTGGCAGAGTTGTGGGGCTGTGGCACAGGCTGCCCAGGGAGGGGCTGTCACCTTCCCTGGGTGTGTTTGACAGATGGGGAGATGAGGTGCTCAGGGATATGGGTCAGCACAGGACAGGAACATTTGGACTCAGCGATCTTAAAGGTCTTTTCCAACATGGTGATTCTGTGATCCTCTCCTTACAAAGCATCCAGGGGAGGTACTTGTTTTTTGCCCTTCCCATGAGAATCCATCCCATCCCCAGAGAAGTGGGTGGTAGTGCTGGTAGTTCTCAGAGTCGCTCTCAGGAGCTGCTGCTGCATCTATTAAAAAAGTCTTTGCTCTAAACACCCCTTCAACACAGAAAGAATGGTCTTTAGTACTGGAGGCATGGGATGGGATGGGATGGGATGCAATCCAGAGGGACCTGGCCAGGCTGGAGAAGGGGCCCAGATGAACCTCAGGAGGGTCAATGAAGCCCAGCACAGGGCCCTGCCCCTGGGTCAGGACAACCCCCATTATCCATACGGGTCAGGAGATGATCAGCTGGGGATCAGCCCTGAGGAAAAGGACTTGGGGGGACTCGTGGGTGAGAAGCTGGACAGGAGCCACCAATGTGCAACTGCAGCCCAGAAAGCCAACCCCATTCCAGGCTGCATCCCCAGGAGTGTGAGCAGCAGATGAGAGAGGGGATTCTGCCCCTCTGCTCTGCTCTTGGGGGGACCTCACCTGGGGTGCTGTGTCCAGCTCTGGAGCCCTCAGCACAAGAAGGACAGGGACCTGTTCGAGCATGTCCAGAGGAGGCCACAAAAGTGACCCAAGGGCTGGAGCAGCTCACCTGTGAAGCCAGGCTGGGAGAGTTGGGCTGGTTCAGCCTGGAGAAGAGAAGGCTGTGGGGAGATCTTGCAGCACCTTCCAGTCCCTGAGAGGTGCCTGTAGGGAAGCTGGGAAGAACTGTTCCCGAGGGCACGGAGTGATAGGATGAGGGTTGATGGTTTAAACTGGAAAAGGGGCGATTTAGGTTGGATATTAGGGAAAAGTTCTTCAATATGATGGTGGTAGATCACTGGTACAGGTTGCCCAGGGAGGTGGTGGAGGCCCCATCCCTGGAGATATCCAAGGTCAGGGTGGATGGGGCTCTGAGCGACCTGCTCTAGTGAAGATGTCCCTGCTCACAGCAGGGGTGGGATGAGGTGACCTTCAAAGGTACCTTCCAACCTAATGCATTCTGTGGTTTGCTGTGAGTTGCTGCTGTGACAGTGGATTAGTTAATGTTCAGCAATGTTTGGAAGTATTTCTAGCGTTAAAATAATCTTTAGGCAGCTGCTGTTTCCTATGGGGCTGCAGTGGTGGTGCAGCCACAGGGACTTCTGGTGCCTTATTCCCATTCAAAACGGGACACGTGTGTGTCCTGGGTGGCTTTGGAGATCCCTGCAGTGGGATTCATTAGGAGCAGCACTTAGGATACAAAAGGCAATTTCTCCCCCTGTTTCTCAGAGAACCTTGGTGAGCAAAAGGAGGTTTCAGGGCCCAGTGGAAGCGCTGTACCTCTTAGCCAGGCGGGGTGCAGGCCCAGCCCTGTTCACTGTCTGCTGCTTTCTCTCAGCCTCACCTTGGTGGCCAGAGATGTGAGGGCAAATCTGAGGTGCCACAGCTAAGCCGACTTCCTCCTCCTGGCAGCAGTGAACTCTTCCATCCTCTCCCCACTTCCAGCTGTGTCTTCCCATCTCCTCCCTGGCATGGGCCCTGGTTCTTGGCAGACCTTGTGCTGCAAAGATGCACTTTGATAACCCCTCAGGCACGGGTTTGCTGTGTTTGGGGAGCAAGTGAGCTCAGTGCAGGGCCTGCTGAGCACCAGAGCCATGGCAGAGAGGATAAACGGGGAGTGTGAGGGGACCAGCTCCCTTTGGCACCAATGAGCCACTAGATTGCTTCAGTCTGAATTTAAGGCTAAAGATTTCTGGTCTCCATACATGTCTTTTACTTGAAGACGACGTCAATTTAGGGCAGCCAGAGCTGAAAACGTGCAGGATAAAGCGTTGAATCGTTGACTCCCAGCACCTTTGGGCCCACTCTTCCAGAGAAAAGGAATTCTGGATAGGGAAGAAATGTTTTGCTTCTGGGTTTTGCTCTTCACCCCAGGTGAGGTGGGAGAAGCTCAGTTCCTCACAGAGCTCAGAGTGAAAGCAGGTGGCAGAGGAGTTGTTTTGCTGAGATCCAAACCAACTGGGACACCAGACAGAGAGGAGAGGTGGTGAAGTGTGCTTCCACAGCTCTGCCTGGGCAGTGCTGGTGTGGAGCTGCCTGAGGAACCCTGTAGTGAAGGTTCATTGGCTTCAGCTCTGGCAATGTCACCTCCAGGTTCTGGGTTTCTTTTGATCTGTGTGGCCTTCCTCACAAGGGGCTGGGTGCTGGTGGGGCATTCTGTATGGCTGCCTGGACAGCTGAGAGCAGAGGAGAATCCCTGGCATGGCTGGGAGGCTGGCAGAGTAGGGAAAGCAAAGGGAAGCTTGTGGTTGGGTAAGAGTTGTTTATTTTATCCAACCCATTGGCATAATGCTGGGAGTCTGCAGTTCAATAAAAGGTTCCCAAGATGTTGAGAACTGAAAGCTCCAAGGATAACTACTGGGTGTGAAAGATGGTGTTTCACAGTGGTGTGATTGGTTATGTTTGCTCTTTGAAATGCTTACACATTGGAGATCTCTGACTTCAGGACAAACTCTGGCTCCCTCAAAGCACCCAAACTTTGTCCTGCAGCCTCCATCCTGTGGGCTCTTTTGGGAATAGGGCTTCTTGCTTTGCACAACAGCCATCATGGGTGACTTCAGCCATTGGGGTTGCTTGTGGTGTGGGAACAGCTGCCACAAAGCCAGTGCAGGTAGGAGCCTGAATGAAGAGATGAGCTTTGATGGAGTAATGAGGATAGTCTCTCTGCTGATGAAGAGGAAACCCACTTAGCTGTGCAGGAAATGACCGAGCTCTTGGCTGGCCTGAGCGAGGGAGAAACCCTGCTGACACCCTGCTGCATGCAAGGAATTTGTCAGTAAGCTCCCACCTGCCTTGGAGAGGGGATTAGGAGCATCTGCTGAGAACCCTCATTATCCCTTTTCCTTGCCAAATATTCTGTGGTTGTCAGCTCAACACATGTTTGTCATGGAAGGCTCTGAGTCTGTGTGTGCTGACCCTGCTACAAGTGAGTAGACTCTAAGGATGCGGTTCCATTCCTGCTCCCCACAGCAGACACCCCAGGGAATCCAATTTTGCCTTAGTTACTGAGATAAAAACTCTGGACTAAGCGGAAGGAGGTGCAGGGACTTTGAGAAAGACCCATGGCTTACCCTGGTGGCTGAATGACCTGGAGATGAGCATGCTGTGATTTGGGTGGGGAGCATTTAGCTTGGGCATTTCTACGTCAGAGGATAACGTAGTGTCTGTGCTTAAATAGCCCTTGCTCAGTTTTGCTGGGAGGAAGACAGGCAAGCCGGGCTGTTCTGGGATGAGCTAAGACACTGTCTTGAGGACAGTGACCCTGAGACTGCTATTCCCTTCTGCCCTGGCAGAAGAGGCTCTCTCTTTCAGTGGGAAGATGCTTGTTTCCTACACAGCATCAAATAATGCAGACCCCCCCAGTGTTGCGGTGCAGCAGCTGCCCTGCTTCTCTCTCTGGTAGAAGCACTTTTGTCATGATTTTTTAGTTTTCTTTCCCTACCTTCTTTTCTCTAACTCTAAACCCTTCTAATATATATCTCAAATAGCTCCCAGAATGTCCCATTTCTGAGAGTGATTCTTGCAGATCTTGTGTACAGGATTTTCTTCCAGGCTTTGTGAAGTCCTCTTTGTTAGAATGAAATGCAGAAGAGCCAGATGGTTTGGCTGGAGTCCAGTTACCTAAGAAACGTAGCACCAGGACCCTATCAGAAGCTATTTCCTCTAAAGATCAGGCTCAGCCTGCTTTGTTCTGATAACCAGCTTAGAGTCAACATTGAGCTGTCAATACCTATTTTTTCCCCCATAATTAATCTACAAGGTTCAGCCTGGAATCAATATAGATGACCTCGTGGCTCTTTATTTTTGTTCATTCCTCAAATAATGTTTCTCCACATGACTCTTCCTTCAGAGGTGTGTTGAATCATGCATGCTTTTTTTCCCCCAGTAATGCTGTAGTGGAAACTTTTATGTTTTCTTGCCTTCTCTGGCCCAAAGTGTCCTCCTCTGTCCTAGGGACCCTGCTTTGGCAGGGGGTTGGACCCGTTTAGCTCTTGAGGTTCCTTCCAACCCCTGTGATTCTGTGCTTCTGTGAAAGTGTCTGGGTTATCTGTATGTGTGGGGAAGCTGGATAAGCTCTGGTATCTCCTTGGACTGTGGTGCCTTTGGAGCTCCTGTAGCTCCTACAGTTGTTCTTCCCTTCAGAGATGGATGGATGGACGGATGGATGGATGATGAGGTGTGTGCTGCTTGGCCTTTATATCTGCTGTGTGCTTACATGCAAGTTTATATATAGAGAGATATGAAGCTGGGGAGGTTTATTTCCCAAGAAGGACTAAACCTCATAGTCAGGAGGACCCTGCTGTGAAGGAGCGTGGGTGTGTTGAGTCATTCGGTCCCTGTGAAGTGGGCTGGGCAGACCTCTCCGAGGCCATCCTGCTCTGGAAGATGCACTGGCCACTTTGCTGAGAGAAGCAGAATCTTCTGCTGGGAAAAGCTTTTGTTTGTTCCTTTTTCCTTAGCATGTTTGAGGTAATGTTAAATTTTCAATCTCTGTTTGGATGTGAATTGAAATCTGAGGTTGTTCTTCAGCAGAAAATGTAAGGGGCTGTTTGGGTTAATTCAGTGGAGTTGTTCTTGCTTTGGTTCAAATAGTTCTCATGTTCTCTTCTGTTGGATTGGAGGATTCTACATTTCAAACCAGATTTTTTATTTAGAAAATGTTCACTTAAAATTAAATTTAAAGTGGGGGAAAAAAATAAGGCGATGCTGGAACATCCCTCTTCATCTCAGAGGGGCAAAGAAAGATGCATGATTGGGATCCCATGGGATCTCATGTGACAAGCAAAAATTTATTCTGGAGGCAGTACCCATCAGCATCCTTCTGACATGGAGGATCTGATTTAGCACTTGCTCAGTATCCTGCTTCACAGAATCACAGGATCAGAGGGGTGGGAAGGGCCCTCAAGAGCTCATGGGGTCCAACCCCCTGCCAAAGCAGCTCCCCAGCTCATATTGCACAGGGCGGCGTCCAGACGGGGCTGGAATCTCTCCAGAGATGGAGACTCCACACCCCCTGGGCAGCCTGTCCCAGGGCTCCCTCACCCTCACTGGGGAAAAGTTCTTCCTATGCTCTAACTTGCAGCCAGTGCCCCTTGTCCTGTCCCCACAGACACTGAAAAGGGGCTGGCCATTTCCCCCTGCAGCCCATACTTAAGCTATTGATAAACATTAATAAGGTCCCCCCTTAGTCTTCTTTTCTCCAGGCTGAACAGTCCCAGCTCGCTCAAGTTGCTCATTCAAGCTGGGTGCTCTGGTGTATCCCTTGGGTTTTGGTGGTGACATAAGAGCAGTTTCTTCTTTCCACACAAGGCTCCGACTGTGAGTTGTAAGGCTGGGTAGAGATCTGGCCCCGCTGACTTCTGCTGCGTGACCTTGTCATTGGCAGAGCTTTAACTCTAAGGCGTCTTTCTCTCCTTTGTGTCTGGATGTCACCAGGCCTTTCCCCACCCCAGCCCAGCTACAGTTGCTCTTGCACAATCGCTTTGCTGAAATAGCCTATCAAAATAACCCAGTGAAATCAGACGCTCCCTCTGCAGATGTGAAGTTTATTGTCCGCTCGTGCCTTTGGGCTGAAGTTAGGATCTGGGCTTTTCAAAGCCCTCCTCCTCCTCTTCCTCCTCCTCCTCCTGGCTACGTGGGAGTTTCCCCTAAAGATGTGGAATGTTTGCTGCATACCAATGGCAAGACATTGTGCAGACGCCGGGCTCACAACACCTACAATTTCTGAACCGCATGCGGCCTGTGTGGATTTCCTTGTGCTGAATCCACATGGAAACACAAACACATGTGGCATTTTTGTTGCTTTTCTAGGAAATCACTGAGCACAGCCCTGCAAAATAATACTTCCTAGTGTTAGATCCACTGCGTGGGGCTGGGGGGGAGGTACTGCCTTTGTGTCCCGGCCTGTTGAAGCCACATGCCGAGGCTCATGAGTCATTCACCCCAGTGTCTGGCTTTCCAGGAAGGCAGATCCCAATTTTAGAATCTATCAGGGACTGAAGAGAGCCATGGGGAAATAATAAAGGAAAGGTCATGGAATGTTATCAGAGCTGGAGGTTTCCAATGGGGATCACGCCAGGAAATGCACGATTAGAAAGAGGAGAAACTGGGCTGTGTCAAGACAGCTGGAATGAAGCCAGGGGGATGTGAAGTGGCTTCAGCCTGCTGCAAGGAAGGGCAAAGTGAGCTGGCAAGGTGTGAGAGGAGGGGAATTTGGGGAAAAAACGTGAGAAATTAACAGCCGGAGTCTTGGTATGTGTGTGTTCGATGGCACTGTACAGCTACCGGCTGTTCAGTCTTCGCTTGGTGGGTGTGGAGGAAAGGGCCATCTCTCTTGACTCAGTTGCTGCCAAGGGAGTATCAGCATGTGTTGATGTTTCTCAGAGCTTCCTGATCCATGGTCAGGATCTCTCAGGTTGGTACCCTGCATGGTCCTTGAGGGGGAGGTGTGTGAGTGGAAGGCCAGGAGCAGCAGGACAGATTGTTGATGCAAGGGGATCTTCCCTCCGCATCGGTACCATCAGCCTTCTGCCTTTCTGATGAGGGAGATGGCTTCTCTTTCCCACTTACAATCAATGGGGCTTTAAAAAACCCCAAACAGTTATCAGGGAAGCAAAACTCCTTCAGTTTCCTTGGTGTGTATGACAAGAACAAGAACGCTTCAGTGTCCTACCCCACCTGTGTTGTCCCCTCAGTTGGTTGGTTACTTGCGTAATTCTTTCTTTGGATATATTGAGCAAAATCATGCAGTGCTACCAGCAGCTGCAGGACTCCACCCCAGGGATGGCTCCATTTCAGTGGTGAAATCACACTGGAATGTGCTTCTTATCTAAACGTTAACCCCACTTAACCTGAGAAAAACCCACCAAAACCACTCCAAGTTTGTCCTTTTTGAGAACTAGCCTGCTTTTCTGTGACAGAGGGAGGAAGCTGTTCTGTTTATGGCCGTGCTGACCCACCTCAGCTCTCAGACAGAGCTGGAGGGCTTAGCCACATTCATATTGGTTTGAAGACATGTAAGTGGAAGAGATAGATGCTATTTACTTCCCTTCTCAAAACCTCCACTTCTGAAAAGCTTTCTGAAGACACAAGACTTTGTATGATTAATGTCTTGGTCATGCAAGCAGTGAGGGGCCTTCCATAGCCCTTTCTATTCTATAGCCTTTGCAGCTTCAGGATAGGCCTTGTTGCGTCTCCTTTTCTTCCTTGGTGTGCCCATAGCCTCCTTTGCTTTGCATTCACTTTCAGCCCTTGTATGGTGTCTCCTGTAGCCTCTGTTGTTGCATGCACAGAGATGCTTCCTCACCAGAAACCTAAAAAAGCCCAACTCCTCCTCAAGTGACTTCCTACTCAAAGCAGGAGTAATGCTCTACAGAGTTGGTACCTACAGCAGAATTGCAATCACCACCCTTAGTGACTTCAACGTGTTGATGACTTGTGCAGCAAGACTTTAGTAATATTGCCATGTTGTGACATTTTCTATGAGCAAGCAGTTGACTCATGGCTTGTGATACCCCTAAAAAGCATCCCTGTGTGTTCCTCGGGGTAACCAATGCAGTGATGTTCCCAGATGGATCTCGGGGCTTGGCTGTTTGGGCGTAAGTATTTCACTGGCAGTTACCAGGTGGGGTTGCTTCATAGTGATATCACCAGGGAAGAATGTGAGAGATCACTCCCAAGAGGCCCACTGATTGTTTTGGTCCTGGTGGTCACCTCGCCTGTGGTTGCCTTCTATCCTTTGTTCCCGTTGTTGTTAAGAGCAACTGTCAATTGCCAGACCAGCACATCACTGGTTTGCAAAAGTAAATGAACAGTCTGGCAGCAAGTGGGTCAGTTTCTGCACCTGGTTTGACTTCAGCTCCATTTCCCGTAACCTGTGGTCATGACAAAGTGCTGACACTGCTGATGGCTCTGGGACCTACAACTCCAGTAATTTCTGTTGAATAACTTTAAAAACCATTCTTGCTTCTTTTGGTCATTGGATTCTCTTTTTTTTTTTCCCTTCCTGGCACTGCCCTTCTGGAAACACCAGCTGTTGGGCCTGCTGATGAAGCTTTCATCCAGCATTTGCATCTGGCTTGAGAATGGGCTGGAGTCAGAGTTGAAGGATTCCAAGCTCCTTGGTATGGTCACGAACAATTGATAGTATCCAGAAAGACACAGGGGATGTTGGTGTGCTAAGTTTTCCCTGTTCTCAGCAAAAAGGAGCACAGGAAGAGCCTAATAAGGAGATGAAGGGAGAAGCAAAAAATACCACATGAATTTGGGCTTGAATTGGTGGCATACATTTTTCCAGTGAGCTGTTCACTTTGTTAACAAACTAGACCTGAGCCTTGAACGGGGTGCATAGTCTAACCAGAACTCTGTGGGAGTTAGCCACTTCAACACTGGGGAGCTAATACCTTACTAAATTGCACCATCTGATTAGGTGACAGCTACAATTTATTCCCGGGGAAATCCATTTAATTAGTTGGAAGGAGTCAGGATGTTTGATCTTTGGAGAAAGATGCTTCTGAGTGCTAGGAAATGTGAACTCAGGAGAGGGGTTTTGCTAGGTGCTCACAATACATCACTTCAACTTGTAAAACATCATCACCCTGTTCAGTTCTCTTCTGAGTCTTTGAATGTATTGAGTGCTCATTCCAGCAAGCATTTCAGGTTCACGTTTCATCTGCCTGTTGGATTTTTTATCCAGCTCCTTCAGTTGCCAGAAAACTTGGGAAGATGACCCCAGATCAGTTCAGAACTACCACGGCTCAGGGGGAACCTGCACATCAGCTCTTGTTTAAGATCAGTGGTAAGACCGTGGTCATGGACTCTGTGTAGTGTGATTTCAGGGAGGGGGGGTTCCCTCTGCCGCTAGCGATGGCAGTGGTTGTGGAGGTCCATTTCTGCAGCTGGAGTTAGGTTCCTGAGGAGGTAGACAATCTGGCAATTCTTCTAAATTCCCCTCCTTTCTGCACCCAGCGCTCGCTCTCTGTTCCTGCCAGAGCAGCCAGCGCTCGTTCTGCACTGGGGAAACAGGGATTCGATCCACAGGAGGAGGCTTCCATCCCAAAGGGTGTGTGCGGCTTCCACGTGCACAGCAGTGTCTGGATGCAGCACAAAACCTGATTTCAGGAAACCCAGGGCAAGGGTTGTACCTAGAAAGGTGTTTTCATTTGTAGGCTGCTGCCTCTGAGACACCTCTCCTGCCTCCCCTGCAGCGCTGCCATGGGTGCGATGCAGAAATGCCTCGCACCCATGGCATTTACCATGGCATTTACTTACCTTGCACTCTTAGAATTCTGATTGAAATTCAGTGGTTTACTTGCTAATTCACCTTTCAATACCTGGAGAAGGGAAACTCTCCCACTATCTGTTCCATGGGCATAGGGTAACAGATTTTAGTGTCACTACCTCATAACAAAACCTCACAGAAACCACCTAACCCACCGGTCAGTGGGTGGGGGCTGAGATGGTTTTGGGGTAGAGAGTGGCCCCGAGTTTATCTGTCACCAAGCAATTCAAAATGCCCTTGCTCAGAGAGGGGGTGGGTGCCCCATCCCTGGGGGTGTTCAAGTCCAGGTTGGATGGGGCCCTGGGCCTGGAGGTTGGTGGCCCTGCCTGTGGCAGGGGGTTGGAGCTCTATGATCCTTGGGGTCCCTTCCAACCCAGACCAGTCTGTGATTCTAGGCTTTCCTCTTCCATATAAAGTTTCAGCCCTTCAGTCACCTCTTCATCATGTTAAATCAAAGAATCACAAGGTTGGAAAAGACCTTTGGGGATCATCAAGTCCAACCATTCTCATCCTAAAGTAAACCATATCTCTAAGTACCTCATCTACCCTTTTTTTTGAACACATCCAGGGAAGGTGACTCAGCCCCTCCCTGGGCAGCCTGTTCCAGGCCCTGACAACTCTGAAATATTCTTCCTTTGTCTGGAAAGTAGCTCCTTGAGGATCTCTGGGGGGAAAGGCAGGGACAACTAACAACAGTGTTAAACCTGACCTTCAGTGCGCGTGCCTGAGTCCGCCTTCCCCAACGTGCTGCATAAATTAACATTCTGGCAATAATACTGAGCCTGTGGAATTTTCTGTTTGACCAGAAACACTTGAGAAAATGTCATGATATTTGATTTCATCTTTGTCTATTTTTTGCTCCTGCTGAGTGAAGCTCCTTGGGCTCTGGAGACCCAGAGCAAATAAAGGGGCACTGTCCCCAGGCCTGTGCCCCCGGCCATGCAGGAGGTGTTGGGTGTTGCCTTTGAAGCCTGGCTGAGGTTCCCTAATGGCTGCTAATCCTCCTTGACTGTGTCCTGTGCCAGGCAAGGTCCCACCTCAGATGTTGCTGCTTGCTTCACATAAGGCTCGGAAATGTGTAGGAGGAGGCTCCACACCAGGCTGGGGTGGCTTGAAGGAGTGGCTACATCTGCTAAAGTCGCCTTGCTGAAACAGTGAAAAATTGAAAGTACATTCAAGCAAACTGCCCTGAGGGAGGAGGTGCTCCTGCCCAAAGGGGCTTTAGGATGAGAAGCCCCACATCATAGGGAGCAGAGAAACAGGACGGGAATCAACCTTTCAAAAGGGCAGATGCTGGTGGGACAAGGGGCATGGATTGAAGCTGAAGGAGGGAAGGTTTAAATTGGATATTAGGAGGAAGTTCTTTGCAGAGAGAGTGGTGAGGGGCTGGAACAGGCTGCCCAGAGAGGGGGTGGGTGCCCCATCCCTGGGGGTGTTCAAGGCCAGGTTGGATGGGGCTCTGGGCAACCTTGTGTAGCTCCAGGCCTGGAGGTTGGTGTGGCAGGGGTGTTGGAGCTCTGTGATCCTTGGGGTCCCTTCCAACCCAGACCAGTCTGGGATTCTATGAGAGGCAGCAGGGAAGGTTTAGAAAATTTTAAGTGTGGGCTGAGCAGATCTGCTGCTGGAGATTGTTGCAGCTCCACTGGAAGCTGTGAGAATTCATCCCGGATGGAGACATGGCCTTGAGTGTTGCTGATAAAAGGAATGGCTTCCCAGGAGAAAGGATGGAAAACCTTAACCTGGAGAGATGGCCTGACCCATCGCTATGGTAATGAATCCCCAAAATAAAAAGTCTGGGAAGTCAGTGAACCCTTTCTTCACAATCATCCTTCCTGTTCCTCACGGCTGTTGAAGACTGCGCCCTTCCCAAGTCCAGTGCTGCTCCCATGGTTGTGACCCTGTGGGAAGCCTGTCCCGGTAAGGCGTTATGCCTTAGTCTTGCAACTGCTCCATTTGTGCCCATCCCATCGATTCCCTCTCCTCTTTCTCGAAGCGCTGGGATAGGAACAGGAGCAGGTTTGGGCAGTATATTTTCCCCTGAAGCCCTTGGGCTGTGCTGCAGGGCTGGGGAGCCCCTGTGAGCCCCTGTGCCCCCTCGTGCTGGGGCTGGTGTGCGGCAGGACGTGCAAGCCACATGGCTGCAGCCCCACATGTAAGGAAGGATGCGGTGCCTCAGCGCTGAAGCTGCGGCGTTGAAGGCAGCGTGGGCTGACGAGCACAAGGGGTTATATGTCGTTTGTTTGCCCTGCCTACAGCTCCTCACCCAGGGGTCCCAGGCACGACACCCAGACCCCGCTGGCTCACCTCCCCCAAAGGGAAACTGTGGTTTCCAAAGGGCCTGGCAAAGAGGAAAGGGATGGGGTGGGGAGAGGGGGAGGAATATGGGGCCGCAGAGAAGGGCCATCCAGGGAACGAGTAAGGAAGCTGGCAGAGCAAGGGGGAGTTCCTGACAAAAAGCCTCTAGTGGGGGGCTCCTGGAGCAGCGTGGTGATGTTGCCTGGGCACCCCTGAGCCCAGAGGCCGGCTGGGAAAAGCAGCTGTGTAGGCAAGGGCTGGCTTGTGATTCCTGGTGACAGCGCTGCAGAGATGTTCAGGACCTGCAGAGGAACCTGGAGGAGAAGTTTGGGATGGCCTGTGGTGATACAGGCTGGGTGGGCATACACATAGGTGGCTGTCATTTTATGCACAGCTTTAGAGGGGACAGCCAAGCGGGGCAGAGGGTCTGCTCCCCTGAAAGCATTGCAGAAAGGCATTTGCAGCCCATCTGGTTTTGCTTCAGGAGGAACCTGTGCTGGTGCCTCCAGTGCAGACTGAGCTGGAGAGCCTGCAGATGGGTGCTGTGGGGTCACCAGGCCTCTGGACAGCATGTGTCCCGACGGGTGTCACAACCGGCACTCAGAGAGCTTGACAAGCTCACAATGTTCAGACCAAATGTAGAGGTGGTCACGCCAGTAAATCCTCACTCTAAGTTCTAAGTAGCTGGATTTTTGCAGAACACTTACTCCTCTTGGCCGCAGTTGTTGGACCTGAAGTTGAGACGTGAGTTGAAACCCATGCAGGGAAGATGCTGGCCTTTGTTAAACGTGATAAACATGAGATCTGTTGTTGTAACCAATCAGTTAATGGAAATCATTGTGGTAGAAACCCCAGTGAGTCACTAGGAGCTTATTGTCCCCGAGTGAGACCTCTTGGTGGTCCTGGGCCTTTCCGACAATGGATGTGATGTGGGCTCCTTTGGTTTCTCAATGTGATTTTCATGGATTCTGCACGTCTCTGGGATTAATCCCAATGTGGAAGCAGAGCAGGACTGATCAGAGCTCATTAATGTTTTAGGAAGAGCTGCCAAAGAGGAAAACCAGTTGTGAGCTTGCTGGGTGAATGGCAGGAGCTGCTTTCAGCTCTCTTTTCAGCTGCTTTCGGCTCCAGTATCAGCGCTGCGCCGCTGTGTCTGCTGGCCAACAAGTGGCACCTGCGCCCTGCCTGGGGAAAGCCTCGTTAGCCCCTTCCCTGCCTGGGGAAAGCCTCCTTAGCACAGTCTGCTTCAGTCAGTTTGCACCCACAGCTTGAGTGGCCAAGACTTCTGAGCCTCTGAAGAGACGCTGGCTGAAGGCACGTGTGTGTGGGGCAAGCTCGCTGGGCAGCCCCCAAAACCTGTCCCCAGAGATTCACTCCTCATCCCCGAGAGATACTGTGGGATGTTATGATCCTGCCCAAGGTTTCTGTTGAAGCTGCCCTAGCAAAGATGTGGTTTCTGGGAAGCCAGGGTTCCCTTGTGTCATGAGGCAGCACCCACCTTGCTGCCTGGGAGCTGGGATAGCCTTGGAACTGGCTGGGAAATGAGGGGTGGCCCTCCAGGATGTGCCTTACAGCACCTTACAGCGTGTCAGAAACAATAACTTGCTTGGCCGTTGTTTTGGGGGGTTGTAGAAGCCATAGGGTGTGTGTCTTACCACTGATCTTAAACAAGAGCTGATGTGCAGGTTCCCCCTGAGCCGTGGTAGTTCTGAACTGATCTGGGGTCATCTTCCCAAGTTTTCTGGCAACTGAAGGAGCTGGATAAAAAATCCAACAGGCAGATGAAACGTGAACCTGAAATGCTTGCTGGAATGAGCACTCAATACATTCAAAGACTCAGAAGAGAACTGAACAGGGTGATGTGTGTTTCTGGATGGGAATTTGAAGTTCCATGCCTACAACAACGTGTACAAAACCTGTTGGTCTGGTGCAACATGAAACTTACCACAGCCTTAAAAGCCAAGTCTGTGACCGCTTTCCCCAAGGGGCAGGAACATGTGTGTGTAAATTGGGAGACTTGAGATTAGTGGGGTCTCCAAAAAGACATTTTGGGCTTCTTTTTTGCCATTTAATTAACACATTTGAGCCTGAACTCATCATCATTTGGGGGTTGGACCCGATGATCTCTCGAGGTCCCTTCCAACCCCTGTGATTCTGTGATCATACCATTCCATTCCTGCCAAGGAAGCAGAGACATGCTTGGCAGGGGTGTCCCCTTCTACATCTCTGTCTATGTGTGTGTGTGACACTTAGCAGCCACTGCCCATCAGCAGTTGTGTTTTGACACCCTGTCTGACAGTGGCCATCCAGGCTGTGCAGAGCACTCTGGGGAAGACAGCCCTGCTCCAGAGGGACTCTGCTCTGACCAGGCAGGTTGACCAGTGAGATGTGAATTTCTTTTTCCTTTTCCTCCACAGAATCCCAAATTGTGGGGCTGGCTGGGAGCACACAGCAACAGCAGCGTGAGCCCAGGAAGGGAAACATGGATCTCCCAAGTACCAGGTCAGCAGGTCCCTCAAGAATCACTGGTGCTGCTCAGGTCGCTGCATGGTGCTCGACTCTTCTGTTCCTCAAGTGGAGCCTGTGCTTGCTGTGGCCAGTGGAGAAACCCCCAGTGTTTTGGACGTGAGTTGCTCAGCCATGCTTTTCTTCTCAGTGTTTCCTTCTGGGTAGCTCTGGATATCTAGGCCTTCTGGTCTGTGATGTTGAATTTCAGCTTTAAAAGATTATTTGAAATCTCTGACTTTTTTCTACAAATTAACTCTGAAACGGTTTGTACAAAGAGGCGATGGATGGCTCTGAGAGGGGGTTAAGAATTACTCACTGCCACAAATAACATCCAGGAAATGAGTGAAATTTGGGCATAGCTCTGTGTGCAAAGTCAGAAATAACTAGTTAATGAAACCTTGCTGACCTCGGGAAAAGAATGTGAATTCAACTTGGTAACTTCATTTTTGGGGATGGGTCTGAACCCAATTTTGGATTCTGTCTGAACCGAGCCTTGCTGAAGTTTGCACCATTGCTGTTCTTGGTGCAGCAGAATTGGTAGCAGGTGGCCTCTGTGTGCAGACAGGTCTCCTGGTTGGATGTAGCTTCAAACCCGTTTGTGCATCCAAGGGTACCGTTCTCATGGGGATGCTGCTAGCTACCCTGGCACTGCTTCTCTCCTGGGTTTGGTACAAGCTTTGCCCCCCACTGCTGGGTCAGAGCACTTTTTCTCATAGCGATTTTCTTATTGTTGGAGTAGTTATTCACCCACCATGGAAATATCTGTGTATGAGTCAGGACTGAAGCCTCTGGGAAGAGGGGGAAGAGACACATGCATCAGACCACAAGCAACCCTGGTCTGTATGTGCTGTAGGTGGTAACGCTCTGTGTTTGCATGGTGCTGGGTAATCGCAACCAGTTTTGTTTCACAGGGGTGTCTCTCCCCTACTAACATGCCCCTTGCCACAGAAAATCCATGCTTTATACCCAAAACCAGAATTTTTTTAATCTTTTATGGACTATGGTGTAAAAATGCCCTAATGGGAAGTGAAGTGAAGCTTCCCCCCTGCACCGTACGGTACCGGCAGCGCTGAGGACGGAGAGTGTCTGCAGGGTCAGCTCTGCTCAGAGCACTAGATGGCTCGGCCGTGGGGGCTGCACACCTTGGGAGTGGCAGTGGCTCAGTCCTTCAGGACACTCGGTCCCTCGAGGTTGTTTGGCAGCAGCAGCATTAAAAATATATTTCTGAAAGTTGTGTGTGAAAGTGCTGAAAGACCCAGGAGCTGCTAGACAGAGGGGTACGGAGCAGAGGAACCCCGAGGCTCCGGTTTCACATCAGGCCTGTGCAGCCAATAGCTCCTGCTGCACCCTGTGTTTGGGGTGTGCTCTGTAGACAACTGTTGTGTGCAGGGAATCGTGAGGGTCTGGTGAACTATCTAGGGGTGAGAAATCCCCCCCATGCTGGGCAATGCAATATCATAGGCTTTGTGTGGTAGGAGGGAATTCAGTAACACTGGAAACCCAGAAAGCGATGGTGGGAAGGAGCCCCTGCAGATCCAACGGTAGGGCCCATTCACTTGTTCAGGACTGATGCTGCTGAGAAGACTCTGGAGCCTGGGAGCAAGGCCAGAGGCTCTGTGCCAAGGTCTCTAAATTCGGGTGCTATGTTTTCTGCTGGAAAGCCACAAGCCTGTCCTTGAGGCACCTACAGCAGCCGGTGGGAGGGAGCAGAGGGCATGAAGGGCTTGCATGGCAGTACATCGCTGGGCTCCGCCGTGGCCTTGGTGTGACCTGGTGGCAGGAACTGAGGGTCTCTCGCCAGCCCCTTCCCCAGAAAGCACTACCTGTCTGGCTCACAAATGCTCTTCACCACCCAGTAATGAGGCAGATGGCAGGGGGGTGTAGGAGGAGCTGCTGGTAGAAGTCCCTACTGAGAGCAGTATCAACTACTGCTCTTGGGATGATGTGTCGGTGATGACCCGCCATAGTGTCTGGGTAGCACCATGCACCGCGGAGATGTGATCCACGTCCCGGCCTCCTGCAGCGATGGCATAAATAACAGTGATTGAACGGGCAGTTACTGTGCTGAGTGGTCCAAGGGCCCCTTATCGCTGCAGATGAATGGAGTCTTACAGATGACAATTCATAAATCCAGAGTTATTTACTGCATGCAGCGTGTGCCAAGCAGGAAATCTTATTTTCATTTACCCAAAGTTAACTTCTTTTTAGAAACAATACCGCTGCCCAGGAGCCTTTGGGAAGATGTATCAGTTTGTGAACGTGGGGCTAATGGATGGTTTGGATGGGTTCCAAGACATGGGGAAATCAGTTGTGCCCGTTCTGGCTGAGCTTGGAAAAAATGTGCTCAGTAACACTATCCAGAGGCTAGTAGGAAGGTGAAGCTACAGACACACAGGAAGAAAACACCCTGTCGCACTGTGCGTTACTTACTTCTGGTCTGGGCTATGTGACCAGGCCAGAGAGGTGCTGGGTGGGAAGCTGGAGGGGTTATTGTGTTGAGCAGGGCACCCTCCCAGCAGCGTGTGGTGTTTCAAATCCGTGTAATGCTTTGATGCCACAAGTCAGAGGGGGGTTGGAGACTTCAGGCTTAAGGACAGAGAAGCATGTTCCCACGTGTAAGTTTTATGGGTAGAAAAGCATTTCCCTTGACTGCCAGATTGCTCCTGTTTGAGTTGAGGGCAGTACTCCTCTGCTGCAGTAGGAAAGGACAGTGACTTCTATATGCAAATAGTTCCATCTAGAAACCAGATAAATATAGAGATTTAAAAATTTCAAGGTCCTGGTTTTAGATCTGTCGCACCAGTAAATTGCCATGAAACCAGAGCAAGGCTCTGCCTGCACCCATGGTGCCTGCAGATTGCAGGGAAGTACTTTGAGCTCTGTTCTCTGACCTAATATCCTTTGCAAGGTCTGTTTCACTCTGTCTGGGAAATGCAGTTCGTTGGGAGCATGGCTGCTTTGCTTTATGGAGCTAAATGGATTGAGCGTAGCTGGCTGCCCGATGGGCTCCTCAGGCGTAACGGGGTCTTCTGACAACACCCAAAAGCAGTGAGAGAATCATAGAATCATAGAATGGTCTGAGTTGGAAGGGACCCCAAGGATCACAGAGCTCCAACCCCCCACCACAGGCAGGGCCACCAAACCCACTTGTGTTTTGTACACCTGTGGATAAAGCAGGACATGGTGAACCCGTTTCATTCCCAACAGGAATGCAGCCCTGGAACATATTGCTTGCTGTGTGGCTTGCTTCTTTTTCTTCTCTCTAAAAGCCAGGAGTGTGAGATTTCTCTCTGCACTTGGGAAACATGTGTCACAGATGAGACATCCCACCAGCTAATGTCACTAGTCCTCATGTCAAACTGGACTCTTGCAGGCTGTCCTTGCAGTAGTCCATAGGACTTCGCATGGTGGCTGATGAAGTGCCAAGTGAACTGGTGTCTCTTTCAAAGCCAGGCTCACAGAACATGGCAGAAGGGTGCATTGTTTCAGAAGCATGTCTTCTGCACCCTGTGAGCCCTCCACGAGTTTGGGTAGGATTTGCTCAGTAGTTCTAACTGGGGAAAAAATGGGTGCATGATGGTTTGAAGATGGACATACCTGGATTGTATTTGGTCTTTCAGCGATCTCGTTCAAGGAATGAAACTTGCAGGTCTTGTTCCTTTTACTGCTGGAAAGAGTTTAAGCTTGAGTCTGGTTTTGCTTCGTATTTGTGGGGATCTGTGGGTTGAAGACCCCAAGAGACCACTTCCTTCTACAGCCATAGTGATCTGATCTTTCTGAATATGTTTTCTTTCCTGTTCTTTATGTACCGGCCTTCAAATGCTTCAGTCCCTCAGTAGTTTGCTGCTCAGGTTTCTATAGTGTTATATATCATAATCCTTTCTGTACTGACATTGAAACCTCTCTTGTTTCAAGTATAATCAAGTGTGAATTACAGCCCAGAAGCACATGAGTAGATGTTTTATCTAGAAAGAGGCAATCACTGATACACCACAAGCAGCAAAGTAGACTTGCATCAGCAGAGTTCCCTGTGCTACAGCTACTAATGGTCCCACTACAGATCCAAGTGGATCAGAGACCAAGTTCGGTAGATGTTCAGGATGTTAACGGAGGTACTGATGGGCGTATGGTGAGCAGGAAGGATGAATGATCTTACCCAAACCCACCCAGAAGCCCTGCCAGTTTGGGCTGTTGTGCAGCCCTGTCCTATGGGGTGGAGTTTCTTGTCTAACTTGGAGACGTAGCTGAAGGTAAAAATCTGACCCAGAGACACTATTCAAACTTGCACAGCGTCTCATTTGTCCTGGGAAAAAGAAATCAGCTCCTAAGGAAGGTGTGAATGGCTGAGCCTGAGCTTGTTCTCCCTGATGGGTCCTGACACCTCGGAGGCACATCCTGGAGGTCCACTCTGCCAGAACATTGCTGCTGGGCAGCCTTGCCCAAGGGACTTCCACCTGTCAGACAGTACAAATGCCTTTTCCCTGGGCCAACAATTTCTGAGAATTCATCACTGTGGTCCTTAGAGTGGTTTTCACCCCTTCCAGTGTGGATTTGCAGTCATTGTTTCAAATGAGCTCAGTCCTGAGTCTGAGTCATGTAGGATTTCTTCAGAGTGCTGGTGTCCCAGGGGCCTGACAGGCGTGGGGCGTCTCTCGGGGCTCAGTGCAAGGGATTTCTCTTTCCATGTTCCTGCTGTTGTGCGTGCTGAAAGTTGTGTCCCGAGGCCACACACTCAGCTCACACACACACACCTCACTGCAGGCACTGCCCCCACAAGTGCTGAATCAGCAGGGTTCTTCCAGAAGTGACTGTAGTGAGGAAGGATGGAGCCCTGTGTCCAGAGCTGGGGCCCCAACACAAGAAAGATGTGGGACTGTTGGAGAGGGGTCAGAGGAGCCACGGAGATGATCAGAGGGCTGGAGCAGCTCCCCTACAAAGAGAGGCTGAGGGAGCTGGACTGGTTCAGCCTGGAGAAGAGAAGACTGTGGAGGGACCTCATTGCAGCCTTCCAGTCCCTGAAGGGAGCAGAGGAACAGGAGGGGAATCAGCTTGTTCAAAGGGCAGATAATGGCAGGACAAGGGGGATGGAGTGAAGCTAAAGGAGGGAAGGTTTAGATGAGATATTAGGGGGAAGTTCTTCCCAGAGAGAGTGGGTGAGGGGCTGGAACAGGCTGCTCAGAGAGCAACCCCGTCCCTGGGGGTGTTCAAGGCCAGGTTGGCTGGGGCCCTGGGCAACCTTGTGTAGCTCCAGGCCTGGAGGTTGGTGTCCCTGCCTGTGGCAGGGGGGTTGGAGCTCTGTGATCCTTGGGGTCCCTTCCAACCCAGACCAGTCTGGGATTCTATGATAGGTCGATGAGGAATGTGTCGTTCCCCCTTTATGGGTGGCAAAAGGAGGGGAGTACCTGTCATGTTAGAGATGTGCTCGGCTGTCTTAGTGGAAATCATTCAAAGGCCGATGCTGTGCATTACACCAATTAAAAAGTGTATCTACCACTCCAGCTTGGCCTCGTGCCAAGCAGGAGAAGAGCTGTAGCAGCAGAGTCAGCCGGAATGCCATACAGGCAGGCGAGGTTGTGCCGCATGACTTGAACCTCTGTTGGAGGAGCACCCGTTCCAGCTCAAACGCCCAAAACGCCATTCCCAACCCATGCAGGAAGGTGAGGGCAACACTGTTGTCCTAACCCCCTCTTCCTTTCCCTGCCAGCTGATGAGTTTCACTGGGCTCCATTTTCACACCAAAGTAAATTAAAGCTAAAGAAAACACAACAGCGGGGAAAAGTCCCGTCATCTCGCAGCATGGATCCCCTGCAGAGAGATATTTTTGACAATTCTGTTCCTTTATTTCCTAATTAGAAATAATTATATGTTTTTTGGGTCAAGACGACCGTCTTTGCTGTGAAATATTAGGCAGATTTTGACAGTGTAACTAAAAATAGGCATGTGCACACACGTGTGTTCATGTGCACATGCACTAGCAGGGGTAAACCTGCAATGCTCTTTGCTTAATTATGAACATATTTTCTTTGGAGGGGGAGGGGAAAAGTGCCTTTGCCTCCAGTTAGTTGTTTTTCAAATAAATAGAGAGAAGGAGTTTTCTGAAGAACAGATGGTTTGGAATGAGGAATAGAAATATTTTCAGTCGAAGAGGGGCTGGGTGATGTAATAAGCCACAGGAACAAAGTTCAGTTATTTTATGCTCTCATCCAGACCTCAGAGCAAAAATGCCTCTGTTGTTAATTTCAGCTTCATCTGCCTTTGGAGGCTGTCTCTGTCTTTAAATGCTATTATAATGCATGCAGAGCTAAACTGAGCACACAGAGATTGAGCAATGAGGGAAGAATATATTTGTCAGCACTTGGAAGCATTGGGGTAGTGTTTGCGATGCAGATGATAGGCCAGATACGCAGTTGATTATTCTGGAGGGAAAGGGCTGTACCTCGAATAACCTCAGTGGAGGTCCTCAACCTTTGTGTCTGCCTGAAGCGAGCATGGCATCTGGTGGCAGATCCTTCCAGAAGTATGGCTAGCTCTCATGCTCGTGACTGAACTCTTTCCTGCCCCACTTCCATGCATAGCTTCTACTGGTGAGGGCTCCTGTCCCCATCTTGGGCTGTTAGGGACTTCTTCATGCTTCCAGGAGCAAACCAGGGAGAAGCAGACATGGTGCCCACTCTGCCAGGCCAGCTATTTTGGTCACGTTGGTTGTTACTATTGTACCCTTTGAAACAGCTGCTGATGAAATGCTTGTTGTCATCCTGACTGTTTGGGCAGGATTAAGTGCCAACAAACTTGGGTTGCATGCCATCAGGCATGTGAGGACCTTGTACCAGGCTAAGGCAGAAGGAAGAGGAGGAGGGAACGATGGGGACTCTGCTCGGGAACTCAGTGCAACTTGGTATCTCCAGTGATGGAGAGTGACCATGAGGGTTAAAATGATGGTAACTGGAGCCACTGGTGATGGTCACTTTACACACAAGCTGGTCAGGCAGCAGCTCCTGAGGGAACGTGGGCAGGCTTTGCTTCCTTTAGCTCAGGGCGCAGAGCTGGGACGTAGCACTGAAGTGCTGGGGTCCCAGAGCTGGCTCAGCAGAGCGTGATAGCGGAACGGTTGGGGAAGGATGCTGTAGGAAGGGCAGAAAGTCTTGCAGTGGGTCCAGGCACTGAGATTTTGCCTGTCACTGATGTGTGTGTGGAGAAAGTGTGAGGCAGTCACCTGGTGGCTCTGATGAACTGGTGGAGAAAACAAGGAGGATAAGGAATGCTGCAAAGGATGACAGGGAAACCTGTGCTTGAACCATGGGATTCATAGGTGGCTGAAGCAGAAGCATTCTCTCTGCCTCTACAGAGCTGCTTTTCAGGACTCTGCTAACTCGTATTTCAGTCGGAACAACATCCATGCTGTTTATTGCAGCACTGATCCAGTTGGTTCCAGCCCCTTGCATGGTGCTGTGCACCAGTCCTGGCCACGTTCTGGTTAAATCCCTTCAGAGACAACAACGTCGCCCGTGAATCAGCCAGAACAATGTATTTGCTAAGAGAAGCCTAATGGATGGTCTGGACAGTCTCCAAAAGTACAGCTCACCCTATCTGAACGGCCCGGAACATCTCAGTGCTTCAGAACAGACCCCAGAGCTGGGCATGGCTGCGAGCCGCAGGGAAAGCTGGCACACACAGACTGCTTTCTCCTTCCTCCGCTTTATCAGCACCTTGGGAAGACTTGACTCCTAGGAGGGAAGGATTTAGGAATCCAAATCGAAAGCTTTACCTTCTAAACTTGAAGGGTTAAGACCTAAAAAGCTTCTGAAAAGTATTGTGCCTCCTTACAGGCCCAGTGTGTCCTGGGCCCCTCCATGGCTTTGCTCATATTCGTTTGAATTGGTGTGTCCCCAAGGCTGAAGTGACTGTGAGCTCTGACAGAACCCAGTGCAGGGCAATTTGAGACACAGCTAAAGGGAGCTTCGGGTTAGTACAGGATGGTATTAGCTGCAGTTGTGAAAAAACCCACCCACAAACCCCCTTATTAAGTTCAGTAAAGATTAACCTTTTGAGGGGGTTTAAGGTGTGGTGTGTCAACCCTGACCAGCGCTGAAGCACCCACCTGGCCACTTGTTCACTCCCTCCTGCAGTGGGGTAGAGGAGAGGACTGGAAGAGCCAAAGCAAGAAAAACTCCTGGTTCAAAGTCAGTTTAATAAGTGAAGGGGAAAAAGAAGGGAAAGGGGTGGTGAGGCGGGTGGGTGGGACATGGACACATACACACACACACAGACGGACCCCCACGAGGTGGTGCAAAGGCAGTAATCCATCACCTTGCATCAGCAGGCTGATGCTCAGCCAGGCTCAGGAATGGCTGCCCTAGAAAGACACCCATCCTTTTGGTCCCACCTGTGTCCCCATCCAGCCTCTTGCCCCCTCCCAGCCTGCTCAAAGGGAGGGGGTGGGAGGGGGAGTACTGTGAAACACAAGCCACGTCTTCATGCTCTGCAGGCCCCGTTCAGCAGGAGCTGGGACACTGATGTGTTATCAACGCTGCTGAGGTCACAGATCTCAAACACAGCACCCTTGCAGGCTGCTGGGGGAGCAAATTAACTCCATCCCAGCCATATCCTGCATGCAGGGTTTTAGAAGGGAAAGGGCTTTGTCAGGTCTCTGTCTCTTGAAGTCATCAGGAGCTGAGGAGCTACATAATGCTTCCCACAAAGCCAGCAGGGAGATGCTGCAGGCCTGGACACAAAGCCACTTCCAACAATTCCAGCAGTGAGTTTTGTTTTGCAATAGTTCCCACAATATGTGGAACAAAAGAGGAGATCAAAAAATCAATGCATCAGCTCAGGAGATAAGAGGATGGAGCATGTTTGGGCTATGGCAGTGACATTTACTCCTGAAGGCCACAGTGGGTACTGTCTCCCAGGATCAGTGTTTGCACAGCTCTTCTACAGAGAGGTGCCGGCAGCTGACAGGAGGGTAGCAGCTTGTAAGGGGAGGGAGCCTGGTGTTTCCTGAGGTCCTTCAAGCGGGTTATTTGCCAGGGAGCCTGGTTTTCAGCTGGGAGGGTTAACTTTGGGAATGTTAATTTGCAGTGCTGTTTGAGGAGCTTGAACTGTCCCTTCCTGGCAACACAGCCTGAGTTTGCCTGGGTGATTGATGGGTTCGCAGCGGCACAGTATGTGAGCAGGCTGGACAGCAAGGCAACGTGGGGCTGTGGTTCCTTGACACGCTGCTGTTAGGAGAGGTCATGCTGTGCATGATGAGGGAGCTTGGAAATCCACTTGGCCAAAGGGCAGAGAATGTGTGCTGGCAGCCCAGGAGCCCAGCGTGTCCTGTGTTGCATCCCCAGCAGCCTGACCTGCAGGTTGGGAGAGGAGGTTTTCTGGTGAGACCCCCCTGCAGTACTGCGCCCAGCTCAGGGGTCCCCAAAGCAAGACAGATTGAAGGCTGGAAGAAAGCTCTTGAGGGGCTGTTTACCAGGGCAAGTAGTGATAGGATGAGGGTTAATGCCTTCAGTCTGAAGGAGGGGAGAATTAGACTAGATGTTAGGAAGAAATTCTTCCTAATTGTGAGGGTGGGGAGGCCCTGGCACAGGGTGCCCAGAGAAGCTGGGGCTTTCCCTGGATCCCTGGCAAGGCTCAAGGCCAAGTTGGATGGGGCTCTGGGCACCCTGGGCTGGGGATGGGGGGCTGGGGTGGTGTCCCTGCATGTGGCGGGGGGTGGGACTGGATGGGCTCTGAGGTCTGGGACTCTGTGCTGATCAGGCACTAGTGGCCACTTATTCTTGCACAGTTTTGTTAGAAAAATGCCAGGTGGGTACAAACGGAGCACAGTAGTGGTGGCTGCATGACAGTGCAGTAGGACAATGTACTCAAGTGGAAAGATCTCTACCCAGACATTGTAAGGGCTTTTGGAAAGCCAGGATGTGCGGGATGCGTCATGTGCTCCATCCTTTGGCTGCAGGTGGAAAAGACCCTCACGTGCTAAGTGCCAGTTCCCTGGAAGGAGGCAGGGTAGCATTGTCAGAGCACACACACAACCAGAAAACACATATGGGAGAAAGGCCAGGTATGTTGTATGAAGTCTTGAATAGCTGCCAAAAAGCTGATCCACGTATTTAATCACTCAGAGGAATCCCAGAGCCTGTGTGGTACAGTGAGGGTCCCTCGAGATGGAGGCATTACTATGTAATGTTCCTGTTTACTCCCACCGGTGCTTTATGTAACAATCCTGCTCTGCCCCTGACTGCCTGTCAGCTCTGAAATAACTTCCCTTCTGATGGATGTCTTCATGCTGAGGGGAACTGCAGGGATGTTCAGCATGAAATGGCCAGCAGCAAGAACAGGTACTCTCTGTGCTGTCTTCTAGAGGAGCGTGGAGGTTTGAAGGTGGGTGATGAAGATCCAGGCACTTGCGTGTGGCATTTATTTTTCCTGGCTATTTTGTTACCCGAATTAAGGATTATGAGAACAAGTCTTTTGCTTTGGGGGTGAGGGGGAGAGGGAGAGTCTGTGATCAGTCAGATGCTTCCAGGAGTGTTCGTGCTGAAGTACAAAGTAGAAATCCTGACATAATAGCCTTGGCTGCTCTCCTTACGTGGTGTTTCCTTGCTGTGTTGTATTCCCATTAAGTTGTGGGAGGCAAGGCTGTTTGTGCTAGGGAGATAATGCAAAGGCAAACGGCCAACTATGTCTGTGGTATTGAAGAGCTGATGATTATATTCCGGCCATCCCTGAACTAAACCACAAACCAACCACTCGTGTAGCATCAGCAGCAACAAACAGAGGGATATTTAAATTGCCTGGAATCATTTGGAGAAAAAGAAAAAAAAAAAGCCCCACCTTTTGTAGTCCCTGTCTGCAACCAGTCCTGGGTGGCTTCCCCTTCTGTGAGAAGTGGAAGGGGCAGCGCTGCTGGAGAAATGCTTGGTGCTCCCCAGCTCCAGCGCTCCAGCATGATGCGGCGCAGGATGTGGAACTTGCTGCAGCATCTAAAAACAATTCAAGGTGTCAGCAACCAAGTTCCCATTAGGAAAGTGCTCTGAGGATGCAGCAAGCTGATCTTTCAGGATGTGCTGAGGACACGGCTCAGCCTACCTCTAACAAACCGCAGAGTTTGTGGTAAAGACGTAGGCTCTGACACTTCAAATCTTCTACCTTGTCCTGAGATTTACCAGGACAAAACTCCTCCTGAAAAATTTTGAGCTATCTCCCTTGGCTGTTAAGTAGAGGAAGAGAAGCAGCAGCTAGAACTTGACCTTGTTTAGAAGAACTCTAATTATTTATGTCCTTTTTATGGACTGCTGCTGCCAACAGCTTTCTCTCACTTTGTGGTTGTGGGTTGCACTGCCTGCTGCTGCTGTGTGCTCAGCTGGGCAAATATTGCATGCCATGCTCCACTGCTGGATTCCCTTGATCAGAAATGAGACTTTCTTTTAGCTGTGTCTATTTCTCTCTGTCTTCCCTGTCTGCATCCATCCACCATGCCCCCACCAGTAACACCCACTGCTCGCTGCTTCTAGAGACTAACATGGTCTGGAAATGCGGTTGCTTTTCATTTTATGCATGTGACTGGACCTCTGAGAGTCATGTTTTCGCCCCCCTCATCCTCGTGGCTTGCTGGTAAGCTATTCTGAGATGTGTCAAGGGATAAACCTATGTGGTATTCACCCGTTCCTTAAAAAACATGAGGTCTTGTCTACGCTGTGAACACCTGCCCAAAATAGGACACCAAAGGCTGTTACAGCCACCAACTGCTTCCTCATCTGGACAGAGCCCTGCTTTGTACTGTCAGAATGTAAAGGAAGAAAGTGTCTGTGCAGACACAGACATGCAGTAGAACACCATTTACCTCTGTTTAAAGAAGAAAGAGGGTGGGAGGCTTGCTGGTGTAAGTGTATCTCCAGGAGGGATGAGTGCCAGCAAGTTCCCTGGGTGCAGGATCCCACCGCGTCACATCTCCGCCTTGCAGAGCTGTGCTGCCAGCAGCGCTCCTGCATACGTCACCAGCTGCGGCCTGACTTCTCTCTTTAAAAGGACTCTGCTGATGGGAAGCAAGGAGATGGAGAGGCCTGGCCTGGATTCCTCCGCTTCACCCACAGAACAGCTCCTGTGGGAGAGGAGGCACTAATAGATGGGGTGTGAGTTTGAGGTACTAGTCCCCTGACGGACATGCGCATCAGCTGGAGCAGTGTGAATCCGGGCTGCTCTCCTCTCTCTGGTATTATCTCAGTAACGTGCTTCTCATTACGGCTGGAGCAGAGCCATGTGAGTTTTGTCCTCAGTGGGAGGAGAGAGACGATGTGTGGTCCTGGCTCTCTAGGGAAATCCTGAAATTCACCCGTGCATCAAGGCAGCATTGGCCGTTCCAAGCTTGCCTGTGCGTGCCTGACTTCACTGAATTTCGCAGAATCAAATAGATCATCTGCAGAATCACCCAGCACCACAGTTCCCCACTGCAGAGGTGTCTGGTCCTAAGCTTGCTTTGGATACACATTGATTTTGCATATTTTACTCAGGGGTGTGTGTGTGTGTGTGTGTGTATTACACGTCTGTCTTCCCATCACCCACACTGATACCTAAACCTTTTCTTTGATACTGCCAAGATCCTGATGCCAGCAAAACTTTGCTGTGCTCATTTCCACAGTTGAACGATCAACCTGCAAAAAGTCCTTCTTCCTGCATGGTTCTGACATAGCAAAGTGTTCCTCAGATCCTCCTATTCTTGCACTTAAGGTCTGGTCAAATGCTGTAGGGTCAGCACATTCAACTTGGATCTCGGGGTTTCTTGGTATTCAGTTAACTCCAGTCTGGATGCCTGCAAGATTCCCAATATGCAAATATCCTAAATTTGGCAAAACTGGGCTGGAAATCTCATTAGAGTGGGCTTTTTGCGTGCTGTGTCCCTGGCTGCCCTTCCAAATAAGCTGTCTTCAAAATACTTTCTGGTCGTTCTCTCGGGATTTTTGCTTTTCTATTCTTGCCTTTCCCCAGAACAAGAGGGAAAAGGATGGGGGACAGAGGGGGAAGAAAAAGATAAGGTGCTGGAAAACCACAAATGCAAAAATAATTTGTATACGTGAGGGGTTTTTTCCAGCCTTCTGCACAGGTTTGCTTCAGATCAAAGTTCAGGTCACCCCCAGAACCTGAGGTTTGTTTTTCTTTTTCCATGCTTGCAGCAGAGACAATGATGGAACTAACACAGAGTGATGCCAGTGCCTGCTTGGACATTGCTTGGATCCATAAAAATGGGCTCAGTGTTTTCCAAGTATAAAAAGCCAAAAGAAACCACCTTGAGGTACCGTGTGATGTTATTTGCTTTGACCTAAACTGACTAAAAATGAAAGGTCTTTCAGAACACAGGGTGGTTAAAACTGTCCTGGCTTTTTTTCAGTGTGTGAGGAAGGAAATGTGGTGTTTACAGGGCCGTGCTGAGCTTCGGTTGTTGTACTGGCTGCTGTGTCCAGGAGTCATGGTTTGGCTGCTCAATCCAGCTTTTAGAGGTGGGCAAACAGAGAGAGCATCTCCTGAATGACACACATTGAAGTGTCAGTAAGCAGGGTGAGGGTCGGGAGGGTCCCTCAGCCAGGCTCACTGGTGGAGTGAGGTCGGTCTCCCGGGTTAAATCTGGCGGGTGGGGGGGGGCTGTTGGGGCCCTGTGAGGTGCTGCTACAGCTGCTTGTTCAACCACAGTGTTGAACAACCTGTACTTGGAATATAAAAAGGAAATGGAGCTGCTGTTATTTCTAGCTCTTCATGGGACCGTTCCTGGCTGCAAGGCTCTCAAGCGCCTGTGCAGTCTGGGGCCGAGGAAGCCAGGATAGTCTGAGGCTGGACCACAGGTACCAGTACTGATGAGCAGTGCTCTGCTGGACTGAAACCCCAGAGCTGCTCTGTGCTTCCCCTTACCTACAAAAGGAATAACTCGACTTCTGTCGCTGCCTGCTTTCCTCTGAATGGTGCTTTGAGATCCATGGAGGAACAGCACCGCTCAGAAGCAGCACTGTGTGCAGTTGGTGCACTGGGGAGCTGTTAGCTGCTGGATAGACATCTCAGGAGGCATCCATGCAGTTTCAGCCTTGTGCTGGAGTGTTTGCCTACCCTGTTTTCCCCCCATAGCTGTTGGTTTGGGTGTAATGAGGGAAGTGGAGGGGTGAGGGCTGGGAGCACTGACTTGGTGATCCTAACGGGTCCTTTCCAATTCAGTATATTCTACCATTCTATGACTGCTGAGCACACTTTTGGCTCTTTGGAGATCAGAGTAGCAGATCCTGGCATGCTAAGACATTACCTGGCAGCAATACCCTGCCTAAGCTCTACTCATTCCCCTAACAGCACTTAGTGTGGGGCTGCATCGCTCGGTGGGCAGCTAGACAGAGTGAGGAGGGATAGCAGTAACAGAGGAGGAAGGATATAGGACTGCTATGTGTGAGGAGAAAAGGTCTCCATGAGCATTGGTAGGACTGCTATGATTATACACAGGAGCACTGGACATCTGTGAAACAGCTAGGTAGGTGATGTGCATGGAAACGGAGGCAAGCCAGAGAGGACTGTTGTACAGCAGGGTGGGGAAGCAGGTGCGCTCGTAGGTTGGATGTTCTCTGTCAGCTTCTGGTGGAGTTTTATGTGGCAGTCACTGGAAATGAGATGCTCTGGCTCACCCTGTGTGAGGCCTGGGAGTTCAGTCCCGAGTGTGAACACAGCTTTTCTCTGCGGTGTGTAAGAGCAAGCTCTTTTCCCTGCACTTGCTGGCTGACCTCATCAGCTGCCATCAGAGCCTCCCTTGTCTCTGTGTTAAGGCAGACGGCATCTGCAGAAAAACTGTGTTGTGCAGATACCCATGACTTGCACGTGGACACAGGGAAATACAGTATCACAGAATGATTTCAGTTGGAAAAGACCTTCAAGATCAATGAGTCCAACCATCTACCCAGTCCTACCAGCTCCAACACTAGGCCATGTCACCAAGTACAACATCTACTGTTTAAAAAAACCCCTCCAGAGATGGTGACTCACCCACCTCCCTGGACAGCCTGTGCCAATACCTGACAACCCTTTCAGTAAGAAATATTTCCCAATATCTGACCTAAACTTCCCCTGATGCAACTTCAGGCTGTTTCCCCTTGTCGCAGAATCACAAGGTTGGAAAAGACCATTAAGATTATCAGGTCCAACCGTTCCCATACTAAACTAAACCATATCCCTAAGTACCTCATCTACCCTTTTTTAAAGCCCCACAGGGGTGGGGACTCAGCCCCTCCCTGGGCAGCCTGTGCCACAGCCCCACAACTCTGCCAGGGAAGAACTTTTCCCTCCCATCTGCTCTGACCCTGCCCTGGGGCAGCTTGAGGCCATTGCCCCTTGTCCCACCTCCTGTCCCCTGGCTGAAGAGACCCTCGCCCACCTCACTACAACCTCCTGTCAGGGCAGTGGAGGTGGGGAGAAGGTCTCCCCTCAGCCTCCTCTTCTCCAGGCTGAACAGCCCCAGCTCCTTTAGCTGCTCCTCAGAGGATTTGCCCTCCAGCCCCTTCCCCAGCCTGGTTGCCTTCTCTGGACTTGCTCCAGGACCTCAATGTCCTTCTTATGGTGAGGAGCCCAGAACTGGACACAGCACTCGAGGTGCAGCCTCACCAGTGCCCAGTCCAGAGGCGCAATCCCCTCCCCAGACCTACTGGCCACGCTGTGTCTGACACAAGCCAGGATGCCATTGACCTTCCTGGCCACACTGCTGGCTCATATTCAGCCTGCAGCCACCCAACACCCCCAGTGTCCTATCACTAGCTACCAGGGTGAGGAGACTGACCCCCACCTCACTGCAACTACCTTTCAGGTAGTTGCAGAGAGCAATGAGGTCTCCCCTCAGCCTCCTCTTCTCCAGGCTAAACAACCCCAGCTCCCTCAGCCGCTCTTCAGAAGATTTGTCTTCTAAACCCTTCACCAGCTTTGTAGCCCAGCCAGAGGAGGAACAGCTCTCCTCCTTGCTGCAATCCTTCACTGCACTGCTGACCCTTTCCCACCCCCATGCTGCCCTACACATGACTGGGTTTAATCTGGCCTTGCTTGACCAGCCCCTTTGTCTAATGGCAGGGAGCCAGGCTGAGTGCTGAAGCTCCCCAAGCATATCTGAAGCTCAGGGGTGTTCGGGGGTGCTCGCTCTACCCATTACCAAAGCTTGAAACAATCCTGGCGCTGGCCTGACCCAAATAAAGGTGCCTAATCTAATTGCTGCTCCCCACTGCATGGATTACTTGTCCTTGGTGTGCTGGGACTCGCATCTGCTGTCACTCGGCCCGTTTAATCCTGGGGACGTTATCCATCCCATGGGAGGGGCTCCCCAGGCAGCCATCTGTGCTCTGCCTACCTTGACACCGCCTCTCCCCTCCGGACTGAATGGAATGGGGAGGATTGAAAGCAAGAGGAACGTGGCTGTGGAGTGGGAGGTCACTCCAGCAGTGGTGAGGTCTGGTGGGATTTACTTTTGGCTTTCAAAGGGAGGAGGCGCTGGGTTGCTTTCTGGTGCAGAAGCTGTTAATTACCCATTAGTGGCTCACTCACCCAGACTCAAGGCTTTGCATTTCTGGTTTAGTACACCCCACATTGCTGGTAGGGCTGGTACATACTGGAAGGACAGGCCCTTGGGGTTTGAACTCAGAATTTTTTCTTCCTATCCCAAGCTCTGGGCCCTTTGGTGCAGCCCTCGGAGGGTCCTTACTCGCTGCTCGTGACACAGACAGCACTCCTCAGGCCCGTGTGCACAGCCAAACACACACCGTGTTCCCTGCTCTCTGTGAGCTAGGCTGTACTCTCAAGTGTTCGTAGCTTTATTTTACAACCACAATTTCTTCTAAACTTAGCAGAACGTCCACTTTGTCAGGAGCTGTTCCTGTGCCAAGTTTCAGGTTTCAAAGTATTGCTGGTTTTTGAGCTATTCCCTGCTTCTTTCCTTCTGCGTGTCTCCCTCACACTTGCACACAAAACTTTCTTTCTCATGCAGAAAATGAGATTTTTTTTTCCACACATTTGTAATTTAAAACATCTGAAGAGTCTTTGCTCCAAGTTTATATTTAAAAGAAATAACGAAAGCCAATGCTGGCAGGGAAAGCAGTGTGAAAAGTTACAGCTCGGAAAATTCAGGAACATTATGGGCATTTGCAGAGGAGGACTAAAATGGAAGGCCTTGCAGCCTTCCTTAGCAGGCGATGCTCAGTAAGATTAGAACTGGTGTAGAGCAGGAGAGTAGTACTCCTGTTTGGGCAACTTGATGTGGTTTATAAAGTGACAGGAATTAGTTGCTGGCAGGCCAGTAGGTTGTTGTGATCCAGCAAAAGCTGAGCATTTATCATAGAATCATAGAATCCCAGACAGGTCTGGGTTGGAAGGGACCCCAAGGATCACAGAGCTCCAACCCCCCTGCCACAGGCAGGGACACCAACCTCCAGGCCTGGAGCTACACAAGGTTGCCCAGGGCCCCATCCAACCTGGCCTTGAACACCCCCAGGGATGGGGCACCCACCCCCTCTCTGGGCAGCCTGTTCCAGCCCCTCACCACTCTCTCTGGAAAGAACTTCCCCCTAATATCTAATTTAAACCTTCCTTCCTTTAGCTTCAATCCATCCCCCTTGTCCTGCCAGTCTCTGCCCTTTGAACAAGCTGATTCCCCTCCTGTTTCTCTGCTCCCTTCAGGGACTGGAAGGCTGCAATGAGGTCCCCCCACAGCCTTCTCTTCTCCAGGCTGAACCAGCCCAGCTCCCTCAGCCTCTCTCCATAGGGGAGCTGCTCCAGCCCTCTGATCATCTCCGTGGCTCCTCTGACCCCTCTCCAACAGTCCCACATCTTTCTTGTACTGGGGCCCCAGCTCTGGACACAGGACTCCAGCTGGGGCCTCCTGAGGGCAGAGCAGAGAGGGACAATCCCCTCAGTTGTATCTGAAGATTTAACTGGAGAGCTGTGCTATGGTTTTCTGGTCCATGAACAGTTACAAATATCTGGGTGCTCTTTGAACAAAGGATGGTCAGGTCATCAGCCTTTTGCACAGCTCTGCCTGACCTGGCAGGATCTTCCACCGTGGCCTGATGTTACGGGAATTATTTACTGGGTGTCCCCCTGAAGGAAACTGATGTAAGGCATGCTGGGTCAAGGTTGTCTAGAGGCCAGTAGGCTCCATTTAAAGCTGTGTTTCAGAGGATGTAGTGTAGATCACAGAATCACAGGGGTTGGAAGGGCCCTCGAGAGCTCATGGGGTCCAACCCCCCTGCCAAAGCAGCTCCCCAGCTCATACTGCACAGGGCGGCGTCCAGACAGGGCTGGCATCTCTCCAGAGATGGAGACTCCACACCCCCTGGGCAGCCTGTCCCAGGGCTTCCTCACCCTCACTGGGGAAAAGTTCTGATGTTCTTGCGTCTTCGTTCTAGTTCAGACATGGTATTAGGTCTTCGTGATGATGTGGCTGCTGGTGAAGGCAGCAAGGTAGACGTTGAATTTTCAGTAGAAAGTGAAGTTACTCCACTGGAGTAACCCATGAGCCAGATGCTGCCATCTCCTGTAGATTCCCACCCTGTCCTACACCCTCCCTCCACAATTCTTTTATGAGCAATGACATTCCTCTGGGTTTCAAAACACGTGCATCTTTTGTGGATTTTGCTGGGCTCCAGCACGAAGTTGCTCTTTCATCCACCCCACAGTGGCTATGTGGAGGGAGTGTGACATCTTAAGAAAGGACTAGGAAGCAGGCCTTGGGCTAGGAAGCAGGTCCTTAGCTTACCTTTCATGTAACAGAAAGTGTTTTTGGCTGTATTCCATAATGCCAGGACTAGGCTCCCCAGCAGAACCCAGCATCTCACAGGTAGAATGTCCCTAATTTTTGTTTGGCTCCGGAGATCTCAAACTTCACAGTCTACTTTCTGTGGGGCTGTTAGGGCTTGTCAGTCCAGTCCAGTTACGGATTCACTGGAGTGTACAAGGATTTGAGGTGCTACTCAATCCTGGCTGTAATGCCAACTAGAACGAGATGTGGCTCTGAATCAAAGCCACGATTTGCCCACCTCCTCTTTGGGGACACCCTTGCCTGTTTCCAGATCCAAATATTATGTCTGGCTTGTGTCTGTGTGATCAGGTAAATTAAATTCTTTGGTCTGAACAGTGCAGGATTTTGCAAAAATGTAGATCCAGAGTAGGATTTAAACTGGCTTAGTTTGCTCTTATCTTTTTGTCTGAACAAGCTTCAGCTGGGAAGGAGGGCGGCCTACTAGGACCAAATTGTAGGTTCATTGCCCCGAGAGGGGTGATTTGACATTTCCTCTTTAGGCCTGGCAGGATTGCCTTGGGTGCAACCCATCTGTTATGTGTGAGCATGCAAGAGCCCGTGTAGTTCCATAAAAATCTTCTTCAGCTTGGGACTGTTTCAGACATGGCAGTGTTTGTAAATTTGTAAACAATCTGCTGCTTTCCTTTCAACCAGCCGCCATGGTGTTCCTCAGTTTGGGGCTGCTGTGGCCCAGGGGTGTGTGTGTGTGTGTGCTGTATTTAAGGAAAAAAGAAAAGAAAACAGAAAATCCAAGGATGGTATTGTTATCACTGGAAACAAACTCCTAGAAACGGTGTAGTAAATGTTGTGTAAACCCGTAGTAACAAAATGTTCTTTCATTTACCACCTACCTTAACAGAAAGCTGCGTTTTTGGGTGTGAATCCCACCACGTACCATACACAGCATGCAGCTTCTGTGGCACACCGACGAAACGCTGCCCCGTGTTCTTTCTAAGCTTGCCTTGTTGGGACGTGCCAGGTTAGATACAGGAGGTTTCTTTGTGGCTTGGTGTCCATAAATGGCCTCGTTTTCTTTGGACTCTCAGCCAGTTGACATCTGCCTCTTGCTAATTATGTGCAGATTAAAAGGTGATCACCCAGCTACTTATCTTTGCAATCCAGGTGGCTCTGCCAGGCAGCTTGTGTTTAACATGCCGGGAGAGCTGGGAACCTCTTGTCCCACACCAGTCACCCTCGGTCACCATGCCCACCACACAGCTCTATTTCTACTAGTTAAATAGACTTAATAAATAAATAGCACCTTCTGAACACGTAGGCGGGTTGTCTAGCGCAGCGCTGGCCCTTCCAAACACACTCTGAAGTCAAAACTGCCTGTTCGGCTTGGCCAGGATTTATCATTAGAGCTGACTGGGCTCGAAAGCGCATTTGTGGCCTGCATGCCAGCCTGCCTGAATAGCCCGCAGTGTAATCTCCCTCTTTCCTTGGTGGGAGGAGCTGCCAAAAAAAGCAAGCCAAGAATTTGTCTGTGTTATTTCTGGGATTGCACCAGGAGCTGACATCAGGAGGAGAGGAGAGGAGAGAAGAAGCAGGCAGTGTGAGGAGTTTGGGGTCCATGGTTGTTGGGGCTTGCAGGTTGCCCTCGGGCTGCATGGAAGGGTCTGGGAGCTGCCTCCTGCCTTGCAAGACCCTCCCCAGGCCCTGGGCCATTTGACCACCGTGGCTTAGGCCTCTGCTCTCTGTCAGGGCAAACCCACTCGGCTCAGTGCATTGGGCTGATCTGGGGAGTCCGTTGTGCGTTCCCCTGGAGCAATAATGTCTGTGTGTCCGTCCGTGTGTCCCAGCAGCTGCGGGGCTGTGTGAGGAGCCACGGGCCAGTTCCTGTGGCTGAGGAGGGGTGCGAGTGAGCCCCAGCCTTCACAAAAGCCTGCAAATCGAGCTATGGCTTATCTGTGGGAAGGGCTGTTTGTGCTGTAGGAGCCATCACTGCCCCGGACTGCTGGGTGGGATCCCAGGGACGGAGCTGGGGGAGCGGAACATGCCTCTGCTCCTTCTGCCACAGCCAGCCCCACCTGGGCTTCACAGCCCGGGCTTCTTTCTGACACCATTACAAAATTTCTGCTTATTGCGAGCCAGCAAAAAGACAACTGACAGTAATACCACGTCGGTCCTCCCTGATGTTTTCTGTGCCACCTGCTCCTTCCTTTCTCCCCTTCTCTTTGTTTTCAGCACATACCTGTGGGGAGCAGCAGCAGTGAGCATCCCGGCCTGCGCCCACAGCAGCTTCCTTGTCAGTGGGGAAGTGTCTCTGCATCAGCCCCGGCACAGACACCGCTCACTTGGGAAGAGCGTGGGGGATGTATGGAAAGCTGAGGCTGCTCTGGGCTGGATGACAAGACATGGGGGGAGAGCAGGTGGTCTTGCTGGAGAGACAAATGAAAGATTGTCATGGCAAGGAGGGAGGAGCTCAGGCGGTTGTGTTGACAGCGTAGGCACACAGGCTGCACATGAGCAGTAAGTAAGGCTCCATTAGTGTTGCTGCAGAAATAACTGCTTTGTTAGGCCAAATGGATGCACACGAGTGTACTGTGCATGACAGAAGAGATCAGAGCCACCTCTGTGCGCTAATGGAAGATCTGTCTCTCTCCAACACAGGCTGTGGGCCAGCTCTCTAGCCCCTGATCGAGCTAATCGGGCACCCGAGTCCTGGGTTCAGTGGCACTGGGCTCAGAAGAGCCAGTTTAGCTGCTGACTTCTCCCCAAGAAGCTGCTGGTTCACTGCCTGTGGTTGAGGTCCCCATTATCTTCACTTACAGTGCATCATGCTCCAGTGAAGAGGCTACTGGGTGTCAGCCCTAGGGAAGGAACAAAGTCCTGTGTTGTCTGTTATGGGGCAGGAGGAGAAAGAGTTGAGTTGCAGCTCTGGTGTACCCTCGCTTCTCCAAAATCTGTCGTGGTTTCAGAGTTGGCCTGTGTACTGTGTCAGTGGCCTGCTCATTCCCATTTGACTATGGTGATGGATGAATGACATTATCCTGACATCCTCCGTGTCTGGAGCTCAGCGCCGCTACTGCTGTGGTGGGAGATCCATCCTGCTTTGTAGAGCTTAGAGTCTAACCAGACAAGCCAGGCAAAGGACAGTGGTGATGGAGAAAGGGGGAAAGGTGGATATAAAAGTTTCAAGAGGTAAAACCACCTTCTCTGAATTGTGCCTAAGCCAGCAAGCAGAGCTGGGAGCAGAAATTGGGTGTCCTTGTTCAGAGCCCCAGGTGAAAAGGTTCTAGGTAAATATGATCCTGTAGTTTGAGGTTCTAATTCCTCCCAACCTTTGTCTTTCACCACAGTTAGTCCTGCTAGAGCTGGACAGAGCTACAGAGCTACAGAGAGCAGCCCTCACTGCAATTAAAGGGATCAGCATCTGACACTAATCCAGCAAAAATCAATCCTGGCTGCCACAGGTAATAGGAGCTGAGCACGATGGCTTTGCCTGCACCTTCTCCCTGAAAAAGCCACTTTCACCCATCACCCCCTTTTTCTTTCCTCAGTAATTCAGAAACATATTGGTTTAACACTTGCAAAACAAAGCATTGAGTGGGTTTTATTTGAAGTAACATTACAGTTCAAAATGTACATGAGCTTTATTTCTATTTGGAACGGCTGGAGCAAAGCTTTTCATCCAAAGGGAAATGGTTTTGAAGAGAACGGTCCTGGGTGCCACTGGAGTGTTTGGTAATAGTTAAGATCTCCTGGAAATGGCAGCCTGCCCTTTCCAGACAGAAAAGGGATGCCTTCGGGGCACCAACCAACACAGTCAGGGGAAATGCTGTTGTTTGGTTTTTAACTCCTCTTCTGGTCTGGTATTTAAAGGGTCACGTAGAGATGTGTGGATCATTGCAGATCAGCCTCCAGTCCCTGAAGGGAGCAGAGGAACAGGAGGGGAATCAGCTTGTTCAAAGGGCAGAGACTGGCAGGACAAAGGGGATAGAGTGAAGCTAAAGGAGGGAAGATTTAAATTGGATATTAGGGGGAAGTTCTTTCCAAAGAGAGTGGTGAGGGGCTGGAACAGGCTGCCCAGAGAGGGGGTGGGTGCCCCATCCCTGGGGGTGTTCAAGGCCAGGTTGGATGGGGCCCTGGGCAACCTTGTGTAGCTCCAGGCCTGGAGGTTGGTGTCCCTGCCTGTGGCAGGGGTTTGGAGCTCTGTGATCCTTGGGGTCCCTTTAAATTAAACCTTCCCTCCTTTAGCTTCACTCCATCCCCCTTGTCCTGCCATTATCTACTCTTTGAACAAGCTGATTCCCCTCCTGTTCCTCTGCTCCCTTCAGGGACTGGAAGGCTGCAATGAGGTCCCCCCACAGCCTTCTCTTCTCCAGGCTGAACCAGCCCAGCTCCCTCAGCTTGTCTTTGTAGGGGAGCTGCTCCAGCCCTCTGATCATCTTTGTGGCTCCTCTGACCCCTCTCCAACAGTCCCACACCTTTCTTGTATTGGGGCCCCAGCTCTGGACACAGGACTCCAGCTGGGGCCTCCTGAGGGCAGAGCAGAGAGGGACAATCCCCTCCCTGTCCCTGCTGCCACCCCTCTGCTGATGGAGCCCAGGATCCCATCGCCCTTCCGAGCTGCAAGAGCCACTGCTGGCTCATGGGAAGTTTCTCATCCACCATGACACCCAGGTCCTTCTCAGCAGGGCTACTCTCAAGGAGCTCTTCTTCAGTACCTGCACTTGGGCTTGAAAGAGCTGCTTGGGATGGCTTTCCACACCAGAGCTCTCTTTTTTCCATCACAAGGCAGAATCTGCTTCTCAGTCCCGGCGACTTGGCAAGCAGGGAGACAGGAGCATCCTTATTTTCCTGTGCTCCTTAGTCTAGCTATGGTAGAGGTAACGCTTGTGTTGGAAACCCAAAGTGTGTGATTCAGTCCACAAGGACAGAAGGGAAACCCAGTGTGAATTCTGTTCCTCCAGGGCCAGTGAAGGCCCTTGTTTCAGGAGACGGCGTGGTTTGCTGGTCAGGAGAGCTTTTCTGGGCTGATTTTGGTCTGCAAGGCTGAAATGGGGCCTCTGGAGAGAAAGTTAAAACCTTTATTTGTATGCAGGGAGCCGCCAGAGGTTTTTCTGGCTGGGGGCTCTCATCTTACAACACATCCTCACCCAGGAGAGGTGACCAGGAGATCAAGGACCACACAAGATGACATTATCTCTGTGACTGGTCCATTTCCATTCTGCATAAGGGTGGCTGGCTTGCTCCATCACAGCTGCTTTAATAGGTTCTCTGCAAGGACCCTAGATTTTGTCCCTTCCCCGTGGGGCCAAGCCCATTCAGCTAACCCTTCCCCCCCCCCCCCCCCAACCAAACCAGAGCTTTTCATCACTTCCCTGGACTTTGCCCCCCTTTGCATGCCCCCAGGGATATTGATGGTTGAAGCCTTTCCATCTAGCCCAGAGCCCTCATTCCAGATAAACTCTTTCTGACTCAATAGGAGTTTCCTGGGGCAAGAACTGCAGTGAGGATAGAAGCCATAACCTGTTTATTTTAGCCAGTATTTAGATGATGACTGAAGTGGGAAGCAGCGTGAGTCACTGCAGGCCAACAGTCACATTTCTCACAGAGCACTGGAGATGGCCCTCATTCAAGGTGGGGCTGGAGCTCCTGGAAGCCTTCAGAGTTGATGTTAGAGGAGAACGGACATGTAGAGCATCACGTCAGCTGCTTGTTGTATGTGAAGACATAACGAGGGATGTTACAGATTAACCACAATGACGTGTGCTCATAGGAAGCAATGGGCCTGGCACTATTTCCTCTGTACAGATAAAGGATCAGATAAAGACCTTGTGCCAGACACAGACTCTGTTGGAGGAAGAGCTTTTAGGCTGGTAAAGTCATCGGAATATGTCAGACTGAAATGCTTTCCTTCCTACCCCACAGTCATTCAGAACAACCTTACTGGAGTCCCATTACTGGAGTTACTGGGGAGACTTCACGTGCGTTTTGCACACACCATCCTCCTGTTTGCTCCTAGAGAAAGAGCATTGTAAGCCAAGACCCTTCTGCACTCCCATTCCCCTGGCTGAGAGTTTCTTAGTGCAGGGCAACGTTTGTTTCAATAAGAAATGAAAAAAGTTTTTCCTGATCCCTTTTTTGTCTAAGTTTAGCCTCATGTTTTTAAATTACACTTTGTTAGTTTTACTTAAAAAATGTGAACCCTAAAGGGAAGCCTATAACTATTTTTTCCCTAGTATTATTTTTTTTAATTATCTTTGACATTGGACTCAGCAGCACGTCAAAACCCAGACCAGCTCTCAGGTGTGGGGGTTTCTCTGCCTCTGGAGGCTGAGGGCTGCTGCTCTTGTTCATCATTAATGGCGCAGCCGTGAGGTTGCACACCACCCCGCTCTCATTAATTCCAGACCAAGCTCCCAGCAGCAGCAAGTCACTGGAGAACAGAGATAACCAGGGGACCAAAAAAAAAAAAACCCAAACCCAAAAGTATTTGGTAGTAGTAAAGTGCATGCAGGGAGCTGGGAGTCGTGCAGTGTCAGTGCTGCTGTGTGACAAGTGGCTCTGTGAGGACAGCATGTAGTTTCAGGCCTAAAGCAAGTGGGTGCCAGCAGTGACGCCTCGGTGTCATTGCCCCTTTGGGTGAATTCCTTCAGATGGGGGCTCCATGGGAGCAGTCGTTGTAGGACTCACCCCCCCACACCCCCCCAGCCTTCCTTGCAGTTATGTTTATCTCCTTTCTAAACATCCCCCCGTTACCAAGTGTATCTTTGATGAGAGTACAAAGTTCATATCCGCTCTTGTGTTTAACCTTCGTCTGCTGAGGTCGGTGAGCTAATTACGTGCACACCGGCCTCCGGGCACGTAGACCAGCTCCTTTTCTTTGCCCTGGGTGACTGATTGCCAGCAGCAGGCCAGCCCATAAAGGAAGGCGCAGCGTTAAGGCGAGGAGTCAGCTGGGTTTGTGTTTGCTCCTTGCAAAGCGTGCTGGAGGCTTGGTGGGTGAGAGCCCAGCCTGCTGCCATTCCCATGGTTGGGGTACAGAAAATGTAGCTGCTGATAGAAAACATTTTCAAGGTGGTGTGAAGAGGCATGGTCCTGTATTTTATCTGGTGATCTGGCCCAGCTTTGCTACTCTCATGGAAGTGAAAGGTTGGGAGTCTTCCCTGGCACGGGGATTCCCAGCCTTGGGAAGGGAGTCTTTGAGGAAGCAGGGCAGCAGTCAGTGGGGTAGGACCCTCAATGAAGCCATGTCTATGCGTGTGTAGGAGAGGCTGCACCTTCTCTGCCTCTCAAGGTGTTCCAGTGGAAAGGCAAAGCCAGCTGGCATGCTGTGCAGGGTGGTTGTGATGTTCGTGGTGTCTTTGATCTCTATCTGCAGATGGTTTTAAGACACAGGAGACCTCAGCTTCACAGCACTTAAATGGAAAGAGCCACAGTCTGGGGAAGCTATAGCACTGGAACTGTCATTGCCCTCCAGTCCACGTAGCACGTGAATGGGACACGCTGTGGTCAACACGTGGGGACATCTAAGCAGGTCACGGGTGAAGGCTTTGGAATGTCCTAAATTCTCCTCTTCGTGGGGGGCTGAAGCATCTAATGTCCCTAGCAGAGGTCAGTTTGTAGGTGTCTAATACAGAATACAGAGGGTATGGCCTTCTCCTTTTAAAGCAGCCCCAGTGGGACGAGCCTGTCTGTGGTTACTGCACACGCCCAAGAGGCGCACGGTGCCAGGTAGTGGGACTCTCTTTGGGCAGAGGGGCTTGAGAACCCCATTTCCCTCTCCACAGAGACTGGCCCATGGCAGGGGGCTCTCCCTTCTGCCCTCACACAGTCTCACGAGGCTTTTGTTTAGTCTGGGGTTTTGGAGTTGTTCTTGTTACATGCCTACATTTGGGTTGCTTGGCTGGTCAGTTCTGGACACCAAAATCAGGAGTTTTTTTCCCCAGAGTTTCCAGATGTAGGTGGGTTTTGTGCCCACTGAAACTTTGGGAAATGGTGCATCACATGTAGGTTTCAAACTCTTAATCTCCTCATTTTATGTGGATATTTTGCTTTGCATTAATACTTACCAGGTACTATATTTTGTGCTAATGAGCCCTAGTACTTACTGTAAGGAGCAGAACGGAACTGAATAAAGTGCCAAAGGAATAATTGCTTTCATGCTTGAGCAGGAGATTGACAAGGACAAGTCCTGCTCAGCCTAATAAGCTTCTGGAGCAGGAGGTGTTTAATGTGTTAACATGAGACACTGAGCTCCAAGAGGTTAAGGGTGTATTTCTGAGCTTCCCGGAGACTGATGCCTGCTTGAAATGTGAACAGGAGGGAGGCAAGAAAGCATCAGCAAATCAAAAATGCGTTCTTCACTTGGGGTAGCTTCTGCCTTCAGGGTCAGCTGGACTATGGGTACCAGTTTGGTGCAATAGGATTGATTTATTTATTTATCTCCAGAATTGGGGCAGAAAATGAAGTCAGCGCTGCAGTTGAGTGGAGAACTCTTGCCTGGTCTAAACAGAAAACTACACCTTCTGCTGTTGGCACACCACAATGAGTATCTGCTTTGGCTAATAAATACAGAGAAGTTGTTAAATTATTTACCTGCCCTCTGCACCTAGCATTTGTTGCTAAGTTCTTCAATATTTAAACACCCCTCTCTCCAGCACACAGCTCTGCTGAGCTGGGCTCTGGAGGCTCCATACAGTGTCTCCCACCAGCCTTTTTGGTGAAGGGTGGAACTGGGTGTGTATAACATCCTGGCAGCAAGGGTGGGCTCGTGGCCCATCAGGAGCTTGGCTCTGTTGATGGCCATTGCGTGCCCTTGCTGGGAGCCGCACGTAGGCTATTGCTGGGTTTGAATGAGCCATACCAAGGGACTGCTGGTGGCACTGGGACTTTGCTGGCTGCAGGACACACAGGGTGCCTTTGGGAAGGCGATTTATTATGTCTGTAATCTAATTTTGGCTTTTTTTCCCCCCCCAAATAGCGTTAGACTGCCAATAAATTGCAGAGCTTTGCTCATGGATCTTAATAGCAACTCGTTGGCAAGACACAACTGGTTTTGAATGTATTTGTCCAAAGGAAGAACAAGGAAGCAAACCAAATGCCATCCTGTCTTCATCTGTAGTTTCAAAGAGGTGTGAGTCCTGTCCTAGCATTTTGGCATATTTTTAAGCAAAGCTCTTGTGTTTTGGTGAGCTTAGGGGTTCTGCATTGATTTTACTCCAGTTTCTACAGCCATGTCCTGAGATGGTGGCCCAAGAACTGGATATGAGACAAGCTGCTCTGAATCACTATCTCCAGCTTATCGTGTTAACGTGATAGGGATTGATGCAGAGTATCATCCTCCTTGGACTTACCTGTAACCAGCGGTGCCTCTTGATGCTCCACAGAGGTGGGATTTTCCAAAATCATCACTTAAAGGAACCATATGGAGCCAAGAACAAGTTGCCCCCTACACCAGGTGATTCTCATGCATGACTTTGCTGTAACGTTGTGCTTCGGGGGCACACTGGCAGGTCATTTGTGACTTTGAGATCTCTTCTGCTTTAAAAGCTGAAATAAAGAGCAGCTCAAAGATGGTGGTTTGCAACACGGTTTTCCTGGTCCTAAAACCCAAGGGCTTACATAGTATATGCTCCAGTCCACTGACACTACCTATGACAGAATCACAGGGGTGGGAAGGGCCCTGGAGAGCTCATGGGGTCCAACCCCCTGCCAAAGCAGCTCCCCAGCTCATATTGCACAGGGCGGCGTCCAGACGGGGCTGGAATCTCTCCAGAGATGGAGACTCCACACCCCCCTGGGCAGCCTGTCCCAGGGCTCCCTCACCCTCACTGGGGAAAAGTTCTTCCTATGCTCTAACTTGCAGCCATTGCCCCTTGTCCTGTCCCCACAGACACTGAAAAGGGGCTGGCCATTTCCCCCTGCAGCCCATCCTTAAGCTACTGATAAACATTAATAAGGTCCCCCCTTAGTCTTCTTTTCTCCAGGCTCAACAGCCCCAGCTCACTCAGCCTTTCCTCACAGGGGAGATGCTCCAGGCCCTTCAGCATCTCTGTAACCTCCTCTGGACTCTCTCCAGGAGATCCCCGGCTTTTTTATCCCAGGGAGTCCAGAACTGGACACAACACTCCAGGTGGGGCCTGACCAGGGCAGAGCAGAGGGGGAGGATCCCCTCCTGTGACCTGCTGGCCACACTCCTCTTGATGCCCCTAGGATCCCATTGGCCCTCTCAGCCCCCAGTGCACACTGCTGGCTCATGGCCACCCTGTCATCTACCTATGATTCTGATTCTGTGATTCTTTACCCCTGTGAGGACTTGCTAGTCAGCTGAATTCAGTATTCAGATTCCAAATCAAACTATCTGTTGATGTCATGAAAATTATTCTTTTGGCTGTGTCAAACCCTCAAAAATGTAACTAATTTCCTGTTAACTCAACACTCCCCTCTCAGTAAGTGGGGGCCAGAAACCAAATGGCAAACCAGCATGGGACTATTTTTGCTTTTTGTACAAGTGTTCTGCTTGAATGTCTGTCAGGTTTGTAGTTTTTTTGGTTTTGGGTTTTTTTTCTTTTTCTGTAGCCTTTATTATCTTTGTGTGATCACTCCAACAGTGGGGTTCCTGCTATGTGATTTCCTGTAAGCAAAAGCCATGTGTTTCCCCAAATTATCTCTGGATATTACAGAGAGAGTGGTGAGGGGCTGGAACAGGCTGCCCAGAGGTGGTGGGTGCCCTATCCCTGGAGGTGTCCAAGGCCAGGTTGGATGGGGCCCTGGGCAACCTTGTGTAGCTCCAGGCCTGGAGGTTGGTGGCCCTGCCTGTGGCAGGGGGTTGGAGCTCTGTGATCCTTGGGGTCCCTTCCAATCCAGACTATTCTATGATTCTATATGAGCTCTGCACCACAGGTTCCCTGTGATGCACTGCAAGCTGTTAGTACCAAAAACGGGGAACAGGTGCAGTACTGGGGCTTCTGGAATTATTCAATACAGAGCATGTTCCAAATGTGACTGTGAGCTATCTGAAATTCTCTGTTTGTGAGGCATCCATGGAAACAGCCAGGGGACAGGAGATGGGACAAGGGGCAATGGGCTCAAGCTGCTCCAGGGCAGGGTCAGCTCAGATATGAGGGAAAAGTTCTTCCCTGGCAGAGTTGTGGGGCTGTGGCACAGGCTGCCCAGGGAGGGGCTGAGTCCCCACCCCTGTGGGGCTTTAAAAAAGGGTAGATGAGGTGCTCAGGGATCTGGTTTAGCTTAGGGCGGGAATGGTTGGACTTGATGATCTTAAAGGTCTTTTCCAATCTGGTGACTCTCTGAACAGGCTCACAATTTGTTTCAAGCTACAAATTCATTCCGAGGTTTTGTGAGGCACGTTCCAGTGGGAGAAACCCAACTCACCTGGTAGTTTCCAGGTAGAAGATATTTTATGTTTTCCTTATTGTGGTGGCTGACTCCTTTGACATCTCAGAGCAGTTTTAGTCCTCCAGTAGTGCACATACATGTAGGATTGTAGAGTGCTTGGAGATAAACAGCCCCGTGTGCCTTTTACAAGGATCTCTAGGAGCTTTGCAAACTGTGGCTTACAGCTTCCTTTCCACCTGGGAGGCGTGTGTCAGTGCTTGAGTTCATGCTTAGAACAAAAGGGTTTGTGATCACAGAGAGCATCCCATCTGTCTGCTGTCGCGTGCTGGATCTCAAGGTCAAGCTAAACCTCAGGTATCCTCATGTGGTGCTCTCTCTCTGAACTGTACCTCAGGCTTTCTTCACATCTGCCATTGGGAGGAAGCATGTCTGTGTATCCCACGCTTGCCAGTAAGAACAGTTTCCCTGGAAGTGATGGCTAGGAACTGGTTTGAGACAGGTGTCAGTGTCAGCTGGGACTCTGATCTTTCTGAAGTGTCAATACCCGTAAAAGTCGAAAGTTTTGAGTGGAGAGAAGTTCTCAAACATCCAGTTACCTCTTTTGGTCCCAATTGGAAAATGCACATGGAAGGAAATACGGTTGGGCCTGAAGCCTTAGAGCTTTATGCCTGAGGTTCAGAACAAAGCTGAGCCTAACTGTTCTGTCCAAGCTGGATTGTGTGCCCGTAGCTGGTCAGGACACCACTCTCCTGCTTACTGACAGGCTCAGAGCAGGGCAATGTATGTCACCCAGCTAACGGTCGCTGCCTGAAGGAACTGAGCACTGAGCCCAGCTGAGCTGTGACGGCATCACTGGGGGTCCAGCTGAGGTTGTGTCCAGGTGAGCTCAGAACATGCTGGGGGCTAAGGCCCGCGTTATGGGCTGTGTTTGGCCTCCACCATGTTGGCCAGGCACTCAGGGAGCAGTCTGGCCTCCCCACAGAAATTACAGGGGTCTTTGTTCTCCAGTGCTGTCAGAGCCAGCAACTGTCATCACCAGCATATCAGTATTTCCTAAGGGAACAGAACTGGCCCAGGTGGCTCCTCAGCCGTGTTGGCTCCTTGGAGGACAATTTTTCAGGTTCTCCACTTATCATGAGCCTTGCCTAATGCAGGAACTCTCAGAAAGAGCTCAAGAGGAATTTTAATGTCCAAAAGCTGGAAATGAAGTGACCATCTCATGGCAGGACTTGTCTTTCCCCTTTGGCCTCTGGATCTCTCTCCCCTTTGGGTTTTGAATGGGCTCCTGAGAAACACACTTTGCCCCCCCAACGGGACCACCGTGCTTCAGTGCTTCCTTCCTATGCATTATTGAGCTGCATAAAGAGCTTCGCAGCTCTGAAATATGTTCTCATTATCTGTAATTACATCTTCACATTCTTCTTCAGGCTTAGAGAAGGCACAAGCTCCGTTCAAACCCAAAGTTTTTCTTCTTTCTTTTTTGTTTTTATTAGTCTCACACTTTGCTAATTACTGATGTTTCCAAAGAAGCCACAAATACAAGTATTTCCTATCCAGCAAGGCATGTGTTAATCTGGCAAACTATTATATTGGCTACACAGTCTCTTATTTAATATGAATCACTCTGTAAAGTGCCTCAACAGCACAGCTTCTTATTCATTATTGCTTAATTTCATGAGATCCGAGATGTGGGATTTCAGTTAACAGATAATTGAGATCATAAATCAAAATATTTTCGATGAGATTACATGAAACACAAGATGTTCAGGTTCGGAGCCTGAAATACTGTTGTCCTTCTCAGCAGCTCCCAGCAAGGATGGGTGAGGTCTGCAGGGACATCCCTCTTTGTCTTGACTCCAACGTTGTGTCAGCTGGGAGGGTGGCAGGCACATTTTTGGTGTGCTGTCCACTTTCTCCCTGTCTGACATACTTGCATCACCTCTTACCAGTGTAAGAATCCCAAGTGATGTGTCTCTGCTCTTGACACATCTGTTGGATGGCAAGCTTTCCTATTCCCAGTTTACCAGTTGAAATATAAGGCCAGTCACAGCATGTGCACTCAATTTCTGGCAGCATCTAGGCATTCAGCGACACATACAGGACTTGGCTGGGTTTCCAGGTTCTGTGCTAAGTGGCCAAAAACAGTGTCCTTGGGGTTGTGCAGGACATCTGAGTGGGGACAGAGATGTGGTAGACCCGTGGTCTCAACTACTCACCCGTCTTTCTTAACTCATTTCCCTGGCAGACGCTGACAATCGTCAACTTCCTTGGGATTATGAATTCCTCCTGAAGACCCTAATTACTGCCTTTGTTACTGAAGAGGCCTCCTTAATATCACAGCAGTCGCTGTCAGTGCAGGAGGATGAGCTACTAGATGTACTGACAGTCACCTTTGCTCTCTCTTCCCCGTTAAGCCCTACTGACTTCCATAAGCTTTGGATCAATCCTGTTACCGGTTCTCTAACAAAAAAATTAACTGCTCCACTCCTTTTCCTGAGAAGGCAGGAGAGCAAGTTTACCTGAAAGATCACAAGGAGGATGGGGGTCCTTTCCACGTGGAACAAAGAAGTTGTAAGACAAGAATGTCCAGTTCTAGATTTTTCTACTGGAGATCATAGAATCATAGAATCCCAGACTGGTCAGGGTTGGAAGGGACCCCAAGGATCAGAGAGTTCCAACCCCCTGCCACAGGCAGGGCCACCAACCTCCAGGCCTGGAGCTACAGATCCAGATTCATCAGAGATGAAAACCTGCAGCATAGTTTATGTATTTTTAAAAGGAAAGTATTTTGGGGCCAGATGCCTTTTGTTTCTTTTCTCTCTTGGCTCGGTTCTAGTGGCCTTGGCAGTAGTAGCTTTGTATGGAAATGCTGATGCAGCACTTGGCGGCACAGCAGCAATCCCTGTCTTCTCCGGTGTGTTTTAGGCTGCCAGCAAGGCCTGGCTTACCGCTGCCCACTTCTTACCAGGCAAAAGTAGTGCTTTTCATAAGGTCAAGTGTGTAGCTTCTTCCTACTGGAGAGCCTGAGGAAGGACAATGAGTAATTCATTGCAGGCGCTCTGGAGGCACACAGGCCGCGGGTGTGTGTGGCTGTGGGAATCCAGCAGTGCACACATTTCCTGCCTGTGCTGCCCAGGCTATGCAGAAAATGCCTTTGCTCCAGCCTTGGACACAACGGGCTGTTTGTGACCAGCTTTCCCTTGTTCCCTGTTCTTTCTTGCTCTGCCCTCTCTAGGGTGGAGGTTGACTTTGCTCCTCACCCGAGGGGTTGAGATGGGAGGTTCACCCAAATCATGGACCATGTGGATTCAGAACATCTGACCCATTTAACCCATGGGTGCAATTCCCTGTGGCCGTCACTCCTGTGGCTTTGCCTGAGAGTCTCCAAGCAGCTCCCCCTATCCAGACACTCAAGCTAGGTAAATGCTCTCTCATTGCTAATCCCCTTTACCCACCCCATAGCCTGTGCTCCCTGCCCAAAGAGCAGGGGAGGGATGGAAGGGCCATGGCATGGGAGAGGAGAAGCCCTGGAGCATCAGGGCTGGAGGGTGCTCTGAGGAGAGCGGCTTGGGCAAATACTTCCTCTTGCTGTGAGACCCAGGAGCTCACACCTCTCTGATGGGATGGAGAAATTGTTTTATTCTAGGGAGCACAGTAATTTTTTCCAAGAGCTGAAGAAGTTGTTTGAAGCCTTCAAAGTGGTAGTAGTCCAGTGCCAATGTAATTTTGTGGATCCGGATATGAGTGGTTTTCCCCAGACTGTGGCCAACTGGAGACGCAGACTGCAATTTGATGCCGGGTTCATGGGTCCTTGGGTGCCTGTGGTTCTGCCCCATCATCCAAACCATCTTCATCTTCTGCCTGCATTAAAAAATTAGAAAGTGCCATTTTTCATTCCCAAAAGCTTGCAGGCCACCTGCTTTACTTTAGCACTGGTCAGTGGTAGCTGAAGCCCTTGCTAAGAAGCTCATAGTGTAAGGCCTATCTCATTGCCTGGCTCGGACCATGAGGCCCAGGGAGCCTCGCTTGCTTCTTGAACTCTGGCTGCAGCTCTGCTTTGCCCTTCTAGGTGGGTTTTTCTTTTGTTCTTCCCTCTAGTGGTTAAAATAGCTCTTAATATAATTTGGTCAAAGCGTAGAAAGAGACAAAAAACACATTCCCCCACTGGAAGGAGGAACGTTCAGGTCTCCTGTCGTTAGTTTTTAACCAGGTCTGCATTAAAAGTTTTATGAGCTGCTCTAGTTTCAGAAGGTTTCCCGTAAATGAACTTTCCACCACTCTCTGACAGCAACACGCTGCTAACACATGGATAATATGGAAAAATGAAAGGGGGGGGAAGGGGGGGAGAGATGGAAAGGGGGAGGGGGCAGGGGGGGCGAAGCAAGCCCTTTGCCCGCCCCTTTCCTCTATCTGTTACAATGCAAGACTGCAGCAGGAAACTGCCTTTTCCTAAGAGCAGAAATGTGTTGTATGGTTTGTATTATTTTGGGGTGGGATTTATTGTTGTTGTCTTTTTTTCTTTTTTTCTTTTTTTTTTTAAGGTATGGAGCGTGTTGTTTCCGAGCTCTCTCCAGCAATCTGGAAGCAACCAACTTTTAAGGCATGGAAAAGACATTATGTAATTGCAAAAGACAAAAAAAAAAACCTCCTCAGGCTGAGGCCTCGTGGCAGAAGCCAGTGTCTGACCTCACCCCTCTCAGGATCTCTGGAGAACACTCTGTTCCTCTGGCCCCTCGCAAGAAATAGCCTCTGCCAGATTTCAGCAAACAATTCCAGCATTTCCTTCCCCTGCCTCTGGTCTGTGGGTGTTTTGGAGTCTCTCACATGTGTGGGCAGGGATTCATTAGCTAAAATAAAAACCGTACTACAGAGCTGCATTGGAGGAAAGTTGGGGGGAGGAATAATGCAGGCAAGTGTAATAAGGCATTGTCTCGTTAGGACTTGATTCCAGTTTTGGAATGAATAAAGGCAGAAATAAAGCGGGTCTCCTGGGCCCTGTCTCCCCTCCTGTTGTCAGTCGTGGTCCCCGGTGCCCTGTCTTGCCCGGCAGCAGCTGAGCTGCTGGGGTCTAGAGTGTGCTGTCCTGCCTGCCCAGCTCCCGCCAGCGAAGCTGAGTGCGGGCCGACTGTTTGAAAGATCAAGGTCTCTGTTCTCTCTTAGCTTTTCCCAGCATAATCCTTACAGAGATGTAATTGTTTGGTGGTGTTTTTCCTCTGAATTCTCTTTAATTTCCTGCCTGTGGTTTTGGGGGTTTTGTGAGGTTTTACGGTGGTGGAGAATGTTTGCTGTTGACAGCAGCTGTCCTACATGCTCTAAAAACAGCATCCCATTTCTTCTAAGAAAAGACCTTGTACGTCCTAATTTACGTTGCTCATCATTGTTGCCTCTGCGAGATTTCTGAGGGAACCCAAGTGACTCTCCCTCCCCATGGGCATCCTGCCTTTGCTTTGGTCCTGGGACTCGGGTCAGGAGGACCCCCTGTTCAGGCTGCAGGTTGAAGACCCAAAGCTTCACTGCTGGTGTATCCAAAAGCAAAGGGAAGCTGCTGTTTCCTGGCTGCAGGAGCCAGCCACGTTGCCCTCAACTTTGCCTGCAAACGCGCTCGAGTCTGGCTGTGATGCCAGCTGGAGCTCAGCTCTTCCCTTGCAGGCTTCTCCGGCTCTCTGCAGGCAGGCTGCCAGGGGAGCTGCTGATAGGTTTTCAATGGCTCCGCTGTTTGTTTAAGATCGTTGAACCTCCGAAGGCTCCCAGAAGCAAACAGAAGTTTTGGTTGGCCTTGTAGGGAGCCTTGTGTCTGCCTGCCTGGGCTCTGCGGCCCTTGGGTTAAGAAACCTTTGCGTTGCCTGTTCCTCAGTTCGGCTGTCCTAGTGCTTGGATGAGTTTTGTCCTGTTTCTGTGGCAGTGATGCTTTCCGCACTTGTGAAGTTCTAGATAAAGGAGCAAGTTGGGGTTGGGAACTCAGTGGAGTCTGAAAGGTGGTTGAGGTCAGGGTGCCGCATTGTATGCATTGAGGTTCCTCTGCTGGGTGTGAGGGTGAGAAGTTGCATCTGTTACATAGGAATCTGCAAATTCAGTGATGTGAGTAGTGGAGGGACTGGGGAGTGAGGTGTATCAAGTCTCCATGCCAGAAATGGAAGAGCCTGTCTACCCCAGTCCTCTCAGGATGAGTGTTTACCACTCCCCACACGCAGCTTCTGTTAAAATGTCCTCTCTGCAACACTGAGAGTCTCTGCTGGGACCTTCTACCCCATGTCAGCCTGGCCTTGCTGCTGCAAGTAGGTTGGGTCCTTGGCAGCGTTTGTCTTGCTTTTTTTCCTTGTCCACCTTATTTTTGAGTCCAGCAAGGATATGAGTGGAGCAGGTTTAATCTGTGCTGTGGGAGCCAGGGAGGGTCACGGCACTGGTGCTGCCAGGGCCACCGGGTTCAAGAAACCTTCCTTTTGGCAGAGATGGACCTACACAGGATGTCCTGGCAGTGCTGGGCAACCTCTCACCAAGGAGGAACAGCTGACATTTACTACTCAGGTCTCTGAAGTTTGCTGTGCAGGTACAGCGCAATGAGATGTTCTCTCCAAGCATTTTTGGAGTAAAATGGTGGCTTCTTAAAAAAAAAAAAAAGCCACAAAAACAACACCCCCCCAACCCACCCTCACCCCCCACCCCACCCCCACCCCCACCCTATTATTTGCTGAAAACTGGCTTTTGTTTTGAAACAAAACCCCAAAAAGCATCTCAGACTGGATTGCGCTGAACTGGCAATGGTCTGGCTCAGAAGGAACAAGCCAAATGCGTTTCAGCTTGGCTTAAAAAATGGACTATTGTTTTAAGTTGGATTATTGGAAAAGGGTTGAAGTTACTCAACATAATTTGCTTCTTTCAATAAGCAGCACTTCATGGCAGAAAGATCATAACTTATGTGCCTTATCTTTTTATCACCAGTAAGTTTTTCATGTATTGCCATTTATCTCTGGATTAGTTGAAAAGTTCATCGCTATGCCTTTTCTCTCCAAATTAACATAAATTAATTACTCTTCCCGGAAATGTCTGTGGGGAGAATAAAAATGCCTTTTGGTAACTGATCAGCCTTGGATAAAACCCCAAGTGCAAGTGTAGCTTTAAGTGCAGAGAGAAGAGACAAAGCAGCCCCCAGTATTAGATGCCAAACAATAAAGCCTTTAATATGTCTTTGGGATTTTGAGGGGACCGTGCTGCTGACCTCTCATTCCTGCATATTTTCCGCCGGCAGCGTGGCAGCCTTTCCCTCTGTCTGCTCTTGTGCACCCGTCCCGCCAAACAGCAACACTGGGACCAGAGGATAAACAGGCACCACACTTGGGAGGGTGGGAGAAGCTCTGAGCTGGTGGCCCCAAGGGTAAAAATGGTCCAAGGTACTTCAGGCCATGGATGGAAGTCCCGCGCCTGGTCTGGGTGGGCTGGCTAAAAATATTGCTGCCACTCACAGGGAGCGGTTCATAGAGCTCTCCTGGCAGAGGGGCTGTCAAGCTTCCTTCTCCACAGGCCGGTTTGGCTGGTTGCTGATGGGGCAGCTCCAGCACAGCCACTGTAGTAAACACTTAATCGCAGCCTAAATTCACCCCCGGGCCACCAGCTTGCTGCTGCAAGTGGCTCCTGAAGGTCCTCAGGCTTGTGGGGAAGTTTTGGTGATGTGGTTCCTGAGTCCTGGTGCTGATGGATCCTCCTGGTGAGGATGGGTACATGACGGCTCCTTCTTGCTCCAGGATGGGCAGTGGTGGTTGTGCACACACTGCTGCGCTGTGTCTGTGTCACCTTGCAGGCATCACCCGTGGCATGAGATGTTCACTGCAGGCACTGTGCTTCTCGGGCAGATGTCCCTGCCCTGGAGCCAGAAAGCTTGGGCAGAGGAGAGGCGCCTCCATCTCCTGACTGTCACGTTGGTCCTGTGTGACCCCAGCAGTGGCTTGGGTACACCAGCCTTACCCATGGAGGAGGAGGTGTTTAGAAGTGGCTGCTGGGAGGATGAGCACCCTCCTTGCGTGGCGGCATGGATGCAGAGGACCCACTGGCTGCTGGCGTGGGGGGTGGGTAGGTAATGATGGGGTGCCTGACTTAGTGTATTAACAAAAGAGACACCTGACTAGTAAAACAGTAATTACCTTTGGATCTAATAAGTGTAATTATTGAGTAATGCACCAGAGTATATAATGAGGAGGGAATATTTTTAGCCTGTGAGTGAGTTCTCAGCAGTCCCCTGGTGCCGTACGCTGAGTGAGGAGCACTTAGGCAGTGCTGATGGCCTGTAGCTTTTAAGAAATTACTGTGATGCATCTTTGAAACCGGCAGCTTTATTAAAAAGGGAGATGGGGGGATGCTATTATCTTAACATAGCTGGGTTAAGAGGGAGTACACGTTTCAAAAGGGCCCCGTTGCACTGTGAGGCTTGTGGGTTTGTCAGCATGGGGTACAGCTTGGAGCCAGAGATGCTGAGAGATCTGTTGTAGCCATTTCCAGCTCCAAGGCACTGCTGTTCTCCAGCCCAGGCGGTGGGGCTGGGCTGGGCTCATCCAGCACTACAGTGGGCACTGCCCACCTAGCCCATGTAGTAAGGGCAGGACAAGGAGCCTTTGTTGAACACCCAGAGGATGCTACAGCACAGACACTGGTTGAGCTGGGCCAGTGCTTTAGCCCCATGTTTGTTGCTCAGGTGAGAAAAGTGAGAGGAAATTGTAATTTTCTGGTTGAATAGTTTTTTAATTGCTTGATGGGGTTTTTTTTAAAGCCAAGGGTCCAGGAAATTCCACTTGTGTTTGCCGTGTGGCCAGGGCACATTTTCAAAGAGTCATCTCAGAGTGAGCGGCTCAGCATTGTGTCCAAGCGCCACCTCAGAGCACCCTTAGTCCAGCGAAACGGAGCTCATGCTGGAACCCTGATCTGTGCTTGGGTATTGCAAGCTGCAGTGTGTTACTTATGTGACAAGAAGTATCTTTTGCTCCTACTAAACACTTTCTTTGCAAGTTTGACTCTTTGGGTTTGTTGGTTTGGATTTTTTCCCCCAGCCAAGAGTTTGTGTTTTGGAGAATGTTTTTCCAAATTGGGTGAGGATTTTTCAGAGCAGAGTGGCCATAATTCAACTGAGCCAGCCAAGCACTCGTGGTTTTACCAGTGCCCTGGCAACAGAGTAGGATGCTGATGGGACAGGTATTTGGGTCCATCATTGCAGGGTGACAGAGCTGGCTGTTTCCATTGCAAATGCCTGTTTACCAGCAAACTGAGCACGTAGACGTCCCCAGCAGAAGGTGAACTCCCCATGTGGTCACAGAAAGCCCATTTTTAAAAAAAAAAAAGAAGATAGAAAAGGTGAAAAACTGCTCAGCTAAATTCATGTCCATATTTACAGAAACGTCTGTGGGAATGCCCTGTCGCAGCACTCAGCCAGCTTGTGCTGTGAATTAGCTGAGCCCTTTGCCCGCCCCCAGCCTGCAAAGCGATGCCGTGCCGCTTCTTTCTTTCTTTCTTCCTTAGCGAAGCGTCTCAAAAGGGGCAGTGTCCTATTCCGGCCTCTTCAGACTGGAGTGGGAACGCAGGCCTCGGAACACCTGCTTTCCCGCACTGGCAGTGCTGAATGGCTGAGGCGCACACGGCCGCTGAGCCTTTGTTTGGGGGGTTTCTTTTAACTACAAGGAGCAATCGGAGTTGGCTGTTAAATGAATGAGTTTGGTTGGAAGATAAGCTGGACACCTGAGGTCTTGCATTCCCGGCAGGGCTGGCGAGCACCAAAGGGCTTTTTCAACAGGCATCGCTGGAAAGTTGCTATTATACGTGAGCTTTACACTCAGACACCTTTGGACAATGAAGGCACCAGAGGACACTGCTGCTCTCAATTGTCAGCGGCAGAATAAATCGGTGCTTCCTGCAGCGTTTCCCTCTGCCGGCCGCGGGGCCGGTGCAGAGCGAAGAGCTTTGGAGAGGCACAAAAGGTCTCTCAATAGAGCAGGGGTCAAACTGTGGGTTCCTCCTTTCAAAACGGCACCTGATCTCTGATGCAGAGCGCCCTGCAAGACCGCCTTTCGGAAACAGAGAAAGAGCGACATTGTGATGCTGAAGCAAAGGACGGAGGGAGGAGGGCCCTGCTCCTGAAACAAACCTGGCTGATGTTTTCAAAGCTCCCTGTGGCTGAGGTTTATGTGCCCAGATCCCAGCGCAGGACTGGTGGAAGCTCTTTCCTTGAACCTCTGATGGTCCTGCCAGTGCGGCTTCACCCAGAGGAGGTTCCAGATGCCTGCTAGCCATACACCCCAGCCTATGTCCCATGTGTGGCCCTGGAGCTTGGGGAGTGTTGAGATGGGCTCTGGTACCAAAGGATGCTTGCGGTTGCAGATATGTTTGGGTTGGGCTGTTACACCGCAATGCTGGGAGCCTGCTCACACTTTTGTCTGGGGCAATAGGCTGCACATGGGTTTGCTTCTTCAGAGCAGGTGGAGGTTGCACTGTCTAACCTCTGAGTTGCTGGGCTCCCTGCAGAACCCATGTCTGGCTGTGCGGTATAAAATAAAATGCCCTTAAAAATAGACCTGTAGCCTCAGAATTGTCCTCACTCACAGTCCTCTCCTGTGACAGTCACTGGTGGCAGGGACGTTTTGTACAGTGGGGTCAGCTGGACAGGACACCCCAGGATGGCTGGTGTGGGGTGCGCAGAGCAAACTCCCTGCAGTTTAGATGGTGTGTGCGTGAGCAGATGCAGAGGGGCTGTGGAAATGGATGCGGAGAGTGAAGTGTTAGTGCTGGGGACTTGGTGTCCATGCTGTACGTGTTTTGGGGGTGGCTTTGATTAGTTTTGGTCAGATCTCGAACCCGTTATCTAATGGGATGTATTTTTCTGTTCATAGCTGTGAGGAATCCCATTCTCTCTGTGAGCCCTTTTTGTGGTGGGAGCCAAAGTGCAGAAGGTGAAGATCAGAACTTCTCCTTCAAATCCACACTTCTGATCCAAATCAGTCCTTCTGAGGATGCTTCCTTGGATGCTCCATCAGCAGTGCAGCTGAGGGCAGAGTGGTGCTCTGGCACCTTGTTCCTGCCAGCGTATGCATCTGTGCTTGGAGTCTCTTCCTACCTTTTTTAGGGCAAATCTTTTCCCCAGAGTTTTCTTTCAGTAGTGCAGAAGTACAGCCATGCATGTGGTGCCCTTCCTCTCGCAGCCCTGCAAAATCCCTGCCACGGGTACGGTCTTCAGCAGCCCTGCATCCCTGCTACCATCCCTCCTCCATACGGGTGAGGAGGCTTTTGCAAATCACCCCCCTCCTATGTTTCTACCCACAGAAAGGACAGGGCAGCCCAGTGCTGAGAAACTAACCCAGGGGAGCCTGGATTTGGCTGTTGCATTCCCATCTGTTAAGTAAATCCACACAATGATATTTCAGTACGTGTCTTAAAACAATGATTTCCTTTTCTCTTATTGTTTCAAGTTCTTTGGATTCCTTGTGCAGATTAAGGAGTGTCCCTGTAGAGCTGAAACACAGCAGCAGAGCTTCTGGGGTAAATTGGATCCCGTCTCCCCGCAGAGCACCAGGAGCGGAAGAATAGTGCTGCGCTGGCACTGCAGCTTTGCTTTGCAGCCGAGAGCCTGGGGAAAGAAAGGATCCAGCTTGTCCATACTGCATGGGCACAGCCACCACATTTTAAGGGGTGGAAGAAGGGAAGGGGAGACCCACCAGAAACTCACTGAAAACTGCCCCCAGCTACGGGTTTTCTTTCCGTGTGATAAACTCCTCTGCTTTCTGCTGTGCAGCAAACAGCATGTGGGGAATTCTGGTGCCAGCAACACTTTTTACTGGAAACCAGGATGTTTCTGTAACGAGGAAAGAAACATTCTCGAGTATGAAGTTATCAAACAACTTGACAAATTCAGATGCGCTAAATCACGCGGCGTAAACATCTGTCTGGCCTGCTTTTATGTGCCTACAGTGAGGGCGGCTTATCCGCTGCTTGGCGAGATGCGATCTCTGTCCTCTGGTGCTATTTTTAGCTTGTATTTATTTGGAGGAGGCTGTTAGAATAATCCAATCGGGCCTCTCTTGCCTTTAATTCCTCTTACGGATGTTTTGGGGAGCAGGACAGTTAAACCACTGTTGTGGCTGAGGCTTGTGCAGCATGGTGTGATGCAAAAGCCCCAGGTACGGTGAGCATTGGGGTTGTTGGACCCTGGATCGTTGGTACTTGGCTGCATCAGTGACTTGCTTTCTGACATTGGGGTAACTCTCTTTGCTGCTCTGGTTCCCATTTACCTTTTGTCCTGACAGAGAAAGCTCTTCTGGGGCAAAATTGGCCGTTACTGAGTTTTCCTGGGACTTGTTGTGGAGTGTAGGGGGGGAGGAGAGGCATGGTGGGGAGTTCTTAGAAAGCAGCTATATTCAGGCATAATCCCATTGACCTCACCAAGACTGCTCACATGTTTTAAATTAAGTGAGTCCTTAAATATTTTCAGGAATCAGAGCTGGGTTAGTTTAGGCGGAATGCGTTAAGAAATGCATATACATTTGGGACCAGAAGGGAGCCCGACTGTTTTAAATCCATTAAATGTAAAAGAACAAGATTGTGTGTTGGTTTAAGGGCCGGGGAACCAGTTCTGGGGTCAGGACTCCCTGTTGCTGAAAGGAACCCAGCACTGTGGCTGCATGGCCACATGGGAGGGGAGCAGAGATCCAGGGGCAAAGGCAGCCACCTCCCTTTGTCCAGGTAGACTTGGGCGCTAAGAAGGGCAAACATCTGCTGCCTTCATGCTTCACTTCGCTGTGCAGTGATGTGCTGCACAGGGAGGTTGCCTCACCTGTGGGACCCTCACCTTGGCTTCTGTCCTCCCCCTCCATGGGACAGCATCATGGAAGCAGATCTGTAGCTTACACTGAAGGAAAAACCCTAAAGACAGCTCCTCAGAAAGCTGCTGCGATGGGACTTTCCCCCATGTCTTTTCCCATTGAGGAGTTGCTGTGTCAAGAATGGGATACTTGATTTGGGGAAAATCCTTTGACTCTTTCTTTTGTTTGGCATCAAAACCAGCTTCCTTTTTTTCCATAGCAGCCCGCTGCGTTCCCAGTCCTGAGCCATGCCATGTTCTCCCTTCTGCTTTGAATATAAAGCCTATAGGAAGGGATCAGTGATTTTTCTCCTTGGCAGTAAATGGTGTCTTCAGCTGCCAGCGGTGGAACGTGCCCATTTACTCTGCAAAGTCAAAATAAGCACTAATGAAGAAAAGAAGCAAATCCAGCATCTCAGGCCCATGTTCCCTGTTCCCTGTGAATAGGCATGTACTGCTTGGAGCAGTCACAGTGATGGGCTGGAAATCCGCTGGGTGTTGCTTGTGGTGGTGCAGATCCTGCTGGCCATGAGCCTCTCTTACCAGCTTCTCTGCTGCAATGAAATGGCTCAAACTTCACCCCTGGGTCCTGAGGCAATGCTCCTGTCCTTGCTTTGGCTTTTGCATGTTGACTTTTTTTTTAAAAAAGAAAAAAAGAGAGTGGAGAAGGAGGAGGGGAAAAAAAAAGAAGAAAAGAAGGTGTTTAATTTGCTCCAGGAAGGATCACCTACAAACCTGGAGTAAAATGATTGCTGTTTGGCTCTCCAGCGACAAGAGAGAGCTTGTCCAGTTGACAGAGCTAATGCCCAGTTCATGGGCTAATTCTGCTAGCTCTTCAGTGCCCGCGGACAGCATCCCAGCAGCCAAGAGCCAGCCAGCACCGGGAGAAGGGTGGCTCCCCTGGGATCTGATCTCTTGCATGAGCTCTTCATGGCCCCTGGCCACACTTCGCAGCACTTTTGGGTTTTGACTGGTTCTTAAAGGATGTCCCGGCTAAGCAGACGCAGAGTCTGTGGTTTTCTCTCTTCCTGAGTTCAAGTCCTGTAAAGTGGGAGTGCGGGAAAGAAATGAGCCTTTGTAAACTTTGAGTTCACAACTGCTGCTGGGTCTTGTATCTGTCTGCTCATCCCAGTGCCTGTCAGCACGCAGCTGCCACAACCCACTATTTATCTTCTTCCTTTTCTTTCTTCCTCAATCTGGGTTCCCCCACACACACCCCTCAATTGTGTGCCTTGCTGATGGTTTCTGCTCCTTTTTTCTCAACCCCTTGCTCTCTCCTTGTCTCTGTACTGCTTTTTTCTTGCCTGTACATTTGTTTGCCACCTGTGTCTGGCCAGGCTTGTGGCAGGAGTGGCTCCCTCCCTTTAAACTTCCTCAAGGCTGCTCCTCTGGTCTGCAGGAGGGAAATGAGCCACGACCATGGGACAAAAATGATCCTCACTGCTGGGATTAAAGCACAGCAAGATTACTCAAAAGTCTATTTAGAAAACAAAACCCAGGTTCACCTTTCCTTTGAGTTTTAATTGACCAGGGTGGAGCCTCAGCAGAGCTAGACACCTCGGGAGTCCCGTGGAGCTGCACTTGGTGCATTGCAGCCCAGCTGGGGAGTGTGGATGGGCACTGGGCACCGTGACACCGGTTCAGCAAAGCTCCTGAGCTGCCTGCCTCCCGGCCCTTCATCTCAGAGGAGCAACTCTGCTGGACTGTTATAAAGTGCAAAGTGCCTGGCAGACAGCCTGGCAAACCCAAAAGGGATTGGGAGCTTCCGTTTCTGCCTGAGGTCTGCGTCTGCCAGAGAGGAATCCCATGTGTGTGCATGAAGCCATGAGCACAAACCCACCTTCTCACCCATTTTCCAGCATCCTCACCTCCCTGCTTCATGTTTCCAAAGATGTCTTTGCATCTGCTCACAGGTAGTCATTTTTGGAGATGAACAGCCATTGCTGTTTCTCCATCAGCTTTAATTTTCCCCCTGGCACCCTGGCTTTGTTTAAACCTGAAATTCCAGGCGCACAGAACCATGGTGGGAAGCTGTTAAAACAGGTACAAACTGGCAAGCAAAATATGCTGCATCTTACCAAGAGGGCCAGAGGTTTCTTCCACCTTAGAATTATCCTTCACTTTATTCTGAGTACAAACTCAGAAACCCAACTTTAGTGACTCAGGTCTCCCAGCTATTGTATTTATAAAGAGTAAAAGCTCTTTCTGTGTCCTGCTGAATCAGATTTTAACTGGGAGGTGAGGACCATAACCGATTCATTGATACAGTGGTAGACTGGGGATTAAGCCTTCAATTTTCCTAGATACTCAGATAGACACTTTTGCCTTGAAGGCAGTCTGTTTGTAGTAAGATTTGCAAACAAGGCAGTATACAATTCTAATAGGGAATTTGGTCAGAAAACAACCCTACAATCCTCCTTCAAGTGGGGATAAATCACTGCTTAATGTGGAGTTAGGTGAAATTGGTTCTAACTGTAAACTGAAATTTTATCTAAGAAATGGGATTGGTTTGGGGAGGTTTGGGGTTTTTGGGGGTTCTTTTAATTCCCCAGAAGATGCACCATGGAATTTCAGGTTGTGATTTGCTATTTTGTCAAAAGCCAAATACTGTACCTGTGGTGTACCATTCCTCTTTGTGTCTCACATCAATTTTGGCCAGCAGCTAGTCAAGGGTGAGAAAGCACTGAGAAGAACAACTGCTGAAGGCAAGGCAGTTGTCTTCTTCATCCCTTGCTGTCTTCTTCATCCCTTGCTGTCTTCATCCCTTGCTGTCTCCTCTCTTCACAGAGCAGTGTGTGAGCCTGTGGACCTGCTAGTCTCTCAGAGAGGTAACAAAGATTTCTATTTGAGGAAAAAAGTCTGGTAGCAAATAACTTCTAAGCTTGTCATAGTGCTTGTGCCAAACCATAATTGGTTGTCTTAGTCAGATGCCTCTTTTTCTGACTTTGTGCAGTGCTTGTTAAATATCAGAACCCGCTGGTGATCTGACTTGGTCATTGGAGACCATAGAATCATGGAATGGCATGGGTTGGAAGGGACCCCAAGGATCACAGAGTTCCAACCCCCTGCCACAGGCAGGGCCACCAACCTCCAGGCCTGGAGCTACACAAGGCTGCCCAGGGCCCCATCCAACCTGGCCTTGAATATCTATTTTTAAACATACATACACATACACATCTTAGTGTTGTGCCTTTGTCTCACAAGCCTTGCACTGAGCTGTGTAGTGCAAGTAGGCATTAAAAACACCCGTGGACATCGCTGGTTTTTTTAGCAACACCTCTAATTCCCATCACACCAAGCGTCCTCCAAAAGGACTAATGCAAAATGTCAGTGATAGAAGCCACTTGTGATGCTCAGCTCTTGCAGGGACTTGATGAGCGGTAGGTAAGGCATCTTCTTTTCCACTTCTCATCTTGGTTTGAGCTGTGTGTTTGCTATTAAATACATGTGGTGTGTTCCCAACATATGGGTATTTAAAAATGAAGAAATCACCCCCGGTGCTGCCCTATGAACATCATGTGAGTCCTGTCACTTGTTGACAGTTTGTCTGTGGAGCAGGAGGTCGGGGATCAAGCAGCGAAAGGGGTTTGGTTCTAGCTGCTGCCTTCTGTCCAAGCTCCTCTCTCTGAAAGCCAGCCTGCTCCTAACCAGTGAAACGAGGGACTGTGTGGTGGCAACGAGGCAAAACCAAAAATGATGTATCCATGCTAGAAACCATCGCCAAACTTCTTGGCATTTTGCCTAAGGCAGTAGCCTGTCTGCTCCCCTGCGCTGTGCCGGGCACACGGCGTGGCAGCTGCGTGCACAAGGAGGCAAAGACATGTGGTGAGATCTGTGGCAGCCAGAGCTGTGGGGCTTGTGTGTGGGGAGGAAGCCCTTGAGGAAGGGACAGTGTGTGTGGTCTCCTCCATGTGCCTTTCTCTGTGTGGATGTGGTTACAAAGCTCTGTGTACAAATGGATTTGAACCCCAAGGGTCAGCTGTGGGGTCTCATCATGAGCCGGGTTGCGTTGAGAAGCGGGAAGAATCGATCGAGATGATGGCATTGCAGGAAGAACCCCACAGTGGTGGCTTGGACTCTTAGACCTGCTTTACCTTTACAAGGAAAAATGTGCTTTCCATAGAAGAATGTTTTCACTGAAAAGATGTCATTTTTACTGAAGATTAGAGAGTGGAATTTTGAGGCTGGGGCAAACACCAGTCTGCCTCTTCCAGAGCCCTCACCAGTGGTCCTGAGTCCCTTCTAGAGCTGTGTTGCAAGTTGTGCAGGTTTGTCTGTGATCTGGACACTCCCCTTCCCACACTCTGGAAGTCGCCTTCCCACAATGCACTGCACTTTGTGCCACAGGGCTTAGGTCCATACAACCCTCCACTTCATTGATAATTGCCATAATTTTCAAGCTAGATGAGTTCTTGATTACATTAAAAGGGATGCGTGTACTCAACTGGATGGTAGCTATTTTGCTTCCAAGAGCAATTAGTCATGGATTTAAATAGAAGGAAATAATTGATGTACACATAGAGTGGAAGCACTTTTCTGCCATTATGGTCTGAAAACTCGTATTTATTTGTTCATTCTGTCTGAACTTGAAGTAGCTCTTCTGTTAGTATAGGAAAAGGAGTACGCTTTTTGACATAAGATTGTTCTGTGTCTTATTAGAAGCTATTTTCTCATTTCTGGAAGAGTGGGTAAGAGCAAATTACTTGAATTTATCATACTGGGAAAAGTAAAACAAAGATAGTTTCCTGAAGACTTCAAATGTATTGCTGAGGTGGTGGTTGTGACATGGGGGTAATGTGGGAAATGGATACCAAGCTACAGCTACACATATGTGCTCTACCTGGGACCTGTTGTTCAGTAAAGTTCTGATTCAAGGCTTCATCTGGGAGGTGTGAGACACTTTGAAGGGCTACGAAGGTGATTAAAGGACTGGAGCATCTCCCCTGTGGGTGATAGGCTGAAAGAACTGGGGCTCTTCAGCCTTGAGAAAAGAAGGTTCAGAGGGGATCTGATCAATGTTTATAAATATCTCAAGTGTGGGACACAGGGGGACATGGCCAGTCTCTTCACAGTGTCTGTGGGGACAGGACAAGGGGTGATGGCCTCAAGCTGGAGCACAGGGAGTTCCACACCAATATGTGGAAGAACTTTTCCCCGGTGAGGGAGCCCTGGGACAGGCTGCCCAGGGGGGTGTGGAGTCTCCATCTCTGGAGAGATTCCAGCCCCGTCTGGACGCCGCCCTGTGCAATATGAGCTGGGGAGCTGCTTTGGCAGGGGGGTTGGACCCCATGAGCTCTCCAGGGCCCTTCCAACCCCTGTGATTCTGTGATTCTGTTATTGTCAATCAGGAGCGCAAGAAGGATCTTTGCTTTGCCTTCATGCATCCCTTTCCTCCTCTGACCTTGCAGTTCCGATTCCTTGTCTTCTTCTTCCAATTGACCTGGTGTGGTTAGTTGCGTGGTGACAGTCCTGAGCAGGAGTGTCACCTGCCTGTCACATCTTGGTTGCCTTTTGGTCTCATATCTATATTATGCTTCCCTTGGGTTGTTCCTTGCAGTACTTGCTAGTTGCAGCCTCTCATGACTCATTTTGTTGTCACTCTTAATTATCTTTCCGGTTCTGTCCCCACCTTTTCACGTAGCTTCCCATAGTGAGGAAAGAAACATCCTGTGCACAGGATACAGACCAGTGTCATGTTGGCTGTTGCAGGATGCAGTGTCTCAGCTAGAGCAAAAAGTATCTGAAAAGCTGGACTAGGATACGTGAGGCAGCAGAGATGAGCTAAAGGTCTCTCAAGGAAAGATGAAACCCAATCCAGGGCTCCCACATTCTGTGTGAGAGACGGATCCACCATCTACTAAAGAATAGAAAACCCTTTTCTTTTGCTGCTTCAGTTTATCAGATTTTGACTCAAATCCACAGATTTCTGGCTGACCTGTGCTGTGTTTCAGCGTCAGCTTTATGAGTAAGCTGTTGGGTGAAAAATCTTATCTGTGAGTAGATAGAAGTCACAGCATTGATTCCTACTGTGCTCTCAATCAGACAAGAGTTACATCTCACTGCCCTACGTACAAATCACAGGATCACAGGGGTTGGAAGGGCCCTGGAGAGCTCATGGGGTCCAACCCCCTGCCAAAGCAACTCCCCAACTCATATTGCACAGGGCGGCGTCCAGACGGGGCTGGAATCTCTCCAGAGATGGAGACTCCACACCCCCTGGGCAGCCTGTCCCAGGGCTCCCTCACCCTCACTGGGGAAAAGTTCTTCCTATGCTCTAACTTGCAGCCAGTGCCCCTTGTCCTGTCCCCACAGACACTGAAAAGGGGCTGGCCATTTCCCCCTGCAGCCCATCCTTAAGCTATTGATAAACATTAATAAGGTCCCCCCTTAGTCTTCTTTTCTCCAGGCTGAAGTCATAGTATCAGTTCCTACCATGCTCTCAGACAAGAGTTCCATCTCACTGCCCTACGTAGGAATTCCCATTGCTGTGTGTACAAATACTAGTGTGCAGCTTAAAAGCTCTCTTTCCTGTCTCTCACAGGGCTAGGGAAGTGCCTTCTCAGGAACCTGTGCTGTCAGCTATGCTGACAAAAGTTTTATTTAACATGAGGCAGAACTAATATCCTTTAAAGAAAGCTGCCATGCCATTAATTGTCACTCTGGTTTGTGTCAGATGCTTGCAAGAAGCATGCTTCGTTCCTGCACAAACACAGCGGCATCTTTCACTCCTGGTGAATAATGCACTCCAGATGTTCCGCCCTGTGAGAATTCCTTGCGCACGCTGCAATGCCAAGAGAAAAATAAAGCAGTTCAACTTATTTAACCCAGATCTCAGACTGTCTGTCTGCATCATCTAACTCCATCAAGCTGATGGAGCACATGGAATGGATGGAAAACATGTGTTTCCTATAGACTCCTGCATTTCATGTTGGTTAACAAATGTAGCATTCGTTTACCCAAGGCCATAACGAGCATCAGCTTAAACCCAGTGTTTTCATGACAGGTTTCCTGTGTCTTCCCAGTACCATGCCATCAGTACTCATGCTTGGCTACCTAGGCCCAGAGCCCTCAGAAAACATTTCCACTCTTTCTGTTTCTGCTCATGGTATCAGCCTCAGGACTCTCTTACTTGCCTTCTTTATAGGCTGCCCCTAAAAAAGTAAATGGACTGCAGTTCTGCCTAAATATTCCTAAATATTTTGTGAATGGCATTGGGACTTCCCATGCTCTTGGCTGTAGCTCAGACGCTCATCCTAGTCTTTCCAGGCAAACAAAGACCAAGGACTTGTAGGAAGCTTTTAAATAAGCCCACTCTGGGTGGACTCCAAGCTGTCCTGCAAAGGGAAATGCCAGCACCGCCTTCCCACCTCTTGAGTGGTGATGGGAACCACTGGAGAGGACCGTCGCAGGGAAGGGCAGGAAAACCAGGTGTGACTCTGAGAGCTACAGAGTCTTGGTTCTTCCAGCAGAGCCCAGTGAAAGGGCTGAGATTTCCTCTGTACTTAGCTCAAGAGTTTTCCACAGTTGTTCTCAAAGGGGAAGAAGCACAGTTCTTGTGGCTCAGGTACTAGGACATGACTTACAGACATAATATGGTGACCAACTGCCCAGGTGATCCCACTCAACTGGTATGGGAAGTTCATGTCCTTGTCTTTGCCCTTACAAAAAATGGATGTGAGAGTTCTTGACTGGTCAGAGTCTTGAAGAGGGTATTGCTACGACGATGAGGGTATCAGTATGAGGATGTGTACCTACATGAACGCTGTAGCCCTCTATGGAGGTGGAGAGTCATAGTTTGGCAGATAACTTACAAAACTCTGATGGGTTCCCAAAAGCCCTCCTCTCAATGTTGTCAGGACTCATTCTTTAAAAGCAATCTAGATTTTGAACAAGTAATTTAGGAGGATGCTTGTGGTGCCCATCTCAGGTACAAGACCCCAGACTTGTACGTGTCAGAGAAACTGATATTACAAGCAGTAGCACCTACTGCACTAGCTCAGTGTGTGAAGTGTGTATCTTGCCCCGAAGCGAGAGGTGATGTGAGCTGACGGGAGTTTGGACATGCAGGTGCTAAATACAGAGGGGCTGCATGCTGCACCAATGGCAGCTCTGCATCAGGAGCCCCAAAGACAAGGTTCAGCGCCACAGCGCTGCGCTGCCTTTACACATGCAGGGATTGGGTTTTCTTTCAGTGGCCACAGGGCTGGGAGAAATCCTGTTTCTTACTGCAAGCTAGAGCTCCCAGTGGCATCTGAAAACAGAAAGTGTTTGACTAACCCCTTTCTCCACTGGCTTCCCCCAAGGTCCTGGCACTGGTCCCTCCTGGACCGCAGCTGTAGGATACAGGATCCCTATCTCAAGGAGGTGCTGAGATGTGGCTTTTTACTCTGCCAGGGACTTTGGAGCTGATGGGAACGTGTGTTGCCAGCACGCTGACTGCTGTGTTCCCTTGCTAACTTCCCAAAGACTTCTTCAAACAGAACAACATCAGTGCACAGCAGGTCTCCGTTCTGTCCTCTTACAGGGCAGAGGAGAGGCCACCAAAGAAATTTCATCCTCCAGCCTAACAAAGAAACTCTGCAGAAGGAGCTACCTGCTTACCCATGTGTGCCTCAGTGCCGTATCTGTATGGGGCTGCAGGTGGATCTTTTGCCAGATCCACCTCCATCGGTTTCTGAGTTTCTTTGAAACTGGAGGACAGTGATGTTCTCTAAGCCCTTTCAGAAAGGTCTCACTTCATTTGAGCCGTGCAAAAAGTGGCGAACCAAAGCAGCATACAGGAACAATTACTAAATGTTGTTAATTAGGATGTGTGAAGAAGGTCCCTCTCCCCCTTTTCCTTTGAAGCATGAAAGCCCAGAGGGAGCCTTTATAAAAGTCAACAAAGAAATCTCAAAAAAAATTCCCTTCTTTAATGTGGTCATAGACATCATCTCCTGCCTGGTGTGACCTGACATGTGAATGCGATTAGGGGCTGTGTCGCATCGGGGCACAGGCATACCGAGCCGTGGTGGGGAGAGGAGGGGGCAGAGTCCTCACAGCTGGTCCAACACCCAGCTGCTTGCTCCTCTTGCTGGTGATGCCAAAAACTCAGCATCTGGCGGGGGCTTTTGCTGGGTCGTGTATTTTTTTGTTAACGATCTTTGGTTTAATGCGTTCTCTCTCTGATAAAAGCAAGCTCCAGTGCCCAGGGTAGCAGCCAGATATCCATCCTGGATTTTCTTGCTGGAAGGATGGGCATTGTGACTTCTTTACTCAGTAGATAAGTTTTGATTGTGTATTTAAAAGCAAACCAGAGTCTCGCAGCAACCTGATTACGGCGATGCTGATGGGCTCAGGAAAGCCCATCAGACATACTGGAGATCCCACTGTACTCTTGGGAACTGGGGAAACCTTGAAAGTCACCTTGGTTTATGTGACAAGCAGTCACAGTGCTACTTGGAATTCTCAAGCACTGTCCATTTGTAGTGATAAATGCTTAACCCTCTTTAACCCGAAATGGCAAAGGCAGGGTTTGAGCAGTGCTGATTAAGGAACTTTTGTTTTCTTCCTAAAGCTTCCCTTACAGGGGAAGGTGGCGTGTGGTGAGCTCTGATCCATAGGGTCAAAGACATCGGGGTCCTGCGCTGAAGCTGTGTTTTCTGTGGGGTGGAGGTGGTGTGGACAGGGCATGATAGGTTGTGCTATATATCTATTGCATGAAAATATGAGAGGGTGATCACAGAATCACAGGATCAGAGGGGTTGGAAGGGCCCTGGAGAGCTCATGGGGTCCAACCCCCTGCCAAAGCAGCTCCCCAGCTCATATTGCACAGGGCGGTGTCCAGACAGGGCTGGAATCTCTCCAGAGATGGAGACTCCACACCCCCTGGGCAGCCTGTCCCAGGGCTCCCTCACCCTCACTGGGGAAAAGTTCTTCCTATGCTCTAACTTGCAGCCAGTGCCCCTTGTCCTGTCCCCACAGAGCACTGGCCATTACCCCTGCAGCCCATACTTAAGATATGCCCTGTTCCCTTCTCTGAGCTGCTCTGTGTGTTGGTGAGAGCAGATGCTTGATAAGCTGTAGCTTCTCAGGGACATTTTATGTAATGATGGAGATAAAGCAGGGCAGGTTTGTTTTAAAATTCACAGAGTGGAGAGACTGTACCTGCCAAAGCTCCTCGGGAACACCGCTGGCTGCTGCGATAAGATATGTTTTGTCTAAACAGAAGCAGTGCAAACTGTGCTGCTCTTGTCCCATTCCATGCCGTTCCTTTGCTTTGGTCTGACCATGTTTTTTTCTAGAGAGTTTTCAAAAATACCAGGATTCCTCTTTGTTTCTTCTCCTTCCTTCCTGTTGGTAATTTAGAAATGGGGCATCATCCTCACCCGGTTCTTCTGTAGCTGATACTACAAGCTGCATCCCTCTCCATGTCCCAGAGCTAGGCTATGAGTTTGCATTTTTCCAGCCAAAATTCTCTATCCTTTTTTTTTGTGGGTTTGGTTTTGTTCAGTCGTTGGGTTTGTTGGGTTTTTGGGGTTTTTTTTGAGAAATGAAAAAGTCATATGAAAACAAAACAATTTCCAAAGGGAAGCATCCAGCTGCTTTTTTCTGACACCCAGATAGCTTGGCGCATTCGTCTCATCTTCTGCCTTGGCTGCTGAGCTGGTTGGCCACATCTGAAAGGAGAGGGATAATCCAGCAGTTGGAGCCTGTATCTGTGAGTGATGGTGGCAAGGAGACTTTGGCAGTGGGTTCCTCTCTCACAGCCGCTTTTTTTCCCCAGCTGGAGGCTCCAATTGTTGGGCAGTGGCACACGAGCCTCCCCTGCCAGCCCGGTGAAGCCCCGCAGGGGCTGGCTCTGCACTGTGAGCAGACAATGCAATTAGCTGGGTTTCACAATGTGCAGCTTTGGGTGACCTTTCCAGGGAAAATAATTAGAGGGAGATCGTGTCTGCCAGTGATAATTGGCTTCATTAGCTCTGAGGTTAATTTCAGGGATGTGCCCGGGAAGCAACAGAAGAGGCTCAGGGGAGGCTGCCCATTTAATTACTCATGAAATAAAAAAGTCCCTTGGCTTTGTCCTTGTGCATGTGTTTTGGGGGGGAGTCCGTGGGGCAGCCTGGACCAATGGGCAGGTTGGACCCCTCTCCTGCCATCACAGGGCTGGTGGGGTCAGACAGCCTCTCAGAGTGGGGCATTTCCAACCCCTTGGCACAGACTTGCCTGACTGTTAGGGCACTGGATCCCAGGGTCTGGATCTGCAAAGGCCCACTTGGCCACCCAGGCTGCAAGCCAGAGGACGGGCCTGGCCTTGGTGTAGGCGTCCAGTTCTCAGAGCCTGGTGGTTGCAAAAGGGACATCCCTTTTGGGGACCTGTTCTTTCTGGCAACAGTGGAGCACCATAGGATTGGAGCAGGATGAGCCAGAGGGGAAGCACCCTGGGCAGCAGAGCCACAAGGCGTCTCCATAGTGAGTCTGGTCTGGCACCACAGACAAGTGCTGCTTCTTGCCCGGGCTTTTCTCTGCAGGTGCATGTCCCTCTCTACAGGCACATCTGGAGACTGAACCTTGCATTTCCTTCTGGGAAGGCAGTGTTTCCTCTTTGCATGTGCAACATCTCTACCTTCATGGAGTCTCTTTTCCATCTGCTTTGGTCTCACTGTGGTAATTAGGTGCTTGGCCCACCGACAGCCCTGTTTGTTTGCAGTCGTGCCATCTCCAGGCTGGGAGTGGTGTGAGGAATTTAGAAAGAAAAGTACTTTGCAAAGCAGACTGGGATGAAACCATCCTCCTAACCTGGCTGGTCTCAGTGTACTCCCACCTGGCTTGGTGGGTCAGTGCAGACCTGCTTCAGACCCATCCTGGGAAGGAACAAAGAAACAAAGACCTTCCTTCCCCTGCTGTCACCTGTCATCGCAATAAGCAAATTTTGAGCTCTTTTTTAAGCTTTTTTTTTTGAACTTTCAAATCTTTTGCTTCCATTCATAACCAAATCTGCACAGGCTTCTGTTTACTGGTGCTATGATGGTTCCCAAACACCCACCCCTTGATTGCAGCTTGGGACCTAACGTGTTAGCCATCACTTGCATGTGTGGTTTGGTGGGGTTTGCTGAAACCAGGGCTGGGGAAGGACACAGCCTCAGCCTGTGTGGTTCTCATGTTAAAAAGTTGGCTTTGTCTTGTGGGACGTAGAGGGAGAGGGAGAGAGGAACACCAACCAGCACACAGCCCTCGGTCCTAACACCTACGAAGGGGCCATAGCCAGGAACGGCAGCTCACGGGGCACCCTGGAGGTGCATGCAGCATCTGAAGGGCACTTGAGCTATAGCACATCCCGTTTGTGTGGCACATCTTTGTGCCATGAACTAAAGAGATGAGAGCGTCAGTGTGTTTCCATTTTTCGTTGAGAGCAACATCAGAGGCAAGCAAGAGGCCTCAGGCTTTTCAGGCAGGAGTCAAGCGTAAAGAGCCCTTGGGAACAGATTCCCACAGAGAGCAGTTGTGCAGGAAAGAGGTGACCAGGTCAAAGGAAGAGTATATAAACAACCCAGAGAGAGAATCTTCTTGGCTGCTGGCTTGTTTATATCTTGCAGGAAAGAGCTTAGCAAGCTGCATGCATCTCTAGCTAGCTACAACACAAAGTTCCTGTCCTTCCAAATGATAACACAGGGAGAGGACTCTCAGAAGTCACGTCTGTATTTCCTGTCCTGATTTCAGCGTAAGGAAATACTGTAGTTGGTACCCTAATAAAATGATCAAAGGGGGTTTTTGTTTGCTTGGTTTCCCTTTCCTTAAGCAGACAGTCCCTGGGCAAGCTCTCTGCAGTGTGGTATGGATGGCAGAAAGGTGGGAAGTGTCTGGGGTGTGTGAGAAAGAAAGATCCTCCGTCTTGGCCTGAGCAAACCAATGCTCAAGCATGGCTAGATTTGGAGAGGCTTCACGGGTTAGGATTCAAAAATCTGTCATCAGATAAAAACTAGAGCTTTTAGAGGAGCCAACAGGACCTGGACATAGATGTGCCAGACCATCCCAATGGATGCTGGGCATTTTTTATGCTCTCAAAGTTTTAGGGAAATCCATTTTGGAATTTCCCGGTTTAAAAGCTGATCTTTTGTCCCATAATCCCAGGTGTTCAAATTGGTGCTCAGCACTCCACTCCCCGCTAGCCTGTCCTCTTCCAGCAGAAAGTGCACCCACTGAGTGAAGTCAGATTGTACTTTGATGGTAGAAACATACTTTACAAGTATATTGGATCATCTTCACATTTCTCATTTGCGTGTGGAGTCCAATTCTTCAGCCTTTGTTAGGGATGAACTGGTGTATCTGATGTGCTTCTCTGGACCCTTTGGTCTGCACATTTTACATGAGAATATCAGTTCAGCTTACTGCTCATTGGGATGTTCTTCCTGTTGTGAAGTGTGTCAGGGACATTCAGTGTGCTTGAGAGCAGCAAAGTCCCACGAGATTTATTTGAAAACCCTGTGCTGACTGTCCAGTTGGCGTCAGTCCCTCCAGCTCCATGGAAGTTGGAGCAGCTACGCTGATTTCCATGGGCTGGGTGTCCCACAGTTACCTGGTCACAGCTCATACCTCCATGACAGATGTTCATGAAAGGTCTCAGAGCTATATAGAAGTTGCTGCTTTCCATTCCGTGCTGTATCATCTTTCCTTCCTCCAAAGGTCTTACAGCGAGACACACTCACTTGTTCACAAACCAGTCCCAGTTTTTGCAGCTGTGTTCCTGGTAAACATTTCCTCGGGGAGTTGAGACAATTTGCACCTAAAGGGTTGTTTAATTACGGTTAATTTCTGCAGTTTGGGTGGTGGGTGGCTGGTGAGATCAAATGGCCTTGTTTCTGCTCCCCGAATCAAAGAATTAAAGCTTGAGTCAAAGGACCAAGAAAAAAGTGCTAATAAATAACAGGCTTCTAGGAAAGATCTTTGGAGAACATGTTTGGTCAACATCAAGGAGGTCTTGTGAAACTTTGGCACATTTTTGTTACTACCTGAATGCTTTTTGATGGTCATCTTGGATCATGAAGAGGCAGAAATCTACCCTGGCACTTTCATTTGTGACAGTGTGAACCTTTCAAGTTTTTCTGCTGGCATTAGTGCAAGTATAGGTTCATTTACAATTAGCACTTCAAACGCAATCTTTTGTTCTAAATCACCCATTAATTTGCTCCTCCAGAATCACATCTTTAGCTTTATAACCTTGTCACACAGATACAGGCCTTAAATCAGCGCTTGGCTTCAGGCTAGTGACGCTTTACCAGTAAAGGACCTGGCAGCTGCTTCCCGGTGGATCTGGGAACTGGGCTGCATGGGAAGCAAGGTTTCTCCCTGTGCTTCTGTAGAGCCAGTGTAAGGCTCACCCCCCCTTTACCCACATCCCTTCTGGGATTCCCTAGTGCCACAGGAGGCGTGTAGCGTCCTGCGATGGGGAGAGTCGCAGGTTTGCAGGCAGCTGATGAAGGTTTGAACCTGACGTGATGTTTGGTGGAGAGGGTGAAATGTTTGTTTGGAGAACTGTGAGACTCACCTAGCACCCTGGAGCTCTTTGTTTTGTCCTTGCCTGATCCTGCCTGACACTGCCCTCGCCTTCACAGTCCCTTCTTTGCCCCCTCCCCTTCCACCCCTTTCCTGGTTACAAAACCTGTGGAGTCAGTGACAGTGCCCAAGGATTCATTTTGAGGCAGAGCCGCTCGTTTCTCAGATCACAGGACATCGTTGGGCGCAGGTTTGGAGTTAGCGGATGCGGCCCGTGCCAGCCCACGGGTGTATTCTCACCAGCTGTGTTCAGAGCCACCAGCCTGACCCACAAACCCCAGCCCAGGGAGCTGGTCTTGCCACGTGCCAATTTTTGTTTCTGAGCAGAACCAGGAAACCAACCCAAGTGTGAAAACAAGAAATAACAAGACGGCCTGTCGGAGCCTCGGCCCAAGGCCTGGTTTGCACAGCAGTTTCCGGTCACTGCTCCGGGTTTTTTCTCATTAACTTGGTGAGCGGGTGCTGGGTAAAGCACGACCTGTGCTGGCTGGGTAAGACCAACGAGCAGACAGCTCTGGAGCAGAGCGGAGCTGGCATTCACTGAGGGTGAGCTCACCTTTGCGGTGGGGTTTCACCGTGCTTGGCTCACAGCCCCAGGAGAACCACCACAGCACAGACACTTGCTAGGAGTAAACATCTGGAGGCCAGAGCTATTGCGCCGTCTGCCCGTGGAGCATCTTCCACAGAGAGGTCCCAATCCAGGCGAGAAGTGTGGAGCAAATAACAACAAGAAGCAGCAAAGTCATTTTTTGGCAAACACAGCTAATTAGGCCATCGTTCGTCTGTTCTCTGGAGATGATCTAACAGAGTTGTCTTCAAAATCCAGTGATTAAGCCCTTTATGTAAATATTATTTTAGTCGTCTTTAAAATGACTTGCTCAAATGTCAAGAATGACATTAGCGCGAGAGGCTCTTCTTTCAATGACATTTCCTCTTTTCTCCTCTTTTTCTGCCTCACAATTACTTGGAGCCACCTGCACAGATTCCTTTTTAGCACCTTTCCGCTTTGTCATCAGGTGATCTTGTTGCTCGTGCTGGGAGAGGTTCTCTTATATTTTTAATCATCTCTTAGATTTTTAATCATCTTTAATGTCACTTTCTTTTTCCAAGCTCTGAGTTGGAAGGTTGTGGAACCTTGTCGTAGCTCCAGAGCTTTGCACTTTCTGTGCCTAATCTGACAGGCATGGTTGAGTAGTTAGCACCTGGCCCTGAGGGTCAGGGCACCTCGACCTATTTCTGGGCCTTTCCTGTATTTATTGTGTGACCCTGAGTGAGTCACGCTCCGAAAAATGTGACTGCAAATAGCAGTAATGAGCATTTCTGAAGCCTTTACAGAAAGCTGAGTTACCCGCACGGTTGCTCTCCGTGACACCGCCTGAGCTTCATGCCCTGGACCCACGCGGGTGCCGCTGTCCTGTGGTTACTCCAGGGGATGAATGCTGGCATGCATGCACAGCTGCTTGCTGGGGCGCGTGTGGCACTGGGGCTGCCCCACCTCTACTGTTTGCCAGTGGGTGTCCTACCAGCATGTGTCTGGGGTGGGGGGCCTTGGAAGGACTTGGCACTGGCTTTCATCCGCTCCTGCTGAAGACAGTAGAAAATATGCAGATTGACCTCAAAACCCCCAAGCCAACCCTCACCATTGACCTAAAACTGTATGTTTTTCTGTGCAGAAGTGGGAAGTTCCTCACGTTCAGCAGTGTTGAAGGTCTCCATCATGTCACTGGGTGGGCTGTCAGGTTTGTCTGACTGGTGTCTGTGAGCCCCTTCCCCCAGATCAGCACTTACTCCTGAGGATGAGTGCTGTGCAGCCTGTGTATGAGCCTCACAAATGCCAGCAGAACTGGAAAAGCCTTTCATTTCTCTTGATGGTGTCCTCCACCCTTCTGCCCCATGGAAACATTGATATTCCTTGTAACAATACTGCTTCCCAGAGGAATACAATTAATTCACAGTCCTATAAGGACAGTCTCCATTCCTCAGAGCTCCCACGCAGGAGTCATTGGTGTCCCAAAAGACCTTTTCAGAAAGGAATAGATGTTTCCTGCAACTGGGGAGATTTCTTTGAGGAGAGTGATGATATGCCCTCCTTCACTTTTCTGGTGCTCAGGGAACCTGTTGAATGTTCCCAGGTAATGTTGAAGATGACCTTGCTCGACAGCACCCACCATGAAACAAAGCCCATGGCTGCCCCAGAGTCATGTTTGGTCAGCACTGCTGTCAAGGGAGGGATCGCAAAAGGGGAAGATTAATTAATCTTCCTGCAGCTTTGGGTGTCATTAAGAAAGCCTGACTCTCAAACAAAACCCTTGGTGAAATTTACATGGGGTTTTAGACAAGCCTCAGGCGGCGGCATGGGCTTGTCCCAGCGGCTCTCATCAGCTGCTGACCATCGCGAGCAAATGAAGGTTGAGGGCCTTCCCCACGGACAGGTTCATCTTGTGCCACAGTCCACAGCAGATGCAGAAGGCCCACAGGGTTGGTCACCTCATGAAATACCTGGAGGCGCTTGTCTTCATTTTGTGAAGCATCTGCTTTCACAGTATGACCTGTGGTTATTTAGTAAGTCGGCAGAGGCAGAATTTCATACTCTCACCTCATCTGTACATGCTGAATGTGCAGGTGATCATAGAATCACAGGATCACAGGATCACAGGGGTGGGAAGGGCCCTCCAGAGCTCATGGGGTCCAACCCCCTGCCAAAGCAGCTCCCCAGCTCATATTGCACAGGGCGGCGTCCAGACGGGGCTGGAATCTCTCCAGAGATGGAGACTCCACACCCCCTGGGCAGCCTGTCCCAGGGCTCCCTCACCCTCACTGGGGAAAAGTTCTTCCTCTGCTCTAACTTGCAGCCAGTGCCCCTTGTCTTGTCCCCACAGACACTGAAAGGGGGCTGGCCATTTCCCCCTGCAGCCCATACTGAAGATATTTATGAACATTAATAAGGTTCCCTCTTAGTCTTCTACAGGTGCTTTGTTTCCATCCTCCCGTTCTTCATTGCCACATACTGGTGTGAAGAGGCATTTGGCCAAAGCAGCTGAAGTTTCTCTAACTTCTAGTTAAAGCAAAGGCTCTGAAAAAAGGCTCTTGGCTTTTTGGAGATGTCAAAGGCCAAGCTGTTTTCCCATCTCTGCCCCACAAAGCAGCAGTGCTTCCAGCTGCCCCGCTTCATCTCAGGGGGTCTCACCCTGCTCCAGCTGGGATTAAGGCTGGGACAAGGTGAAGGGGAGCAGTTCAGCATAAGGTTGGAGGAAACTACTGCGTTTTAGCTGTGAGCTTATGGACGTGTTGGTTTCCCTGGGTGCTGGCCAGGCAGCTTTCCTCACCTCTGTCATGTGCCTGGCCAAAGTGAGGACACACTGCTTGGGGAGGGAGAGGAGTTGGAGCTGGAGGAGCGCTGTCTGCTGCTGCTCATTGCATTTCTCATTAGCGGGAAGGATGGGGTCTGTAAGCCCCACTCCTGGCTGAATTCACAAGAAACCCCTGGGGAGGGCTTGTTTGTAATTAATAAAATCCATGGAAAAAATAAATCCAAGCCAGCCCCCAGTCAGCCCAAGAGGTGGGCAGATGAAATTAAACCTGTAAGGCATGGACTGGACACCAGCAGCGTGGTGGGTCTTGCGTGGCAGCAGGGGAGCTTGTGTCATGGAGCTGAAGGAGGGGGCATGTTGCAGGTAGTTGTAGGGACTCAGGATGGTGTCAGAGGCCCACGGTGGGACAGAGGAGGTTGTGTGAGGCTTCTTGGGAGAAATGACCACACTGGGAAGCTTCAGTGGTGCTGGTAACCTCTCCCCCATATCTCAAGAATGGCAGAGCAGAAGATAGGGGAGGAGATAACTGTTCCTCCTGCAGGACAGTCTGAAGCTGCAGGATAAGGTTCAAGGACCGTTTTGACTGCGTGTTCATGCTTTTTCCTTATTGTGTCTCCAGTGCCTCTTGCCTTGGATCCTTTCTTGTCATGGCTCCCATGCTGTGGTGCTCAGAGGAGCAGCAGCAGGGGACTGCTCTGCGGTCCTGGTGCAGGTAGGGCACAGCAGCTGCCAGGCCTGATGCACCTCTCCTCAAGACCTTTTTCCCTTTGGGCAGATCGTCCCAACGCTGAAGGTGAGGCCTCAGGATGGAGCATGTCCAGGGACTGTTCCTCAGTGAGGCTGTGCTTGAATCTTTGCCCAGGATCCCCTATTCCTTCCCCTCTGTCTTGCCCTTCACCATGCTCATACAAAGGATGCTGTTTTCCTTAGGAAATGAGGTGGGACCTTTCCCTACCATACAAGCCCATGTTTAGGAGCAAATGGCTGTTAGATGGATGGGGTGAGCTGTGGAAACAAAGCCAGCGCAATTAGTTGGTGTATGGCTGGAGGCAATTAATTAATTCAAGCTTTGATTCTGTTCTTTGAGAAGAAAACAAATGAGAAGACATGTCATTTAGAGGAGATGAGTTGTCTTAATAATTGGCTTGACATTCCTACTCTTTCAGTGGGACACCTTTTATCAGCAGAGATTTGGGTACAGCTGCAGGTACCAGACAAGGCACCACATTAGTCATGCAGAAGAAGTCATGGCATCTTGGCTCATGCCTCAGAAATTCCTCAGCAAAACCACACTGGTGTAACACAACCTCAGTATTTGGGGTACCCCCTGTGCGTGGATTTGTTGCTTACTCTGGGGTGGGAGTGATGCCACATGATTCTACTGCTCTAACCTGGTGGTATTATTATATTGGGACACTTGTGATGGTAAGTTTACGGAGGTGGATGTGCCAGTAGGCGTATTGTGACTTAAATCACAGTATCTGCTGAAGGCAGCATGTATTTTTTTCCCTGTGTATAAATATATTTAAATAGGCAGCAACTCTGCAGCATTGCTCACATCAGCCCACCAGTCCTACCTACCTCATCCATAAAAAAGCATGACGAGTTCAGCTTTTGGGGGCTGTGCCTCTGCCCATCCTTCACACACAGCATTGGAGGTGGCTGTGGGGAGCCTGTCCCCAGGGTGGGTGTCAGACGCGGGGTGTTTCAGCCACCCCTTCAGGTCTGTGGTCAGCAGGGCGCTCAGCAGCGAAGGGATGCCCTTCTCTGAATTAGAGCGAAAGCCCTTGCCCTGCCTAACCCTCCAGATCTCAGTGTGTGTTGTAGCTCAGCTCATGGTGTCATGGATTTTCACCTGAGGAGAAACGTCACACATTAAGGTCATAAATACAGAAGCCATGTCCAGCTGGATGGGGGCCAAATGCAGACTGGTTTCAATCTGCTTATACTGGGGACAGTCCCAGCGCAGGGATTTTTCCACAGTCTGCCAGCTCAAAATAGAGGTGAGGAGCTCTGCTCCCACTTTTATTAGGAAAGGTGGTATTTGGAGGGGCTGGGAAGCAAGGTGTGAGAGGCAATTACACGCCCTGAGCTTGGAGGCCGGCTGTGACTTTTATGATCTCATTTCCTCATCCACACACAAATGCTTGGCCAAAACCCAAACTCTGCAAATGAGCTTTGGTCACCGCTGGTTTTAATTAGCAGATACAGTCCTGTGCAGTGTTCCCAATAAGTGAATGACAAAGTATCAGTCTCAGTCTCTGGCAGTTTTCTCTTCTTCATCCTGCCAGAGGGCTTTTTCTGAGCCCCAAAACCAGCCCCTTGATCTCTGCTTCCAGGAAACCTTTATAAAATTCAGACCAGATTCTTGAGCAAGAACCAAATGTTTCAGCCAAAAAGATTCCCCCCCTTCCCCCCTCCCCCCCACATTTTATTTTTGGAAAGGGTGAATGGAGGATGATTAAATCTGAGCAGAATCTGAGCAGATATTTTCAATGGCACGTTCAGCGTTTATCTGAGAAGGCTCTGATGGGCACAGCGTTGCTGTTGTTGTCTTGAAAACATCCATCAGGCCAACGTGTTACATGGGTTTGACTGTTGCCTTCGTTCCTGGCGTTTCACACAGTGAGGCATGCGTGATGTTACCTGTTTGTGTTAGGGCACAGCCCTGACCGGCTGTTGTAGGAGGCACCACAGGAAGCCCTGCAAGTGAAAGTCTTTGCTTTTAAAGAGCATCCCCAGCAAAGCACCCAAATAGCTGGCCAGAATTGCCAACCCCCTTTTCACACAGCAGGGGTGGCGGTGGCTGCCCTCCTGAGGTAAGCACCGCTGTACGGTGCTGACCCAACTCCTGGCAGGGCACGGTGGCTCTGTTGGTCATGCCAAAGGGTTAGCTGAGGTTCTCCAAGCCAGAGGACAAGAACGGGTGACCTGCTGCCACTCAGCGAGACCTCCCGCAGTGGAGACGCTTGTTGCTCTGAGCTCTGTCTGGGTGCATAGGGGGCCGGGGGTGTCCCATCCTGCACCATATACCTGGGTGAGTGAAGATGTACCTGCTGGTCACTACCCTTGTTAAATAACCCCCTCTGGTGCATGGCACTGAGCGAGGGTTGGTCTGTGCCACCTGATGCAGCCGGGGCAGGTCACGGTGCATCTCCCTGACCTGACATGACTGCCCAGAGATGCTTCTCTGTGCGAAAGGCAGTCTCTCTCCAGGCCTTAGTTAACTTCCCGATTAATGCAGCAGCATTAATTATTCATCAAACTGCCAATGAAACCATTAAGTTTCTCTTCCTTTGAAGATACTGGTACCTATTTCTGTAGGGAGAGCGGAGGAGGAGGCTGCAGATCTAATTGTAGGCATGCAGAGAGAGGAAGGCTCCTGTCCCCTGCTCTCCCATTGTGCCTGAAAAGCCTCTCTTTCATGGAGGTGTCAATAGCAATTTCATTCTCTTTTCAGGGGAACAAGTGCCTTTAACCATTTAAGCCCACTTAAAGGAGCAGCTTTTGTACTTCCACTGCAGGCACAATGCGGAGAAGAAGAGACCTGGTTGGCTGCAGAGTCTCCCGTTGGGGAAGGTCCAGCCTGTGGCCGGAGGGGTCGTGGGTGCTGCTCTGTCCTCCTGACTTGCCGACCTCTCCCAGCTTGGACAAAGCTGTCCCTGCTGAGCCAAGGCCGGACACAGAGCTGTGTGGGCAAGATCTACCATGGTGAGGCTGTGTTTTGGGACGCAGCTGTGGAGCAGTGCCTCTGTCCTGCTGTCCCACCAACCGTGTCCAAAAGCCCAGGCAGCCAGCGCCGGACTCAGTGTCTCGGGAGGCATCTGCTCTCTTCTTTGCTCCACTGGCTTGGTCCTGTGCAAGACCGCTTGTGCAAATGGCCCACGGGGGTCACCTTGCTGCAGAGCTCCAGCCCCAGCCCAGGCCCAGTGGTGTTCTTTGTTGTTCAAAATGCTCCCAGAGCTCTGGGCTAAGTGCACCACAGCAGCATTAATAAATAATAGAAGACGTCAATAGTTCTGGGCAATTTTAAAGCCACTCCTAATTTGAGATCGCAAAGCATTTCACAAATGCTACTTTATGGAGCCTTACAGATGCCTCTGCCAGACTGTTTGAGAGTGGGAAATGACGTCACGACGTGCAGGAGAGCAGGAACCAGCTCATAGCCCCCCTGGCCTCCCAGGTGATGAACCCTTTGGGCTGCAACTCCGGGCAGCCTACACTTGTACAGGTGCCCAGGGATGATGCTTTTGCTCCCTGATTTTGAGCACCGTTCTGGTTGGATAGAAACAGGGAGGCTGCTCCCACAGGTTGAAAGCGTCCCTCAGTATGAATAGCTCAGAAGAGTAGTAGTTGTGCCTGCCCAGTAAGCACTGGCCTGCTTATATGCTGTGAACCGTGTCCGTAAGGGAGCAGGCAGGTGCTCTGCTGTTGGCATCATGTTTCGACATCAAAATGCGATAGGATTGAGGGGCAAGGGAAGGAGATTGTCCGGTCCAGGTGATCTCATCCTCCAGGTAGAGTTAAGCAAGCTTAATGGTTAAACAAGGACTTTTCATGAGCTTTGAGGCTGGTTTGCTTTCACAGCCCTCCGTCAGGGTCTCTGTTATTACCTGGTCTCAATCGGCTCATGGCTGGAGCGAAGCACCATGCCAGAGCTGTAAGAAGGCGGGGAGGAGGACACCTTGGCTTCCTTTCTACATCTTCCAAGGTGTTTGCCTGCTCACCCGACTGAACTGTGTTTCTCTTGCTATCGGAGGGGCCTTAGCTGGCCTGGTGCTCACTCGGCTTGTCTGAGGAGGGAAGCAAACAGCAGCAGCAAACAGCTACAGCGAGATGAAGAAAGGTGCCTCAGCCTCAAGTCAAGGAGTGAAGTCCTGCTGAACAAAAGAGGACTGAGATCCGAACAGAGGAACCTCAGAGGGCCTGGTACAGCTGGGAAGACACGAGCTGTCTGCTTATGGGCACACACAAATGCCCAAGCCTCAGAGTAGCTTTGGGTATGTGTGTGTTTTGCTTACAGGGAGTGAAGCATGTTACAGGGCTGAGCTCAAAGGAACCGAAGGACTGTGGCAGAAAAAAGGGATCAGTGATATTTATTTTTGTTTGTTCCTTCTAAAGTGACTCTCTAGGACTGGCACCAGGCAGCAGTGAAGAGCAAGGATAAGGCAAGGCCCAGAAGGCCTCTTTCTTGCTGACACATGCTCGGTTAGCCCTGCTCCGATAGCTCGCCAGGACAGATTGTCTGCGCTGGCGGTCTCTGGCAAGGAAGATCACATCACCTAGGCAAAGCCATTTTCACTCACAGGAGATTTAGTTGGTTTTGGAACAAAGGCAAAAAAACCCCAAACCCTCTTGGAAACCTAGATCCTCTTTCTGTTTCCAGAAGCGGGGAGGGGAGGGAGTGGCTTCCACCGCCGCGGCCATGTATGTGACACCGTGACAGACTGAGGTCCTTCCTGGGGCTGCTGCACCAGGTGATCACCACCAAATTACACCCATTAATGATCACAAAAAAGTAAGGGGGTTAAAAGTTATGTGAAACAGGCAATGTGATGGCTAGAATTGCATCAGAAGATGAATTGATTTCCCTAAGAAATACAGGAATGCAACATCTGCTCTTGTTTCCCAGGCTGCAGAGTAGCGAGTCGGGATCAGGAGCAGTGTTGGAGGCAGTCTTTAAGAGTCAATGTTGTGCTTGGTGACATGGTTTAGTGTTGGACCTAGCAGGTATAGGGATACCTGAAGGGAGCATACAAACAGGAGGGGAATCAGCTTTTTAAAAGGGTAGACAATGGCAGGGCAAGGGGGATGGACTGAAGCTAAAGGAGGGAAGGTTTAAATTAGATATTAGGGGGAAGTTCTTTCCAGAGAGAGTGGTGAGGGGCTGGAACAGGCTGCCCAGAGAGGGGGTGGGTGCCCCATCCCTGGGGGTGTTCAAGGCCAGGTTGGCTGGGGCCCTGGGCAACCTTGTGTAGCTCCAGGCCTGGAGGTTGGTGTCCCTGCCTGTGGCAGGGGGTTTGGAGCTCTGTGACCCTTGGGGTCCCTTCCAACCCAGACCAGGCTGTGATTCTATGATTCTGTGATAGGTGGTTGGACTCAGTCTTGAAGATCTTTTCCAACCAAAACTATTCTGTGATTCTGTGATTCTGTGATAAGATGTTCCCTATCTAACAGCAGCCCAAAGTGGCTACAGTTAGTACTAAAGGATTATATTCCTCTACAGAAAGGTTTCCCAAGTCCCTGTGTAACAGGAACAAAGGAGAATCCACCTGGTTTGGTTTGGGGTTTTTTTCCCCCTTTTTATCAGCCTCAATTTTATTTTATCCCACCTTGGTTGGAGGAGGATTCATTTGGCTAAGGTGCTGCTGTAGGTCCAAGTGTGTAGAGCAGGACACTCCCTCTGGGGATGCTGAAGGCCGCAGCGTACCCAGGTCCCACACCGCTGCGGGCCACAGATGCAGTGCTGCTTCTGGGGTTTTAGCAGGTTGTTTGAAAACTTGGAGAAGACACAGCACAGAGCCATGAGGAGAGAGATTAGAGCTGGAGAATACAGACGCTGAGGGTGAGAGGCCAGTTCAGAGAGGCAGAGAGAAGACGGAGGCGATTTGACTGCTGTGCTTTTGCAGGGAGAAAATACCAGATACAAAAGGGGTGCTTAATCTCTGGAGGTAATTCAGCACAAGCATCCCTGGCTGGTAAAGTGAAGCAAAGAAAGTTCAACAGGGCTTGTGTTTTTGGCAGCGGGAGCAGAGTGCCCTGGGGACAGCTCACCCCCAGCACAGGCTGCTTTGAGTCAAGCCCTGTAATAGTCCCTCTTCTGAGATAGACCGCAATCAACACGAGCCATTAATCTTAATACTGGGGTAATTAAGCTTAATACAGGGTAACTGAGTGAAAATGAATAGGCTGGGATATACGGGAAGTCAGATGGGGTAATTCCTCCTGGCCTTCCAGTATACGAACAAGCCCTGTTCCCCCCAGGCTCGCCCCAGAGGCTCGCTGCGTTCTGCTGAGAAAAGACACGGTCTTCATTAACCACCAGATACGGGCTCGGCTGTTTTCACAGAAACTGGAGAGTTTGCCCGGGGTAGAAACAGCATTTTGGGGTTTTTAAAGCTCTGACGGATCTGCTCTTGCTTTCCTTTCTGCACCCAGAAGTCTGCAGGGTGCCAGGGGGTCAGGTCCAGGGCTGCCTCTCCCCGGCAGTACCCGCAGGATGATGCACGTCTCTGTGGATAGTTATGGAGAGGAGGGGAGGGCAGGGCAGAGCCGTTGTGTGTCCAGCAGTTGCCACCCAGATGGAAGGTCAGCCAGGCTGCCGCCATTTCCAGCGGGAGCGAGGCAGAGCCATGTGGTTAGATGCACAGATGTCTTTGGAGGAAGCATCCCATGAGCAGGGAGGGAGGCAGCACTAGGGGCAGAGGGTGGGAGCAGTCATCTCTGCAGTGTAAATGTCACTGCCCATCGCTTCTCTGCTCTGCCCCATGCAGCACTGTGACAGGAACCTCTTGGCATTATTGAGAGAAAGGCATTTCTTCCTGTCTGCTTTCTGGTTGGCGACTGTGTCATTCCTGATTTTATAATCCTGCGTGTTCTTTATTCAGTTTGTTGGCATCACAACAAACGTGTTTCAGCCACGTTTAGTCCTGCTGGGTGACAGGAGGGAGAAAACGTGCATATTCCCTTCTCCCCAGATCTGCAGCAAATGCAGCCAGGCAGCAGTTCAGACTTGGCTTCTCATCCCAAAGCCAGAGCCGCATTTCTAACAATGCAGCACCCACCCAGCATGAAATTGTAATGGATCATGCTCTGCCCTGGGCCCTTGGCTTATCCTCAGTTGACACTGAATTAAAGGACGTGATGTGTGGGACTCAGTAAATCCCTAACCTGCTGTCCCAGAGACAAGTATTACCGACTGCAACACGCTGACACTTGAGATTAGTGGAAGAGGTGCCCTCGGTGCCACAGGCAGAAATGGGTCAGCTCGGATTTGGAAAGCTCTCTACTTGAAGTGAGTAGCAATGCAGCCTGTAGGAATAAAAGGCCAAAAATGCTGTGCTTTCTGCCTCGGAGCCCTGCTGTGATCCACAGGCAGTGAGTCCTAAGGGGCTGAACAGGACCATTTGTGTGCTGGGTATTAGCTTTGTGAATGGCATTTTATTAGGAATTAGGTAAAGGAGGCAGGAAGCAGTCCAGCTATGGAGCTGCACCCGTAGCAAGCATGAATCTCCTCGCTGCCGCCCTAAATTTATATTAATGTGCATCAGCCAAGAATTTGATAATTAAGGGCCTCATTGTGAACTTTTCAAATGCAATCCCAGTATTCCCACTGCTTCTAATGACTGTGTGCAGCAGCAGCACAGATCTCATACCTATTGGAAAGAGTCCAGAGGAGGGCCTGGAGCATCTCCCCTGTGAGGAGAGGCTGAGTGAGCTGGGGCTGTTCAGCCTGGAGAGAAGAAGACTAAGGGGGGACCTTATTAATGTTTAAATATCTTAAGTATGGGCTGCAGGGGGAAATGGCCAGCCCCCTTTCAGTGTCTGTGGGGACAGGACAAGGGGCAATGGCTGCAAGTTAGAGCATAGGAAGAACTTTTCCCCAGTGAGGGTGAGGGAGCCCTGGGACAGGCTGCCCAGGGGGTGTGGAGTCTCCTTCTCTGGAGAGATTCCAGCCCCGTCTGGACGCCGCCCTGTGCAATATGAGCTGGGGAGCTGCTTTGGCAGGGAGTTGGACCCCATGAGCTCTTGAGGGCCCTTCCAACCCCTATGATTCTATGATTCTGTGATTCCCCTTTCCCTCTTCCCTTTGCCTTAATCACATCCTTTATCTGTGCCTTTCCTGACATGCCAAGTTTCCTGGCTTAGGTCAGCAATGACTAAGTAGCCACACAATAACAAAACAGTGCTGTCTTTGTTCCGGGAAAGAGGAGAAATGAAGATGTATAGTCTTGAAATAGGAAGTTCCCAAGTGAGTAGGAAGCCAGGCACATAACACACACTTTTGTACTCAGGCATGACCTGGATTGAATTTACTGGGGAGAGGGACCTTACCTGAGAAAGAGGACAAAGAAAGAAAGCAAACTCATCTCTTGTTCCGTTTTGCCACCTCCTCCTTGAGCAAAGCCTGTCAGAGCTGATGGTGCTTCTGTGGCTGAACTGATGATACTCATCTGCCTTTCCTACATCTCCCTTATTTTCTCCATTTCTCTCGCCTGCTGCATGCCTCCTCAGGGCAGGATGGTGTGGCCTGCGTGCCTTCCATGGGATCTTGGATGCGCCCAACCTGCCCATGCTCCTGGGTCGGCCACCGCAGCCTCTGGGAGCGTTTGGGCACATGTGCCCTGACAGCATGCCTGCCGCAGACAGGGTGGGTAGGCAGACACGTCCCATCTGGGGACAGATCTCAGCTCTTCCTTGGAGCTGGTGGCGCCAAGTGTCGGGCGGGGCAGCAGGCAGGAAAGGGGGTGCGGAGCAGGTGGAAAACAGATGTGAGCGTGGGTTGTTCGAAAGTCTGCGTGGGCACTGCCCCAATGGGGGAGCAAGGCTGCTGGGGAAGGGCAGCAGGGCCAGCCAGGGGAAACACCTGTCTGGGAAGTCAGCCAGAGGCTCCTCAGAGCAGCAGAAGGTGGGTGCAAAACCAGGACACAGAGCCGGTGGGAAGAAAGAGGCACCAGGAGCAGACTGTATTGGCTTCATGACAGTCTGGAAGGCTCAGTGAAACCAAGGCTAAAAGAAAGGGCTGGTAGCATTAACCTTTCTACTGTAGTTCTTGTCCTGGGTTTGGCTAAGGCAGAATTCATCCCAGGAGTTCACTGATCAGGTAGGTGCTGGAGTAGGAGGTAGTCATGGGGGCTGCCAGTGGCACACTAACACTTGAGGGAGGCATGGGTAGATCCATCTTAAAGCTCTTGAGCCTTTGAAAACCCATTGCCAGATTTATTCAGCCAGTTCCTGTGGCCTTCTCTGGCCAGACAGGACTGGTTGCATCAGCACCAAAGCCAGCACAACTTCTCCACCCAACCAGTGACTCCAGTGGGAAGCCATTTCTGGTGGACTGGATGTGTGCAATGTCCCAGCAGTGCTTTCTGGAGTGGGTCCCCAGGTTCTCAGCCTGGTGGGATGTATTGTCGTAGAGAATCCTCTTTCCCAGATTTTCATTCGTTGTTGGGAGCCTCATGAAATATGGGGCCACCTTCTGCTCTTTCCCATGTCTTCAGGGTCCTTTGGGTACTGAGAGCCTGCTCTCTCAACCGGGGTGGTTTCCCTGCGCCTTCCCCATGGGAAGAGCCGTCAGTGCGGTTGTGATGCTGGAATTCATTACGAAACAACTGTAGGAAATAAACAGTGGGAGCAGATGGACTTCTAGAGACCAGAAATCCCACTTCTTTACAAACATCCCTAATAATTAGACACATGCAAAAGCAAAGGAAGGAAGAAAAAAAAATGCCAAAGGCTTGTGGCAGCCCATGGGCAGAATTGCCTTAATGCACAAGCAAGGCTGTTCTTTGTGGCTGTGGTGTGCGTGGATCTGCAGAAGCCTGCAGAATCACAGAATCACAGGGGTTGGAAGGGCCCTGGAGAGGTCATGGGGTCCAACCCCCTGCCAAAGCAGCTCCCCAGCTCATATTGCACAGGGCAGCATCCAGACGGGGCTGGAATCTCTCCAGAGATGGAGACTCCACACCCCCCTGGGCAGCCTGTCCCAGGGCTCCCTCACCCTCACTGGGGAAAAGTTCTTCCTATGCTCTAACTTGCAGCCAGTGCCCCTTGTCCTGTCCCCACAGACACTGAAAAGGGGCTGGCCATTTCTCCCTGCAGCCCATACTTAAGATATTTAAACATGAATAAGGTCCCCCCTTAGTCTTCTTTTCCCTAGACTGAACAGCCCCAGCTCACTCAGCCTTTCCTCACAGGGGAGATGCTCCAGGCCCTCTTTGCCTCACCTTGCTACTGCTTGTTGGGCTGCTGCATGCAGGTGTCCACACCACTGCCCCAAAGCATGAATATCTGCCAGGGATTTGCCATTCATCAGCGCAGTACTGTCACCCAGTTGCCCGATTTAACATGGATGTTGTGCTCTCTTTTGAGGGTGCTGCTGTGAAAGTATTCTCTTGGCTTCTTTGGTATTGAGGCAGTGGCTGAGGACCATTCTCCTTCCCCCATCCCATCCCGCCCCACCTTGCCTGGTCTCTAAATCTTCTTGTTCTGCACTGGGATCCCTTGGCTGGAGCAGAAATTACATCCTTAAATATGGTACTTAGTAGTATGATAGGAGAGCTGGAGAGGGTTGTGTAGAAGCAAAGGTAGCACTAGGTATTGCTCACAGCAAACCCTTGTGGCTCTAAACCTTGGACAATGTGGCTGCCTTGTGCCAGAGGCACTGTGGATTTGTGTGCTGTCCTCTAGCTAGGTCCTTACTCAGTCTAGAACAGCTGCTGCTCTTCCCTAGGGTCAACGCGTCGCAGTTTTGCTGGCCAGAGGGAGAAGCCCAGCATGGGCTGCTCTTGAGGAACAGCAGCTTTGGATCAGCATCAGCACAACTGGGGCTACAGCCAGAAGGAGGGAAGAAGAGCTGGTGTGGGGTGGGCTCTGCTAGGCTGAGCTGGTGTCTTCTTTTAGGAGAGTAGAGATCTCAGGTGATCCTGAGAGATGACAAATGGCACTTGAGGGCTCATAGTGGTAGAGGAGGAAGATGCTAGATCAAGGTGTGGGATACAGATTGGATGAGTGCCTGTAAGTGAGATCTAACTGCTGTTGGAGTAAACTGTTTAGGAGACAGGTAATTACAGCTGGGCAGGAAGTTTTTCCACCCAGTTTTGATTTTTTTTTCTTAGAGGGAATATTAGAATTTGATAGGTAAACAATTTCCATGGTAAGTTTTCTATTTTCCACAGCAATTTTGAGTTTTGCTGGAACATGAAAACCTCAAAACCCAAAACACATTTTATATATATTAATTTTATTTGGAAAGCCTGAATAGTCCCAGGATGGGGAGTCAGTTTTCCAACTGCTTCTACTGAAACTGGTGGTAATTTGCTGATTTCCTAAAGGTGACATTTGGCGTCTCCCACAAGGCCAAGGCACAGAGTGACACCCTGCCTTGATTTGAGCGTGTCCTGTCCCCTGTTTGCTCCCTGAGAAGTGGCAGATTGCCCTAAAAGCCCTTTGAAAGATGCTCTGGCCACTACTCAGCCACAGACTCGCACATGGTGCTTTAAATTGCCAGTGCCAACGTGGGTTGGTTTAAACAGTTCCTCGTCCGTAGTGATAAAAGGAAACGTAGAGCTCCAAAATATGTGAAGATGAAAAATAATCCTGGCAGGGGGTAGTTAATCAGGCATTAAAACCCAGGACTGAGGCCAGGCAGAGATTAGACAGTTGCTCTTTAATCAAAGCAGTTGAGCTCGTGTGACTGCTAATAACACTGCCTTTCAACCTGGAATTGGAGCTAGAGAAGCAATGTTTCCCTGTAATTCCCTGACTAGTTCTGTTATTTGTGCAGTGATCTGGAAGCCTTCTCTTTAACCCTGCTCTGGGATCGGGTGCCGTCAATCGCCCCTTACTCTTAAAGCAGTGAGCATAGAAAGGCATCCTGCCTTGCTTTGTCCATGGCGTTGCAGAACCCATGGCAAGTGGTGGCTTCTGCAGGATAACAGCTTGCCACTGTAACCCTGCCATGCTGCTCAGTGTGAGGACGATGCTCCTCCTGCCTTGCCCTAGCTGACCACCTCTGGCAGCAGGCGGGTGCTGTAACAGCCGAGCGATGTGGCCATGCGTGATGCCCAGCCTTCGCCACGCTCATGCCTGGCTGATGATTGGGTTGGTTTGGGGCGTAGGCTGGGGCTCAGCCCTGGAAAGCCTGGCCCTCACCTCCTGGGCTGTGGATCACGCTTTATGTGTTCTCTGAGGATGTGCACATCCATCGCAGAATATGGGTGGTGGTGTTCTGTGGCTTCAGCTTCTGGGCACACGAAGGGGCTGGACACACAGAAAGGACCAAAACCACCTTGGGAGTGTGGGCACTAAATATGCAGCAGTGCCAGCAGCTACTCCCTGCCATGTAATGGAGCCACGCACATGCCAGGGAGTGGGATTAGCTGGCCACTGAGCTCCTCACTGTCAGGATTTAAGGACGGATTTGGGCCATGCATCAGGCAGGAGCAGCCCAAGCACAGGGCAGCTGCCCTTGCTGCTGGTTTCTCCTTGCTCTCCTGTGCCAAATGCCAACTGGTTTTGCTTCTCACAGGGCTGCCTCTCTGCAGAGGTACCCTCCTCTTCAGCTCTGGCAAGATCTCTGCTTGCCAAGCAGAGCTGGTGCCTACTGGAGTTTGCTGGACCCTCAAGCAAAACTGTTCATGGCACCGGGGAGCTTGCCAGGTCTGCAGGAAGTGTCACCAGGTTTGTACCTCCAGCTCCACATGGTCGCTGAGATAATTGCAGCCTGGGCTCTTTGCTCCTTCCTAGCGCACAGAGAAGGTGGGCTGTGGGCAGCCAAGCAGAGGTTGCAGTAGATGTTGAGTTCACAGAACCACAGAGCTGTAGGGGTGGGAAGGGACCTCCAGAGCCCATCAGGTCCAACCCCCTGCCAAAGCAGCTCCCCAGCTCATATTGCACAGGGCGGCGTCCAGACGGGGCTGGAATCTCTCCAGAGATGGAGACTCCACACCCCCCTGGGCAGCCTGTCCCAGGGCTCCCTCACCCTCACTGGGGAAAAGTTCTTCCTATGCTCTAACTTGCAGCCAGTGCCCCTTGTCCTGTCCCCACAGAGCACTGAAAAGGGGCTGGCCATTTCCCTCTGTGTCCCACACTTGAGATATTGATAACCATTGATCACATCCCCTCTCGGGCTTCTTTTCTCCAGGCTGAACAGCCCCAGCTCACTCAGCCTTTCCTCACAGGGGAGATGCTCCAGGCCCTTCATCATGTCCGTAGCCTCCTCTGGACTCTCTCCAGGAGATCCCTGGCTTTTTTATCCCAGGGAGCCCAGCACTGGACACAACACTCCAGGTGGGGCCTGACCAGGGCAGAGCAGAGGGGGAGGATCCCCTCCTTCCACCTGCTGGCCACACTCCTCTTGATGCCCCCAGGATCCCATTGTCTCTCTCAGCCCCCAGGGCACACTGGTTATTTTGCAGCAGTTTTCAAAGGCTTCATAACTTGGCTTTTGTTCCGGGTGTCAGAGCAGGGCAGTAGGCCACTGGCACTGGCTTTGTTTCTCTCTGGTCTTGGAAACCTTCCTGTCAAGACCTGGTTGCAGCCTATACCCTTTGAGCACTATATTTTTATGGCAATCCATTTAGAATGAGCATTTCCCAGTGGCTTCTCCGTGATGCTTCAAGGAGCAGAGAAATAGAGCAACTCCATTTGTCTCCTCCAGGTGCCTCTGGGCACCAGTGATGGCTGGCTGGAGGCAGCAGATACCAGTGCACACACTTCTCAGTTTTGTGACTAAGCTCCAAATATTTCACTGTTCATTGAACATGACCTGTCTTCTCCCTAGTGGAAGGAGGTGTACTGGGGACTTTTTTCGGGAGGAGAGAGAGACCATTCTCCTCCCTGGCATTGCGCAGCAGTAAGGATCGCTTGTTGGAGGCACTCTTGATGGGTGGTGAGTAGCTCACCGGTAGTCCTGGCACTCTGATCTTAAGTTTCCCTTTCCTGAGTGTTAAGAATCCTCACCACTTCCCAGGCAGAACATTGCTGTACAGTGTGGGCTGTGAGCGCTCGAAAAAGAGAGAAAGCCCTGAGGAACTGGCCCATGATGCTTCATGGATCTTCACCTCCATTCCCCAATCAATGATGGGGCGCAGGATGTTTGCAAGGAAGCTGCTCGCTGCTGTGGTATGCTGAGAAGCTGGGAAATTAAGGGATGGCGACGTGTGTGCAGGCGCAGGAGAAGCTGCTGGGCCAAACTGGGGTGGAGGGGGTAGAGGGATCTTGCTGCTCTGGCAGCCTAACCCCCCTCTGGTGATAGGCTACAGTATCCACTCCCTGTTAATTGCTGCTGCTTCTTGCCATCAGGACTGCAGGCCAGACAGAGCTTGCTGGAAACAGGCCAGCCGTGGAAATGGCCATTCTGGGTTGATTCCTGCGCTCTTAGGAGGGAAACAAACAGGCTAGAAAGGAAATTGGAGGGAGGGGCTTAGGCAATCGAAAGCAGCTTGGGGGAGAGGCAGCGAAACAAAAGCAGCGCAGTGGTGATGTCTGCACCCAGCAATCCCTTCCAGAGTGCCTCCCTGCACCCAGCAAGGTGCCATCAGCCTCCTCTGGGAAGAGCCGGTGCCGGAGCAACACCATCCCTGCCTTTAACCATCTCCACACTCCCTCGCAGCCTGCTTTGGCCAGGTTATGGGGCCAAATTCCTGCGCTGGCCCCAGAGCTGCAGGACATTCCTAGCGTGTCCTGCTTCGCTCGCTGCCTTTCCCCGTGCTTCTGTCTGGTTGAAACAAGAGCCCTTCCAAAATTTCCAAGCAATTAAAACCCCTTGGAAGGCAGGCCTGGGCTGTCTTTCAGGAGGGGAGGCTGGCTGCAGGCAAAGTTAGCAATGCTGTTGAACTGTACAGCAAGGCTTGGAGCAGTTTGCCCTCCAACGGCCAGTTGGAACTTGCAGCTCCTGCTCTCCACCGCTGCCGCAGAGGTCTCCCTTCGGCTCAGACAGCTGGACTCTGTGCAGTGAGCTCCTTGCCTGCATCTTTCCTCCATCCCAAGGACATTCTGTTGGAAGGGGAAAGCGGGAGGCTTGCTGGAGCCAAGCACTCTCATGGATTGTGCCCAGCACCTTCTCCTCCTCCAGCAGCACGCTTCCTTGAAGGCGGTTTTGGCTTCTTGGGGATATTGTGGCCCTGCTCTGCATTTCATGGTTTGGTCACTTGTTTGTGGTTTATGGAGACTCTTGTGTAAGCTACAGAATACCCAGAGCTGCTACGCTTTGGTGAGAGCATCTGACTAGTGGTTGCAGGCTGAAGCACCATTAGATACAAGCTCACTGGACATGTCTTCTGCATGGTTCCCATTGTGAGATCACTTCTCAGCTCAGGGGCCAGATCCCTCGTAGATCCCCTATGTTTGAGCAGTATTTTGCAAGCTAAAACAACAGAGTAAACACAAACTCCTGGTTTCCTTTTTTTGGAGTAGGTCTGGAGTTTGGGCATTCAGGTAGAAGGCAGGAGTTAGGTAGGTAGGTTGGCAGGAGGTAGGTAGGCTGATTTCCTGCCCCCCACCTCCCCACTTCGGTGACCATTCCAGTTAACACCCAGGTATGAAGCTCTGGCTGTTCCTCTCCTTCCTTCACCTAACAGAAAACTGTTCTGCTTTGCCTTATGAGTTTGTTAGGTTGTTTGTTCTTTTTCCCCAGCATCTTCAATAGGTTTCCAACCCCCAGCTGTCCCTCCAGCCCTCAGCTGTCTGCAGTGGGCTTCTAGGCAGTATGTGCGGAGAAGGACCTGGGGGTCCTGGTTGATGACAGGGTGGCCATGAGCCAGCAGTGTGCCCTGGGGGCTGAGAGAGCCAGTGGGATCCTGGGGACATCAAGAGGAGTGTGGCCAGCAGGTCGCAGGAGGGGATCCTCCCCCTCTGCTCTGCCCTGGTCAGGCCCCACCTGGAGTGTTGTGTCCAGTGCTGGGCTCCCTGGGATAAAAAAGCCAGGGATCTCCTGGAGAGAGTCCAGAGGAGGCTACGGACATGATGAAGGGCCTGGAACATCTCCCCTGTGAGGAAAGGCTGAGTGAGCTGGGGCTGTTCAGCCTGGAGAAAAGAAGACTAAGGGGGGACCTTATTAATGTTTATCAATAGCTTAAGGATGGGCTGCAGGGGGAAATGGCTAGCCCCTTTTCAGTGTCTGTGGGGACAGGACAAGGGGCACTGGCTGCAAGTTAGAGCATAGGAAGAACTTTTCCCCAGTGAGGGAGAGGGAGCCCTGGGACAGGCTGCCCAGGGGGTGTGGAGTCTCCATCTCTGGAGAGATTCCAGCCCCGTCTGGACACCGCCCTGTGCAATATGAGCTGGGGAGCTGCTTTGGCAGGGGGTTGGACCCCATGAGCTCTCGAGGGCCCTTCCCACCCCTGTGATTCTGTGATTCTGAGACAGCACTTCTCACCTGGTGATGCGTGGTGTCCCCCAACCCCGCTCTCCAGAAGTCATACCTCAAAAATAGAGGCACTGTTTGTGTGGTGAACTGGCTGTTAGCATCCACAATATCCAGAGCTGAATTTCTCAGTCTTTGAACAGCTGGTAGTCACTGTGCTGTGTCCACTGCAGCAAGTGTGGGGAGCCAGATGACTTTAATGACAGCGTGTCCATTGAAGACTTTGGTTTGTGGGAGGTTGTGATCATTTCCTCTTTCTCTCAGATAAAAGAAATGCAGAGTAAGAGAAGTTCCTTGGCCATTGCTGGGTGGACACTTCGAATATCTCATTTAATTTACTAGATAATGATCACATTTATGGAACAGCTTGTTTCAATTTTCTCATTATCACTAACCAAGATGATAGCTTATTTAATCTGCTTCTGCACCACTTCACAGACAATGAGAAATGTGGGAAGGAAAGTCATTCAGGGGAGCACATGGAGCCCTCGCGGAAGCTGCCCGCTACAGATGAACCCAAGGTGAGGAATCTCCAGGTTTCTGATGAAGGTTGCTAATAGGAAGCCATGTGAAAATGAGTCATTTTGCAGGGCCTGTGCTGGGATCTGCTCAAGGAGAGCCAGCACAGGCCATTACAACTGGGTTGCTGGCATCCAAGAACAGAGTGGGGACTTGTCCTCGACACCCCATGCCGCCCGTTCTGTTGGAGCTGCAGTGGCTAAAACCAGATGCCAAAGCTTTTCCTTCCGAGCTGGTAAGAGGTTTGTGCTGACTGTCAGAAGGCTGATATATTGTCTAACAGGGGGACTGAAGAAAATGATGAATGAGATCAGAGATGAATTTGCCCTAACACTAATACATTATTTGTAAGAGCACAGAGTGTTTCCGCTGATTCTGAAAGCAATTTAATCCTCTGCCACTGAGAAGGAAATGGCTTTCTAAGTCTGAGAAAAGAATGCATCATAATCCCAGAAGAAGTATGCAGTGATTTCTGGCACTGGAGATTTGGCAGAATTCTGGGATTGAAGTGGAACAGGGCGAGCTTTAGCTAGTATGGCAATGGCAAATGGGACAAAGGGCACCTGGACTTTTCTCACTGTCTCTGGGCTCTTGTGTCTCTTTTCATAGCCTTACCCATGTCATGGTAGCAAGATTAATTATCTAGTGTTTTTACAGGGAAGAGAGCGAGGTCTCATGCTGCTAAGCCTCCTCCTTCCTTCTCTGCATCCAAGTGCATGTAAAGCCCTGCTAGGGAGGGGATGGGGTCCCAACTTCAGGACCAGCCATGGAGGAGAATCACCTGACGGCCCAAAAGGGACTCCCAGAGAGCCCTGACATCTTCTCCTTATTTGTCCAGTGTGGCAGGTGATGAATGAAACCACCAGCTGCCCAAAGCACAACAGAAAGAATGTGACCGAAGGATTATATCCACAGGCACACCTTTGAGAAATACCACCTCTTCTGAAGTCTTATGCAGACCCCCTAAAGTACAATTATTGCTCTTATTTCAGTTGGCTTCTAAAGAAGGAGGTACACAGAAGGGGCTTGGAGTATTTAGGCACTCAGCTGTCTTTGATGATCTCTCCCTAGGACCTTCTGAAGAACTCAAATGAAAAGCCAGGTGTGCATTACAGGGGATTTGTTTTTCCAAATGGAAATTATAAGACAAGGAGAAAGACTGTCTTTTCAAAAGCAAGAAACTCTTTGGATTCAAGTTGTAAATCAGACTGTCAAGTCCTTCTTGCATCCATTATATCAAATATCTGCTTGACCTGTAGCTCTTTAGGTGTCATTCTTAAAATACTCTACTAAGTACCATGGAGGTGTGTCTATGACGGGCTGTCCTACTTTGAAATCCTTCTTATTTTGTGCTAATTGCTGACAGGGTGTAATTTTCCAGTAAACCACTAAGCTTCATGCAGACATTAATTATATAATAACTCTTTGAGGAGTCACCAAGAGTGAAATCTGAAAAGCAAAGGCATTTGCCTTTGGGATTTGACCGCTTCATGCACTGCTTGGCTTCCAGGCAGTGGGTACACATTCTGTGTGTACACAGCTGATTTTTGGTCCCCAAATCACAGTGATGAGTTGAGCAGCTACCTGTGAGGTGGGGTTGGTTAGGATGGGAGTGCCTGGATTGCGGTTTCTCTCTGGATTTAGGGCAGCGAGGTGCTCAATTTCCACTAGCTTTGGTAGCAGCCAGGTGCCATGCCCACTATAGGTTCCTTTGAGGAAACCACTTGTACAGCCCGTTGCCTTTCTACTCTCAGCCTTACATTGTGTGATGTGGAGGGGTGGCCAAGTGTGCTGGTAATAAATGGGGAGGTGAGACATGTTCAGGGCTACTACCACAGCTGCCTCTGCAAATTTCCCAACTGCCCACGGGTCCAGGAAGCAAAGTGCAAGGAGGATTTGCTGGCCAGACCACCTAGCTAACCAATAAATCCTCAAATGCATTAGCCCTGCAGTTAGACATCTGCTGTCCAATGGAGAGTGGGGGAAATTCTACAGCATGAGCTTGTTCCAGGCAGCTTTAGTCTTATTAGTTTTTGGAGGAGACCCAGGAAAAGTTATATTGGAAAGCTGAAAGCTATTATGGCAGGATAGCTGCTAAGTGACTCGGTATGTGCCCTTGGGGACCAGCTCTCCCAACTTTATGAAAAATGATATAATCTGATTCTCTGGTTTTGTGTGGTGTTTTCTACAAAAGGGTTGTGATGCTCAGCAGTTGCTGTAGTATTTCAGTTCTTTTTTTTTTTTTTTGTGGGTAGGACAAAAAGGGAAATAAGCAAGAAAATGGTGAATAGACACTTCTTCTGGGAGTCCAGTAAGTTGCTGGGCACCCTGGATTTTTCAGTCCTTTCAGTTACTTGTATTAGGTATCTCCTAGTATTATTCAGGGATGTCTAAAGAGAGGAAAATGGGATTTTTCCTATCTGCCAGTTAACTGATATGATCAGCACACAGCCTTCAGGGCAGCTAGTGGGCATCGCCAGGACCCATGGGCCTCTCCTCCGTACCACTGCAGCTGCCTGGTGTGTCTGTGGATCCCTTAACTCTGGGCAAGTGCTTCCACAGGAGAGAACATCTGCTGACATCCTGTCTCAAGTCTGGGACAAGCTGAGGGTACATTTGGGAGGAGACGTTGAAGGGTGAGGGAGCACCCGAGCTGCACTTTGAACCGTGCTTCAAGGGAAAGAGGCAGGTAACCCATGCTTGTAAAGAGCTCGACCCGTATGAGGATTGAGCTGGCCAGGAACTGGCGAGTATCTTACTTGTCCTTCCTCTTGCTTTGAAGGAGCAGGCCATGCTGCTTCTGACCGGCAGTGAGCACCTCTCGCCCTCCTGTTTGGGCCCAGGGCTGGTGCTGGTTGAGCAGCACCGTGCAGCTGGGAGATGGTGAGAGGATCCAAGCCACTGGTTTGTTACTCAGGGTGACTGTACCACGTTCCCCCTTTGCTCACCCGCCGTGTGAGTGCTCCGAGTCCCGCTGAGGGACGTCATAAGGAGAGACCTGCCACAGTCCCCACGCAGCCGCTGTGCCTGCGCTGTGCCCGTGAGCTCGGCCTGAATCACCTCCCGCTGCGAGTCCTGGCAGAAAGTCACTGTGACTCATGGGACCCCAGGCAGGAGGCAGCTGGGCTCTCTGGCTGGGGAGAGCGGCCAGGAGAGGGAGGTTCTTTTCGGGCCACCATGCTGCTGATCTCGGGCTGCTCACAAGCAGGTATGGCCTAGAGTGAACAAGACATCGCAGGCTTGCTCTTAAGCTTAGGAAGGGGAAAAGAATGGCTAGGGAAAGGGAGAAAAGGATAAGAAAAGGGGTGGAGGGAGAAAAGGCACCTTGGCCAGATGGGCTGTACAACCATCTATGCAAAGGCCTCCTCTCATCATCCCTGTCACACACCAGAGATTCCAGCGCTCACCAGAAAACCAGTGAAAGGCACGCAGAGCAGCAAGAAGAGGTTGGAAAGCCTTGTTAAATGCACTAACGGGCAGTGCCCAATAGAAATGTTGTCTCCTCTGCTTCAGAAGATCACGTGCAGTGTTGGGAGAGCAGTGCTGCGCTTCAGCCTGTGTCGTGGTGGAACATCCCGGGGAGCAGAGTGGCCAAGGCAGTGTCTGAGGACCATGGTCATCACTAGGTGGTATCTACTGCATCTGGTCAAAGGACAAGCCAAGATGAAGCTGGTGGCCTGAAGTGTGTGGCAGCTGCTTTGTCTTCCCTGTGTCAAGAGCAGGTAAAGGGGAAAAGGAGGCTGTTAGCTAGCCTGCACCTCCTAAACACGGTTGTTCTGTTGTGTCTTTAGCAGGCCAGGCAGCAAGGCGCAAGGATTAGTCCTTTGAAATTCCTGGCCCTCTCACTGCACTGGTGCCTTATGCTTGTGGCTGTTTGAGGCCAAGCACCATCTCTGTGTGTGCAAGAAGCTGTTGTGCTGGCATGAGCTGGTTAGAACTGGCAGCTAATGCTTGATTTTACATGATAACCTGTTCCTCCCCCCACCCCGACTACACGTCGCTTCATGCCCAGGCTGTGTCATTTCCATTTGTTGCCATTCTCTGCCTCTCTCTCTCTGAACTCGCTTCCTCGCTGCCCGCTGGGGTTGTGCCCAGAGCTGTGCAGACTTGTAGCATTGTGTTTCTGGGCCCTGGCTCCGCCCTGCGCCAGCCGGGCTGGTCCCAGGTGAAGAGATGGTGCACGCTGAGTTGAGTGGCACCAAGCCAAGTGGGCAGTGAAGCTGACAGCTTGCTGCCCCTCTCATAGCAGGTGTGGTGTGATTAATAACAAAGGTCTAAGAACAAATGAGTAATCTCCCTTTCAGTCTCAGCTCCTTCACCTTTTGTGCTCCTTTGTGCTCCATCATGGTGCTCCATCGTTAAGGTCCTGAAGGCCACCAAATGGCCCTTTGCACTTGGTTGCTACCAGTGTGGCTCCCAGCTGGACGTAGAGCCTCCCCATGCTCACAAGCACTGTGCCTAAGACAGCAGGGATATCCTGAAGTGCCACTTGTCACAGCAAACGGGGGATCTTTCCCCACCTTCCAGAGGGTGACCAGAGACAGCTGGGAAGCCCAAGGTCAGAAGGTTGGTGCTTAATTTGAATCCCTTGAGCACCTGTCAAGGACTTTTAAATGTCAGACCACACTTTCTCACCTGATCTGGAGAAGCAGCAAAGCATGTTTCCACTGTGAAGCATGTGAGTAGTTTCCTTGCTGATTTGCAAAGCCTTCCAACCAACAGATACCTGGAAATCACTCATTTTAAGGTGTCCCAGTTTCAGAACACAAAAATAAAAGAACTTGGTCCTTTTTAGTGGTTCAGCAAGTGATTTTAAATCTGCCAGAAGCAAAGGCCAAGCTGTGTAGCTCTTATTAAAAGAAAGTGCTTTAAAAGTGCAAGGACACCCATCCTTCATGGAAAACCCCCACCATTTTCAGATTGCCATGTTTGACAAATTTTTATATATTTATCTTTCGCTTCCCTGTTGATGTGTTGAGGATGATCACTAATAAGTTGGTAAGGCTGATTACAATAGATCCAAAAATAAGACTCGGAGAGATTCCCCGCAGCCCGTATCCGACAGGTCTTGTCACTTGGATGAATCTGTGAAAAGCTGGTTTGTCTCTCCCTGTGACAGATGCTTTGATGAGCTAATCATCTCATTTCCCTGAGCTGCACATCTGTAAAAACAAAAAGGCATAAGCCTCCAACAAGTGACTAAGCCCCGTTCTTGTTCTCACTGTTCCATTGCTGTTACCCGAGTGGGGCTGGAAATCACAGGATCAGAGAACCACAGGGGTTGGAAGGGCCCTCGAGAGTTCATGGGGTCCAACCCCCTGCCAAAGCAGCTCCCCAGCTCATACTGCACAGGGCGGTGTCCAGACGGGGCTGGAATCTCTCCAGAGATGGAGACTCCACACCCCCTGGGCAGCCTGTCCCAGGGCTCCCTCACCCTCACTGGGGAAAAGTTCTTCCTATGCTCTAACTTGCAGCCAGTGCCCCTTGTCCTGTCCCCACAGACACTGAAAAGGGGCTGGCCATTTCCCCCTGCAGCCCATACTTAAGATATTTAGAAACATTGATCAGATCCCTCCCTCTCAGGCTTCTGCAGGCTGAACAGTCCCAGCTCACTCAGCCTTTCCTCATAGGATGAGCCACCTCTTTGGGCTTTTCTATACGTTTTCTGTTCCTTATGTTGTGGAAGCTGAAGTGCCTGGATTCCCAGCTGCCACAGACTGGAAAGGGAAGTTCAGGGAAGTTCAGTGGCTCCGTCCCCGATGCCTGAAGGCCTGATGTCCATTCCCTGCATCAAGCCCTCCAGCCATGTAGTCATTCTGGAGGAGAATCCGAGCAAAGAAATTGAGTGTGATTTAACTCATTAGGTTTTGCTTTCCACCACTAATGAGTTTAGGTGGAATTTGCTCGGCCTCCCTTACTGGGCTGTTACCTGAAAGTGCATTTTTTGTGGCTTGGCTTGGAAGGGACCTTAGAGATCACCTCAACCATAATTTTTCCTTTGCTTTCCTGGTTTTCCTCTTTACCTTTGTGGCCCAAGGTTTCATTCCCTTTTGTCAGCATTAACCTGAATTAACTTTATAGCAAACTAAATTGCAGCTCTAGCGATTAGGGAAAAACAAACCACCGCCCTTGTGACCATTTGTGTTGGGAAGTTTGTATTTTTCCTTTGGGCTTTTGCAAAGTAGAGCTGCAGTGGGGGGAGGGCAGATAAAATGATCCTTGAGTGAAATATGCCCAGCCACGGAGATGGGCAGGAGGTTAAATACTGATTGTGTTGGAAAGCCTCAGAAGTTTATTTCCTCTTTTTTTCAGTTCAAACTTGAATCTGAGAGAATGGTGTGCCAGGTGTTCTCCACCTGTCCAGAGCAGTTTATTTCAAAGCAAGAAGGTTTTTGCTCTGAAGTGGATGTGTAAAGGAAAATGATCAGGTACTTACTTACTTTCTAAACCAGTTTTGCATCTCTGCCAGGGCTTTACCTGTAGTAGATTGAAGGGGGGTGTGTGTGGAATGTTTTTTGGTGCAATGCCAGCACAAAAGTAAAGCCCAGCTTCAACCCTGGGGCTCCTCTTGTTGTGGCTTTGTACCTTAGGATCACCTTCTGTGGATGATAAAACTTCTTTGTGGCTCTCAGGCAGATACCAAGCGAACACAGACGCGTACGTGTGTCTGGTGGCGAGTGCAGAGCTCTGGGGACGTTTATTTCCTCAGGGCCAGGGGGAGTGTGCTGGCAGAAGTCGTGGGGTGCAGCCTTGCCAGTCGTTCTGCCCCGGCTCTGTCTTTGCAGAGACCTGACATGCTGTAGCTTTGGGCCTTTTTGGCTTTGGTGAGGCTTGTGGCAAGCAGAGGAACTCGGGCTGCCCTTACCAAGGAGTTTCCTGAGTCAGAGTCACAGGCCAGAGCTCCTGGGTAAGGGGAGTGCTGGTACGGGGCTGCCTCAGTCCAGAAATGGGGGTGTGAAATGTGTGCCAGAAATGGCCTCAAGCTGGGCCAGGGCAGGGTCAGATTGGACATTAGGAAAAATTTTTTACTGAAAGAGTTGTCAGGGCCTGGAACAGGCTGCCCAGGGAGGCGCTGAGTCACCTTCCCTGGATGTGTTCAAAAAAAGGGTAGATGAGGTGCTCAGGGATATGGTTTAGTTTAGGATGAGAATGGTTGGACTTGATGATCTTAAAGGTCTTTTCCAACCTTGTGATTCTGTGAGTCTGTGTGATTCTGTGTGCAGTTAGCCTTGGAGATGCTCATGTCTCTGTGTTGGCAGATCAGCACTGGGCCATGGCTCAGGGATTGCCTTCTCTGTACAAACAGCTTGCACTATTTTTTTCCCCTCCTTTTTTTTTTTTTCTTTTTTTTTTAGTTAAATGTATCAACAGCAGCACAGGGAAACTGTGGGCTAGCATTACAGCCACGAGAGGGTTAAAGCCTGGCCGTTCCCCTCTTCCATTTCCTTACTAACAGCTCTCAGAACTTGGCATCTATCAAAATAGATGCTGGAGCCAGAAACTAACAAAGGTGGAAATAATCCCTGCGGGGCAGGCTGCTGTTTCCTGTAATGTGATCTCAGGCCCAGCAGATACAGATAGGGCTCCAGCTGCAGCCCCTGCTTGTGCAGGAGATGTTTATGAGGAGCTGCAGAAGTCCAGGGAAGCATCTGAGCAACCTGAAAAGAAAGCCAAAATAGGCAAGGGCAGATGTCACACCTGAAAGTGTGGGTTTGGACAGAATATGGGTAAAAAGATCTTATGGGTTAGGTAGGTGTTACCTTTGAGAGGCAAACCTGACAAAGCTTTCAGCACTCCTGGAAATCGGGAGGTGTGCGTGGCTCCTTTGAAAGTGCTTCGTGCTCAGGATTGAAAGGATTGCCAACACATCTAGAGCCATCAGTAGGAATGGAGGTGAGGTTACACCCGTTAGATTGGTGCAGAATGGGCCATAGGCAGCCATTAAATTTTAAACTGGGCTGGTTTAGACTTATTTAAAGTCAATTAAGAAAAGGTTTGTGTTGAACCACAATAAACCACGCTCAAAGCCAGGAAGCAGTACAGATTAAGCTAGTGAGCAGTAAACCAGATCTAGAACAACCAGGTCTTGTCTTTGCTGGTCCAGTTTTCTATGGTTTACTTTTGCATTTCAGACTTTCTTTTATGTTTCTCTCTGCTTGTGAAGTCATCTAAGATACCTGTCCTCTAATGAGGGTGTGCTGGGTTTTTCTCCTGGGGATATTTGCTGGGAATGGCATTTCACCTCTTACCTGCTCAAGCTTGAGTTCAAATCCTTCCTCATGCAGAGGGCTCATCTCTTCTTTGCTCTTGGCTGTACCACACTGTGCTCTCTGCTTGAGATTCCTTGGGGAGGTTAGAATTAAAGCTAAACCCGTTGGGAGTTTTGCATTATGAGGAGAAAAGTGGAGTGCTCCAATGTTCAGAGTCCCCAAAGGGCCCATGTAAGTCACTGCCACTGCTCTGCAGTGGGTTTGGTGTGCAGCCCAAGCTCGCTCGCTGCTCTTGCTCCAGTGCAGCTAAAGCCTCCCCGAATTTGAGAAGCGCTTTGAGATCCTGAGGTTGTCAGGTCTTTCATAGAATCATAGAATGGTATGATTTGGAAGGGACCCCAAGGATCACAGAGCTCCAACCCCCCTGCCACAGGCAGGGCCACCAACCTCCAGGCCTGGAGCTACACAAGGTCGCCCAGGGCCCCATCCAACCTGGCCTTGAACACCCCCAGGGATGGGGCATCCACTACCTCTCTGGGCAGCCCCTTCCAGCCCCTCACCACTCTCTCTGGAAAGAACTTCCCCCTAATATCTGATCTAAACCTTCCCTCCTTTAGCTTCACTCCATCCCCCTTGTCCTGCCATTATCTACCCTTTGAACAAGCTGATTCCCCTCCTGTTCCTCTGCTCCCTTCAGGGACTGGAAGGCTGCAATGAGGTCCCCCACAGCCTTCTCTTCTCCAGGCTGACCCAGCCCAGCTCCCTCAGCCTCTCTTCATAGGGGAGCTGCTCCAGCCCTCTGATCATCCTCGTGGCTCCTCTGAACCCTCTCCAACGGTCCCACATCTTTCTGGAACAACAAAGCATTGCTGTGTTCACCTTCACTTTCAAACCTTTCATTGTAACTGCCTTCTGTGGGCTCCAAATTCACACAAAAACCCTACACCTCATGGCAGTCAGTGCAGTCTGGCTCCTTTCCCCAGGCACTGCTGAAATTTCTCCACTTGGTACTTGGTTTCCGTCGCTTGGGAGACACGTACGTCATGCCAACAGGGGCCATAAGTGTTCTTAATCTGAGTTTGCTGGCAAAACTCTTGCTTTAATCTGAATGCAAATTGGATCCCAGTTCATATGAGAAGCCACCGTTCTGCCTGGCTGCACTGGCAGCAACAGCACCCCACTTCCCTCCCTCCCTCCCCTCAAAATGAAGCAACCTGAGGTGGTATTTTGATCATAAAACCTCATGCATTTCATGTTTACATGAAGGATTTTGAAATCCTTCAAGGGCACCCCAAAACAAGCCCTCAATTTCTACCACTTACCAGGCACCTGTGGAAATACCAGAGGCTGTTCAGAGCAACAGCTGCAAGGCAGAGATCAGGAGGTACTGGAGACTCACCTGGCAATGCCAAATAAAGGAAGCACTGCATTTTGGGAGAGGTTTTGCATCAAGAGGAGTGTGGCCAGCAGGTGGAAGGAGGGGATCCTCTGCTCCTCTACTCTGCCCTGGTCAAGGCCCCACCTGGAGTGTTGTGTCCAGTGCTGGGCTCCCTGGGATAAAAAAGCCAGGGATCTCCTGGAGAGAGTCCAGAGGAGGCTACGGACATGATGAAGGGCCTGGAGCATCTCCCCTGTGAGGAAAGGCTGAGTGAGCTGGGGCTGTTCAGCCTGGAGAAAAGAAGACTAAGGGGACCTTATTAATGTTTATCAGTAGCTTAAGGATGGGCTGCAGGGGGAAATGGCCAGCCCCTTTTCAGTGTCTGTGGGGACAGGACAAGGGGCACTGGCTGCAAGTTAGAGCATAGGAAGAACTTTTCCCCAGTGAGGGTGAGGGAGCCCTGGGACAGGCTGCCCAGGGGGTGTGGAGTCTCCATCTCTGGAGAGATTCCAGCCCCGTCTGGACGCCGCCCTGTGCAATATGAGCTGGGGAGCTGCTTTGGCAGGGGGTTGGACTCTCGAGGTCCCTTCCAACCCCTGTGATTCTGTGATTCTGAAAGGCTCACCAGCACAGTAGGCGTGGGGTGGTGGGCTGTCATCATTGTGACGGTTGAAGCGAGTGGGATCAGCCGGCATGAAGCTGCAGCTCACAGTTTGGAGCAGGGCTGTTACCCGAAGGTGTGCTCCGTGCGTGGCGGTACATGTCGCACTCATTAAGCTTCATCACGTCACGCAGATCTGAAGCTGGTGATTTGCTTCTGGGAGCAGTGCCATGCCTTGGGGTGCCTGACGGGAGGATTATTTTTATTCTTTGCAGAAGACACTGTTTTCCAAATGGATCATCAAAAGAGAAATGTGCTCGTAGGTGTTGAAAGAGCAAATGGGTTTGTGTTTGACTGTGCAGGGCTTTTTTCTAGTTTCTCTGCTGTTATGAAGCATGTGGGGATTTTCATCCTGATTTCAAGTTCTGGGTCCTTGCAGACTGGTTCAGCCCAGGTAAGTGCAGTGAGGCCTGAGATTTTTGGAGAGAAGGCAGTGGAAGCAGTGCACAGTGATTCCCGAAACAGACCACCTAAGATACCATCTGCTCCCTTTGCCAAGTTTTGTCTCCTATGTTTTCCTGGGTCTTTTCATTGCTGTTTTGGGTCCATAAGCATTTGTGCTTTGAGTGTTTCTGGAGCTCCATTAGAGCAGCGTCTGTTTGAAGTCTATTCCATCCTTTCTCCTGGGCATCATTACCCACGCTGCTGTTTGCCACAAGGCAGTCTGTGATCCCGTGTCCTGCCCATGGTGGTCTTGATACACGCTCTTTCTTTGCTCTGTGTTGGCAGGTACCCTTCCTGGACCCATCCATGCTTGTCCTGGAGGTTGCCTCTGGGCAGCATGTATCTAGCTTTTATCACAGGTTCCTCTGAGTCCTCTTTGTGAAAGCCCTGGTGCTTCCTTTTCTGCTGGTTTTGGAGAATCACCACTGTTTTTCTGCACATTTCTAAATGGATCTATTTGGATCCATTTAGAGACTTGCTTGTTAGCAGCTCTCCAGGCCTACAGCTGGCCTGCCTCCTGCACCAGCGTGCGCCATTTTGACTGTGCAGGTCTGTTGTGAAATCCTTTCCCTGACTCATCCTTTTGATCCTTTTAAACTGCCCACTCAAGAAGCTCGTAGGCTGGGATGAGAAACTCGCCCAGGCTCACGCTGTGCTGGTGCTTTTCATCCAAGCACCTCTGAAGCTTCTGGAGAAGAGACAGTTCCCACCACGGCCCTGTGTGGAGTGGGATGGGAGTCTATGTCTTCCCTGGCTGCTGGGGGAAGGTCCTGAATCTGCTGCACCAGAGAGGATATTGCCTTCCTGCATGGGTAGGGAGGTGTGGCTGGGAGAGTGTCTTGGGGAAGGCCAAGTCTGCTGGTCTCATCAGATGTTATTCTCTGCTGCCAGTGCTTTGGACATGGTGATACCTCCTCTTTTCTTCAGTACATTCAAAAAAAACCTCCTTTTTTCTGAGGTCAGCAAAATTTCTCCATTTGTCACACACATTTTTCACACAGGGGCAGAAGGAGCCGTTGGGGCCAGTGGGAGCCTGTGAGGATGTCCCTGTCAGTAGGTGGGTTCTCTCTGGGTACCGTGGGGCCAGAGCTGGCGCTGTGTGTATGACCAGGAGGAAACCAGATGCTAACCACAGATGATTTCAGTTCTGGGCTCCTCACCATAAGAAGGACATGGAGGTCCTGGAGCGAGTCCAGAGAAGGGCAGCCAGGCTGGGGAAGGGGCTGGAGGGCAAATCCGCTGAGGAGCAGCTGAGGGAGCTGGGGGTGTTCAGCCTGGAGAAGAGGAGGCTGAGGGGAGACCTTCTCCCCACCTTCACTGACCTGACAGGAGGGTGCAGAAAGGTGGGCGATGGTCTCTTCAGCCAGGGGACAGGAGGTGGGACAAGGGGCAATGGGCTCAAGCTGCCCCAGGGCAGGGTCAGAGCAGATGGGAGGGAAAAGTTCTTCCCTGGCAGAGTTGTGGGGCTGTGGCACAGGCTGCCCAGGGAGGGGCTGAGTCACCTTCCCTGGGTGTGTTTAACAGATGGGGAGATGAGGTGCTCAGGGATCTGGTTTAGCACAGGACAGGAACGGTTGGACTTGATGATCTTAAAGGTCTTTTCCAACCTGGTGATTCGGTGATTCCTCTGGTGACACAACTTCTGTCATTGGGTGCCCAGGGTTATCAACTCTTCACCTGCTGTTAAAACCCCACTGAAGGAGAAACAGACGATTCAGAGAATTTTGTCTCTCTGCCATTTCTTGTACCAACCACCTGAGCTCTGATTGCAGAGTCTGTGTCTTTGGAGCAGCCTTCCCAGGTGGATCCACATTGTCTCTTTTCCCCAGGAATTCTTCATGGCACTGTTGATCTCCTGACTTCAATTTTTTTGTGCAATTAAGGGAAGCATCGAACTGTCTGTGGAGGAAAGTGATGGATCAGTGACAGCCTGAACGTATCACATTAGCAACTTCCTACGAGGCGCTTGCTACCTCCACAGAAGTTATTTGCAGACAGTTTTAGTTTCTCTCTGTCTTGCCCAATGGGGAACATGTTGCTCGAAAAATAAAGAGGTCGGTGGAAACTCCAGAGACTGCATCTTGTTTCCATGTGGTCTGAGGGGGCTCCTGTTTTCCCAGCCTGCAGAAGGAGGATGTTCTTAGTGGATGGAGGTGGGAAGTGCCTTGAGATGTGCAGCATGAGTTTGGTGGGTCCCTAACTGCAGAGAAAAAGGGAAATGGGCCTGATGCTGTGCAGCCAACCCCACACTGATGCATGTCTCTTCCTCTTGGGGCTGATCTGGGAGCAGGACCCTCCCAGCCTTCTTGCTGGGGGAGAATGGCAGTGGTTGCATGTGTGTCAGGTGGAAGAAATAAGTGACAGCACAGCCTTGCAGAGAACTGCGATCACCGGCGGCTGTGTCTGAGCCTGTGTGTTTATTTTAATTAACCTCCAAGCAATGTATTTGATTTGATTTTGATTTTTTCTAATTTTAAGTATTATTTGAGCCCAGCTTCAATATGACCTCCTGAGGTAGCAGTTCAGATAATTCTTAGCAGAGAACAAGTTTTGAGTAAGAGCAGGAGCCTCATAATGAGGCCTTGAAACATTAAAGCCATCGCTTCATTTCCCCAGGTACCTGCGTGCCTGGAATACATTCTCCTTGTACTCCTTTGTTTGAACTCTGGGAAGGGTGACAGAGTTATTAATTAAAACAGTGGCATGCACGTGGTTTGGAAAGGGAACGAGAGACACTAAAGGCCTGTGAGTGATTTCCTCCTCCTCTCCTTCCCCTGCAATTTATTCTATTTCTGGTTTTCCATGTGATACCTCTTCCTTGGGGAAAAAAAAAACAAACCCAAAGAACCCAACCAAACCACATCCACCTCCTCCTTCCAGGTTTCTTTGGTGGGGGGGCGGTGCCTGGGAGCACCTTTTGCTGTGAGCTGAGCCGAAGGCAGCAGCAGGGACTCCCCTGCCCGCTCCCCGGGTCAGGTGTTGGTGTTGTACAGATGCATCACAGAAGGACGTGCAGGCAGTAAACCCCTGCCCTGCTATGGGGACAGGAGGGAGGTTCCCTGTTATTGAGCCCACAGCCCTCTTTGATCCAGTGATGGCCACTGATGTTGCCTCCGTCTAGGTCAGGCTCTTGATGTGGAAAGACATAGCGGTACTTGCAGGTGGATGCTAAGTGTCAGATCCAGAAATCAGGCGTGGTCATCTCTTCTGGATAAAACAGTTCAGGTCCCATTATCCAGCCTGTCATCCTCCAGAGCTCTGTGTCCTCCAAAAAAGCCTTCTTTCTGTCACCTGTAACCTTCGTGCCATTATTCCCCACTGCTGAGGAAAACTGGTGTCCTTCCTGGCCTAGATGCCACAAGACTAAGTGTATTGTTTGTAGTGATGTCATTTTTAAAAATTAATACATTAAAAATGTTTCCTTCCTCAACAATAATGAGAATCTTAATTTTTGAGCTTCGTGCAGTGGAACATTTTCTTAATTGAATTCCTAATTCATTGAGCATCTCTAATAAGCATGAATAGCAGGTTCATCTTACTGGCTGCATTCTTCTCAGGGATGCTTTTTGGAGGCTGGTTCATGAAACAAAGACTTGGTCCAAGGTTTTAACTCCAGCCTTTGCTCACCAGTCAGCATCAACTCGGGACACTGTGCTCCTCCAGACCAGAGAGTGAAATAGGAGTGGGTGCTGGGCTCCTCTCCAGCTTGAAGGTACTGACCCTTCTGCAGGCACGCTGGGCCCATCTCTGGTACTTGAGCAGGGCTTCCTCTGCTGAGGGGATGTGGGGGTGGACATCCCTGAAGGTGAAGGTTCCCACAGAACGTCTCTCCTTTGCTACCCATCTTCATTATGGTTCCTATTTTCTCTTGCCTCCTGGAGCAACATTATACTGTGCCCCCTGCTTTCATGGGCACTCAGGAGAGAAGGGAGGCCTCGTAACCAAGCCTCTTGCACAGGGAATAGTCCTGATAAGAAGCTGTATGCGGTGGAAGAGGCCTGCTGCACCACCACTCTACGGGCTATTAGAACTGCGGTGGTGAGCCAGTGCAGAATGCTGCCTAGCAGAGAGCATTTCTTACCCCTAATAAATTATCAAATCCACTAGTTTATAAGGGAAACACCAATTATCTGCTACTCTCCAAAGGAAAACTGAGGTGCAAGGCTGTTCACGCTCGCCCCATGGGGCCAAAGTGTGTGGATACCACCTCCAGCTCCCAGGGCTGGGCGCTGCGGGGGCTGTACGAGGGCCTGGCCAGGACGCTGCTTTCACACTCACTGGTAACTTTGCTGAGAAGGTGCTGAAGATGCTTTTCCATGTGGGTTAACATAGGAATGTTCTCCAGAACCACCAAACATGTGCAGTTGATGTACAAGCATCCTGGCTTGTGTCAGACACAGCGTGGCCAGCAGGTCTGGGGAGGTAACTGTGCCCCTGTACTCTGCACTGGTGAGGCTGCACCTCGAGTGCTGTGGCCAGTTCTGGGCTCCTCACCATAAGAAGGACATTGAGGTCCTGGAGCAAGTCCAGAGAAGGCAACCAGGCTGGGGAAGGGGCTGGAGGGCAAATCCTCTGAGGAGCGGCTGAGGGAGCTGGGGGTGTTCAGCCTGGAGAAGAGGAGGCTGAGGGGAGACCTTCTTCCCCACCTCCCCTGCCCTGCCAGGAGGGTGCAGAGAGGTGGGCGATGGTCTCTTCAGCCAGGGGACAGGAGGTGGGACAAGGGGCAATGGGCTCAAGCTGTCCCAGGGCAGGGTCAGAGCAGATGGGAGGGAAAAGTTCTTCCCTGGCAGAGTTGTGGGGCTGTGGCACAGGCTGCCCAGGGAGGGGCTGAGTCACCTTGCCTGGATGTGTTTTAAAAAGGGGAGATGAGGTGCTCGGGGATGTGGGTCAGCACAGAACAGGAATGGTTGGACTTGATGATCTTAAAGGTCTTTTCCAACCTGGTAATTCTGTGTGATTCTGTGAGTATTTCTAACTTTAAATGGCTGCTAAAAAACGCAAGGAAGAGTGAGGCTAATTAAACCTCTGATCATTTAAAATGGGCGCATATGGCTCAGAGAATACAGCCCAAGCCAATCAGAGCTGAGCACTTTCCTGGCACTGTGTGTATAACCAGGTGCTCGGGAGGGGAAAGAAGAGACCGTGCTCTTTTGTGGCCATTTCAAAGTTCTTCCCATGACCTTGGTGCACAGTGGAGAAGAAACAGAGATAACAAATGCCCAAGGGTCTTCTGCAGCTTCAGTGTTGTGTTTACCCCTGGTCGCTTGGCTGAGGGCAAGACATGCATCGTAGCCAGTGAGGGAGGAGGGCCAGGGAGCAGTTCCATCCCCCTGCATTAGCATGGGGAGCTGGGGAGAGCCTGATGCAGGGGGAAATGGCCAGCCCCTTTTCAGTGTCTGTGGGGACAGGACAAGGGGCACTGGCTGCAAGTTAGAGCATAGGAAGAACTTTTCCCCAGTGAGGGTGAGGGAGCCCTGGGACAGGCTGCCCAGGGGGTGTGGAGTCTCCATCTCTGGAGAGATTCCAGCCCCGTCTGGATGCCACCCTGTGCAATATGAGCTGGGGAGCTGCTTTGGCAGGGGGTTGGACCCCATGAGCTCTCGAGGGCCCTTCCCACCCCTGTGATTCTGTGATCCTATGATTCAAACTTGGAAATGCTGCTAGGAGCTAAAACTGTGCAGAAGTGGTTACGGCAGCTCTGCCATGTCCCTCTGATGATGGTCTCTGGGAGAAGCTAACCAACCTGTTGCAGCTGTCAGAGGAGTAAGTGTTTTATCTCACACGGGTGATCCATACAGGACTGGTGGTCCAAGCCCTGCTCTCGGGTTATTTTTGCTACAAAATCACAGGATCACAGAATCACAGGGGTTGGAAAGGCCCTCGAGAGCTCATGGGGTCCAACCCCCTGCCAAAGCAGCTCCCCAGCTCATATTGCACAGGGCGGCGTCCAGACGGGGCTGGAATCTCTCCAGAGATATTCATGTGAGATTGACATCAGGACATCCCCTAAACTTACTGGGTGCATAATAAGCCCTAGGCTACGAATAAGCCCAAGCCTCTTGCATTAAAATTAAAAGCCCCAGAAGAGTCACAGGCTGGGCTCCTTTGTTTAAAAACAAACAAAACCTAAAAAATGTTTATTATTTTAAAAAATACATATACAAAGGAGAGATTTAGAAGGGTGATCCAACCCCCTGCAGTCAGAGGAAGAGACCATTGTGACTCTTAACCCTGGTTCTCCAGCTCAAACCCTAAATACTTGAGGCCAAATTACTAATAGAGAAGTTGAATGAGATTCCAGAGTCTCAAGTCAGGCTTGCTCCTGACACTATCTGTTGGTAAAAATAAGTAGTCTTTCTTTACATCAAACAAAATCTCTTCCCTAGCTCTCCTTGATGGTTCCCCTCCTGTCTACACCTCCAGAGATGTCTGAACAGTATAATTTCCTTTTGTTTTTAGCCATCTTTCATAATTGAAAGTGTCTCTGTGTCAAGAGAAAACGTTCCCATGAATTCCTCAACAGGCACTTACTGAAAGCAATTGATGAGAATGAAATATTTAGTGGGATTTTATACCTGTGGACTTGGCAGCACTGGTGCATCTCAAAAGCAAAATTGTAATGACATCAGGACAGATGGGCACGGTGCCACCCTCTACCTGGCTCTGCTGGTGCCTCCCTTTTGAGGTCAGTAGCGGATCTAGCCCGAGGGCTGTGTGGGTCACTAGCAGGTGAGCTCTGGGAAGCATGTCTGCTCCTGACCCAAAGTTCCCTGCTGTTCCTACAGAAGACCTGGTACTACTTCCTGGGGCAAAGGTGCTGTTATCTCAGAATAACAAGGTTGGAAAAGACCTTTAAGATCATCAAGTCCAACCATTCTCATCCTAAACTAAACCATATCCCTAAGTACCTCATCTACCCTTTTTTAAACACATCCAGGGAAGGTGACTCAGCCCCTCCCTGGGCAGCCTGTTCCAGCCCTGACAACTCTTTCAGTAAAAAATTTTTTCCTAACATCCAATCTAAACCTGCCCTGGCCCAGCTTCATGCCATTCCCCCTTGTCCTATCACCTGTCACCTGGCTGAAGAGACCATCACCTACCTCTCTATAACCTCCCTTCAGGTAGCTGTAGGCGGTGATAAGGTCTCCCCTCAGCCTCCTCTTCCCTAAGCTAAACAGCCCTAGCTCCCTCAGCTGCTCCTCATAGGATTTGCCCTCCAGCCCCTTCCCCAGCCTGGTTGCCCTTCTCTGGACTCGCTCCAGGACCTCCATGTCCTTCTTGTGGTGAGGAGCCCAGAACTGGACACAGCACTCGAGGTGCAGCCTCACCAATGCCGAGTACAGGGGCACAATCACCTCCCCAGACCTACTGGCCACACTGTTTTTGATACAAGCCAAGATGCCATTGGCCTTCTTGGCTGCCTGAGCACACTGCTGACTCATATTCAGCCTGCAGTCAACCAACACCCCCAGGTCCTTCTCTGCCTGACAGCTCTCCAGCCAGTCTCCCCCAAGCCTGTAGCGCTGCAGGGGGTTATTATGTCCCATGTGCAACACTCTGCACTTGGCCTTGTTAAACTTCATCCCCTTGGTCTCAGCCCATCGGTCCAGCCTGTTCAGATCCCTCTGTCAGTAGTACTGAGGGTTGGCTGCAGCAGTCCCTGGAGATCCAGCCACATCCCTAAGCAGCTACTCATCTCATCTGAGGAGAAGTGGGATCAGATCCAGGGCCCACTGAGCGCTGGTCACTCTCTTGCAACGCAGCCTCTGGAACAAGACAACACAGGCTCTTCTTCAGGTGGTCTCCTGTGGTGTATGTGCTGCACACCTGCATGAGTTTGCACTCCAGGGCCTCCCAAGGCATCGTTTTTATCTTTGCACTTAGTAGTTTTTGAAGGATTTTTCTTCCTTGGCTTAGCCATTACATCCACTTCAGTAACCAGGCTCTCGTCGTGTGACTCGCCCCTCGCCCAGAGCTGGCTGACCTGGAGAGGATGGACCTCAGTTCTCCTTTGCCATTTCTCCCTCCATCACCAACTAGTAATGACTCCTTCCAATATGCCCCCTCTAGGCCGCCCCACTCTCCCCCAAGTGTCACTGCTCTGTTCCCAGCCCCGAGCAGTGGCCCATGCATCTCAGAGTCTCAGTTACATCCTCAAAGTTAAGAAGGCAGGACCCACCCTCTCACTGCTGCTCCCAGACACGGGTGTCAGCCTGAGGAGGGTCTCGCTCGCTGCCTGTGTCAGTCCCTCATGGCTCCCTGCTGTGAAGGATGCAGAGGAGAGTTTTCAGCATGCCATGTCTGTTTGGGTATCATAACCTGGATGGAATTAATGAATCATAACTAATTGTGTTGCCAGCTACAGGGAGGATGGTACCGTGTGTGACCTAACAGCTCCTGGCTGTTGAATCACCTTTGGTTGGTTCTGAGTGTGTTGCATAACAGGTAACATAAGGGACCTTTTCAGGTGAAGCCACAAAAGGTGTTTCTCAAGTGGGTGTTCCCTCGCTCTGCTTGGCTGGAGCATCCCTGTGAGCAGCAGGCCTCCTGGCCTGTGGGAGCCTGGTCCCATCTCAGAGGAGTTTCCCACCGGTGTTTCTCTGGCGATTTCAGGAGCAAGACGAGGAACAGGGCCTGATTTTTGCACGAGGCTGTTGTTGCACTGGTGTCTGCAGGTGTCCAGAGGCCTGCATGGTCTCTGAGGAAGGCTGGAGAGGCTTTGCTATCCCAGAGGAGACGTGGCTGGGGCAGAGCTGTGACTGTGAGCTTGCTCTGCAGTGTATCTGCGTGTGAGTCACGTGGGGTCAGCACGAGCTCCCATGCTGCTTGTGCATCATTCATTCGCTCCCGTCCACCCACCCCAAAGAAAAGCATTTGCCCTCTGAAGAGCCTCCTCCCTAATGAAGGTATGAATAACAAAGGTAATGAAGGTGTGCTTTGCCTGGCAGTGCCAGTCCCTTCCTGCTGCTGCCCCAGCACTGAGAGCAGCTCAAGCAGCACAGCATCCTCAAGGACCTCTTGAGCTCAGCGTAGCTTAACCCATACAGATAGACCTGCCATGTGACCAGCATCCCATCTAATTGCTGACTTCAATTTAAAGTGATTGCCCAGGTGATGCTGAGCCCTTCCAGGGGCACCAGTGAGTGAGTGGGGATTTTCTGGGTTAGCCCACACTCTGCCCAGACACTGGCAGCTACTTTGCCAGACAGCCAAAGCTCCGTTCTTTCTCCCCAACATCCAACAACATTTTTAGCATTGCCTCTGACACAGTGTCTCTCTTCAGCCTTTGTTGCCACTTGCTGTGGGTTCAGAAGGTGCTGATGGACCAGTCTTCCTCCATCCCCACCCAAAAAGAACGTGAGTTTGCTGGAATAGAAGAATTGTTGCAGAAGGCAGCGATCTGGACAGATGTTTTGCCAGCACGTGTCTCTGGGTCTCCTTCAGCATTTGGTGGGGCTTTTGTTTCATTTTGGATTTTGTTTTCTGGTACAAGATGCGACCAAACCAAAAGATTTTAATGTCTGCACGTGGTTTTTTGGGGAGGGGTGAGGGGGGAAAACACCGATTTTCAAATACATTTTGAAATGCCAGGATTCTCTTCTGGGCAGTGGTCCTATTCTGCTGTCAGCTCACAGCATCAGCCCTGGTTAACATGTAAGTTAATGCCACTGTGGGAGGACTGCAGCATCTTTCCTGTCAATCCCAGACATATTTACAGACTGGGAGAATTGCTCCTGGAGAGCAGCCCTGCTGAGAAGGACCTGGGGGTTCTGGGGGATGAGAAACTTCCCATGAGCCAGCAGTGGCTCTTGCAGCTCGGAAGGCCAATGGTATCTGGGCTCCATCAGCAGAGGGGTGGCAGCAGGGACAGGGAGGGGATTGTCCCTCTCTGCTCTGCCCTCGTGAGGCCCCAGCTGGAGTCCTGTGTCCAGAGCTGGGGCCCCAGTACAAGAAAGATGTGGGACTGTTGGAGAGGGGTCAGAGGAGCCACGGAGATGATCAGAGGGCTGGAGCAGCTCCCCTACAAAGAGAGGCTGAGGGAGCTGGGCTGGTTCAGCCTGGAGAAGAGAAGGCTGTGGGGGGACCTCATTGCAGCCTTCCAGTGCCTGAAGGGAGCAGAGGAACAGGAGGGGAATCAGCTTGTTCAAAGGGTAGATAATGGCAGGACAAGGGGGATGGAGTGAAGCTAAAGGAGGGAAGGAAATTAGATATTAGGGGGAAGTTCTTTCCAGAGAGAGTGGTGAGGGGCTGGAAGGGGCTGCCCAGAGAGGGGGTGGGTGCCCCATCCCTGGGGTTGTTCAAGGCCAGGTTGGGTGGGGCCCTGGGCAACCTTGTGTAGCTCCAGGCCTGGAGGTTGGTGTCCCTGCCTGTGGCAGGGGTGTTGGAGCTCTGTGATCCTTGGGGTCCCTTCCAACCCAGGCCAGTCTATGATAACATGCTTTACTTTCAGGATGGGGAATTATTGAAGATGTGTGTTGTGGCTTTAGTCTGTTCTGAGTCTCGTATTTCATTAACATTAGTCTCATAATTGATTATTTCTCTTCTTTCCTGGCAGCAGAGGGTCCCTCCTGTCAAGGACCAAGGTGCAGCTGGTACCTGGGCAGTGATGGAGAGCGGGGCAGGTAGGGCCTGGCAGGACACACTGATGACAGCAGAGCCAGAGGTGGCTGTGGGCTGTACAGCCTGGCGTGGCCTGGAGGAGAGCAGACCTAGGAGCTGAGCAGAGAAGTCACACACATGGGGTGAAGCAGCCACTGAGGCTGGTGGGCCTTAGAGAGGGAGCATGGGAGGAACATGGAAAGCTCTTTCACGGCCACAGGAGGTGTGTGCATGTGGTGTGCCTCTGTACAGCTGTCTGCTGGCACCTGGGAAAACTGCTCAGTAGTCATGGCAGGAAAGGAGAGTGAGGAATACTGTGTGCAGCAGAAATGCCCCAGCCCTTGCTCAGCTGAGCGTAATTGCTGAAGCCCAGAGCCTGCTTAGGACACTGGAGCAAACACCTCCTCACTTGAAAGGAGCAGGATCTCAGGTGACTGCAGCAGCAAGCTTGGCGTGGCACTGAAGTGACACCACCTGCAGCAGCACAGAGCCCTGACCTCCCTGCCAAGGAGCCCCAGCACGCTGCTGACTCGGAGGGAAGGTGCCACCTACTAAATCACCCAAACCACTTCCTGCAGCACCTGTCTTATCCTCACATCTCCTACCCAGACTGTGGATAGACCCACACTGTCTCTGCCAAAACAGCTGGGCTGGGCCTTGTGCCTCTCCAGCGGGACAGCTGCAAGAGGGGTACCACGTGGAAGGAGGAACACCTGCACCGCAGGCAGCAGCCCGAGCGCAGCCCTGTCCCACACTGGAGCTCCATCGCAGCCCTCAGCGGGGACAGGCAGCACGGCAGGCACTTGTGGCTGCTGGCAGGGACTTGGAGATGGGAGGGTATTGCCAGGTAAGGAATGGATCAGGAGCAGTCAGTTAGTAGAGCTGCCGAAGTTTCTTCAGGGCCAAAATGGTGCCAGCTTTCAGATCTCCCTTGCTTGCTTGCTTCTCCTCAGTGTCCCACTTGGTCCCTGCCTGGACAATATCTGGAAGAGCAGATCTGCAAGCCATGGGGCTTTTGCATTTCTGTGAACTTCCCCAGCATCTGGTGAGGCCAATTTGATGACTGTTGATCCTGGATGTAGACTGGCAGAAAAGCAGAGACTTCACTTGGGGTGGCTGGAACCTTCAGCATGGAGGAGGGCTGTAGCCCTCCCAAGGGCCTGTTTGTTCCTTGTCTCTCCTTTACTCAAGGGCTTAAGGAAAGTGCAGAAATTCAGAGATGTTTTTTTCTCCTTTCTTGAAAGCACAGCTAAAAATAGAGTATTGAAACCAAGCCCAGCCCACAAAGCAGAGTGTGTAGGTGGGATGCTAACCAGCACCTGGGACTGTGAAGCATCCTGGAGGGCTGGCACCCATCTTGTAGACATGTTCTCTCTTTCTCCTCATCATTTCTTTGGCACCTGTTCAAAGAGCTCACAAGATGATGAAGCTAAAGGTGTTTTGTTTGAAAATGGCCAGGTGTAAGGAGAGAAGGACAAGGAGAGTACAGTGGTTTCATTTGCAGAGCCTGCTGGGACCCCCCAAGCTGCTACTGCTCTCTGCTTTTATTGCCTAGCTGAAGGCTTCTAGAAGTGGCCGGTAGAAAATGGTGATGGCAAGTACTGCTTCATGGTGGCACATCAGGGTATCTCTGAGGTTTTGCCCTTGGCACATGTAAACAGATCAGCAGACAGCATGTGGTGCACAGGGCTGAGTTCTTGGACAGCCCAGGCGAAGGGAGAAGGTTTCATGGAAGGCAGCTCCTCCAAGTGTCATGAACCCATGGAACCTCAGCTCAAGCCCCGAAAGGAAGGCTGCCATGAGAGTTGACTCATTGATTATTGGTCCTCTGTGGCTGCACAGTGTGGCCATGCCAGCCTCACAGATCACCCCTTGCTCACACTCTCCCAGTGTGTGTGCAGGTAGATCTTGTGGTGACCTTCAGGTCTCCCCTGAAGCTGTGTATGGCCTTTGCACAGTGAGAAAAGCCATAACATGTGTGTGATGCTACCACAGTCCCCCAGAAGACCCATACCTCCACCAGGCCATAGCGAAGGGGGTTGGGGAGGGTGAGCATGAGCACATCAATCCTTACCCAGGCTGTGATGGAGAAACACAGGCTCAGTGTCACCTGTAACACAGTGGAGATGGGCATGTGCTACGAAGGGACTTCCCCACTGCTGGGTTCAGTGATTTGCTTGGTGATACCATGACCTTGGAGCAGCTTCTGTCCTCCCTTTGCATCCCCAGGAGCAGCTGCATGCAGCTTTGAGGATGGGAGAGTTACCCTGTGAGGCAAAACAGCCCGGGGCTTGATGGATAAAGGTGGCATGGGTAGGATGGTACATGCACAAGGGGCAGTTTTTGGGCTGCATTGACCTGTGCAGGGAAGGCTGCAAAAATCCAGGTGGGAACTAAAGAGGCTGTACTTCCAGTGGCAACCTCTCAGGATGGGCTTTCGGGGGGGGTGGTGTCCATCCAGCGCTGCCTGCAGACGCCGGTGGAAGACCTAGAGCCTGCATTAGCCTCCCTTCCCCCCATCCACAGCCTGGTTTGTACCCCATCAGACCTTTCCTGCTTATCTGGAGCCAGTGGGAGCTCGGAGCTGCTCTCACAGGGTGACCCTGCAAATCCTCGGATGAAGCCCGGACCAGGCATCATTCCCAGGGGGATCGGGGTGATTGGGTAATTAATCACAGCTTGTCTGGGGGAGGATGAGGAAGTCTGAATAAAGGTGTTAACAGCTCTTAAAGGCTTTCCTGGTTTGCAGAGGGTTCTGCCTCAAACAGATTATCTGGAAATATTAGCTGGAGTGGGAAAAGGGGTTTTTCCCTTCCGTGTGTGCTTTGTAGTCACCCTAAATCTGCTTGAGCCATGGAGACAGGTTTTATTGTGTGTGGAGGAGGTGGGGGCTGTCAGTGGGTCAACAATTAATTGGTTTATTCCTTTCTCACGATTATTTTCTAACCAAAGTCTGCTAAAACCCTGGTGCCCACTTTGTCCCAGCTCAGCAAACAAGAACCACAGGGATTTGTGTTGGGAGGACCCCGGGCCACAAGCTTGGCTTTGCAGGGGCTGTCAGGAGGTCCTTTGCCCCCTGCCAAACCTCTTGCCTTGTTGTCTCATCTTAGGAGGAGGGTGTGATTAGCATTTTGTACTGTGGGATGTCAGCTGAGGGATGAGAACCACGTGCCAAGAGGAGGAAAGAGCTGCTACGGGTGGATGGTAAAGCAAAAGCAGAGATGTACCCCCTGTGCTCCGTTAGTTCAGACAAATGCTCTTGTTCAGCTTGATGCTACTCTCTCTCCTGGTAGAAGTGGCCTTCATCCATGTGTCCCTGGGTGAGGGCGTGCTGTTGTCTGTCTTCTGCTGCCATCCGGGAAACCATTTCTCATGAAACCAGTTTTATTGGAACAACATTCCTGTTTCCTTGCAGCTTCCTCACAATTTTAGCACCTTTGCAAGTCATAGAAACCGGGGGTATCATCAGAGCAGAAGCCTTGTGCCCTGCCAGCTCCAGCTAGGCACAGTGTTTGACCACCAGCTGTGCAGCTGCAGATGAGCTGCAGTCAGTGGTGGGGCTGTGCAGGCACAGCTCTTCTGGGCACATCTCAGGTGGCTCTTGCATGGTGATCACCCTGATAGTACATCTCGAGCTGGGAAATCACCCTTCAGAGCAGGAATAGAGAAGGATCATGGCCTCGGCCTGAAGGATGTTGATATTTGTACTTGGCATCATTCTGGCTTGAAGCAAAAAGCATTTCAAGCCCTAGAACAGTAAAGGAGCAGGGACTGAGGGACTGCGGTGCAGGGAAGTCCTCTCTCTGCTCACCTGCCTGCCCTCCCCAAAGCCAGCTGGGTGAGCAGAAAACCTGCTCCGTGGAGACATTCATTTGAAATCATGTTGTCTGCAGGCAGCACTCCTGATGTCACGCTGCTACTTCACAGAGTCACAGGGTTGGAAAAGATCTTTAAGATCATCAAGTCCAACCATTCGCCTCCTAAGCTAAACCAGATCCCTGAGCACTTCATCTCCCCATCTGTTAAACACACCCAGGGAAGGTGACTCAGCCCCTCCCTGGGCAGCCTGTGCCACAGCCCCACAACTCTGCCAGGGAAGAACTTTTCCCTCCCATCTGCTCTGACCCTGCCCTGGGGCAGCTTGAGCCCATTGCCCCTTGTCCCACCTCCTGTCCCCTGGCTGAAGAGACCATCGCCCACCTCTCTGCACCCTCCTGGCAGGTCAGTGGAGGTGGGGAGAAGGTCTCCCCTCAGCCTCCTCTTCTCCAGGCTGAACACCCCCAGCTCCCTCAGCTGCTCCTCATAGGATTCACCCTCCACCCCCTTCCCCAGCCTGGCTGCCCTTCTCTCCCAGCTCTTCCTAGATCTTTAATAGGAATTAGGCACTCCAAGGGGATGCTTTCTTCGTGCTTGCATTGATCTCCCAACAACTAATTTAGCCCCAAAAGAAAGCATAATGAGAGCAGAAGATTTTCAAGGCCTCTCTTTCCCTTCATAGACCGTCCCTTTCGGATGCACAGTGCAGGAGGCCCACACCGTATCCCTGGACTCCTGGGGAAAGGATCGGCCTGCAGGGACAGAGAGAATGGAGTGAACCCCAGCCCTCTCCAGAGCCAGACTGCAAAACCACAGGCTTCACTTGAGCCCTTTGAGCCAGCCTGTCTCCCAGCAGAGTCTCTGTCCCTGTCTCCCAATTCAGGGCTGGAAATATTAACAGGTATGGAAAATCCATTACAAATAATTAAGTAACCCTCCCTGCAGTGCTGCCGGCTCCATAAGTGCTTCCCCAGCTGCTGGGAGACCTCGAGAGCCCCCCCTAGGGCAAGCAGACACAGGTGGTGCTGGTACACATGTGGAAACAGCCAGACAGCACAGGGGAGGATGCTCTTTCTGTCTGTCTGGACCCTTCCCCTCTGTGGCAGGACCTCTGGCCTCTCTGGGCTCTCTGGGATTTCCAGACAGCCCAATGTCTGTCCTGGTGTAGCCCCGCTGGAAGGTCTGGTCTTGGCAGTGGCAGCAGAGCAGGGACATACCCTGAGATGGAAATGTAATTTAGTGTTTAAATAGCTTTTTCCTCCCAAAGGGTCCTCAGGCATTCGCTAAACTCTTATGGGCAGGAGGGGTCTGACTGGCCAGCCTGCAAGGTGGTGGTGGGATGGAGGGGAAGGGACCAGCGCTGCCCAGGTTGCCACTGGTGACGAGCACATTGACCACGGCAAGGGAGAAACGTTGGGTGAGGGCTCCAGCAAAATGCTGCCATCAGGTGCAACCCACCATGGGCCTTTTTACTGGCTGTCCCCTGGCACCTGAAGCAGCCCATGTTGTGGAGTAGCTCCTCCATGCTCACACTGAACACAAGGGCTGTGTCGACAGTCACTCCACATGGTTTTTCTCCAAGGGTTCCTGGAGACCCTGAAGCAGGCAGGAACCAGGAGAGGGACAGGCTGTTTTGATGTCAGACTCTCACTACTGTGCTAAGTAAACCAGAAAGCAAAGGGACAGTGTGCAGGCAAGCTCTGAACTACACCAAGCTCCAGCATGCCCAGCGTCCCTTCCCTTCCTGAAGGGTGTTTCTGTGACAGTTTCTGGGGAAGGAAATCAGCAGGGTGCCATGAGGGCCTCAGAACTTGGTGATGCTGGTTAAGGCAGAGAGATGCTCCAGGAGGAGCAACTGAACAAGGGGGTTGTTGCAGGCTTTATTCTCTCCGTGCTCCCCACTCCCCTGCAGACTTGTAATTCTGCACAGCGAACTGGACAGTAGCCCCTGGGACTGAGTGGGTGTACCTGGGTAGCCCATCACAGGGACAGGTGGGGTGGTGTACGTGATGGAGGAGACACCGACCGCTCGCTCTTGTCTTGAAGAGCTTCCTGTTAGTAGTGAAGGGCGAGGGTTCCCACTGCAGCTTATGTTTCACCAGTAACTTCTGCTGTTGGAGTTGCATTGTCTCTCTTAATCATACAAGGCTTATTTCCCACACTGGAAAATGAATTCAGAGCTGCTGGCAACACTGGGGGCTGGGAAATGTTAATTACTGTTTGTACAGCACTTTGGGGCTCTGGAGCGAATGGTGCTGGAGGCCTGAGAAGGGTTATATTATATTTTGGCAGACACTTGTATCTGTTTACACGTGTGAGCTCAGTGGTCCTGTCAGCAGCTCCTTCCTGATGCCTGGATGCAGCGGGGTTTCCTCATGCAAGTGGTGCAGATACCCGCCTCCTACAGCCGCTCGCTGCTGCTGAGCATCATTGCACGGCATGAGGAGGACCTGTGGAGGCCCAGTGTCCCACTCCAGCCAAAATAAATTCCACCAGCATGTGCCTGTAAATACCCACCTTCTATTCAGGAGAGAAGAGCCATAAAGCTGCCCTCTTACATGGCTTTTCCCATTAGAGCATCTCCTCCTTAGGCAGTGCGTTCACATCCTACAGTAACCTTCCTGTCCCCTTACGCCCCTGCTCAGAACAACACCTCCTTGATATAATCCATCAAATTCCTCTCTCCTCTCCCTGAAAAGAATGGGATTTGGGGACAAGGAACAAGTGTGAAGGCATAAGTCTCTTTTCATGGGAAAGGAAATCCACCCAGCGTCCTGCTGGGAACCCTGCTTTGCCTAAACCCCGGCGTCATGCAGTAAGAAGTTAAGGCTCTTAGCAAGCAAGCAGTGTAGGAGTCCTGTTAAGCACCTCTCAAGTCTTCATGGTCAAGTGTTCTGCATTGCACCCAGCACACCATGGCTTGCACAACGAGGCAATTGTGGCCCCGCTGCTCTGGTGTCCACACCCCACTTGTCCTGGTTCTGGCCAGGCCAGAGTTAACCTCCCCAAGCAGCCAGCACAGGTGGGCTGAGTTAGCCCAGGTGAGCTGAATCAGCCTGGGCTGTTTTCCACACCACCTGACACCACTTCCCTATAAAAGCAGCTGGTTGGGGAAGGGTGGGGGCTTGTTGTCTTCAGGACAGTCTGAGTGCTGCTGGGAAGTCTGGTTGGTTGGTCAGTCCTTGCCATTGGGCAGCCTTCTGTAATCTTTGGGTCGATAAGGTACTCTGCGTTAGCACTGGGTGTGGGTGTAACTGGCCAGTATTGCTCTACATTCACAGAGGGGATCATATTAATGTTTATAGATACCTCAGGAGTGGGACATGGGGAAATGGCCAGGCTCTTCTCAGTGTCTGTGGGGACAGGACAAGGGGTACTGGCTGCAAGTTAGAGCATAGGAAGAACTTTTCCCCAGTGAGGGTGAGGGAGCCCTGGGACAGGCTGCCCAGGGGGTGTGGAGTCTCCATCTCTGGAGAGATTCCAGCCCCGTCTGGACGCCGCCCTGTGCAGTATGAGCTGGGGAGCTGCTTTGGCAGGGGGTTGGACCCCATGAGCTCTCGAGGGCCCTTGCAACCCCTGTGGTTCTGTGATTTTTGTCAGTGAACTGTCCTTATCTCAACCCACAGAGGCTCTGTCTGTTTCTACTCTGGAGTGAGCGAGTGGTATGCGGTGCTCAGCCACAGTCTAGGGCTGAACCACCGCAGGGCTGTTCAACACCCTCTTGCAGGTCCAGGCTGGTGCTTCAGAAAACTATCTGTTGAGGGTAGGAGTCTGTAGGATTTTGTAGAGTAGAGAGCAAGGTCCTGGAAGAAGGACGCATTAGCTATTGTTTAACATGTGTGCCCACACGTGTACAGCTGTGGCTGTGTGATGTAATGCGGTAGCTGCGCTTATTTTATACCATCCACGTGAAAATCAGTGAGGGAATGTGATGACTTCAACTTCAAATTTTACTTATTTTTTTTCCCATCACACTTGTGTTCTGGTGGCACACTCAGTTTTCTGACAGGTGCTGCAGAAATATGCAACCAATTCCTGCAGGGGGGCAAAACTGGAGCTAGCTACAGTTTGCCAAAGCTTTCAGAGTGCAAAAGCCTTCCCAAAAGATGTGCTCTCCCCCTTTAGCCAGCTCTCACATGGGTGGCTACTTCCCTGGGACAGTGGGCAGCCCCTTGCTGCCTGCGCAGGGCAGTGCAGGCAGGGGATCATCGCCACCCACCCAATGGGTGACACTACCAGCACTGCTTCCCCTGAGGTCCCTTCAGTCTGAGGTGGACCGAAGGTAGATGACCCTCTGTGATCTTGATGGTGCTCCTCAAGAGGGTTTCATTTACTGCCAGGTACGTTAACACCTCCTGCCATGTGGCTGCTGGGTTGAGATCTGTGGCTTTCTCTGCATGATTGGTCCCAGGTCCCATGGGTCACCATGGCTGCCTTGCTGAAACCAGGTGAGGAACATACCCACTGGCTCTTTGAGCAGCACCGGGTCACGTTGGGGTGTGATGGAGCCAGCCCCATGCTGGGCAAGCATGGAAAGGCATGGGGCTGCTAACAGCCCCACTCACATCCTTCCAGCACTTCCCCACCAGTAAGGAGATGTTGTGCAATGGGGCTTATTCCAGTGGCGTAACTCCTGCTTTCTCTCTTTCAGGATATTCTTCTCCACAGCCCACTTGACATCCAGTGGAGGCAAAGAAACAAACACACAGATCCAGGAATTGCCTGCTCTTAAACAGCCCCTGAGGGCTCAGAACCCTAAACAGTGCTGAGATCACAGATTTCAGCTTTAATTTAAACCCTGTCTTTTTAAGGATAGAGGCCAGCATTGGCCCCACAAGGGCGAATCCAGCTCCAAGTACTCTGAGGAAGCAAACAGACCCTTTGAAAAAGACATTTTATGCTGAAGAAAGCAGGGAGAGATTCAGCCTGAAGCCACAACAACAATTTTGAGGAAGAAATGTTGCTTGTGTCCTGTCCCCATCCCCAGGAGCTGAAGGGGAGAGACTGTCCACTGCTGCCCATCCCTTGGGGTCAGCATCCCAGGGAAAGGCAGTGTCCCTGGGTGCTCAGCAGTCTCTTTCAGCACAGTGCTGTTTAGGTTGGCTGCTGCTGATCCCTGCCTGTCTTTGGCACATGGATGCTTTTAACCCCTCTAGGAGGGTTTGGTGTGGCTGGCCGCAGGGGAAGGGCGCCAGCCCACTGCAGTGACAGGGACACTGCTGCCATTCATTCATTCATGTCCCTGCTCAGGGCATAGATTGTAAACACAGTAGGGAAGCCAGGCCACATCCCAGTCCAGCTTGGCTGCCTGCCTTGAGGTCCCCATCACCCAGAATCTGGAGCTCATCTCTTTTCCCATTACATCCAAGCAGTAATTCTCAATGTTTCCTAAAAGTAAAAACACCAACAGAAATAGCTGTTTAATAACACAAGTCTATGCATCTCTGTGCCCAGAGTAATCTACAGCCTGGGAGAGGAAATGCTGAAACAGCTCATGAATTTGAAGATAACTCTGAGAAGCTGCCTTACTGCACATGGGCCAGCTCTCCCCAGCATCACCTGGGGCAGAAGGGCTGTGTGAGGGCTGTTCTCCCTCTCTTCCTAAGGAAGTAGCCCAACGCTGCCCCAGAACAGCCTGTCTAGTCAACACTGACAGGAAAGCTGTGTGGCCATGCTGAGATGCTTGTAGTGTGGCAGCGTATGGACCGGTTACTGTTCCTTCACTTAATTAGAGTGTTAATTTTCTGTTATGGCTTTCATGGGTAAAGAAGTCCAAGGATATGGGCACCCTGTACTGGGGAGGGTGTTGCTGTGTGGGGAATGCGTTGACCTGGTCCAGTCTGTAATAGCCATAAACCTCAGGGAGCTGCTGTCGATGGAAGACTGAGGAGTTGTCTTGACAGCAGCACCAGAGAGAAGTGGGAGAGCGAGTACTTTGTGCAGCCTCTTGGAGAATGAGTTGTTGAGTCGGGGTGCAAAGATGACAGAAGTAACTTGCAGTTCGGACACTGTTAAAGCCCTGTAATTCAGGGGGCTGAGGAATGAACCTACTTGTCGTCTATGCTTGCCTTCCTCAGGCCCTCATCTGTCTGCATCAGAATCCCTGGCTGGATCCTTTATCGGGACTGGTGACAGAGACAGGACCTTCTCACCACCAGCTGAGGATGGCTGGTGGATGCTCCTGTGTTTAAAGCACCAGCATAGGCTACATTAGCCCATCTTCTGTGCCTGGCCTGTGAGTTGGCAGGTCTGACAGGGGTGCTGTGTGGTTAAAGCGCTCGGCATGGGAACAGGCCACCTGAGGACACCGGGAGGACAGTGAAAGCCTTGTCATACAGCCTGAAGTCTCACAGCCAGTGTCTATTAATAAGCCACGCCTGCGCTTCCTCCAGGTATTTGCAGTGCTTTCTCCCTGTTAGCTTTGCAAACCACCGCTCCCCTTGGACATGACAAGGCTTTTTGTCTTAGTGGTGCATTTGGTACCACGAGCGCGTCCGGCCGGGGAAGTGTGTTGGTAAAAACTGAGCCCCTTTGGAAAAGCCAACAGGATTTCCCTCTAAAAGTTACCTCTTGGCTCCAGGTGAATGGTTCCGGCCTGTCCTGTGGAAGTCTCTGCTCTGGAGACTGTGGCTGGCTGGCTTTAATGCTGGCCATGGACAAGTGCCACCAACCCCCCCCAAAATACAGCAGGGACAGCATCAGCCCTGTTGACAAGGTCACCTCACCCCTGTGAGGGCTGCCCCAGGGGAATGGGGGCAGGTGGGGATCCCCGGTGCTTGGAAAGGGACCCTTGGAGGCTGCCAGCCTGCAGGGACCCCCCAAAACCCCTGAAAACTTTCTGGATCCCCTTGCACTGTGCTGATGCTTCAGCAAATGAATCGAAACTGGCACAGCTGCAAAATGGGGCCAGCTGACAACTGGGATGAGCCCAGCTTGTGAGGCAGTTTGGGCTGGAAACGTGAGGAAAAAAGCATTTTCAGCCCAGGGGAACAATGGGAAATTAAATGGAAACTGGGGACCCCTGAGTTCCTCTAGCTTTCCCCAAGGGCAGCACTGGGGTGCAGGGGGCAGTTCCCCAAATCCAAAGTCTGTTGAACTCAGTTGTACCCTCTGAGGAATGTTTTTTTTGCTGTTCGATGTGCAGCTCCTGCTGGAGTGACTTCCTTCTCCTTCCCTGGAGCCAGAGACAAAGGAAAGACTTCTTGGTCACGAGATATTTGTGGAGAAACTCGTTTTGATACCTGCATGGCTGATGCGAGGCAAGGCAGCGCTGCAGCTTTCCTCACCTGGTTAAGGACAGTGCTTGGAGGAGGTTGGGAGCCTCAAGGTCCTGTGAGAGGTAAGGGCCTGTCTTGGTATTGCTTGTTTGCAGGAGAAGAACCCAGTTTGCATCACTGGAAAAACAGACATGCAGAAAACCACAAGAACCTGAGAGGGATTTGGGGGTCTCAGTTGACAGTTCCCCATGAGCCAGCTGTGTGCCCAGGCAGCCGGGAGGGCTGACCCCATCCTGGGGTGCATCCAGCACGGCTGGCCCAGGGAGGGATTGTTCTGCTCTGCCCTGCACTGGGGGAGCCTCACCTCGAGTCCTGGGGGTAGGTTTGGGCACCACAGGGCAAGAGGGACAGGAAGGTATCAGAGAGTGTCCAGCAGAGGGCAGCGAGGATGGGGAAGGGTCTGGAAGGGAAGGCTCCCGAGGAGAGGCTGAAGGCCCTGGGTTTGTCCAGCCTGCAGAAGAGGAGGCTGGGGGGAGACCTCCTGGGGTCTGTGGCTGCCTGCAGAGGGGAGCAAAGGGGCAGCGCCGATCCCTCTCCTCTCTTTGGGGACCAGGGATAGAGCTTGAGGGAACAGCATGAAGCTGGGCCAGGGGAGGTTTAGGCTGGGTGTCAGGAAGAGGCTCTGTGCTGAGAGGGGGGTCGGGTGCTGGCACAGGCTCCCCAGAGAAGGGGTCCCAGCCCCGAGCTGGGCTGAGGGCAAGAAGCGTCTGGACAATGCGCTCGGTCCCTTGTTCTGACCTGGCTGGGCCTGTGTGGAGCCAGGAGTGGGACTCCACAGGCCTCACAGCTCCCTTCTGGCTCAGGACATTCTAGGATTCTCAGATCCCATCGTTCTGGTCATGGGGTTTTGTGTTGAATACTCATTTGCAGCTGAAATTCCCTCTGGGCTGTCTCGCTGTTTGCGGGGTGGTTTGGGGATGGGGGGTGTAGGTAAGCTGGCAAATGGGGTTGCCCCGAGGCATCAATGTTTAATTAGCCCACCTCGACTGCAGGAGCGTGGTTAGCTGGCAGCACATCACCCCTCCTGGTAAATTAAGATACCGCACAGTAGCTTAGTCACACTGGAGAAGTAAACTGCTCACAACTTGCTCAGACAAATTCCTCCCAGTTTTGATTAGCTGCAAGATGCTGGTATGCCTTCAGCTCTCTCCCTGCCCATGTTTACACTCAGTGCATCAATCCAGTTTGGATTCAGGTCTCCAAATATTTATAATAACCAAATATTGTTCTGTTTTGCCATTCCAGCTCTCTGGAAAACACAGATTAGTAACCCCAGGCTTTTCAACAACAAAGGGACAGATTCTCAGGTTCTGGGAGAGCCAGAGCATCTCACCCAGCATCTCTGCTGGGTGCTGGCTTGGTGTCACCCCTGGAAAGGAGTGGCAGGGGGAGGCTGCTGGCACCCTGAGGGTGGATTGGGGACCATGTAGCAGGGGCTGCTAATGTAAATGAAGGAGCCCTTAATGCCTAAGGCTTGATCCTGCCTTTGCTGTGTGCTTTTTGTGCTGCCCCTTGTAAAATCATGTCTGGATTGTGTGGGCCTGTGCATAGGGTTTGTGTTTGCCAGTGTGCCTGCAACACGTAGAGCTGACTCCATGGGAGGCTGGTGTAATTTTGACTGCCTGTCTCGTCACACCTGGGTGTCCCTGCACAGACTGGGGTGCAGGAGTTGGTCAGCCCTCAAGGGAGGGGCACAAAACCAGCACAGGCTGGAGGCTGCTGGGCAGGGCTGGGGCTAACTTGGCTTTGCTGTGACTTCAAGATGAGGTGCTCTCATTCTGGGCATGAGCAGATCTGTTTGGAATGAAGCATCTCTACTCAGCTTGTGATGTTTGAGGGAAGTTTGATGTGATAGAGAGCAGCACTGTGGAAAAAGACTTGGGGGTACTGATGGATGCAAAGCTGGACATGAGCCAGCAATGGGCACTCGCAGCCCAGAAGGCCAATCACATCCTGGGCTGCATCTCAAGAAGTGTGGCCAGCAAGTTGAGAGAGAGGATTCTCCTGCTCTGCTCTGCTGAGACCCCCCTGCAGTGCTGTGTCCAGCTCTGGAGCCCTCAGCACAACGAGGATGTGGACCTCTTGGAGCAGGTCCAGAGGAGGCCACGATGCTCAGAGGGCTGGAGGAGCTCTCCAATAAAGAGAGGATGGGACAGTTGGGCTGGTTCAGCCTGGAGAAGAGAAGGCTGCAGGTACACCTCAGAGCCCCTTCCAGTCCCTGAAGGGACTTACAGGGACTGTGAAGGACTGTTTGTAAGGGCAGGGAGCAATGGGACGAGGGGCGATGGTTTGAAACTAGAGCAGGGCAGGGTTAGATGAGCCATGAGGAAGAAGTTCTTCCCTCTGAGGGTGGTGAGACCCTGGCACAGGTTGCCCAGAGAGGTGGTGGAGGCCCCAACACCGGGGACATTCAAGGTCAGGCTTGATGAAATTCTGAGCACTCAGTGTGTCCCTGGTCGCTGTGGGGAGTAGGACTAGATGGCATCCAAAGGCCTTTTCCCACCTCAGTCTATGATTCTGCAATTCTGTGAAGCTCTCCCCTTTGCACATCTGCTCCCATCACATCTCTCTCACTGACACAGTGACAGCCAGGTAACTGAGGTGTTTCCAAATGAGCCTCTGCAGTTCTGAGGGAGGCATGAAGGTTTCCAGCCCAGCCAGCTTACGCATAGCAGGGCTTTAGCCTCGGTCATGCTAAAGAGCTTTCAGGACCCAGCGAGGCGTTTTGCCGGTTGCAAGGGGTGTCACTGCAGTGCACAACGATGCCTGATTTGCACTAACAAAGCACACAAAATCCGTTTCACATAGACTGGGCCAAAGATGGATGCTACTTTTATAGAAAGACACACGAGATTGCTTTAAAGGCCTGAGGTCTGCTGAGCCTTTGCAGGGACAGGGAGGTGATTGTCCCTCTCTGCTCTGCCCTCGGGAGGCCCCAGCTGGAGAGGGGTCAGAGGAGCCACGGAGATGATCAGAGGGCTGGAGCAGCTCCCCTACAAAGAGAGGCTGAGGGAGCTGGGCTGGTTCAGCCTGGAGAAGAGAAGGCTGTGGGGGGACCTCATTGCAGCCTTCCAGTCCCTGAAGGGAGCAGAGGAACAGGAGGGGAATCAGCTTGTTCAAAGGGTAGATAATGGCAGGACAAGGGGGATGGAGTGAAGCTAAAGGAGGGAAGGTTTAAATCGGATATTAGGGGGAAGTTCTTTCCAGAGAGAGTGGTGAGGGGCTGGAAGGGGCTGCCCAGAGAGGGGGTGGGTGCCCCATCCCTGGGGGTGTTCAAGGCCAGGTTGGCTGAGGCCCTGGGCAACCTTGTGTAGCTCCAGGCCTGGAGGTTGGTGGCCCTGCCTGTGGCAGGGGGGTTGGAGCTCTGTGATCCTTGGGGTCCCTTCCAATGCAGACCAGTCTGGGATTCTGTGATTCAGCTTGTTGCACAGCCTTTCACTGGTGTAAATGTGGGGGTGAGGGACAGTCTGGTTGGGTTTCCCTGTCTGTGCTGGCAGCAGGGAGCTGTGGGGGCTCTGTGGGGACAGAGAGGTTTGAACACGCACGACGCTGAGGCTCGGGCTGGAAAACTTCCCCTCAAGGACAGCGGTTCTCCGCTCCGGAGTCGTGACCCAACTGCAGTGAGCCGGGTGCTGGGTCTGGATGGTGGCATTCGCCCTCGGGTCTGTCGGCAGGGACTGTGGCGTTCCTACACAGCTCACAGCAGCGCTGCCTTGGCGTCAGCGAAGCAGCCCCGGGATGGCAAGGGGACTGCTGGGCTCTGTAGCAGGGGAGGGGAGGAACCTGTTTGGCTCCTGTGAATGATGTGGTTCTCCTCAAGCCAAAATGGAGCTGGAACTAATGGTTTATTCCTCCCACCCAGACTCGGAAAACAGGACCCCTGGTCACCCGCTTTCCTTCTGGCAGGAAAGCAAATCCCTGGTCCAGCCAGCAGAGTTCATAGCCCTGATGTGCTCTTTCAGACCCAGCAGCCAGCGTTACGTCCTGCACCTTCACAGGAGGTGCTGCCCAGCCCCTCGTGCCCAGCTGTACGCTTTGCCCAGCCGGGCTTTGCCACTCGCCTGGCCTTGCACCTGGGAAAGGCCTTTGTGTTTGGCAGTGGTTGGGCTAGGGTTAGGATTAGGATTAGGGTTTTCTCCCCTGCAGGTGCCAGGGTGGCTGGAAGGCCTGGGTGTTGCAGTACGTGGTGCTTTGTCTCCCACCTAATCAGGGCAGAAAGGCTGATAAACCAAGAAGGGAGTAGAGGAATGCATTTACCCGTTCTCCCAGTTAGGAGAAACAAAAGGATAAATCAGGAGACATTTCAGCACTTACCTCCTGTTTTTACAGAAATCACTGTACATTACAAGTGCCTTTACATATTTTATAGCACTTTAAAAAGCCAAAGTAGCTAATCTGGAAGTTGGCTTGTTCAGAGAAGCACAAAACATGTGCAGCCATAAAAATCCCTCATTTGATGCCAAGCTATTGCAATTCTGGTGTCTGAAAGGCAATCACTGTTATGCATCCAGAGAGTTCAGCTTGACTCCCCCCAACCCCCCACCCTGCAGCTCCTCGTGGTTGGGGAGAGCAAAAACACCAGCCCAGCATCTTGAAAAGTTGTGTGGTGTTGTTGGCCTACAGTGTAGAAGTTTGGGTGGCAAAGGCAGCCTCCATCGAAGGGCTCACTGTTGGAAGAGGGGCAGTGGGCTTTCGTGCAGCTGGGGGGGGGCAGAGGGGAGGGGGAAGTACAAAAAGTCTGATTGAAAAGGATAGAGAGAAGCAAGGCAATGCTGGAAGCTTGGAGCAGTAATTAGCATCCCTCTAGCCAAGGAAATGTGGTCCATGGAAGTTTTGGGTTGCAAAAATGCTGTCCCAAGTCCCTGAGAGCAAGTGAGGGGTTGGGAGTTCACAGGGCTTCTCTCCTCTGTCTGGCCCTTGTTACCATGAAGGGTGGGAATTTGTTACCTTTGGAAAAGCTGCTTCTCTGCCTGGATTGGAGGTGCTCAGGAGGGTCAGCATGTACCAGCTCTATGAGATGTGTACGTGCCTGCACTCAGTGTGGTCACATAAACCCTCTTCCCATAGGAAACCTGGCTGAAAATGTGGCCTCTCCAAGTGCTCGACTCAGTGTTCAGGCAGGGGACTAGTCCCATGTCCCCTCGCTCTCTTCACTTGTGCATCTGATGTGTTTGGAGGGAGGAAGGCAAGCATTGGGGCTATCGGGAAGGGATGCTGGTTGTCTCCAAAGCTCTTGCTCTCCTGTGATTCAGGGGATGACTGTCTCGCTTTGGCCTCTCTCCTGCAGCAAATAACAGCTTGACCAAGCCTAAGCATGTCATCCCTTTCAGAGAAGGTCCCAGCTGTGGGCATAGAGCCATCTTCAGGCTCAGAAGGGGATCAGGGGTGTGTGGGTCCAGCCAAGGGAGCGGCTGTGAGCTGGCCCCTGTGGCAGTGGCAACCTGTTCCACTGGTGCAGAGGACAGCCGGGCTCTGGCAGCAGCAGTTGGTGCATTTCCTGGCTGTAACCTACTTAAGGGGAAGGCTGAAATCTGTTGCAAGAGCAGCCAGCCAGGAGAGGAGCATTGGGTGCTGCTAGAAGAGGGAGCATGGTTCAGCCACCTGAAGGCATCTCCCTGTGTGAGAACTACAGGTGCTGCTCTTAAGTATTACCAAGCTTAAGTCGGTTCCCTAGGTGACATCGTAGCAAGTGGATTTCCCAATTAAGCACATCCCCATTAAGTGGGATATACTGTAATTACAGAGTGCTCAGCACCAGGAACAGATCAGATCTGTTTGCAGCAGAAGGGCCGGGTCAAAGCTCTTCCCTGGCCTGGGCTGAGCCAAGGCGTTTCTGTGAGCACAGAGGTGGGCAGGCAGGAGATGGTGCAGCCATCCCTGTCGTGACAGCTCCCTGCAGAAGGAACATGCTGGAGGAAGCCCTGGTGCCACATCTTTGAAACCCTCTGATACGGGAGTGACTTTCTGCTGAGGTTGGGTGCCCATATCTCCTGCTAGTCCCCTGTCTTCTGGGTGAAGCCTGAGCTCTTGCCAGAGAAAATACCTGTTAGCAGAGATGGCTGTGCCGATGCCCCACGGGGATACAGCAGCTCTTCCTAAGGAAGCTGAGGCTGTCGGATGGTGCTGCCATCCTCCAGCCAGACATTCAGCCCTCTGGTGCCAAATTCCCTTTGCACAGTCCAAGGGAGGTGGTTCATCTCTCAGTCCCCTCTCCCCATCCCTCTAGCTTTCTTTTCCAAGGTGTCCCACCTCCAGCACAAACCCTGGGCAGACCATTCCTCTAATGCTTTGTGGTTCCCAGCTGCTGTTGGGAGGGACATCATGGGGAGGGAGGAGAAAGATGCTCCTTTGTTTGTTGTGTGTTCACAAAAGGAGGAACAGTGTTTGCTGCCTTAAGTGAGTCAGGGTGCTTTAGCGGGCTGGGGGTATGAAATCTGACTGTACCTGAGCTGGCTCTCTCCCATGTGGATCGATCCTGACCTCAGCAGCCAATTGGCGCTCCTGCTCACTGGGCTGACCCAACACCACCCACGGAGGGTATGTCATGGCTGGCCTGCACCACTGCAGCACCTCAAACCCCTTGCTGATGGCTCCTTGCCTCCCACCATGCCCATCCCTCTCCCAGCCCAGCAGCTTTCCTCCTCTGGCGGCCGTGCTGCAGCATCTGCGTGTCCAGCCAGAGATGTGCAGCAGCACAGCACCCGTGTGTGCCCGCAGCGGCTGCGCTGCTGTTCCACCCTCAAGTCCTGGCTCTGCTGCTCCCATACTGCTGGTTTTGCAGTGCCACCCACTGGCAGCGGCTCCCAGGACATCCTCTGCAGCAATGATGCTCCAAAGATGAAATACCAGAAGGATGGCTCTGATGTGTGCCATTCATAGAGCACGTTGCGTGGGTGCTGGCCAGGGACATCTAGAAGCCTCCTGGCATCCCTTCAGGTGTTGTGTCAGTGTCTCCTAAGCCCAAGCTGTGAGTTCGCTGGCTTGGCAGAGTCCCAGGTCTGTGCTCGGGCTGCGTTTAAGGCAACTTCTCTGTCCAGCCCCACGTCCTGCCTGCAGTGTGGCAGGGCAGGCAGCAGCAGCAAGGTGGTTTCCCATCCCTGCTTGCTGGGTGCACCCAGAGTGGCTGATGTAGGTTCTGTGTCCATGTTTTCACACGCAGGATCAAACACAGATCCCTGGCTGATGCCAAAGCCCACATTGTACCCAAGGAGCACACACTCCAGCTAGGGTGTGCTCCCAGGCATGCCAGCTTGAGGACTTGTGCAGGAGAGGATGCTTTGTGGCCACTTCATTTAACAGTCAGCCTTCCCGCCCCCCCCCAAATTTGCCTTGTCCCTTTCTGACCCCATTTATGCTCTTGTCTCCATCCCAAATTAATGACCGTTGTGAGCCTGGAGGAGGAACTGGAGAAGACACAGCGAAGAGACAGGGTAATGCAGTTCTTGGGGCTCATGTGTAGTGAGCTGCCACGTGTGGGAGCCTGGTTCCGGGCCAGCACCCAGCTGAGGCTGCTGAAATCAGCTCACTGCCTGGGTGCAATTGCCACGTCGCTGCAGCAGCACAGATAGACCGCCAGGAACTTTCTCCCCAGCCTCCTAATAAGCAGTGAGTGCTTGTTTAAAATAAAGCCTGACAAATGGCATGTTGGGGGCGTTGAGTCCTGGAGCACTGTCTTCCGAAAAGTCTGAAAAGGCACCAGAGGGGAGCCTGGCACAGCCTCCCAGATGACAGTAATTAAAGGCTTTTGCACTCAGGCACTGGGAGCTGCTCCTCTTGCAAATTGGCCTTGATTGAAGAGGAAGAGAATGATTAGGCTGAAGGGAAGTGATGGGGGTGGCAGGCAGAAGCACAGAGGTAAGTCTCAATTTGTCTTATGATTATTTTTTTTCCTCCTTTCTTCCTGCCCCCTGAGGGTGTCTGGGTGGAGGGAGGAGCGCTCCAGCTCTGCACAGCCTGGGCTGGGGGCGTTCAGCCAACAAGGAGCAGCTCTGCACTGGTCCTGCCAGCGCAGCCCCAGAGCATCGCCCAGTGCTTCAGGCAGCTGGCGGCCCTCTTCCACAAAGTTCTCCAGGCTGCATGGCACCAGGGTGACCCATCCCTTTGCAGAGCTGGCAAAGGGGTTAACCCCTCACCAGGGCTAAACCACTAGCTCCCCACAGGGGCTATACCCCCTATGAACCCTGGGGCTTACAGCTCTTTCCCCTGTTTCAGTTATAAAGGGGATATTGGCAGCTTGTTCAATCCAGGTTTTACCATGTTATACTTATTTTAAACCCCTGTTTTTGATAAAGTTGTCTGAATATATTTGAGTTCAGTGCTGAGCCCTGCATCAGCATGAGGGGTAGCTGATGGTGTTACAGAAATACGTTCCCTTCCTCTCCTAAAGCTTTGGCCTTTCTCAGACCTGTGAGCACCAAAGACGTCCCAGCTCTGTCTGTCCTGGCTAGGGTCCTCCATGGAGCAGTTTGTCTTGAAGCACTCAGGGAGGTCACCGCAGTGTGAGTGCAGATGCTACCTCTAAACCCAGCCAACTGCTTTACAACACAGAGCCAAGGAACTGGTCCAGAATTCAACCAAGAGCCTCTGGTCCCCAAGTCTGGAGCATTAACAGTCAGGTAAAGCAATTTAGCTTGAGTTATGGCAGGATAGAGCATCTCTTTTGTCCTGGTGTGAAGGGTGGCTAAATAAACTGTCTTTATTCAAGCAACTGCAAAAACTCCAGCTCAGAGTTTCTGAGCAGCCAGCCTTGCTCGGGGAAGCTGCTGGCCCAGTCTGCAAACAGGTCCCCTTGTCTGGGTCCAGTCCTGCAACCACCAAACTCCCTGTGGGAAGACAAGGAAGCAGGCCTGGTGCCCTACATTTGGTGCTCATTAATATTTGGACAAGATAAGTGGCGTGCTTAATCTAGTGTGGTAACTGTGTGTGTTACAGGGCAGTAACTCTGCAGGGTAACCGTGAAATTCGCTGCAGCTTGTGAAGAATACAGGCTGTTGTGGAGGCCGGGCTGCAAACCTCTGGCAGGAAAAAACCCCTGTTGCGTTGGGGTGAAACTTGTGCTTGAATTGGAAGGGGGATATGATTGAAGAGACACAGACAAACATGCTTTATCTGCCATCTCAGGCAAGGTGTGATGCCTGTCTGTCCCCACGTGCCATGCCCCAGCCCGTTCCCGGCCCGTTCCAGCGGCTCTGCTTGGCCAGGCTCCAGCTCCAGCAGTGGTGCTCAGCCACAATAAACCCTCCCCAGCCTCTCGGAGGGGAAGCTGCTCGCAGAAGGGTGTAAGATCAGTGAAAGAGGAAATGAGGAGCAGTTTGCTTCCAGCTACTGCGAGAAGCTACTGTGCGCAAGGCCTGCAGCATCAGCTTGTTCAGCCTGGTAGTGTCTGTGTACCCAGACTCCCATGGACCGCAGGGTTTGTGGTCTTGAGGTTAGCTCAAAAACCTACTTGATGGCCACAATATGGTCCCTGGGCTTTGCATCCATTCTTAAGCATCTCACAAAACTCTTGCAAAATGGCAGGAACAGCTGTGCTTGGCAGCATTGCAGCCATGAGCTGGCCAGCTGTGAGAGGAGCAGGTAGGGGATGCTGCAGGGACAAGACATCCCAAGCCCATTCAGCCAAGAGGGATCAAACTGGATTCTAGGGGTGATTGGTTCAACCATGTTTGAACGAGACTGGATGCTCCTCTGAGTCTGTGTGTCTGCACCTCTGAGTCTGTGTCTGCTCCTGGCAGTCGTACCAGTTTGCCTGCAGACTTGCAGTGCTTGAGGACCAGGGTCACATCCCAGGCTGGTTTTCCCTTCAGAAGGTAGAAAAGAAGGAGGAAAGATGACATTTTATTCTCCAAACCTGAAGTGAAGCTGTAATCCCTTTCCTCCCCGGAGCACCTGGGTTCAGCACCGACCCTGCTCTGCATTAGCAAGCATCTTGCTGCTCCCTCCCATTGTTCCCATTTAAACCACCCTGAAGCTGGTTGCAGTCAGGCTGGCCAGTGGGTCCAGCTGATTGCGCTCCAAGAGCAGCACAATATAAACCTCCAGAAGATTATTTTTCATTTGCGTGTACTCCTTAAAAATCCTCGAGAGACCTGCAAGCCCTGTACCACGCTTGGCTGCAAGAGGGTCCTGAGGGCTCGCAGAGTTAGGCCATGCAGTGGGGTCAGGGGGTCTTTAACCCCTCCGGTGCCAAAAGGCACTTCCATGGCCCTGCTGCTCATCATTCCCGGTTATGCGCCGGTGTGACTCGACAGCAGACAGAGGTTAGGAAGAGGCCTGGGATGTCGTTGCCATGGAAATCACATGGTGTCTGGAATAGCAAGAACAAGAGGAACTCAAAAAGTAATGATCTGTCACATTGATTAAGGGGGAGTTGGAGGGATTTTGTTTGGGGAGAGCCTCGTGCTTCCAGTAACATGAATCCATATGCCACATCTCCCTGCTTGCCTCCCCTGAAGGGCTCTGTCAACAGGAAATAATCTGATTTGTTTTGATCGGGGGTTTCTCTGGGGAGTACTGACACAGTTCCTGCCCATCAGCTGGACTGCACAGCTCTGCTATCCCAGGATGAAAGGCACCAAGCCAATGCAATATTCATTCACTTCCTCTTCCCTCCTTCATTCATTTCTTCATCCATTCATCTGCTTCATTCACATTTCCCCGGCACTTTAATGAGCAGCGCTTAGCCTCTGCAGCCCTGCAGAGCCTTCCCTTGGTAGGCTCTTCACTGCAGATAGCTGTCCTCAGCCATATTTGTTTTGCAGAGGAACACTCGGCATGGCTGGGTCAGGGTCATGTCGTGCCCAGTTGAGCACTTGGGTCTTTCAACCCCTCACAAATCCCCCTGGGTTTGGCTATCCCATCCCTCGTGTCTGGAGGATTCCTTTCTGCTGCGATTTCTGCCTCATCCAGCTCATGTCCTCTTCAGAGGAGTCCATCACCACACTGGTGCCTGTGCAGGGAGCAGCCTCGGGGACGTGGGGCGGCATTGCTGGGGAAGCAGGAGGGAGCCAGTTGTGAAATGGGCATCGCAGAGTCACCAGCACCAGGCGCTTGCTGCTGAGCCTCAAGAATTGCAAATCCCCTGGGCTGTGTCCCTCCTGGCTGCCCCCGCCATGCTGTGGGGCTTGTGGAATGAACATAGGGGGTGGTTCCTTTTTCCCTCTGCTGGGTGTCCTGCTCCAAGAGGCCAGCACAGCAGGGGCAGGTGGGTGACAGCTCCTGTGGTAGCTCCAGGCTAGGGCCAGGGCAGCAGAGCTGTGGGCCAGCAGGTACGGGGCGAGGGGTCACAAGGTGCATCAGGAGCCGAAGCAGGAGGCACACGCACCAAGCCCCAGGTTTCAGAGATTGTCCTCAGCTGAAGCATGGTTCATCCCACGCATTGCCTGGTTCTGGGCACTCATGGGGGGAACAAGCCTGTCAGCATTCCAGTGCCTTTATTTGAACCTCCCGGAACGCGTTGGGGTTGGTGTTTTTCCCCTCACCAATATGCAGATGTTTCTCCTGAAGAAAATGAAGTGTCTGGATAGCGGCTGGATAGAAATCCAGGAAAGATTAAAAGGAGAAAACTAATTTTCCTGCTTATGATCTCACTAGCAGGAAACAAGCCTTTCCCCCCCTGCCTAAAACCCGCTTTTGCGGCGCGCGTGGGTGAGTTGTACTCCATTGCTCTCCAGATAGCCAAGTGCCTTTCTGGACTGGAGGAAGCAAACAGAAAACATCCCTTCTGTGTATAATGGAGAACGCTGCCTCTTTTGTTCCTGGCTTTTTATCGAGTATCCGATGCTGTTATTGTTACTCACTGGCTTATTACCTCCGAGTGGCTCCTTCCACCACTGTGAGCTGGTGCATTGTCTGCTCAGAGTAATTATGGATTGGGATCATTCCTGCCGTGCTGTTTCATTGTGGAAGGATCCACTGTGCTCCGCAGCCAAGGTAACCTGAGGTGATTTGTGCTGCTGAGTTAGTTACCCATCACGTTAATTAGGAGTGGGTGGCTGATGTCCTGCCGTATGCTGGGACAGAAGGATCAGCAGAGGCTGCAACCGGGTGTCTTCTCTGTGTGAGATATATTCAGAGGAAAGTTTGTTCAGTGGAGCGGAGACGGGGGTTAGGTTTATTTCTAGGACTCCATCACCTTCATTCACTGGCTGACAAAACGTTGGCCAATGCATCCTCCCTCTGGGGTTGTGGGACATGGCTCCATATATGAAGAGGACAGGAGTGTCCTCCTCAGGAGGACTTGCAGTCCCAGTGTAGGATGCTTGCTGTCCTGTTCATTGCTCACATCTAGGAAGTGGTTTGGTTCCTCATCCTGTGCTTTGAAGATGAGAGAAGTGCTCCTTGGCCTGTGCAGGAGTTCCCCTTAGGAACCGCTGTGCCTCACTGGTGGGAGAGGGAAAATAAGATGAAAACGCTTCTCTGAAGTTTGAAATTGAGACCTTCTCCTGGGCCTCCTGCATCTGCCGAGATCGGAGCCCCGGTGCCTCAGGATGCCGCTTTGAACCAGGGGGGAGTTTCACCCCGGCAGGAATATACACCTGGTGTCATGGTGGAGATCTCAGCCTGCAGCTTGCAAAACTACCTGGTGATTTTTATTCCTTTGATACCTGATCTACCAGCAAAGAACTTCTTTCTGTCTCTTACTCCCAAACAAACCTGCCACAGGCAATAACGTTTCTTGGTGAGGTGCTGCCAAAGGGTCAGGTCATCCCTTCCCCAGCCCCACACCTGCAGCCAGGCTTGGTGCAGGGTTCCTTCTGAAGACGTGAGGGTTCTGTCCTGCAAGAGCAGCTGCCTGGGTTCTGCAATCCAGGGACACTCAGGTTAGTACCAATGTGTTTGTATATTTGCTTCCTAGAAAATCAGTACAAAAGTATGACCCGTGTAAGCGCTTGCTAAGGCTGTGACAAACACGTTCTTCCCACAATTAGTAACTCGGGGATTCAGAAGCCATGATTTGTATGTACTTTTAATAGCATACAATGAGGTCAGATTAGCATAAAGCTATAATGCTATCACCTGCTCTCAGAATCAGAATGTTCGGCACGAGTAAGAGCAAGCTTTTCTACGGAGGCTTGGTGATAAGAAGTCTTTTTTTCCCTGCTGGCTCAGAAATGGAGCTGAGAAGGACCTGGGTGTCATGGGGGATGAGAAACTTAACACAAGCCAGCAGTGTGCTCTTGCAGCTCGGAAGGGGGATGGGATCCTGGGCTCCATCAGCAGAGGGGTGGCAGCAGGGACAGGGAGGGGATTGTCCCTCTCTGCTCTGCCCTCGGGAGGCCCCAGCTGGAGTCCTGTGCCCACAGCTGGGGCCCTGTCGTGGTTTTGCCCCGGCCGAGGGCCGCACCCCACACAGTCGCTTGTACTTTTAAAAGGAAGAGGGAAGGAAAGTTGGGGGAAGGGGAAAAGGGAAGGAAGAAAGGAGGAAAAGAAACCACAACCTAGAAACCAGAACCTCGCATGTTGGGATAAGGATAGTTTACTAAACAATAACAGAAAACTAGATATAACAGTAACAGGAGTTTATAGCACAAAATAGATGAAACTGGTGATACACAATGCAGTTTCTCACCAAACCACACAACTCAGGCCGCACAGCCTAGAGCCGTCCCGGACAACCCAACCGTCCCCAGAAACTGCACGTCCTGGCGTTGTCTCCCCCTCTTCCCCCCAGTCCCCCTTTATACTGAGCATGACGTAACTGGCATGGAATATCCTCTTTGGCCAATTCGAGTCACCTGTCCTGGCTGCGTCCCCTCCTTTCTCATTAGTAGGGAAGTATGAAAAACTGAGAAAGGTCCTTGATTGCCCGGCAACAAATCAGAAACATCAGGGTGCTATCAGCACTGTTCTCATCCTAACACCCAAACATGGCATTCCATTCACTGCTAAAAAAAAATTAACTCCATCGTAGCTGAAACCAGGACAGGCCCCAACACAAGGAAGATGTGGGACTGTTGGAGAGGGGTCAGAGGAGCCACGGAGATGATCAGAGGGCTGGAGCAGCTCCCCTACAAAGAGAGGCTGAGGGAGCTGGGCTGGTTCAGCCTGGAGAAGAGAAGGCTGTGGGGGGACCTCATTGCAGCCTTCCAGTGCCTGAAGGGAGCAGAGGAACAGGAGGGGAATCGGCTTGTTCAAAGGGTAGATAATGGCAGGACAAGGGGGATGGAGTGAAGCTGAAGGAAGGAAGGTTTAAATTGGATATTGGGGGGAAGTTCTTTCCAGAGAGAGTGGTGAGGGGCTGGAAGGGGCTGCCCAGAGAGGGGGTGGGTGCCCCATCCCTGGGGGTGTTCAAGGCCAGGTTGGATGGGGCCCTGGGCAACCTTGTGTAGCTCCAGGCCTGGAGGTTGGTGGCCCTGCCTGTGGCAGGGGGGTTGGAGCTCTGTGATCCTTGGGGTCCCTTCCAACCCAGACTATTCTATGATTCTATGGTAACTTAGCAGGGTTGGATTTCCAGGGAAGTACATATCCATAAAGCATTGCCAAACAGCACTGTTTGGTTATTTACCCCATTACTGAAGTTGGCCCTCCAGACCCACAGAGATCTGTAGGTGTCTGAACAGCACCTGACATGGAGCAGCCCTGCTGGGCCCACTTACCAGCCCTCCTTTGGGGTTTGATGCTGAGGCCCTACCCTGGGCTGGGTCAGCATTCGCCCCTTTCCCAGCATTTTCTCATGTCTGGCACAGCTTTGTGCTGCCTTTGCCATTCAAACATGGCCCCTTCTGCAAGAAAATTGATGGTTCAAACTGATCTGGAAAGACTTCACCCCTTTCCTACCACAGATTGGGCCCTAGGAAATGTCCTCTGGGGGTACAGGAAGCCATCTCTCTCCTGCCCCTCTCTGCTCTGCCTCTGTTTCACCCAAAGCTCTAAGGGCCTGCAGATCAACCCCGAAATTTCATGGCCATCTCCTTTGTGTCCTCCCTTGTCAGGCTGCTTGCCCAGAGCAAAGGGAAGTGGGGATTGTTTGTGGAGCATGTTGCCTTCATCAGCAGACCTGGAGGACAACCCTGCCTTGCCTCAGAAGTGGGCAGAGAGCAGGCAGGAACAGGCCACTGCTTGAGTCATGATGCTGTCCCCACTGCTTTTCCCACCAGCTGCTTGAGACGAGCTCTCCTTTCCTGCTCCAGAAATGGCCTTGATCACGGTTCTCTCAGCTGCTCCTGCCCAGAGCACACTAAGGTATGGGTCACAGTGCTGATTTCTCCACAGGTAACGCGGTGCCTGAGTGGATCGTTTGTCCAGGATGACCTGGGAGATGTATGGAAACAACAGCCACCTGCCAGCTGTAATGTCTGAGGTCCACACAAGCAGAGGCACCCTGGCAGGTGACGTGAGATCTCCATCAGATGGTAAGATAGTGGAGGTCTCCAGAGGCTTTTCCTGCACGAGGTCAGTGTCTTACGTCCCTTCACCATCATGTTTTTGGTCCTTGGCCTGCCCACTCAGCTTCTTTCATTTTCCCCCAGCTCCTGACGCAGCCCCAGGGTTCAGGGCGCTGCGCACACGTACCTCCTGAGTGCCCATCTCCGTCCATGGACACATCCTGCCAGGGCCTGAGGGCATTTGTCAGTATTTGCATTTGGTGAGGAAACACCCTGTTTGAACATTGGGTGCTGTTAACCACGTCGTCTTTGTGTTCCCTCATGTTCCTGAGCCCCAGCCCCTCAGACAGCTCTGCTGAAGAAAATATGTCAGTCTTCACTGCACAGGGAATATTTTAAGGTTCTGGAAACAAAGTTTATTATAGCAAAGCTGCCAAAAGTGTAACCACTGCCATGCTAAAATATCCTCTGCCTCCTACATTCGTAATGTGGGAGTCTTTTATATCCTCTTTACTGCTGCTGAACCATACATTTGTCTTGGCAGCAGATGTATATAGACTGGGACCTATTTCAGTGTCATGCAAAAGAGCTCTTAGGTTAAAAGATATATTACAGCTTACTGGAAAGCTGTAAAATTAACTGTGTGATGATGCCACGTGAAGATAAAGAACCAGCAATTTTATTGAACTGCGATTTTATCCATATGGTCTGAACTGTGTTAACATCTCAAAAGGTCCCCCTTTGCCAAACTAACTATCGAGTTTTGGGCAGTTAGTTAGAGATGGGAAAAAGAGCCCTCTTTTAACTGATTCCAGAAAAGCAGTGCTCCCTTCTCTGCTGCATCCGAGTGACCCAAAGAGGCGGCAGGCAAAGCACAGCCCCTGCTCCGGCCACTGCATCACGGGGGCTTCAGGGAGGGCATCGCTTCCTCTGCTCTCCAGTGTGGGGGCAGGAAAGAGACTCAGTTGGTCCCTACGAAGCTCCACTGTGGCCGTTATTAACACCAAGCCTGTGAATGTTAGTACTTCGATGGCAAAATTCCTCTGGGGTGCTGACAGACTTCTTTCCGGCCCCAGGTTTAAGCAGCAGCACCAAAGGTGTCCTTGGGTGGCCTGGGATTTCCTCGTGTGTCTGGCAGTGGCATGTAAAGAGTTAACAGTGGGGGAATGTACATAGGTTTAGGGGAAGGCTTTTTTCTTTTTTAATATATGTCTCTTTGCCTCACATCTGAGCTCTTGGCACAGCATCCCTGCCTCTAATCACACCTTATAACTGCAGTTTAAATCAAAACCCGCAAGGCTGGACCAGTTGGATCCAGTTTCTATTAAGCCATTTGATCTACTACTGAGCAGACTTGCTGTCACCAAGCCAGTCCCCTGCCTGCGCCTCTGCATCATGAGGCCGCCGCGGCCGCCTGCTGCTCCCCGCTCTGCACAGGGGAACCCACGGCACAGCACAGCGGGTCAGGAGATGTCTCCTCCTCACCAGCCCTCTCCTCCTCTCACGCCTTCCCCAAGCAGCCGGTGTGCTGGAGGCTGCACCCAGGCAGGGAGGAGGCTCTTGCTGGTGGGTGGAGCATGGCCTAAATAAAATAAAAAATTAAAAAAACCCAAAATTAAAAAAAAGGTATTTCCTAGTTAAAGCAAAATCCCCTTTTGGTTCCTCTCTGGGATTCATTCCGACATTAATAACCCCTTGAAGAGGCTGGTCAGCGGCTTTGCTGTCACTGGCACCAGGCAGCCAGGAGCAGGGATACAGCTGTCTTGGACACAAGATGAGACCTCTTCCTACCTGTTGTGCATCGCTCCGACTGACCGACTGTGGCTTGGGGCCACAACCTGAGCCCCATTCTGTTCTCTGTGGATATATTAGTAAGGGGCCAGGTCTCCTGTTTTTATAGACTTAGAGAAAAGTCGCTTTTTATTCCTCAAATTTACCAACGCATGCAGCAGCAGCAGGAGGAAATCATCTCAGACACAATCTCAGCAGCCACCGTCCTGCCCATTGCTGCTCCCGGAACCCCGCGGGTGCAGGACGGGGGGGAGGGAGGGCAGCAAAGGCTCGGCCTCCAGGACTGCATTGCCAGGCTTCTGCCTTAGCTCCTTTCTGCAGCCATTTTGAACAAGATAAAGCAGGAAAACCAGCATGCAGCCTCATGGCTCCAAGCCACTCTCCTAAATCAGATGTGTTTGAAAGCAAAACTGCAGCTGTGACAGGGAAGGGGTTCAGCTAGCATTTCCTGCTTTCCTAATGAATCTTCTAAAAAGCACTGGCCAGGGGAGGAGGGGGAGGAACTTGCCTGGGTGAAATTACTGAAGACTTATTCTGTTAATGGGATTTATCTTTTTCTTTCCCTTCACATGTTGCTGAACTGCACAAGACGGCCACAGACTCTCAACTCTGACTCCCTGTCCGCACACGCTGAGCTCCTGAGGTTGGTGTAAGGAGAATGACATGAATCAGTGGCAGAGGTGAGTTACATGCTGAGCGATGAGAACTGCAGCTCCTGAGCCAGGTTACTGCTTCAGGCCAGGCTGCAGCAGGCAGCATCACCCTGCTCTCCCAGAAGAGGTGGCTGTAGTGAAATAAAACCAGGAGCTCCTGGTTCAAATTAATTGAGTTAATTGATTGAGCAGCTGTGGCACAGCTATTTTCTCTGCTTGCCCTCAGTCACAGTCCTCCTCTCCAAGGGGAGAAAGTGTCGCCGAACCCGTTTATTGGCGATGATGGCTCTCTGGAGCAGGGCTTGCTGCCCTCTGTGTCCCATCACCTCCCAACGCTGGAGGTGCCTGAGCCTCAGCCAGGACTGAGAACTTGTAGACATTGTGGTAACATTTTCTGGATGCAGGGAACTGAGAGATGGAGACATTTCACTTTAAACAGTGTTGCCTCCTCCCTGCCTGCTGAAAGCCCAGGATGGGGATGCAGTGCTGGGTGGCATCTGAGCAGGGAGGGTGGGCTGGGGGCATGGTATGCTTCAAGCTCTTCAAAAATGATGTAAACCTGGATCTTTGCTTTCCTTTTGTTGCATGCAGCTGGGCAGGTCTGACTCTGGTTGCACATCAGAAGCGTAGCCGGTGGAAATGCTGCTGCTGGCTCATGGAAGGGTTTTTGGGGTGGAGTGTTGTTGGGTTTTTGGTTTGTTTAGGTTTTGGTTTTGTAGCCAACCCAGTCAGGAGTGAATAAGCGTTTCTTAGCCATCGCTTCTTGAAGCGTGTGTCAAGCTATCAATGGCTGGGTATTCCTCCCAGGCTGTAAAATAAGCTAATTCATCTTTTCTCTCTATTTGTTGTAGGGACAGCAAAACAAAAAGAGGAGAGAATCCTACTGAGCTACTATTTGCTTTCTGGACAGAGCCTGTGGTATGGCAACTGCAGCCAGGCACTGCTCTGGCTCAAACATGACAGTGATGTACTGTGTGTGTTCGCTCGGCTGCATGGATACAGGGTGAGGGACAAGGGAACCTCTTATGGGCTCCTCCTCACCAAGAGGAGCCTCCCTCCTGCTGACTCTGCCCAAGGTCTGTAATTGCCAGCAGGCTCATGTTAACCATGGACCATGTGGGAGCAGGGCTGGGGTTTCAGTCCATGGCCACCTTCCTGTTGAGTCAGGGCTGAATCACCAGCCTGCACCAAGCACAGAGGGCACGGTGCTGATGGAGATGCTGTTTTCATGGTGGTGGGAGCTCAACCTGCATCAATGGTGGGGATGGGTGGGGGGTGCTGTCACTTGGCACGTGGCAGTGGCCTGATGTTTCTTGGCACTGAGATGCAGCGGAGGCTGGAGAGGGGAAGACAACAAAGTGACACCTCTGTCTTTGGAAGGAGAGACAGCAAACAAGCCCCCCTGAAAGGGCTCAGTGAAGGACTTTGGATGCTACCCCAAAGCTCCCTGCCAGTGACAGGAGAGTCTCTAGCATGGCTCTGGGGCAAGGACAACAGCACTGCTTCACCTTCCAGGCGCACAGTGCTAGAGGATGTATCCACACGTGTGGAAAATCTCACGGGATTTTCTGGGAACAGTGTGGTTGAATACATGCCCATCCATCCTGGAGAGCTGCAGGAGCAGCAGTTGTGTATCTGCAGCTGCAGGTAGAGGTAGGGATGCACTGACACAAGACCAGAAGGCCAACCCCATCCCGGGCTGCATCCTCAGGAGTGTGAGCAGCAGATGAGAGAGGGGATTCTGCCCCTCTGCTCTGCTCTTGGGGGGACCTCACCTGGGGTGCTGTGTCCAGCTCTGGAGCCCTCAGCACAAGAAGGACAGGGACCTGTTCGAGCATGTCCAGAGGAGGCCACAAAAGTGACCCAAGGGCTGGAGCAGCTCTCCTGTGAAGCCAGGCTGGGAGAGTTGGGCTGGTTCAGCCTGGAGAAGAGAAGGCTGTGGGGAGATCTTGCAGCACCTTCCAGTCCCTGAGAGGTGCCTGTAGGGAAGCTGGGAAGAACTGTTCCCGAGGGCACGGAGTGATAGGATGAGGGTTGATGGTTTAAACTCGAAAAGGGGAGATTTAGGTTGGATATTAGGGAAAAGTTCTTCAATATGAGGGTGGTGGATCACTGTTGCCCAGGGAGGTGGTGGAGGCCCCATCCCTGGAGATATCCAAGGTCAGGGTGGATGGGGCTCTGAGCGACCTGCTCTAGTGAAGATGTCCCTGCTCACTGCAGGGAGTTGGACTAGGCGACCTCTAAAGGACCCTTCCAACCTAATGCATTCTGTGATTCTATGTAACTCAGACCTCACAAAGTTGGGTGAACTCATGGGCACTCAGAGTGAGGCACTGAAAACAAGGGTGCCTTGTCACTTGTGGGGTGTCTGCTTGGCCACGAGCTCTGCCTGCATCACTTCCCACCAGAGACCATACTGATGGGTTTGAACTTTCTAGGGATAAAGGAGAATGTGGATTCTTAAAACAAGGCAAAAGCCTGGAGGAGAAATGGTCTTGAGAGAGATTGGGCTAGAGTGAATTGGACTGGAGGATCAGCCAGCAGCTTCCCCCTTCCATGGATATTCCAGGAAAGACCAGCTCCCACTGGCACTGCAATTCTCTTGAAGGTCTTGAGATGTCAGACCTCAACACCTACCACACTTCTTTTTGGGTTTGTGTAGATGCTTTATCTTGACTAATCAAGGGTAACCCATGGGCACATCTCCATGGCTTTGCCAGCGGGCAGGGCTGGCCACAGCTGCTTGGCCTGGAGATGCAGGAATCCAAAAGTGGGAATCAAACCAGAGGAGGCAGAAGACTCATGGAAATGGTTGAGAAAGGGAAGGAGTGGAGCAGATGCCCCTCCTGTCCTTCCAGCAGGTTTCTGGCATAGTTTTTGGTGTGGTTTCCTGGTCCAAAAGCAGAGCAACCATCCGTCCTGATGAATTCTTCCCAAATTCGCCCATCTCAGTAGGACCAATATGAATGCCAGCAGCTGGAAGACTCAAATAGCATCTACCATTGCTCAGGCCCCACTGATTTGTCCCATGGTTTTTCCATGTCCTTTAATCTTCAGTAAATAATCCCTCACTTCCTTGTGGTCTTTCTAATTCCATGCTCTGTGCTGGCGCTTCCTGTAAACAGCAGGGCTGGTGGCCCATTCATGGCCACCGCTGTGTAATTGAGGCTGTCCCCAGGCATGTGACAGGGCTGCTTTTCAGGTTGGATGTGGCTGTGTCCAAGGGGAACGCCTGATTCTTCCCTCCAGCCAGCTAAGGGAATTCAGGGCTTGCTCTGATGAGGCTGGTGAGTAACACAGGTGTCTTCACTCCAAAGGCCCCTCGGGACCCGCAGATCCTGGATGAAAGTAGGAGTGTTTGGGGAATGAAGAGCTTCCCTCTAGTTGAGGTAGGGGTGGTCCAGGAGCGGCTCAAAGGGATTAATGCAAACAAATCCATGATGATGATACAAAGCTGGGAGGGGTGGCTGACACACAGTACACTGCGCTGCCATCCAGCGAGACCTGGACAGGCTGGAGAGCTGGGCAGGGAGAAACCAGATGAGGTTTAATAAAAGCAAGTGTAAAGTCTGGCACCTGGGGAGGAATAACTGTCTGTATCTGTACAGGCTGGGGGTGACCTGCTGGAGAAGAGCTCTGTGGAGAAGGACCTGGGGGTCCTGGTTGATGACAGGGTGGCCATGAGCCAGCAGTGTGCCCTGGTGGCTAAGAGGGCCAATGGGATCCTGGGGGCATCAGGAACAGTGTGGCCAGCAGGTCTAAGGAGGTGATCCTCCCCCTCTACTCTGCCCTGGTCAGGCCCCACCTGGAGTATTGTGTCCAGTGCTGGGCTCCCTGGGATAAAAAAGCCAGGGATCTCCTGGAGAGAGTCCAGAGGAGGCTACGGACATGATGAAGGGCCTGGAGCATCTCCCCTGTGAGGAAAGGCTGAGTGAGCTGGGGCTGTTCAGCCTGGAGAAAAGAAGACTAAGGGGGGACCTTATTAATGTTTATCAATAGCTTAAGGATGGGCTGCAGGGGGAAATGGCCAGCCCCTTTTCAGTGTCTGTGGAGACAGGACAAGGGGCACTGGCTGCAAGTTAGAGCATAGGAAGAACTTTTCCCCAGTGAGGGTGAGGGAGCCCTGGGACAGGCTGCCCAGGGGAGTGTGGAGTCTCCATCTCTGAAGATACTCAAGACTCGCCTGGACGCCTATCTGTGCAATATGAGCTGGGGAGCTGCTTTGGCAGGGAGTTGGACCCGATGAGCTCTTGAGGTCCCTTCCAACCCCTGTGATTCTGTGATTCTGTGAAAACCAGCGTGTGTAAGAGCATCAGATCTGGGCACCCAACAAATGGCACTGGCTGGCCTCCAGCAATCATGATCAGGCCAGCACTTGAAAGCAAAATTGGACTAAATTATGGACAACGATGTCCCTCCAGCACACATTTGCACTGGGGCTTGCTCTTCTGTGAGGAAGCCATGTCCCATGCAGAAGCCGTGGCCAGACCTTGCTCAGCCCTTAACTGCACACTTCTGGTCTAAAATTTTGAGTGAAGTCCTAAAATTAAAGAGAGGGGTAAAGGGCCTGTGCTGAATGAAGGCCTTTCTGAGTGTTTGTTGCCCCCAGGGCTCGATCCTTTGCACTCCTGTAGGTAAGAGGCCTCCAGATCCTCTGGGGCACTCTGACAGCAAGGAGGCTGAGAAGGCATTTTTCTGCAGCTGCTGTGCGACCCCAGTGCCTGCAAGGTTTGGGTATCAGATACCCATCCTCAAGCCTAGGGGAGTTTATTGTGCCCAGGTGTTCTTGACTTAAACCCCTGGCGGATCCAAGAGGGCAGTGGCAAGGCCTGGGCTGTGGCAAGCCTGGGGCTGTGGCAAGGCCTGGGCTATGGCAAGGCTTGGGCTATGGCAACGCCAGGGCTGTGGCAAGGTCTGGGCTGTGGTTTCTGGGCGGTGTAGCTTTTCCTCCTGTCTGAAAGCTCATCTCTCCAGGTTTCTCTTGACCGGCGGATCCCTCCACAGGTAACCAAGCATTCAGGAAAACATCAGGGACAGCTTTGCTCCCTGGCTGGCAGGTGGTTCCAGAGATGGATGGGTGCAGTCCTGCCAGCCCTGCTAGCATTTGCAACATTAATGCTTACATGTTTACAGAACCATGGTTTACAAACCATGTTTACACGAGCAAAGGAGAGGTCCTATAACCTTCACATGTGCTCCTTCCCAGCATAGCTGCTTCCAAAAATACCCAGGTTTTGATCCATTGCCTATTTCAAGTAAGTCCAAATTTATATATTTGATATTCATAAGGCCTGGTTGTATCCCAGGGCGTCCTGCAGCTGGCTGAGGCACCCAGACACGCATAGCAGAGCTCTGGTATTGAATGATGGGTGCTGGGAGGGCTGGTGCGAGGGCAGCTGGTGGTCTGTTTGCAGAGGACACTAAGCTGGGAGGAAGTGTTGATCTGCCTCAGGGTAGGGAGGCTCTTCAGAGGGATCTGAACAGACTGGACGGATGGGCTGAGTCCAATGGGATGAAGTTTAACAAGGCCAAGTGTAGAGTGCTGCACATGGGACATAATAACCCCATGCAGCGCTACAGGCTTGGGGGAGACTGGCTGGAGAGCTGTCAGGCAGAGAAGGACCTGGGGGTGTTGGTTGACTGCAGGCTGAATATGAGTCAGCAGTGTGCTCAGGCAGACAAGAAGGCCAATGGCATCTTGGCTTGTGTCAGACACAGCGTGGCCAGTAGGTCTGGGGAGGGGATTGTGCCCCTGTACTCTGCACTGGTGAGGCTGCACCTCGAGTGCTGTGGCCAGTTCTGGGCTCCTCACCACAAGACGGACATGGAGGTCCTGGAGCGAGTCCAGAGAAGGGCAACCAGGCTGGGGAAGGGGCTGGAGGGCAAATCCTATGAGGAGCAGCTGAGGGAGCTGGGGGTGTTCAGCCTGGAGAAGAGGAGGCTGAGGGGAGACCTTCTCCCCACCCCCACTGCCCTGCCAGGAGGGTGCAGAGAGGTGGGCGATGGTCTCTTCAGCCAGGGGACAGGAGGTGGGACAAGGGGCAATGGGCTCAAGCTGCCCCAGAGCAGGGTCAGAGCAGATGGGAGGGAAAAGTTCTTCCCTGGCAGAGTTGTGGGGCTGTGGCACAGGCTGCCCAGGGAGGGGCTGAGTCACCTTCCCTGGGTGTGTTCAAAAAAGGGTAGATGAGGTGCTCAGGGATCTGGTTTAGCTTAGGACGGGAAGGGTTGGACTTGATGATCTTAAAGGTCTTTTCCAGCCCTGTGATTCTGTGAGGAAGCAGGTGGGAAGTTTGAGGTTCTGGCTGCCCACACGGCTCCAGCATGACCAACTGTTGGCAGGAGAGAACCCAGAGCATCCTGTGGAAATCAGATGGGGAGATAATTTCTTTGCCTCTTCGAGGACTGTGAATTGCCAGCTCTTTCCATGACTGCCTTTCCCTCACGAAGTTGATGCTGTGTTATCACTGGGTTGAACTGCTGGCTGAAACAGCCACATGCAAAATCAGACAAAGCCAAAACTCCTACAAGCTGTGAGATGGTTCCCCAAATCCTCTTGAGAGTGTCACAGGTGTGGATGAGCTTACCCCATTCTGTGGACATTTTGCCAGCTCTCAGGGTCTCCCTGGCCTCAGGCTGACCATGTGCCTCCATGGCCCCATTTTTATCTGACAGTGGGGATGTGAGAAGACTCAGAGGGACAGAAAGGCTTTGCCTGAGCAGCAGCAGGAGCCCTTGAAACCTGAAGCTAATATTCCTTGCCTGGAGCTGGTCCCTTTGGCTCCAGGCACTGCTGAGTTTGCTGGTGGAGAAAAAATCACTGCGTTGGATCAAACCACTGTTAAAGGAGACTTTACAAAAGTGAATAGCTAGTGGTTGAGAAGAGCTGCCAGACTCCTGCTTTCTCAGTAACTAATAAAAGTGCTTTTTAACACAATTAATGTGATGTCTTGCTAAGGACTGAAGGAAATTGGAATTGAGACATTTGTATTTTGACAGACTCCGTGGAAAACTTCTGTTCAGACTGGTAGGAATTAAACCAATACATTTCTGAAGAAACTTTCTGAATTCAGCCTTCAAGATAATAGATAGGCTGTTCTGACTGTGGATAAATAAACTCTGTTTTTATAAGCATTTAAGGACCTTTGGGATGATGAAGTGGAACATACTTCAAGTCTCCAAAGATGGGAAGTGGCTTCTGAGTCAAATACCCTCCCCTGCCAGGGCTCATATTTTAGGCTGAGATCACTCTTTTGTGACTTGTTGACAGAGGTTTTTTTGTTGTGCTTTGAAGAGAAAAAAAAGAGAAAACGTCCCTGGCTGAAAATAGCAGCGAAACTTTGCCCAGCTGGCCAACCTGTTCTTCAGGAACACTTCCCAGGGAACGTAAAGCTCCAGCTGCAGAAATGCCAGCTAAGAAACAGCAACTGATGATTGGGGTGAAAAAAAACCCTATTTGGGGTGACAACAGCCCCTGTCTGAGCACTGCTTATCTCTTATCTCATGGTGAAGTTGACCACTTGAGGAAGGACAAGAGGAAGGAAGGTTGGTTGGTTGGTTGGTTGTCATCCAGAAATACTTACGGAGAGGATGGAGTCTTGAGGTGGGAGCAACTCAATTGAACAACCCTCTTTGGGAGTTCTCTGGCTGCAGCCCTCCTAGGTGGTGAGAAGGCTGGATCAGAGCTCACGGCCTTCTGGAAAAGCAGGGAAGGTCTCTGCATTTGTGCATGGCTGGGGCTTAGGTCTGCCAACTGAACCGAAAGAGATGCTGCCCAGAGCCATGGGTGGCAAGCAATGCTGGACCATGAGTACTAGGCTTTGAATGCTTTGTTCTTCTGTCTATCTGCTGGCTGATGTCAGCTGTTGGGTGTGCTGGGCAGAGGTCAGCAAGATATGCTTTATTGGAACTGAACATAAAATCACGTTTCTGGAAGAAGAGAGATGAGTCACATATACGGGGTGGAGCCCAAACCAGGCTGATGGCTCAGAATGGATGTGGGTGCTTGCAGTGGGACATGGCCAAAGGACCATCCTGGCACAAGAGTGGTGAGCTGGAGCAGCATGGCTGGAGGACAAACATCAGGGCGATGGCCGAGCCGCTGAGGTGCAGAGAAGAGGCAGCAGAGCATTTCAAGGGCTGGCTCAAGGAGTTCCACCTCTTCCCGTTTCTTAATGAGAAGAGAGGGTGGGTCAGGGCTTGCGATGTACAGAGGTGACAGAAACGGGAGAGGAATGGGGTGTTAGGAGGCAAAGGCTTGCAAGGTGGCTGGAACTGGGCACCCACTGAATCCGGCCTCTGAGAAAGGCTCTATTATTTAAGTCATCAATCAGGGAAGTAACTCAGCAAAACTTGTGCTGATCCCCCACTGTTGAGACTGTTTTGATCAAGATTGATCCCTCCTCTCCAAAGCAGATGCTCTGATTCACGTGGAAATGAATCCAGGTCTCAGCTGCCCCAGGGAGGAGCACGGGTGGCTGCAGAAACCCACCCTGCCTTCGAGAGTGGGTATGGGGAAGGCAGGTTGTCCTTGCCAAGGAGCTGAGCAGGGGAAAGAAGCAGAGGGTCCAGAGGAGGTGCTGAGGCTTTGGCTCGTGCAGAAGATTGCCCAGGAGCGGGAAGAAGCAGCAGCATCGCTGCAGCTCAGCACGTGGGCTGCCCTGTGCCTCTGCTGCTGCCTCAGCAGCACCTCCTGATGAGCTCTGGCTGCTGGTGGTGGGGGCAGAGGGGGGCTTTTCTTTAGCGGGGGAAAAAATAATCTGCTTGCAAGTAGCCAGCTCACACTCCAGCTGGCTGCAGGAAATGTGTGCTCATGCCGCCAGAGACACCACAGTTGCTACAGCAACTGCAAAGCACACCAACACCCTCCCTCTGCCACCCTTCACCCCCCCAAAATAAGGCAGAGCAGGGAAGGTGATTCGGGGAGGGGGGTGCAAAGCAGTTGTTAGGGATGACCCTCCGCAGTAGAGGCCAAGGCTGCTACATGCGCTGCTCCCATCCCACTGTGGCTGGTAGCCAGGCTGGTACCCCTCTGTTCCCATCAGCCCTGATGAGCACTTGGTTTCCAGGTCAATATGGTTTAATTCAGCAGATCTGCAACGCAGGGCTGGCCTCACAGAACGGGCACACACCCCAGCCTGCTTCCCACCCAGGGCATCTCCCCTGCAGGAATCTGCAGGTGGGCGATGCTGGGTCAGACCCTCAGCTGCTGGGCCAGCATGGGAGTTGTCGAGATGGGGATGTTATGTTGGGGATGTGATATTGGGGATGTGATGTTGGGGATGCTGCAGGGAGCACCGCAGTGAGGGGGAGAGTGGGAGGCTAAAACAGAGCTGTGCTTTGCAAGCACCTGCCAGTTCATTACTATTTAAATGGGGCTTTCCATGGTTCCCAGCGCTGTGCCATCCTGCCTCAGTAAAAGCACATGGTTTCCCCTGGTGCTTCTCTCTTAAATATTTAATGGCAGGAGGAAGAGCTGTTTTAAGAAATGCTTCAGTGCTTCCATCCAAGCAGAAGTCTGTTTCAGGTGGCTGGAGTAGAGAAGAAAAAGCTTTAGCTGTGATTTTTTAGGGTTCTTCAAGTATTGGAGGGGGTGGCAGCATGATGATGCATGTAAGGAAGAAAAGGAGAGGTGTTTCAGATGCTCGGAGAGAGTGGGGACTCCTGGGGTATGTCCTGCATCTTCTCCCTGACTCTGTGCCACTGTGGCTTGATTTCTTACACTAAAACACTTGAAAGAGGCTTCAGATTCTTGAAGATCACCTGCACCCAGATCTCAGCTGGGCACTGTGTCCTCCCCGCTGCCTCGGGATGTGCCAGCTTTGCCGGGTGCCAAGGTTATCACGGAGCTTTAAAGGCACCCACCTGCCAGAGACTTCCTAGGGATTAATTGGAGTTCATGAAGTGGATGGAGAAGCCTGAATAAAATCGCTGTGGAAGGAAATGCGTTCTAATCCCAGCCAAATCATAAATCATAATACAAATGACAGCTTGAGATGAGGCTGATACAAGAGGGGAGGGCTGTGCTGCTCCTTCCTTTGGCAGTCCCATGTTCCAGTGTATCCGCTTCTGTGGGGACCAGCTCAGCCATAACTGGCCCTCAGAGCAAGCCTGTGTCTGCACAGATGCTCCACAGCTGTGCACTGGGGATGGGATGCCAGCGGGGCTAATGGAAACGATGCCACCCCCACCCCCCTGTTATCTTACCTCCTAATGAAGTCCAATTCCCCACTGGGCAGCTGGTGTTAGGCTGAAATCGGTGCCCTTAAGCATCATGTCCAGCACAGGTTGTGCACCAGTGACACGTCCCAGGCAGAGCACACGTGGTGGTCTGCACTGGTCTGGGGGTCAGAGAAACCAGGCCAGAACCTGTACACAAAGTGGTGTGAAACCATGGGTTTTCTGACTGGGAACTTGGGAACTCTGGACCAGACCTTTTTGCCAACCCCGCCCCTTCCCGTGTGCCCATGGTGCAGTTGGGCTTTCACTTGAATGATGCGCAAAGGAGAGAGTCCATCATTTCTCAGCACTGACTTGGTGAGAGGGCAGTGCTACTGGGCTCCTCAATAATCCGTGCCCTTAATATCAGAGGACAGCATTTGTGGAGGCTCCTGCTGCTGCCAGCCAGGATAAGAGGCAGCAGCCTTCCAAGAAAGAGACGGTCCAATTGTGGTGAGCCCCAAGAGCAAGCGTGGAGCACTCCACGAGGCATTTCCATTACTGGTTTTGATGGGGATATAATTTCTTAATTAGCACTACCTTCTGAAAAAATCCCAGTACAGAACCATGGCTAAAATCAAGCAGCAGGTGCAGCCAGGCAGCTTTCTGCTCAGCTGAAGGCAGGGAAAAAAATAGCAAGAGATCTGCTTGGTGCTGCAGAGGGGAGGATTCCAGTGCTGCTGGGTGCAGAGATAGCTGCACTGGGAAAGTCGGGATGTCAGAGGCTGGAGCACATGATATGGCCAATATCAGGGCAGCAGCCTGCCCTGCTGACATCCATGAAATCCATGAGGATGCCACTGCCTTAGGATCAGTGTAAGGATCTGCCTAAGGATCATCTGCTCCTTAGAAAACTATGAAACATGAACAAAGCATCTTAGGCAATGCCCTTGCTGTTAGGAACTGGGAAGGTGCCAAAGGAGAGGCTCCTTTTTACTCCTTCCCTAAACACTCAGTCTCCACAGGGTCTGAGGCAGCAGCCGGGGCAGAGGGGTCTCCCTGCTGCCCCAGGCAGGTTGATAACAGCTGTAAATCCTGCGAGAGATGTCTTTGTCCCAAGGGATGATCCAAAAACCTTCTCCAAATGCAAGTCGAAGGAGAACGCCAGGGCATTACCTCCCCTTCCTGCCTCTTTACCACCTGGGTTAATGAAGAAAGGCTGTGGAGCTACCAGCCAGGGGTGACATCAGTCACAAAGCCCTTCCCACCCCAGCCCACCTCACCCGAGAGAACAACCCAAACCTGGACTGAAATGAAGGTGCTGTGTCATCTGCCCCTCTGAGTGCTGGCAGAGGGTCCTTTCCACGTGGAAAGTTTCTGGTCCTGGAAAGCACCAAGTCCCTGTCCTAGGGTCCCCCTCAGCCATCCCACCATGTTCATTAAGCAAGAGTGTTAATGTGCTTCACTTACTGGAAGCCACTGATGTCCTGTAAGCACGATTTTAATGGATGCTTCATTTATTGCAGCACTTCTAGGGCAATTAGCAAGTCCTCCCCCACTATGCCTTAGCTCCCAGCACTTAGGGTGGGAAAAGTATAACCCTGAGCATGACCTCCTGCTCCAGGGGCAGCTGCTCAGATCAGGGTCCTGGCCAGCATCCTATCCATGGGCAGCACATCCGCCTTGCTCAGCTGCACAGACGGCTGGTCCAGGCTCCCTTTTAAATGTGTGCAAAGCCCTAAGGCAGCCCAGGGAAGAAGGTGGGTTCCTGCTGGCACCGCTGAGGTGGGATTTACCCAGATGGCTTAATTTCATGCGGCTTTTTTAGTCCCCATCCCCACTACCCTTGGGCAGGGACCCTGCGCCAGCTCTGCCCCAAGGGGTGTCACTGCTTGACCAGAGTGGTGGCTGTAGGTGACATCTGTAACTGAGATGCTCTGGATGCTCCGGCGTATTGTCCTCCTGGGGAGAGGATGAAGGCTGTGAGGGACGCTGACACTGCAGCCACCACTGCCAGTTCTCCTGCCGTCCCCCTCCCAGCAGCTTTCACAGCTGACCAACCGGCAGCGCCTGGACCCATGCAGTGTCACCCTGGGGCCAAGCTGCTACTGCTCCTCCCCTTCCCAAGCTCCATGAAAGGAGCTTGACGCTCCTCTCTCACCAGGAGGCTGACTGGTGGGTGCCACCTTGGTGCATTTCAGGCACCCAACGATTATAATGGTATTTGTTGTATTTATTTTGCCTTTAAATGGACCTGTGGAGGACACCGAGCTAGACAGCAGCCCTTCAGTGAGGCCACACTTGCCGAGGCAGAGCAGTTAGTGTGTGCCATGTGGCTAGCGAGCCCGTTTGTGCCCATGTCTGCCCAGACAATGCAATGTAGGAACGATACCATTCCCTAGGAGTAACCAGGAAACATGCAGAGTGGCACACATGGAACCCTCAGGGCAAAGCGCAATAAGGAGCTGTTGTGTGTGTGTATCAGTCCATAAGATACCCCAGCACATAGCCCATTTTTAGGGGGGGATCCCTCTGGTTTTAATTCCCCATGTTGCAGCCAGGCATTAAAATGCCGGGACATTCCTTGGCTGCAAGGGATGGGGGATGGCTGGGGCTGGGCTGCAGCACAGCACTGGGAGGGCTGAATTAAGTGCTCCATGTTTCTCCTTGCCTTGATCCACACACCGTGCAGGCCTACAATGCTTCCATTGTACAGAAAGCAGAGCTCTTGTGCCTGAATGTAGCAGCTACAGTATCATGGTCTTGCCTTAACGGGAGGTTTCTCAAGTGATTTAAGCCCTCCCTGTCTCTGGTGATAAATAATTCTCAGGGCAAAGAGAAATCTTCCTCTATTTTTTCTCTTTCTTTTGTCTTAATTTGCAGCCAGAAAAGAAAGGTGTTTACGTGCAGGGCCAAGTTGGGGGAGGAACCCCAGTGGGATTTCCAGCCTTAAAGCAATTGCAGTTTTTCCAGGTTTTTGGAGGTGTGCTTGGCTGTTGGTCCTGTCCCTGTCCCTCCCTGCCTGCCCAGCTCCGCCAGGGAGACAGGGCTGCTGTGGATGGTGGATTTGAGAGCCTGCAGTCGACACGGCACCGTGGGCATTGGCCATTGGTTTCCTGTCTCCAGGCAGAGGTTTGCTGGCTTAAAAATACCTGGGACACTGCTGTGTCTGGTTGGCAGAGGGCTCAGGATGCGCAGCCCTCTTTAACGTGGGGCTCAGTAATCCACTCCCATCAGCGAAGCACCCTGAAGCGGGGATGTGCTGTGGGATTACTGGGTTCATACCTCTTCTTGCCCCCAGGCCCCTGGGTGAGCGATGCAGAGGCTGAAGCCAGGGCTGGGGGACACCACGCTCACCTCCGGCAGCGCGTGCAGCCCTTTCCAAAGGTACGGGAAGGGTTTACATGCAAGGTCTTGCCAAAAACCCCTGACTCAGGCTGGAAGCTGGGGTTTTAGCACTGCTCAGAGAGAGTGTGAGGCACACCACTCCTGGCAGGATCAGGCCCCGCTTATCTCCTTCCCCCTCCCCAGCTCAGCCTGAGCAATAACCTACTTTCTTGCTTTGCAGACAGAACATCTTGGATTACGTTGCTGCAAATGAAAGGTTTCAGTCATGGTATCAGATGAGCTGCAGGTAAGCAGCAGGTTGAATGTCAGCTTTTTTGGCAGCTTCTTTATTCACTCTCTGCTTCGCACAAACAAGGCATCTTTGTGGGGAAGTTCATTTTCCTTTTTAGCCCTGGCATTTGTCAACACAGCTTCCCAGTAATCCTCTCGGTGCAGATAAAGGCAAGCTGGCAGCCAAACCCGATCCCTTGCCTTGGGGCTGAGCACCAGCCTGCTGCTCACTCCAAAACCAATGGCCAGTTCGTAACAGGACTCTGCCCTCCTTCACAGCCCCTGCAGCCAAGAAGGGTAGAAGCTATGTCCACGTAACAAGTACCAAATCCCAAGGTGACACTCAGTCAACCTTAACTCCTGCCTAATCAGCCCCGTGCAGTTAAGGTGCAGGCATCAAACCCCCTCCTCCCCACTCCCAAGGGTCTGGGTTGGCATAGTGCCTTTCTGTCCTCATTAGGAAAATAAGGGCATCATCCTCCAGTCCAGGGTACAGGCAGGGAAAGAGAAAACTTCAACCCCCTTTGGTGTTTCTGTCCGTTCTCTTCCATTCACTCTTTTTGGCCTCACAAGGCTCTCAGACCAAAGTATCTGAATAGCGTTGTCACTTTATATTAAAAAGCCCCACCCCACAAGCCCCTTCAGATCAAAGTCTGAGTTGTGTAAGGCAGGATGGGACCCTGCCTGGGATCCACAGTGCCCCCAGCTTCTCCAGCAAAGGCAGGAGAAGGAGCTGGCTGGGCCAGGCAGAGGAGCACTCCCCTTGGCAGCCCCACGCCCGACCGCTTCCCTGCGGCACCTCAAGCAGAGGCACCTCAAACCAGGTTTGGAAGACTTTACCTCGCAGCCTTGTGAGCAGCTTCATTTCTGCTCATTTGCACTGTCCCACCCCCAGCAACATCACGAAACTCTCCAGCAATGCGAAGGTGGCATGAGCTGAAATGCCTTTGCTGCCAAGAAAAAGAGCATCAGGGCTCATTTTACTGCTTAGAAATCTAAGGAATGGAGCAGGTCAGTGAATAATCCACTCAAAAAAACCGTAACAGCAGAGGTGCTGGGTGATTGGATGCAACACTGGCCTAAATTTATACATCAAGTAACAAACCCTCACGAAACACAGAATTAAAGGGCAAGTTGGGTGCCACATGGTTTGAATCCTGGTAAAAGCCACTTCATGCAGGAGCAGCTCTGTCCCTGTCCCCTTGTGCCTGCACTGAAAACAGCGTATGGATTTAGACAGCCTTCACGGGCATCGATTTGTTTCCCTCAGCAGTGCTAAAACGTGCCGCGGGCTTGCAGAGGACACGTGCAGCCCATGGGGTGAACCACAGCCCGAGCAGCTCTCCACACAGCTGGGCCTCTGTGCCCTTCTCATAATAAATTCCTCCCGACAGTGTTTCAGGGGATTGCTAGGATTTGAGGAGAGAGGAGGCTGGCTGGAAGCGCGACAGGCTCCAGGTTTATCCTTGAAAGCCCCCGTGCTGCAGAGCCTGGGGCTGCGTTTGGCAGCCTGCCCGTGGGGGAGGCTGGGGGGGCAGACATGTCAGTGGATGCTGAAGGCTGCCTCGTGCTCTACAAACTCACCAATCCTCTCAGCTAAATTTGAGATAAAATCCCTATTAACGATGCATAAACCAGGCCAAAAATCTCAACACCTTCCCGGGCTGGAGGTGAAGCAAAATCTCAAAATAGCTTAAAATAAGTCCTTCCTGTGCTCCTGGCTAGAAAGTGGCTGTGTCGGAGCTCTTCCATAGTGTGCTCAGCCCACCTGATGGGAGCAGGGTGCTGAGCAAGGCTGCACCACGCTTTTCAGCATGACAGCAGCAAAAACTGGGTCAAAAATAACCCCATCCCAATGTCAGCAGCAGAGCTGAGAGGAACCAGAAGTCCTGAGCTGTTTCGAAGTCGCGTTAAATAATAAAGCAGAGAAATGAACAAATTAGCTCAGCATCTATTTAGGTCAGCCCCCTCCGTTTCTCCCAGCCGCCTCCGTGCGCCTCCCCCCCCACAGCCATCAGCTGCTCGGTGCACGCTGTGCCTGTGGATCTGCTCCTTCCCAACAGCCGGGCTCTCGGGAAGCGCAGGTTGAGCAGGTGTCATGTCAGCTGCACACGGTCACCCCGGCCTTGGGAAGCAGCAGGCGTGCTTCCCTGGCCATTACCAGGGCAAAGCGTGTTCTGGAAAATCCCACTGAAGGGCTGAGTGTGGGCTGAGCACGCAGGGCTGTGCCCTTCCCAGGGTTACCCCTACACAGAGACGCTCAGCGGGCTTGCAGCTGCACCTCTGCATCCTGCCCGCTCATCTGCTGCCAGCCTGGCACAGCCTCTGGACAGCGCTGGTCATCACCCAGCTATCTGCCATTCCCAGCTCCCAGCCACAGCAGCACCCCCACCTTTGCTGGTGGCCTTTCCCCACCTTGCAGGCGCCCCGCGCTCAGGTTTGTGACTGCAGTTGTTATTTGCTGGTTTGCAGAGGTCTAGCCAGATGGACCTGGCTGATCGACACAGAGGGGCATCAGCTTTTAGACCCCAAAACTCCCCTCAAATCATTCAGATGCCTCTGGAAAAGTGCAACTGCCATACAGCCCTCTATATCTCTCTTTATTGACACATTTCCCATTCCTGAAACCCCCTTTTTGATGTCTTGAATTTGTGGGTTTTGGCTATCAGCAAACTGGATGAACCCTCAGCAAGAAGAAATTTATCTGCATCAAGGGCTGTTCCACCTCAGCCCAGTTCCTGCACTGCCAGAGCTTACAGGCAACACAAGCGGGCTGGTCGTCCCCGACCCGGCAGGGCATCTGGAGAAGGTCTCCAGTGATGAACCCAGCCAGAAGAAGTAGGGTGTAGGCAATGGAAAATGAGATGTTACTAAGTTTGGCCAGGCGTAGCTGGCTCCTTGCAGGTCCCAGCCTGTGAGTCACCACCAGTATGTGGGCCACCAGCACTGCCTCCCCTCAGGAGGAAGGAGCGGAGGTGGAAAAATAACAAGAGGAAACCAGTCGTTAGTAGTGCCAGCTCTGGGGAGAGTGGGAGGAGGTGGCAGGCCTGGAGAGAAAGGTCAGGGCTGGATTGCAGGCTGCCACCTGATTCTGCCTCCTACCTTCATGGTGGGAAGCTGCTTACAGGAACACGCTTACGGAGAACGTGCAGAAGGTCTGGTCTGATGTGAGGGACAGTGTCCATGGGGTAATAAGATCCTCTGAAGGCAGGCAGGAGTGATGGAGCTGCTGTGATTTGTTCTTTTCACTGGCGGTCCCTGTTCATCCCTCTTCTCTGGTTGCTTCTCCGATTCCTGCTGGGTGAAGCTTGATTACCCCTGTCAAAAGCAGTATTTGGCCCTGTGCAAACACCATAAAGGAAGATACACTTTGCAGATGTACTTGGAACAAAGACATCCATCTCCCCATTGTGGCTGAACACCAGTGCACAGCATTTCTTTCCCAGTCCCTGCCCCATCAGGCGCTGATGCCCATCTCTAGTGCAGAGGCTCCACCCTTGCTTGCTGCACTGAACCTTGGTGACAGTGGTTGCAGGGAGGGACTCGGACACACTAGATGATGACCCAGTGACCCTGTTCCTTGCTCAAAGTCAATGCAATGGAAGTATAAAAGGCTGCAGCTCCCCAGCCCCTTCCAGTGTTCTAGCTCTCCTAACAGGTGCTAACTGGTGCACACCCAGCTGCACATACAAGCCTTGGCTGCTGTTCCCTGGTCCCTGCCACGAGCCCAGGAGCGCTTGCAGGGCTGTGCCACACCAGCTCCCCAAATCCCCTGGGGACACCCACTGCTGCAGATGAGCACTTCTGCTCCCTTTTGCCTTGCAGGAACTCCAGCTCTCTGGAACCCTTCAGTTGCCACTGGTTGCCACTGGTTTTTCTTACCTGACGTGCAGTCTCCCCACTGACAGGCCAATGTTTTCTGTAAGCGAGACAATATTTCTTCATGCCTTTAAGGACATGGCAACAGATGTTAAGGCAAAGAAGCCACGGACAGGTAGGATGCCAGGTCGAGGGGGAAATCGCTGGGTGTCCTGATGTTATTCCCGGGAGATGTTCCTCCTCCCCAGCCAGCATCAGTTCTCCAACTTGGAGTCCAGAGCGGCATCTGTTATGCTCAGGCTCCCTCTAGTGCCTCCCCGCCCTGGTGTCCCCGCTTCTTCGGGTGGCTCACCTGGAGGCATACCCGCCATTTGTCCCTGCGAACTGCCCACGAACCCTGCGTCCCTCCAGCCCTAAAGCTACCCATAAGTCACTGCTTCCACTCGTGGGGGAAAGGAAAGGAGTGCCACAAAGATGTCCATACCCTGCAAGATGCTCTCCTTGGCTGCAGCTCCTCTTCAGTGGTACCTGCAAAGAGCAAGGAGGTGATGAAGGGCGTGAAAGCAGCCCAGGCTGGGGGTGGGCACCTTCTTCATGAGCCAGCTGAGAGCATTGCGGCTCCATAGTCCGTGTCAAGCAAAGTCAGCTGGGGGTCCTTCTATGAAACTGCTGTCCCTGATCTTGTCTGGCATGGAAGTCACTGCACCTGCTTACCAGGGCACCAGTGAGCTATGCTGTCACACTGTGTCCAGCGTCCTACATGAACATGTCCCTGCCCCTTCTTCCTCACATGGAAATGGGGAATACTTCTCCCAATGTCTCGGGAAATGACCAGCCCTGACCTCAGTTTGGTCCCTTTTTGTAGAGCTCAGTCTGGCTCAGCTCCGACGTTGGCACCACACTGGATAAGCAGCAGCCCTGCAAGCAGCACTCTGATACAGAAAGCCCCATGCAGAGGTGCGGGCAGGCTTGTTTCCTCCCTTACTGCAACAGCTTTCCAGGGTACAGCCATGAGTGAAGGCAACTGCTGTAGCCACAGGTGCGACAGCACAGCCAGCCGGGCGCCTTGGCAGGGCTGGCGCAGTGCTGCGTGAGCAAAGCACAGAGCCAGGAGGAATGTGGGGTCCTGCAACTGTTTCCTGGTCCCAGGGCGGCAGCGGCAGCAGGCCACCTGTGCTCCCAGTTCCTGGGAAAGGCCTCCTGAGTGGCTTCCCCACCTTGACTCCAGAAGAAATTCATTGGAGCAGTGGTCCCTGGCCATCACCAGCCCGTGAGCAAGCAGTGCCCAAAGGAGGTGACCCAGGCACCCCGTGCTTCATTCACCTTCTGGCACGGGCTGTGGCATCTGCTTGCGCCCTGCCACACGTTTCTCACACGTAACGTCTTCCTTATATGTACATACCAGAATACATCACGTCAGAACACCTTCAAAATACTGCATCAGATGCCAGCAAAGCCCTACACGTATCCCTTCTGGGGTGGTGGTTCCCCAGAGGTCAGTGATGTTTTTCTGGTTTATGCCCATGGAGTATTTGGCCTGGGCACCGAGCTCCTCTGAGCCACTTGACATTGCTGAAGCGGGGAGAGTTACAGCCATTTGTTAACCCAACATCACCTCACAGGGATGGAGGAGGCAAGATTAGAGGAGTCTGCTGAAAGGTGGCGTTGGCATTGAAAGCTGTGACAAACTTAACAGAGATCAAGCGCCATAAACATATGTGATGCAAGGACAGTGGCTGAGATAACATGGTTGTTATAAATGACTTGGTCCCAAACAGGATTTTTAACCAAATTGAACAATTTATTAAACGAATAAAAGCAAGCAAACGGCGCTGCGGTGCACAGGCAGCGCCGGGTGCGCAGGGAGTCTCTGCTCCACCACTATACAGTTCCAGTCCCTGGCTTATATATCTTCCAGAGATAGCACTGCCCGCCGGTTTAAACTAAACAACCATATATGACGTGCTGGAGTGCCTTGCCAGGCGACCCCCACAAGGCACCTCCAACATTATTCCATATTAACATGAATCAGATGAACATATATCACAATCCCCCATTTTCTTTTTTTATAGTATTGATTTGTGTTATCACTTCTAATTGGTTCAACACTTGCCAAATTGGTATTAATTTTGGATCATAAAATAAGGTATTAAACATGGAATTATTAACAATCCTCCACGTATCCCCAATACAATTATATCTTCCAATGTCCGACTTGTAAGCTCCGTTTATGGCATCTTTCTTTTAGCAAGATTTACAAATAAATTTTTAACAACTGTGGGAATTTCATATTTTACTCCTGTTTTCCATTTCTTGACAAAAAGAATTGAATAACAATCTATGCTGTACCGATTCTTTCACCCGTTCTTTTATTTTAACTATATCTGGATCTATTCCAAGCCCATATATCTTATTTCTTATTTCTTCCATATTTTGATACAGGAGTTCTTTTGGATCATAGCATACGGTCTTGTTACCTTTTTTACATAGAGCATACTGGGTTTGGTTATGCATAAACCGTGTGATACACCAAAGTTCGGGAGCTTATTCTTCCCCTTCTGGCAGTCACCACGCATTGACTGCAATTGTTTGCTGTAGCCTGGGTTAAGGAACTCACCCCAGTAGAACTAGAAGAGGTCCGGTAAGGGCCATAGTATTCGGCAGTCACAGCCCGAAGGGGTTGCAGCCCTCGGCAGACCTCCCAAGCCGCAACACTGGTTCCCTATCCGGTCTTGCCCCCTCTGTGATCTCAGGGGATGTCCCTTTTCTGAGTCCCCAATGAATTTATAAGTTGCCCTTTTCTAATTTGTATGCCATGTCCCAAAAGTTCTGTGTATTTTTCAATAGGGTTTTTTTTCGGGTGTCTCTGTTTACTGTTCTTACAGGAGTAATCACAATAAAATTCCCACAGCAACTCAGCTTAGACTAAAATAAAGTCACTGAAGGCTCTAACCATCCAGGGGCACGAAGGTTTGGTTACAGAGGTACCTAAGCCTCCCACCGGGGCAGGGTACTGAATGGCAGCACTCAACCAGCACTGAGGCTTCTCCTGAAGCAGCTGCCCTGTCTGTATAGGAGCAGAACACTCCAAGACAAAGCGTAACTAGATACACAACTTGAATTTACTTCTGAATGGAAGTTAACCTACATGAACAATACAGCCTGATATCTCCCCAGGACATGCAATTCCTTACACAGGTGATATTACCTCCTACTATTCCTAAGAGCCGGTTTTGCCTCAAAGAAGTTCGTGTTATTTACTGGCACACACAGCATTACCTCTGTCATTTCATTCTGATCCGTAAACTAATTGCATGTAGGATTTCTATAGAGTTGAATTGGAAAAGAAATACATCACTTAAATAGAAATATGCCCCTTTTAAACTGGTGACTTCTATAAAGCATGGCAACATTTCTAATATTATCATTACAACAATCAACACTGTTAACACACCCTTTATAAACGTCAAAAGCCAACCAGAAATACAATACTGGCAACCAGCAATAACATAGTCCCCTTACACTTTTACAGTTCAGAATTACAAATTCACACTAGTACTTTCTCAGTCCCCATAAACAGTGCCACATACAAGGGCAGAAAAGACAAAATTGATCTAGAATTTAAACACCAATGCAAACTACATTTTAAGCTTTAAACCTAACTTACTACTGCATTATACAAAGCAGTAAGGTAGTTCAGGAAGTAAGTTCTCAAAGAATTAGGTGACAGGTTCTTTCCTAGTGCTATTTCAAATGAGAAGCTAAGGAGCAAGGCTCAATCTGAGGTACAGTATTTCCCAAGACTGTAAGAACAGTCCCTACTTCAGAAAGCAAATGCATCTGGCTCCATGCATTTGGCCTGTACATCAGAAGATGTCCCTTTCTTAAAAATAAAGCAAACACTAAACAGAGACACATCCCGATACTAAGTTTCAAAATTTGAGAATTTTTATCTACCTGCAATTCCCAAATCAAAGGCAGCGAGGCATGCTTGCAGCGAGCATGAAGTCACTTCACTCATATTAACACAAGTTTAGAAACTTGATTTTAAAGAAACCTCAGAGTGAAGTGCTCCTCAGGCCTGTAGTGCTGGCCTCTGCACCTTCCTTACCATGACAAAGCACTAAACCAGGAACAAACTTACATCTCTTTGGCACAAAATGTTGGTAATTAACAAGAGGCCACGCACAGAGAGCTGAAACAAAACATAGATAATCAAGCCCAGTTTAATTTTTCCAAACAAGTCCCTAGCAAACCTCTTTAACCCTGACAAAAATGGCATTGTGGTCGGCAAGATTTTATTTCCAGCCCATTAATCCCAAACCAATTTTTCCCATCTCTCCAACACCTTGTACTGGGATCTAGTTGTGGCAGTGTAAGTAACACATTTGCTACCTGCAAGCAGTCAATTGGAACTGTTAGAAATACCAATGGTCCTAAGAAAGGACTTGAGTGAGTGGGTGCCCTAACAAAGTAGGCACAGTTTTGGTCAGAGTTGGTAGGATTTTTATACCATGTCCCCGTCTGAAATTATTAGATTACATCATACACCTCTACATATTCATAACCTGTCCCGCTTCGTATTAAAATGAATTCCAGGAGGTGATTTCCATACACTCCTCTCAGCTGCACTGCGCACTGTCTTTCTCATGGTGGTGGTCGTCAGGGGGTCTCAGTGATGAAGGTTCGAAGTCTTCCTCAGGTTGAACTTTTCACCTTCTTCCCCTGGCACATGTGTAGTTGTGATCGTTCCAGATGGGCACAATTATCCTTGGGATGTTGCCTTCTTATCTACCCTAGGCACCGCCTTCCTAGGGATGCTTCCTCCTTATCAGTGCTGGGTCCGCTTTAAATTATTCCAAGGACACTGATCACTCAGGACTAACTAGAGTTGTTCAAGTGGGACATTGTTTATGTGAGGTCGCCTCTGACATAAACACTATGGCATTTCAAACTATCTTGTTAGTAAGCAACCCCCCTTTTAACCCTTTGTAAGCATCTTGTTAGCAAGTAAAAGTCTGTGCACAATAGTTCAATAGCTACAATCAAAACATTAACAAAATTAAAATTGCATCGTAAATTGGTACCATCAAATGAATATATTCCCTTGTTCCTTGTGATTTTGGAAATGCAGAACTGATCAATTTTGGAATATGCAATGCAGGCAGCCTACAGTTTTCCCATCCTGTCACCCAATATTGAGCAAATTAAGCTTCAGGTGGTCTTCATTGCCAGTTATGGCCTTGAGATTAATTTCTTTTTTATCATGCGCCATCACTATGGCGGGATTATTGGATTCACTGGATTCACGCATGCGTGAGCTTCCTTTTCTAGTACTTTCTGTGGGGAGGTTGGGGGAACACTGCGCCTGCGCATTTCCAAAAACACACAGTTAGGGGAACGAGCACCCGAGCAGCAGAAAATGGCTGGCGTGGGTGAAGAAGGGACCCCAGACCCCCTCCCTGAACCTCGCAATGCACCTGTGACTCCCCAAGAGGTAAGGCCTCCTCTCTACTGCACTATAGCCAGGCAGTAGGGACAATGTCCTTGCTATGGCTATAGTGGTGTATTGTTCCTTTACCCTTAGATTCTCAGGCCATCATCGCCTACCAGACGGGTGCTTTTTCACATCCCGGAGCAACCAGAGAGGTGGGTGTTCTTGAGACTGAGCGGTCTCTTCAAACTTAGATAGTTGGTTTAGAAAGGGTCAAGGTTTTCCTTTTCTGTTACTGCTTTATTTCTAGGCAGATGACCCATGCCTCTCCCCGCAGGGTGGCAGATGATGTGGAGATGTATGAGTGATGCCTGAGGATAGCATTTTGTGTACTGATAGGAGTTGTTGCTATTGTGGTTTTCCTCATGGTTGTGACTGCTTACTTTTGTTGTTATGGCTGTGCACACTAATAAAGTTTAGTTTTGTTCAATTAATCAGGAGTTTCTCTATATAAATCTATTAGACAAAAGCAGGAAAGGGGGAGAAAGTTGCCACACCACGTGACTAATAACATGTAAAGTAAAAGTTTCCCTCCCCCGTTTCCCCATGGATCAAGCCCTTTTCCAAAATTTAGAGCTCAACCTAGGCACCTTCATGTCTGTCAGTGTACTAAGTTATAAACACTCCTTTTGTCCGGGACAAATGTTTGTTGTCTGAATAGTGGGGCTTAATTGGGACATAAAGTTTGTTGAAGGAATCCAGAGCCCCCACCCAGGCTTTGGTTTTAATTATGCCGCAGCACCTTTCCCATGAGATGTCTCTGCTGGGACAGGGCCCTAGAACAATTCAAGACTGAGTCACACCGCAACCCCCCCATAAATCGCCTGATAACCTAAACATTGCAGAAACCTCTTGGGGAGACAGATAACCCTTACATTCCATCTCATTACCCGAGTCACAACTCAACCACCTATCTTACTCTTCGATGTATGGATACAAATTTTATCAGCATCTGTCCACAGAGCTGTGCATTCCAATGGAAACCCTATTTGAGAGATAGATTTTGTCATAATTCTTTTAACACAATGAACAACATTATGTGCTATCTGTTACATTCTAAACTCCCTACAAAGGATTTCTGATGAGACAGCCTCCAACATTATTCCATATTAACACGAATCAGATGAACATATATCACAATGGTTGGCAAAGCCACTGTGAGATTTTCATTTTAACCTGTGATTTTTTCATAACTGTTTTGCAGACAGAGTAATTACCACCCTATTTAATGAGCACAGCTCCTTTTAATAGATGACACTTGGGCCAACATGCACTAATTAAATCTGTAATTGCTAAAGGTATGATTGAAGGTTTCGAACTGGCCAATCTTTCTCAGTAACATCATAATTAGAGATGTGCAGCTCATCAGAGCACAGGAGAAATTCAGTGAGTCTCGATCCTGCCTCGGATCACCCTTTTAACCTGGTATTTTGCACAGGTTTGCAACAGTTTGTAAACTATCCCGAGTATGTTACACTCAGCCCCGTAAACTGAGTGCACTTCCACAGTCTTACTTTAATAACTTGGCTTACGGGTCTTGTATATCACCTGTGTATTAACAACAGCCTCTCCCATCCCCATGTCTGCCCGGGCGGTGTGTGGAGATATTCCAGGCCCGTCTGGACACCAAGCTGTGCGACCTGTCCAACGGACCCTGCTTTGGCAGGGGCTGGACTCGATGGTCGCTGGAGGCCCCTTCAGCTCTGTGAATTGTTGGCGGGGGAATGCTGGTGAGGGGGTTTTGCTGGTGGGGGGATCTTGGTGAGGTGTTGCTGGTGGGCAAATGCTGGCAGAGAGATGTTGCTGGTGTGGGACCGTGTTGGTGGGCGGATCCTGCTGCTAAGGGGCTGAGCCCAGGCACGCCGCCGGGCCCGGCTGCTCCGAGGCCCTATAGCCTCCGGGGCCGGTGCAGGACGGGCGGGGGGAAGGCCGCCGAGCGGAACCTCGGTGCCACCGGCACCCGGTGCGCACCGGAGCAGCGCGGACTTCCGGTCAGGGCAGGTTTCCCAGCAGTCCCCGCGGCGCGTCTTTCTCTTCCGGCGCGGCGGCGGTGGCGGTGAGTGCGGCTCTGCGCCATCCGGCTCCATCCGCGTTCCGCGGGCGGCGCCTCGGGTCAGGCCCGGCCCGAGCTGCCCCGTCTGCGCCTGGGCCTGGGCCCGGGCCCGCGGCCGGGGCTGGGGCTGGGGCTGGGGCTGGGGCGGGGCGGGCGGCGGGCCGGCCGGCCGGCCGGCCGGGGTCGGTAGCGGGGGCGGTCGCGGCGGCAGAGCCCCGGAGACGGCGTGTGTCTGCCAGCCTTCCTGGCTGCGGGCGGCCTCCTTCCCTCCCCTCTCTCGGCTGAGGGCTGTTGTCTTCTCCCGCAGGTGCAGCCATGGCCAAGTCCAAGAACCACACCACGCACAACCAGTGTAAGCCGGGCCGGGTGCCCTGGGCCGCGGGGCTCGGGCGGCATTGCGGGCCGGGTCGGGTCGGGAGGGTTCCCCCGGGCTGCGCGGCGGCCCCAGCTCGCTCACCTCCTGCGGCGCGATGAGGCGGCGGCGCGGGCAGGGGTCGGGGTCGGGGCGCGCCTGTCGCACGGCCGCACACGGGGTGCTCTGCTCCCGCTTCGCACGCAGACGGGCGCCTGTGCCGAGGCACTGCGCCCCGAGGCTCCGAACCAGGGCGGCATGCACGCTTAACATACTCCTCTTTCTACTACACGGGGACTACTCGCGTTGCTGTTGCGTACGATTTATGGGTGCAGGACTGGTTAAAAATCGCTTTGCCTTCTGCGCACGTTAGTGCATGCGCTGAATCGTTCTCTCTTTCGAGTCGCTGGTGTAATTAGGGTGGGTGGTCCGGGGTTGGTGGTCGCTGTCTCCCCTGGCTGGCTCCCTCCCCTTTCGGCAGTTTTCAGCAGTTCTTCAAGGTTTGTTGGTCAGCCTGAAGCTTCCATAAGCTTTGGTGCCTATGAAGCAGGGATCCTTTATTGCAGTGCTGTGCACGTGGGGCATTGCTCCTCCCAGTGTGTGTGCCGATTAAAGCCAAATTGCTCATATTGATACAGATTGACTCTACATATTCATTACATTTCTAAGAAAAGGCAGGGGTATGGAAATTACTTCCAGGAAGTCATTTACATTAACTCCTCCCAGATAGAGCATCATCAGTGACGCTCAGGGGGTCTTCAGGAATGAAGGCTGGATGTCTTCCTCTCACTGAACTTTTTACCTTTTCCTTCTGCACATGCTCTTTGTGGTTTTCTGAGTCTCAAAACCACGTACCTGCAGAAACGAGGTAGGAACCCCTTTTAGTTGAAAACAAGATGTACTCTATCTTGTAATTGGTCCTTGGTCTCATTATTTATCCCTTCCCTATCCTTACTTTCTTTGGCTGTTTCCACTGTTAGGGTTAAATTTTGTAGCTGCTCCAGCAGAACAGCTCAAACGGTTACAGCCATAATCCACTCACACCCATATCACACAAATACTTCCTGTTCTCCTTGTATTAAAGATCAATCCATCTAGTATTATGCATCATTCAAGCAAGACTAACGATATTTCAGTTACACTTCTACCTCCTTGATGGTCCCAAGCCTTGTTTAGGTGAGTGTTAACACAGGGTAGGGCTACACAATGGATGTCTTCAGCAGCAATAGTCTCAGTCTAAATTCCATGCTGTATCTGTTTTGCTGTAACACAAGGGCCAGGGCTTGTTTGGGGTCAATATAAAAAAAAACACAGAACCAAGGAAAAGCCAAGTTTCGTTATGTTGGATCTAAGCATGTCACTGAAGGGCGGCGTTCAGGCTGTGGTACTCTGCCACCTAACAATGACTGCAGCAATAAGCCAGTTCTGTCCTGGTGTTCAGGGACAGGGAGGGGATTGTCCCTCTCTGCTCTGCCCTCGGGAGGCCCCAGCTGGAGTCCTGTGTCCAGAGCTGGGGCCCCAACACAAGAAAGATGTGGGACTGTTGGAGAGGGGTCAGAGGAGCCACAGAGATGCTCAGAGGGCTGGAGCAGCTCCCCTACGAAGAGAGACTGAGGGAGCTGGGCTGGGTCAGCCTGGAGAAGAGAAGGCTGTGGGGGGACCTCATTGCAGCCTTCCAGTCCCTGAAGGGAGCAGAGGAACAGGAGGGGAATCGGCTTGTTCAAAGGGTAGATAATGGCAGGACAAGGGGGATGGAGTGAAGCTAAAGGAAGGAAGGTTTAGATTAGATATTAGGGGGAAGTTCTTTCCAGAGAGAGTGGTGAGGGGCTGGAAGGGGCTGCCCAGAGAGGGGGTGGGTGCCCCATCCCTGGGGGTGTTCAAGGCCAGGTTGCATGGGGCCCTGGGAAACCTTGTGTAGCTCCAGGCCTGGAGGTTGGTGTCCCTGCCTGTGGCAGGGGGGTTGGAGCTCTGTGATCCTTGAGGTCCCTCCCAACCCAGACCAGTCTGGGATTCTTTCCTCAGTGCTGTTAGGTAGCAGAGTTCAGGAGTATGTCCTGCTTCACCTCGCACGGTGAGCGGTGACGCCCTCGAATGCTAAACGCGCTGCTTGAAGCTCTTAGCGAGCGAGGCCTGTTCCTGCACTGCTGGTGTCACCGTCGGTTTGTTATTAGTTAGTGAGGAGCTGAAGATCTTTGGATTGTGAACTAGTACGGTCCTGAGCACACAGTATGCATGGGGGTGAGAGTAGAGGTGTGTTCGTAGTTTGCATTTAGTTTGCATGGGAAGGGTTAGAAAGCTTCCTGCTCACATCATCTTGAGGGGGCCATGGGGACATGAAGGAAAGCTGGTGGGGCAGAGACAGTAACCTGGCTTGTTTCCTTGTCGTCCATAGCACGTAAGTGGCACAGAAACGGCATCAAGAAGCCCAGGTCCCATAGATACGAGTCTCTCAAAGGAGTGAGTATTCCTATTGATACTCCTGGTGTTTGGATTATTTTGGCTGATGTGTTTTTTGCAGACGGGGACTCAGGTGTCAAATGCTCAGAACCACTGTGGGTTCTGTTGCACCTTTTGCTGAGCTTACACAGTATTCGTAACCCATGTGAAATCACCCTCACGTGTCCCACTCCTCTGTACTCCTAAATATTATTTTACCATCTGTGCTAATCCTGAGCATTTCCCTCAGAAGATGAGAGGGATCTGCACTGTTGCATCTGAAAACGACAGCATTTTGCCTGTTCTGAGGGGACATAAGTGATACAATGGGGACTTTTTCCACACAGTCTTGGAGTCTCCTTGCACCAAGTGTGCATGAGTAGTGATGGCAAAATCCTGACAGGAGTCTCCTGCAAGGAGACTTTGTTCCAGGCACCAGTTAAAACGCTGCTTACAGTAAAACAGCAAATGTTCCTCAGTGGGATGGCAGCTAATGATTCTGTCCACATCTAGCTGACAGAAACGGGTGAGCCACTCCTCCCCATGCTGGCATTCTTCTCTCAGGTTGAAAGGAAAGGCTTGAGGAAGTGGTGTTGGCCTTTGCCCAAGGGTTACATGGGCTTTGGATCCAGAATGTATCGTGACATGGAAATGAAATTGGTCCTGTTTACAGCTTTACTGGGTTGTCCTTTCTGTTTATTTCTTGCTGTGGGTTGGTTTGTTTATAGAAACTCAAGGGATTGGCTGGTGTGCACAGGATGGCTACACATGGCTAAAAGAATTCTGTTGATGTACTAAACCAGGAAAAAATCCTGAATTAATCACAGGTGGCACTTGAGAATGATCAGAACTGTCTGGAGAGATGTGTGTTTTTACATAGGAACCTTCCATGACACAGCTTGGTCTTTCCTTATTTTCACAGGTTGATCCCAAGTTTCTGAGGAACATGAGATTTGCAAAGAAGCACAACAAAAAGGGGCTGAAGAAGATGCAGGCCAACAATGCCAAGCAAGCTGCCCAACAGAAAAAGGACTGACGTGGTTTGAGACAAAGAGCCCCTTTTCCTATTGGCATGTGTGTTACAGCATTTTTATAGAAATAAAATTGGATGTAACAGAGTCTTCACTTCCCCAATTTGAGGAGAACCCTCCAAAAATCTTGTTTGAGTTGTGTTCTAGATGCCAGTCGTGCGTCAAGCCTGCCTGTAGCGACCGGCGCCTGTGTTTGCTCCCTGGCAGGTGAAGCTGGAGCTGTGGAGACGTGTTGTGTGAAGTGTTGGCCTCCACATGCACAGGGTGGAACAGCGGCTCCCTCCTTGGTGCTGTTCCACCCCAGCTGTTGGTACTGGTCACCAGTGTTTGGTAGCTAAGAGTCTGCTTTTAGGTTGTGCACTAGTGATCGAGTGAAGCTCAAAACTTGAACCAGAAACAAACTGTTTATTTTCATATAAGGCTGGGGGGGGACCTCATTGCAACCTCCAGCCACTGAAGGGAGCAGAGAAACAGGAGGGGAATCAGCTTGTTCAAAGGGCAGATAATGGCAGGACAAGGGGGATGGATTGAAGCTGAAGGAGGGAAGGTTTAGATGAGATATTAGGGGGAAGTTCTTCCCAGAGAGAGTGGTGAGGGGCTGGAACAGGCTGCCCAGAGAGGGGGTGGGTGCCCCATCCCTGGGGGTGTTCAAGGTCAGGTTGGCTGGGGCCCTGGGAAACCTTGTGCAGCTCCAGGCCTGGAGGTTGGTGGCCCTGCCTGTGGCAGGGGGTTGGAGCTCTGTGATCCTTGGGGTCCCTTCCAACCCAGACCAGTCTGGGATTCCATGATATAAACTGAGGCCAATGTTCAGATGTAGGAGGTAAAATTGCCTCTCATACTGGCACACTTGTTCAGAATTCTTGGGTACCACGATTCTCATGGTGGTTCCTAGTGCTGTTGCAGCCTGCTGGCGTTTCCAGGGATGGTTGGGGGTCACCTGCTCTGCAGTCTGGCTGCAGCTATGGAAATCCTGAAGGAGTGGGAGGGGGTGGGCACCAGCTGTCCTGTTAGTGAAATGGCACCTGGGTCACTCTGAAATACCTGGAAGTGTTAATGGAGCTGCCCTTGGGAAGGTGTGAGGTTAGAGGGCTGGATCAGGTGTTTTTCACAGTTACTGTATTTGAGCACAGATCTTTTATTCCAGTAACAGAAAAGGTACCTACTGGATGCTGTGTAACGTTCGTGTGGTGGGGCTTTGCTCTGTAGATAAGGAGAGGTCTTGGCTCTCCAGGTGTCCCAGCCCAGCGCAGCTGGAGCTGGGATGTGTTCCTGCTGCTGCACTTCCAGCGCTTGGCCGCGGGGCGGTGCGAGGCTGCGGGGACAAGCGCTGGGAGCAAGCGAGCATCTCCGGGCTTGGCAGTGCAGCAGCGGACACCTGAGGAAGAAAACCAACCCTGAAAGATCCAATATCCAACTACCAAACTGCGGAATTATGTTGAAATAAGGTAACTATTTTGAGTTATTTGTGTCTTAATTTCACAAGTCTTTTCCCAATTCCCACTTTTTAATTGTGTTTGGCTGATGAAAAATACCACTGAGCCTTAAACTGAGCGATGTAGAAAGATGGGGTGAGGGGTTGAGGTGCTGGAGGCTAGCTATAGAATGGCAGAATGCTTTGGGTTGGGAGCTGTGCCAGGAGGGATTTGGGAGTCTCAGTTGACAGTTCCCCATGAGCCAGCTGTGTGCCCAGGCAGCCGGGAGGGCTGACCCCATCCTGGGGTGCATCCAGCACGGCTGGCCCAGGGAGGGATTGTTCTGCTCTGCCCTGCACTGGGGGAGCCTCACCTCGAGTCCTGGGGGTAGGTTTGGGCACCACAGGGCAAGAGGGACAGGAAGGTATCAGAGAGTGTCCAGCAGAGGGCAGCGAGGATGGGGAAGGGTCTGGAAGGGAAGGCTCCCGAGGAGAGGCTGAAGGCCCTGGGTTTGTCCAGCCTGCAGAAGAGGAGGCTGGGGGGAGACCTCCTGGGGTCTGTGGCTGCCTGCAGAGGGGAGCAAAGGGGCAGCGCCGATCCCTCTCCTCTCTTTGGGGACCAGGGATAGAGCTTGAGGGAACAGCATGAAGCTGGGCCAGGGGAGGTTTAGGCTGGGTGTCAGGAAGAGGCTCTGTGCTGAGAGGGGGGTCGGGTGCTGGCACAGGCTCCCCAGAGAAGGGGTCCCAGCCCCGAGCTGGGCTGAGGGCAAGAAACGTCTGGACAATGCGCTCGGTCCCTTGTTCTGACCTGGCTGGGCCTGTGTGGAGCCAGGAGTGGGACTCTACAGGCCTCACAGCTCCCTTCTGGCTCAGGACATTCTAGGATTTACTAACTTAACGTGCAGGAGTTGAGGGCTTGTAAAGTCTGAGGGAAGCTGACAACCCCACTGTGTGCTTCTGTTGGGCTGTTGTGGAGGTTGATGTGTGTCCACTGGAGGGGTGGCTCTGCACTCATGGGATTCCTGCTGCTAGCTGGAGTCTGCTAAGTAGACAACACAAAAAGGTTGTCCCTTTGCCTCCGGAAAGGCAGGAGCTCAACAAGTGAGAGGTTGCTGGTAGTGGTAGTGTTGGGTGACCTGGGGGCAGATCCACAGCGCTTGGATCCCACCGCCCTCGGCGGTACCCGAGTGTCTCAAGCTGTGTGGCTGCTGCCCACCCTGCTCCAGTGCATTTGTCTCCCAAGGCATGCTTGCATGGCTGTGGTTCAGGGGAGCAGAGACATCTCCTGGCAGACCAGTCAATGGCTCAGAGCTGCTCGGCACCCTCCTGCAGCCCTTGCTGGGGCTGGCAGGGAGACCTGCCATGTGGAGATCTCCCTTTGGGTCTTGGGGCAACCAGCTGCTGGTCCAGCTGTGTAAGTGAAGGTCAACGTGCTGCAGATGTGTGTTTTGAGAAAGGAAAGCCTCTGAACAGAGGACTTTGTTGCTACACCTTTCTCCAACCTGTTCTGCACCTGAAATCTCCAGCACTAAGGCTTTTCCATGTACAAAGGGGCAGATCTTTTCTCAGCTCTCCTGGTGCCTTCCCCAGAGCGCCGGTGTGGTGGGTGTAGCACAGGATGCAGTCTGAGGGACGAGAGGAAGGGTTGAGTTGAGGAGAGGATATTTGGCATGTTAGCAAGAAGCAGAGGGGAAGATTTGGGCTTCCTTCCCCAGGCCTGTCTCCAGAAGCAGCTTTTTCATCTTGCTGCCCTTCATGCTGCCCTTCAGGGGGACAGCTTCCCAAATAAGGGCTCGCTGGCTTTCTGACCAAAATAGAGGCTGCGTGACAAAATGCAGTGCAGAGGAACGTAACCTTAATCCCAGCATCATTGTGTAGCAGGAGACAGGAATTTTGTGAGCTTCCACAGCAGCTTGGTGTCAGGTTTGTTCTTTGTTCCTAGCACACATGGTGGTCCTACAGGACACTGCCCAGACATTGGTCAGTGACCTGCTGCACTTTCTAAGCCTGTGATAGCTTGATCCACAACTTCCTACTGCAATCAGATTTTATCCAGCATTTTTTTAGGCTGAATTTATGCTGAAGCAAATATAAATGCTTTGAATGTTCTCACGACTCAGAAGTTCAGTATCTTTGTGTGTCCCACTGTTACAGGTTGCCCAGGGAGGTGGTGGAGTCACTGTCCCTCGGGGTGTTCAAGGAGAGGTTGGATGAGGTACATGGTTTAGTGACTATTATGGGTGGTAAGGGAATGGTTGGACTAGATGATCTTGGAGGTCTTTTCCAACCTTAATGGTTCTGTGATTCCCTCCTCATGGTAGAGGTTGCTCCAGCCTGGAGGAAAAAGCTGCAGAGGGGAGTCTGTGCTGACATGGCCTCGTGGTGGGTCTTCATCCTCTTTGTTTGCCTTGCCGAATCATTTAAGTCCCATGTCTCGATTTCTGTTGGTCAAGTGAGGCTGAAGATCCTTTTTGGGAGGATTACATGTCCAGAGCCCAGGGGACAGAGCTGGCAGCTGTGGCCCACTTGAAACTGCAGAGCTCTGCAGTCTTTGCCATTTAAAAACTTCAAAACTCTAAGGATTGAGTCCTTGGTATCTCATGGGAAGCCAATGAGCTCGAGGGCGTCTCTCTGCTCAGCTACTGTTGTACTACAAGTTTTGTGCTCGCTGCCGCCATGCGTCACGCTCGCCGCAGATGGTTTCTCCCCTTTGCAATGAAAAGGGTTCAGTGTCAAGTTCCAGCTCGGCTCCTTTTTCCCTTTTGATTTAAAAAAAAGGAAAAACAAAGGGGGAAGCAAAGGGCATGTAACTGAATCCCAAACCAGCTTGTTTGGCAAAGGTGAGCAATCACCCTGAAAGCCAAGAGCACAGAACTGGGGGGAGCAGCCAAAGCACTGCAGAACACTCTGATGGGGCAGAAACACAGAGTGGGGTGGATGTGTGTTGCTCTCTCCACTTTACCACCTCCTGGGGCACCGTGTGGAAGTGAAGCGCAGGACACATGTTCCTCTTTGCCTGGGCCTCAAGGCTCTTGCAGGTGTTTTTACCCGATGGGCTGGGGCATGGTGTGATGTGGTTTATCACACAGTACCTTATGTTATACTGCAGCTGACCTGGTGGTGAATGTGTGGCTGTAGGCAAGCTAGGGGGGGTGTTATTAGGGGGATCAGTCCAAAATGTCCTCAGGTCTCCCTGCAGCCACTTGGTTTGCATGGCAAAGTTTTACTGAGGGCTGAAGAGAAAGCTTAAATATGGTGGAAATGCTGCAAGCCAGGGCAGGAATGAAATCCACCACCAGCGAAAGCGAGTGCAGTGCCTGGCCTGGGAGCTGCGGCCGGAGGCACGGGCTGCCTTGTCTCAGCTGGGGGGTTGGAGCACACAGATCTGGGGGCTGGCTTAGAGAGCAGCAAAGGGCTTTTGCTCGGTTAAAAAAACAGATGGATGTTTCAGTGCCACTCAATGTTGGGGTTTTTTCAAGCAATGCTTGTGGATGTGTGTCATGTTCCTTAAAGGTTTCTGGCACCGGAGCCTCACCACACTCGCAGGGAAAACTGCAGATCTGTTTGTGTAGATCTGGACTCCCCTGGGTGGGTCATTAGTGTGTCTTCAGGCACATCCCCTCTGCTGGCCCTGTACTGGTTACCAACTCACCAGCCTGCCAGTCCATTCCTCCCATTTTGGCCAACAGAGAAATGAGATGCAGCTCCCCGGCCTGCAGCGTTAATGGTCTGACTGCTGGAGGACAGTCAGTGTGTCAAGACAAACAGGTCTTGCAGCAGCACCTGCTTGGTGCAGAGCACGCTGACCTGCACAGACCTCTGGTCCAAGGAGGAGAAAAGCCAAAACAGTCCCCGGTGTGTCTTCTCTTCCAGGAGCAGGTTTCAGCAAGACTGTGGTGCTGTTTCTTTCCAGCCAAGACCTTCCCCATTTTGCTTGCAGGAGAGAGGGTAGGCAGCAAGGGTGGTGAGCCAAGACGTGGCCACCTGGCTCTTCAAAGCCATCATTTTCCCTGGGGTCGCATCAAGAGTCCGAGCTTCCCCCAAAGCCACTGAGTTGGCTGAAGGGAGGAGGCTTAAGCTGGGAAAATTCCTTTTTTTTATTTTTTTTTTTTTTAATTTTTCCTCCCCCATTCTTCTTGTTCACTCTTTGGGGAGCCAAAGCTGAGCGGCAAGCAGCAGTGAACCTCTCAGAAGCATCCTTGTGGGCTCTGGTTGGGACAGAGAAAGCTAATGGGGCTGTGGGTGGTGCCTGCTGAGATGTGATGTGGGTGTGGGGTGGCTGCAGCTCTGGGGAGAGCTGCCATGACCCTGGCTTGTGCCTGAAGCCCAGGTGTTTGCAGCTCTCTGGAGGTTTCTCAGACCTGGGGTAAAACATGCCCACCATTTCTTCAGAAGCAGGTCATGGTGGAAGTGACTTCTGCTGCTGTGCTGGGGAGGAGGAAAATGATTACGCTTGTTCCCTAGGCTACGGATTTACTGGAGCAGAAGACCAACACTCAGGAGTGTTTCCTCTCATGGGGCTGTCTGACCTGACGTGTTTCTGTGTCTGTTGGTTTCTGACACTCCCACAGTTGTGTTGAATCAGCAGGAGCTCTGGCATCAAGGGCTTGGGACCCTTTGGGAGACCCCTCTGATGCGTGGGTCTTCCAGATGTTTGTATTTGGGGTGTTCCCAAATTATCCTAGGTTTTAAGGGAAATCAGCTGCTCTAGCTGACAGGGGTTGGTTTCTTTGGTTTCTCTGATATTACAAGCCCCAGTTGAGCAAAACATTTCTTGCCCAGGGAGCCATGTCCTTAACCAACCAACACCCTCCCTCCTCCCCCCGGCCTATTTTTACCTTGAGCCCATTTTCATTATTGCCATAAATGAGACTGTGTGGCAGCAAATACTGCTGCTCAGGGTGTTGCTTCCACAGAGGAGGGGAAAAACAAGAATCTGCTGGTTTTGTGAGGAAAGGCAGAAGTACAGGGCCACGGGCATGGCAGCCCGCTTGCCCAGGGCAGCACTGCCAGGCTGGGCAGCACTGCCAGGCCTTGCACTGATGCAGTCTTGTGCTTTGCCCTGCCAATGTTTATTTTGCTTGGGTAAACGTCTGACTTTAGCAACACGACCGCAATGTGTGAGCTGTGCTGGGGCTGTAATTTGATGGGAGGAGGCAGCTATGCGCAGGGAGAGCTGCTAATGCCACTAGAATGCCGTGCTTCCTTGGATGAGAAAAGATGGCACCTGAGGCCCTTCGGGACAGTGTGGCCTGTCCTCCTCAGCTCCACAACCACCACGTGCCTGGGGACCAAGAACCAAAGTAGTTCTTTGGCTGGGTCATGCTTTCCTCAGGGCTCCTAGAGCCCAAATGGTTGTGATTCCTGAGGGAAAACAAGGTGCTTCACTTTTTGGAGCAACGCCCCTACCCAGGGCTGCTGGAGGACCATGAGGTGCTATGTGACTGCCACCACCTGCCTTCTGCCAGGCAGGGTGAGGTGGGACTGAGGCACCCAGTGAGCCTTGGGAATGGCTTTTATTCACGTTTTCAAAGAAAACTGAGGTTGTCTCCCTGCCAGCACCGCAGGGTGGCCATTGGGATGGCAGGGAGGAGCTGGGACAAGAGTGAGAAGAAGGACCCCTCACCCACAGATTTCAGTGATGGCACAAGTGGTTGTTTCCCATTTCGTCACTGAAATGTTCCCAAGGCTCCAGTTTAACCAGTGAGCACCAGTGCCAACTCCTGAGCCCACTCACCATGGCAGGGGTGAGGAGACACAGCATGGTAGCTGCCCACCAAGCACCCAGGGCCCCGCTGACTGGGCTTTGCTGCTGGGCTGGCAGCAGGATTCCTCTCTGGAGGCTTAAGGCTCCAGCTCTGGTGGCACCTTTCCGGACACAGCTTGTGGGCTGGCAGTGCGGCCCTGTTAGTTGTGGGTGAAGCTCTCACCCCCCAAGGAACAACCATCTGTGACAGTCGGTATTACCGCACTTTATTTTCCCAGTGGCCACCCTTCTCAGCACTCTGTCTTCATACCGGTAGCCAGGGGACGTAGCCAAGGAGAAGAGATGCAGAGCTGGAGGGGTTTAGGGGATTCTGTCCGTCAATCTGGCCTTAGATTTATTCAACTCCCTTCATAAACTCCAGGAACTCTGCCAAGGAGAAGACATGGGAGGCACGGGGTGTGAGGTGGGACCAAAGTGCCCTTGCAGCTGCCAAGCACGCCCCTGGCAGCTTTCCACAGCCCTGTCTCCTCTCCCATCTCCCTGATGTGTAAGAGGTGGTGGAGGGGGGGGATGGCTCCTCTGGCTGGGGTGAGAACTCCTCGTGACTCCCACTGGAAATGTCACTGGAGCCCAGCGTCACCCTTGGCTGACACCAAAGTGCCGGAGGTGAGTGCCCAGGGAACACAGACACCATCTCAGCTTGGAAACGACCAGGGTGAGGGGTCATTTCAGCAGCATCATGTGCAAAGGTACAGCGCTTCAGATACAGCTGGTGCTTGTGTTCTGGGGACAGGAGGAGACAGGCAGGTCTCTGGTGAAAAGCAGGTTGGTTTGCTTCAGTGCAGGCTGGGTTTTGTAGCCTAGGGGGAGGTCAGGCAGCCCTCCCTACCATTCCAGAAGCATAAGCACACCACCACCATCATCCCCATCCCATCCCGTTCCCACCCTGTACCCCCCACCCCGATGTGGCTGTGATTGGACATATTGCCCAGCACTGCCTGCACAAGCCCATCCCCATCCCTGAACACAACTGAACTGTGGACGAGAAAGACTCCTACCATCATAGTCAATCCTGCCATCGTTGTTTTTATCCCCATCTTTCATCAGTTCCTCTATGTCATCCTCAGTGATGGTCTCTCCTGTTGCCTGCAGCATGATTTTCAGCTCCTCGAGGTCAATGTAGCCATCGGCATTTCTGTGCAAGGATAGAAGAGCTCAGGAGCAGGCTGACAGGCTGGGGAGAGGGAGTTGGGGTGACTGTGCTGCTCCCACCATCCCACAGTGCTGCAGTCCTGGCTCTTACTTATCAAACATCCTGAAGAGGTCCGAGAGTTCCTCTTCGGTTTTTCCTTTGCTGTCATCCTTCATACACCGGACCATCATAACAAGGAACTCATCGAAGTCCACAGTGCCGCTGCCTGCAGGCAGAATAAACACCATCAGTAGGTGGACCAAGCAAGAGTAAGCAAGAGATCACACTTCCCTTTAGGAACCAAGGAACAAGCCTCCCGAGAACAGCCCTGCAGCAGGAGGCAGCTTTCAGGACGCTGCGGTAAGGGACTTAGGCCGTAGACTGACACATTAATCACTGAATTTTTGACCTTTTGCAGTCATCTTGCTGAGGCAAAGCTCACCAGAAGTCCTACTGGAAGCATCAATGAATGGAAACTCCTGCTGTGGAGATACCTGTCCATCTCATCTGGATATAAAGCAGCACAGTTTTGCACCAGCGGTACAGTACTGCTGTTTACAATGACACAGGGTTTTTTCCTTTTTATTTTTTCTTTTTTGGCCTGATTTTAAACTGAATTTTTTTATTATTTTCCAGTTACTCAGTTTGGTATTTCTGCCCAACTCGCACACAGTGATTTTATGCATGACCACCAGTGCACTGATTTATGCTTTAGCATAGGGCAGGAATGGTTGGACTCCATGATCTTAAAGTTCTTTTCCAACCTGGTCATTCTGTCATCCTGTGAATCGGTACTGGCAGTTACTCTGTGTGTGTGTGTGCACACCCTGATGACTAATCCCCTAACTGTGGTGTGTCTGAAGTGGCAGTTGCTGCATTCAGCCTGTATTTTGTTTATTAAATGGATCTCTGTGATTTCAGAGTACCCTCCAAAATCAGCTCGAGCAGTCTGATCGTTTTTACAGTTTCTCTTTGCTTGGAAATTCCCTAGAGGACCCACGCTGAAGGTTGGTGGGTGTTTAGTGTCCTTCCGAGTCACAGCCCTGCGGTTGCTCCCCACCAGCTGCGACTGTCCCCAGCGCGGATCCTGCCAGCACTGTGCAGATGCTGAGCACTCCCATCCCGCAGCATGCCTGCCAGGCCCACCTAGGTGGGCTTGGAGAAGTGGAAGAAACCCAAATCTCTCACCATCCTCATCCACCTCGTCTATCATCTCCTGCAGCTCCTCAGGGGTGGGGTTCTGCCCCAGCATCCGCATCACCTTCCCCAGCTCCTTGGTGCTAATGCAGCCGTCTTCTGCCCCCAGCACGAAGATGTCAAAGGCAGCCTTGAACTCTGGGGAGAGAGTGGAGAGGAGATGGGGGGAGGGGTGTGTGTGTGTCTTTCTGGGTGGCCCCACCACTCATCCCAGGCACAGCCTCCCCTGCATCAGCACAGCGTGGTGGGGACATCTCAACATACACACAGGGACTGCCTTGCCTGGAATGCTTGTGGATCAAACCCCCTGGGCCGTGCCCTGCTATGGCCAGTCTGGCCAAAGCGTTTTCTGGGGTGTAATCACTGCAGCTGGCTGGGGAGCTCGACTTTAGGCTGTGGTGGTCGGGTTAAAGATGCACCTACCATTTTTCTGCTCCTCTGTCAGCTGCTCGACCTGCAAGGAGAACACAGGCACCAAGTCATTTTTCCCTTTTCCATTTTCGTCCAGGAGCCTTTGCAAAGGGCCACCGAGCCTCATGCCTGTCACCTCAGGGATTATGGGATGTGTACAACCAATGGGGTCCGACACAACAACTTTTTGTAGTCTGAGAGATTCTTCCCCTTCAAAACAATTATTCCCAGCTCCTTTGAAGCGGCGGTGTCTGAAAGTAGCTTTTGTAGAGGCTGGGGAGACCCACTGGGAATAGCATTTGTCTCTGTCAACCATCTGGGGATAACTTCTCATTGCCAGCAGGCTTCTCAGCAGGATGGCTGCACCCCTGAGGGATGCTTGTGGGTGGGCTGAGGCCAGGACAGGGGTGGGACATGCTGGAGAGGTTCCAGGGTAGGGCAAGGAGGACAAGACTATCCCTGGTAGTTGTTTTGCGGCCCTAGATTCGGGAAACTCACCACGCCATCCAGAGCTTTAAGAGCTGGTCTACTTCCATCTGAGTCTCTGATTGTTACTAAGGTTTCTGCTTCTGACAGGAGCTGCTGTTTCCTTTAGCCTGCTCTGGGTACCTCCCCAAAGAAACGGCCCATGGAGCCATCAGGCGATTGTTGGAAGGGGCTGGCTGCTTGTTCCCAAACCCTTCCTCAATTCATTACCCACAGAAAATCAGTGGGAGCTCATTAGTTACCATGAATTAATGAAAATAATCAATGAGGAGGGCAAGGAGGACTCCATCACCTCTGCCTTGTACCTCTAAGCACATTTCTCTCTTCAGCTTTGTTCCTGCCTGCGGGTACTGCTTCTCCAGAACTGCTGACCCCACCACCGTGTCCAGCTCCCCCTTCAGTAGCATCCATGGAAACAGTCACTTTTCCCTCCTGCGCTGGTCAGCAGCCACTCCAGAGGCACCCAGGTGTGAGCCCCTTGCCAGGACCAGCCCCAGCCTGCCCCCACTAACACCTCTTTGCTACCATCCCCATGCAAGCACCCTGCCGTGTGCTGCTCGGGCACAGTCCCACAGGCTGCAGCACCCTGGCTCTGAGGGAAAGCCAACGCTTTGGCCCTGCAGAGCAATGGTCTTGCAAAAGCCAGATGGAAAGTGTCCCTCTTGGCAGTGAAAGTGCATTTTCTTAGTGGTGCAGAGCCCATGGGAAGTGGGCAGAAAACCTTTTGCTGCTCCCCACGCAACCCAAGATGAAGACTTTGGAGTCGGGAAGCGACAAGGCCACGGCTGCAGGAGGAAACCCAAGCCCACTGCAGCCCCGGTGCCGCTGAAGGTGGGCCGGCAGCTGCCAGCCGCTCATGGCGATTGTTTGGGCAGAGCGATGGCAGCCACCACGCTCCCTCGGCTGATGGCCGCGTCCGCCGTCCTGCCGCCTGGGAAATATGACCCTCCTGATGCATTCTCTATTTATAAGCCTGAGTGCGAGAGGTGCTGGAGATAACGATGAGCTCCCCAATTGTTCCCAGGCTTTGGTATTTATCCTTGCAACCCGTTATCTGGACACTTGTCCCTGGTGCTGTTCTTAGCGCTGCTTAACAGAGCCTAAAAATGTTCCCAAAATAGCTTTGTGCTTGCACAGCCTTATCTAGGCATGAGTGGGCAAGATGGAAATCCATTGGGGTTTCTAGCTGCATGACTTTGGCACAGATATACTCCTAACATATGCCATTAGCATGCAGCAAATAAAAAACTACTCAGGTTTGAAGTTAAATGATCATGGTGGAGCTACACCGTGTGTAAATTCAATGCACTTGTGTGCAGGGGGCAACGCTCCAGTTACAGAGAGGCCTTGGGAGCTGTTTTGTGTGAATGGATGTGGGTGCTGCAGGCGGCTTTACTCCCTTTTTTCCAGGGATAGGGTTCTCTGGCTGCAGTGGGGGATGCAAGCCCTCAGCTCAGGGCACTGCAGCATCCACAGTTAACGCCACATTGCTGTATTTTGCTTTTAACAGCTCTCTTCCTCATCCCATGTTTCGATGGGGGTCAGGCATGGGGAATTGAAGTTCTGCATTATTATTATTATTTTTTAAGAATTATTTAAATTTTTTTCCCAGGTGAATATTTTTTTACAGTTAAAATCTCAGGCCGTGGCTCCCCCAAAGCACAGTTTGTCTTGGCAGTGCCTGGCAGGGAAGGTGCTGGCAGTTGATGCCTGGGACTGAAGTGCTGTTTGCGAGCGTGCCCCCACCTGCAAACCCACAGCAAAATCCTGCTGGGAGCCCATCAGGTCTTTTCTGTGGCATGTTGCCCTGCCAAGGGCTCTGTGGCTGGGGTACGTTTCTGGCAGCTTAGGTGGGAAGTTTTGGCTTGTTCTCTGCTGCTGTGGTTCCTTTTTCCCAGCTGAATCCTCCCGGAGTCCGGCTCCACTAAACTGTCGCCCAGGAATCCCTTCACCTGTGGATTTTGGTCCATTTCTGGGGCAGGGGTTTGGAGAGAGGCTGGAGCTCACGGGTGCGAACCCTTTGTTTTCAGGGCTCTCTGCCCGCGCTGCGAGTGCTGCCACAGCTGACAGACGGACACCTTTGGCTGTAGGCACCACTGACTTGCGCAGCCCTTCTCCCAAATGCTGGGTGGGAGGTCCCTAAGCAGTAGGGACGGGACCTGTGCCTGGAGAACACAGCGAATTACAGAGCCTAACCACATTTCTCCCCCTTTCCGGGGTGCTGGTTGGGGGACTTGGTGCTGGACTGTGCAGCCTTTCCTGAGCCTTTTCATGCTACCAGGATCCCTAAGGGGGAGGATCGCTTCACGAGGGTCGAGGCTGGCCATTGGACAGGAAAGGTATGAGCATTATGGTTTTTTTTTTCTCCAACTATATATCAAGCTATATCTTTCCTCCCTCTAAACCCCTTAGAATTCAAACAGGACTTTCATGATGCTTCTTTTTAAAATTTCCCTCAGTTAAAATCAAGCCTGATCAAACAATGAAAACACTCTGGCACTGTTATTTTAACTCTGGTTATGCAAGGGGGGACGGTAGCAATCCACACAATCCAGACTCTATTTTCATCCCTATTCCATTTGCTGTCTGTCTACATTACACAATAAGGCAGTGTCCTTATTGCAGCCCAAATGGTTTGGGGCTGACACAGTGAGCCCAGCGTGCAGCTGCATAAGTTAAAATAGCTGTGAGGATGCTCCACATTCCCGGAGAGCATAGCTCACATTCTGGATTTCTGCAACACAGATATCAGGGAAGGGGTGGGGGGCAAAGTGGAGGAGGATGTTCAGAAATACAGAAATAACTTAGAAATGCTAAGGATTTGGTTGGGTTTTGTATTTTTTTTTTAATCTACCAGGATCTAACAGGAAAATTTTCGGGTAAGGAAGGGGAAAACGTAGCAATGGCAGACATACAAAGCAGAAGAAGGGGGGGGTGTGTGATGTCTAACCCCTACAGATAATGTTCAAGAGAAACACTGCTCGGCTTTGTCTGGGCTAAAGCCAGCAGCCATCTCTTACACCTTCTAGATTTTGTTGGGATTTACAACTTCACCTACAAGCCACCCCTCTGGCTCACAGGGGAGTAACTGTACACAGTTTAGCAGCCCAGCTGGGAGTTTCACGCTTACAAGAGGAGTGTGAAACTTTCAGAGCCATCAGTGGGAAAGGTCTGTGTCCTGGATGAAGTTGCTGAACAAAAGATGCTGCCTGATAATTGTTTCTCATTTGCATTTCTCCATTGAGTTAATTCTGTCGCAGCTATGTGGAAATCTACGCTAACCTCCTCCCCTCCAAAAGCCCTTCGCCCTCCCGAGCCCCAAAGGAAGGCACTTACCGCTGCCTTATAAATGTCATCCATGGCTAGAGAGGGCGGGTGAAGAGATGGGGGATGTCACGGTCTTACTCTGCCGGCACTGCCCCTGTGAGCTGGGCTTATATAGGGGGCTGCCCACCCCGAGGGACGTGACCAGCCCACCCACAGCCCCGTATGCCCATCCCCGTCCCAGCAGGAATGCCTTGCCTCTGTGCCTTGGGATGGGGACACTGCCAAGCCCAGGGCTGGCACGTCCGGGACCAGCCCCAACCCTGCTTTGGGGCCACTGGGAGTGCCCTCGTGACTTTGATGGGGAAGGAGCAAGCCTTTTCGGCCAGGTTTTGGCAGGACCTGTGCTATCTATTGCTGCATTTGGCTGTCCTGACTGGACACCTGCCGCTGTGTCACCTCCACCTTCTGTGCGTGTGTTCCCTGGAAGCTGCATTAGAAAGATCACGCTGTGCCTAATTAAATCGGGTAACTGGGGAAGGCATGCCTCCTGAAATATCCCCGTCCTGCAGCAGACGTCCCCTGGGAGCCGTGGGAACAAGGGGTGTTGGGACCTCCCTGTCCCCCAGCCCGTTGGGGGACGCGTGGCCATCGGAGGAGGCGATGACATGTGTGGGCAGGCGCCGGGGTCATGGGAATATGTGGTCCCCACGCCACGGCAGGGAGACGTGTAGGGGCAGATGGAGCTTTGCCTCTGTTGTCTGCATGTCCCCTGGGGGTGGGGGGCTGTGAGTTTGATTTCAGGGGTAATTCCCGGTCTCTTGGGAAACCAAGACTCACTTCACCCAAGCAGTGAGCTGGCCCCTGCCAACAGCGAAAATCCCTTTGCCCGGGTTTCCCGTGCACTGCCCCACCGTGGCAGAGTGGGAACACGCTAAGGGCCTCCCAGGGATGACGGGTGTTTTTTTCAGCGCAGGGAGAAGCGTTTTAATCCACGGCGACCAAAGCAAGCCCAACTCTTTTTGGTGGTTCGGGACTCCCTCTGGTGTCCACGGGTGGCTCCAGCGGCTCTGGGTGACGCAGACTCGCCTTCAGCTAATTCACATGAGCATGAGTTAGCAAAATTGACAATATTACGAATGCAGCCGCTTTTGAGGTCTCATCTCTTCTAAAAAAAATCCCTTTCCCTGCTAAAATCGAGCTGTCCCTTTGTAACGCCTAGCCAGGACCGGGGATGGTGTCTGCACAACGCACAGAGCCATGTCCCCACACCACGTCCTCCCAGGTTTCGCAGCCCCAAAAGATGAACCTGCTGCAGAGCCTGCCATGAACCGCGGCTCCACGGGCACCCATTCGCATTGATTTAGCTGGGCTTCAGCCGGGCTTAGCCCCTTCTCTGCATGGGGATGGCACATACGATCAGGCACAGTGTGTCACTGGGGCTCCAGCTGCTCCCCGATGCGCCACCGCGCTTGGCGTCAGTCCGAGGGACCGAGGAAAACAATGGAAAGGTAAAAAGGAAAGCAGTTGCATTTAAGGAATTAATTTTTGAGCTGCGTTAGTCTTCAGAGTCGGAACATACTCATATTTTGGTTGCCTGGAATGTAGAAAAGGCAGAAAAAGCTGCAAAGGGTAGTAATTTTGTGAAAGGGCGTTGGAGCCTGTGCTTAGGTGAGGGCACAGGCTGGGATGGGGGACCTGCTGTCCTCCCCCATGGAACCATCACCCAAACCCCCCTGGGCACCCTTATGGAGACCCGGTGAAGGGCTGCCCGAGGTGAACCCCAGCCCTGGGCTGCTTCCCCCTCCTTCGGGATTCCCTGGGGAGCAGGTGCGGGCGCCTGCAGAGGGTGCGGAATTGTGCTGGCCCCATCCGTCTGTCCCTTCATCCCGGCTCTGAGTCATCCCCCTGAAAACAGCCCCAGGGGCGCGTCAGAGTATATCCAGGGTGGATGCAGAAGTTCCAGGGTTCTCTGGCTCAGCAGCACACCGGCTGTCGCTGTGGTTAGGTACAGCGCGTTAGCTTGGGCTTCAGCTGCATCCCAATGTGCCATTGTACTTGTCAGTCAACCCGAGGTGCCAACACAAGGGGAAGGGTTTAACTGCACTTTTTTTTTTCCTCCAAAAATCTCGGCTTGGGTTTTCCTTTCTTGGCAGCCGCAACCTGCTGCAAAACAAGCAGAGGCATCCTCCAGGTCGAACGCAAGGAAACAAAAAGCAGAAGCCCAACTAAGTCTGAACTTTATTTGTGGTCAGGGGGTGTGTGTGGAGCTCCACAGGCAGCCTGATGTGGCTCCAAACTGCAGTAAAATGCTCTGGCATCCCCTTTCCCTGCACGGGGCACCCCTCAAAGCCCTTTAGGTGCTGTGGCTTCTTCCCCAAGGAATATGTGTCACAAGTTAAATGGTCACCTGGAGCCCAATTTCCCTAAGTTTCTTTAGGAGAAGCATGCTGACATGCCATGGGGAAAAAAGTCTGAGGTTTTACTGCCATCTGAATCTTCCTTGGAGGTTTTTAGCTAAATGAGCCTCGTTCCCCAGCTTTGTTGCTCCTGTTGATGCATCTTCTCTGGGAGGCAGGACAGGGCTTGTCACACCATGTGCCACCTCAGGTACCTATCGAAACCAACAGATGGGTGAGCGCTGCAAATTGTCATTTAATTAAGGACAGGACATTCAGAGGAAGCTTAATTAACGTTGCTCTCCAAAATCACTTATTATCTCATCAAAACTCTGAGCTCAGTACCCAGCTGATATTGGGACTGTGCTAGAAAATCCCTCTGGGGCTGCCTTTACCATAGGCTTTTTCTCCTTACACAACATCATCCTTCAGACACATCCCGCCAGCTCATTTTGCAGTGGAAATAAAATCAAAATGGGTTTATCCAGCTGCATTTGCAGGGGTGTCGTTGCTCATGTGCCTCCCTGGGCCTGGCTGCATCTGCCGAACAGTGGTGCTGGCCCTGGAGCATTCATCCCTCTGCACCGCAGGTCCCTTTGGCCAAAGAAACACTTTCCATCCAGGTGACTCAAATCCATGCGTGCACCCAGGGCGTTTAGTCCTTCTGCTATTATCAATGGGGCTACACCGGAGCTAATTGCATCCTCCCTTAGGCAGCATAAGCAAAGACACAGAGAGGTCACCTTAGCTTTGTCAGAAGGTGCTTTTTTACCCAAACCTCCTCTAACTCCTCAGGACAACTCAGATTCACAGGGAAAGGCCAACGGGGATTTGTTGACCACCCTTTAGGGTCTTCCACTTCTCTTACAAATTCTAGGCCAGGTCCCTTTAGAGTACACAGGTTGGAAAGTTGTCCTTGTGCTCAGTGGGACAGTGCATTGAGGTCAGCAAAGTTCATGATGTCAGCAAAGTCACCCCAGACTACACCCCGAGTTCACTCTGGGCTCAGCCCTGAGGCCCTGGGCCCAGTCCGTGCAGGTTGGCCCATTGGCCCAGCTCCGTGGCTGTTCTGGGGGTAGCACCAGGCATGTTGCTTATGGAACAGCTGCCCGTCGCAACAGCACCCGAGCCTTCAGCAGCGCGTGGTGGCCACTGATGTCCACCAAGAGCTGTCTGCAGCAGGGGAGGCACTGCTTCGGACTGCTGCCAGCACTGCTTCCAGGTGCGGACGCTCAGGAAGGAAGCGGCACAGCCCCACCACTATCGGGGAGCTCAGCGCTCTGCAGACCAGGGCTGGCTTCCTCTCTGCAGTTATCTCCAATGCCCTGTCCCAGTATCCGCCCCTATCGCGCCTGCCTCCACTGCCACGCCTGGCCTGCCCACACTACACACACCAGTCCACAGCGGCCTGCAGGCCCCTCGGGCAGACCCGAACCTCCTTGGGCTGCCTGCGCCGCTGCGCCCTGCACGGCCCGGGGCTGCGCCGCGCGGTAATGCCCAGCATTGCAGGGTACCGAAGGGCACGGCGCTGCATAGTGGCACTGCACCGCACAGCGCTGCACAGCGCGGCACGGCCTGTCTCAGCCTAGCTCGGTGCAGCCCAGCACGACACGACCGGGCCCTTCACTCTCCCGCACCCTGCCCCCTACGCTAGCCCCCTGCGTGTGACAGCCATCGCGCACGCGCGCTCCGACACGCTGAACAGCGCCCCCATGTGCCGTGGACCCGCCCCTCCCGCCCAGCGCCCCGCCCCAGCGCCCGGCCCCGCCTCTGCCACCGCCGGCAGCCAATAAAGGGACGGCGGGCGGGGCGCGCCGCACCTTGAGGGGGTGGGGGGGCTAGGCCAAGATGGCGGCGGTTGGAGAACGGGCCGGGACGGGCGGCGGGGCGGGCGGCGGAGGCGGTGGCAGCGGCAGCTGGAGGGGAGCGGTGGCGGCGTGAGCGCGGCGGAGGCCAGTTCCCCCGCGCTTCTCGCAGCGTCATGGAAGCGGCGGCGGGGGGCGAGGACGGTGAGGAGCCCCCGCGGGAGGCCCGAGTCCTGGGCTCCGAGCCGGTGGAGAACTACACGGTGAGGAGCCGGGGGGCCGTGAGCGACGTGCCGGGCGGCGAGGGGGGGAGGTGTGGGCAACAGGCCCGCCTCGGCGCCGCGGATAGCCCGCGGGGTACCGGGCTGAGGGCGGGCTCGGTGCTGCGCTGCTCCTGCCCGGTGCCGCCTCACGCCCGGCTGTGAGGAGCCCTGGCGGCAGCGGCCGCCCGGCCCGGCCCGTGCGCACCGGAGTGAAAATTATTTGGCGGAAGTTTCCGAGCCGTTTGTACTTCTGCAGAGGGAAGCTTGTCCTGGGAAGCGATCCCAGGCTGTCACGGGTGGGAAGGGACCTCGGAGCCCATCCGGTGCCACGGCAGGGTCAGCCTCAGCTTCTCTGGGCACCCTGTGCCGGGGCCTCCCGCCCCTCAGGTAAGACTTTCTTCTTGCTATCTGAAGGCTCCCCTCCTTAAATTTAAAACCGTTTCCCCTTGTCCTGTCACTGTTGGCTCTTGTTGCCGGTCCCTTCCTGTAAACCCTTTCAGGGACTGGAAGGCTGCTCTGAGCTCTCTCGGGAGCCTTGCCTTCTTCAGGCTGAGTAAGCCCAAGTCTCTCATCCTGTCTCTAGCAGAGCTGCTTCAGGGTGCATAGGAGTGAGGCTGTGCATCTCCAGCTTGTGAAAGTTAGCCCCCGAGCTCCTCCCGGGTTTGGCCCTTTGGGAGAGCCGGTGCTTCAGTGGAGTTTGCAAATGTAACTGTCTCACCCTGTATGTATCTACATCTGTATGTATACGTACATATGATTATGAAAAATGGTTATTGGGTAAACGTAGCTTTTAAAGCTGGATTAAATGTAGTAAGAAATCTTTCCCTTGGGTGAAAATACTGTCACATTCCTTCTTGAAAAGCTCATCTGGAATGGCACTGGAACAGGCTGTACGGGGGTGTGGAGTCTCCTTCTCTGGAGATATTCAAGACCTGTCTGGACACTGATCTGTCACCTGTCCTAGGGAACCTGCTTTGGTAGGGGGGTTGGACTCGATGAGCTCTGGAGGTCCCTTCCCACCCCTATGATTCTGTTAATCTCATTTTCAAAGGAAATTGGATGATTTGGACAAGACAGTTTTTCTCTTAACCCACAAAAAAAGGGGAACTGGTTGCATTTTACCAAGAGTTAATTGGCCAGTTTTTCAGGAAGAGGCTCATCATAGAACAAACCTCAGCATAATTGCAGGCTGTAAACATCTTGAGCACATCACCCATTAGTTATATAACTAAAAAAAAAATGTTTTCTGCCCCTCCCTAATTTAAGTGTCATTTAAATAATCTTTTTTTTTTAAAGTAGAATGCACATAATGACATAAGGTTTCTTCAGGAATCTAAAGAAGAAAAAGGGATTGATGGTCTGGAAAGACATTATTTGTAAAGTTGTGTAGTGGTTAGAAGTAATAATTTGTGCTAGTCTCTCTGAAAAGGTACCCAGAGAAAACAGAGCAACAGGGGAGGGATTTCTAAGGGTTTGGTAGGACAGAGCGTTCACACAGCTGTGGTACCTGAAGGGCCTTGCTGCTTTCCAGTTGACAACCCTCAAAACATCCCTCCTTGTGTGGAAATGACTGTCGGGGGTGGGTAGCCATGTTTACTGACAAAAACGCCAGGAGTGTTCAGAGAAGGAGTTGTAAGCTTACAGTACCTTCTTGAAAACTGCTTCAGCTCTTTGTCTTGCGAGTTACATAACGTGTATTGCACAAAGGATACTGCTGCTGTTGAGACGTTACCGCGGTGTCTGTTCGGATGTGGTTCGACCCTCAAGCGAGTTTATTTTTGCAGTCCCCAATCAGCCGTGGTGAGACTTGTGGCACAGCAGCTGGAAACTTCCAGGTGTGAAACACGACTCAGCCAGTGTTTGTGTTGAGAGCTTTCAGGAGTATTGCACACCACCAATGAATGAGAAATTCCATGCAAATTTAGCTGAGAAAATGTGAAAAAGTTATCGGCTCCCTTATTCAGCTGGAGGCTGTGGCCACCAGAGGTGAAATGTTAGCTCCATTGCTGCTTCAGCCTGTGAGCAAGGATTGGGATACAGTCAACCTTGGGTAATACCATTAATGTGTGAGATGGAGCTGTGATTCCGGTGTATCACTTTGCTGCAGGTAGTGTTCAGCAGATCAGCTGATAGCTGGGGATAACATTTTAAGCTGTAGCAGCTAAGCCCAAGGAAGCTTATTTTTTCAAGGCCAGATTTCCCTTTTTTAATAATTATGGCTCTGGAAATACCATGCTTGTTCAATGCTGGTTTTCTTGGGAGCTTTAAAAGTAGTGTTAGAAAGGCAAGGTTTACTGGTATTTGCTTGTACTATGTTTCTCTTGCTGTGTTTTTTAAGAAGCCATAGCATTAGACTTACCTGTGTGCAAAGCACCTAAAACTTATCAGGATGTCAAGCCTGTTTGTATGAGAAGAGCCATGCCATTGGAAATGTAGGAATAGATTTTTAAACTAGAAATTTTACAGAATTGTGCACAAGGGGAAATGTTTTGGTTTTTTTTTTAAATTACCATTTGTGTTTAGTGTTCAATATTAGATGAGTGTCACTTTAAGGATGTGACCTGTACCAGAGCAAAGCGAAGAAATCAGATGGTATAAAGGTCGGATCTGGTGAAATAAACACAGCAGTGGCAAGCTGCATCGCTGTGTCAGGGAGGCAGCAGTCCTGTTTACATCCTTGGGTTTTCTTTTTGGCATGTGTGCTTCCTCTGTTGTACTACGTATTTCACAGCTCTTCTCTATGGAAGGAGACTTGTTTTGATGGCTTCCATTTGATGGTTGTGAGATTTAAATCCTGTCAAATTTGTCAGGGAGGCTACACTGCTGTGTAACTTTGAGGGCGCTTTTAAAAATTGTAGGAGTTGTTAGGGTGGAAGACAAGGTACAGATAAATCCAGAAGGATAAAATATGGCACTTGTTAGTGCTTTTTCTGTTGGGTTAGAAAAGTATGAGCACTTTTACTAGGTATGTGTCCTCCACATGCTTACTGAAGACTGGGTGGTTGCTAGAAGGTTTCAAGGCTGCCAGTGCAGTGCAGTGTTTCCTGCCCTGTGTTTGTCTGGCCTAAAATCGCCTTCCTGCTTTTTCTGCCTCTTGCAGCTGCTTTTAATATAAACACTAGCCTTGATATTTAAGGAAAATGCTGTGGCTTCCTTGAATTGCATGCATGCTGCCTGACAACTTGGGGAGGAGATGTGGTTGCATCACTGCTTTGGAATTTGGGACCTGCTGGCTGCAGTCACACCTGTGTTCCAGGCTTCCTGTGGGCAGCTTCATCAGCTGTAAAGTGAGGTGCTTGTCTTCTGTCTCAGCAGGACTAAAGTCTGTGAAGCTGCATGAGGGACGCTGTAGAAATGACAGCTTTCATGAGGGGAGATGGGTGGGTTTTGTAATGTGTACAGGAAGGAAACAGGCAGCCTGGAATCACTGCTGTTTGTTTAACAGCTGGTTTAAGAATTACACCTCTTGAAAAAGTTTTAGTAAATATTTCACTGTTAAGTATTTAGGGAGGTGAAGGCACGCTCTTCAGCAGTGAGAGAACTTAACCACAGAATCTAAAGTGACCGGTGAGAAAATCATGAAAATATCCAGCACTACAGATATGCTTAAACTCTTTACAAAGTGGAACTTAGCTAAAAGAACTGACTTAGAAGAAAGGCATACAGAATTTATTACTCAGTTTGCTATAGACATGGAGAGGAGGAAAACCTATGGATGTAACCACTCTGTTATTTTAGCTTATTAGAAATGCAATTTACAGCATAAATATGGGTGAAGAATTTACATGGCATGTTTCTGTCTGGGAGACAGTGCAGCATAATTGAATTTCATCATGTCTCCATGTGTGCCTTCTAGCAGTTGGCTGGACAGGCAGTCCTTGAAGAATCTTAAACTGTTTACCCTGTCATATTTGCACACTCAATTAATTGAAGGCCATATATCCATTTGACTTTTTCAGAAACTTGGCATTTTTTGGTTTAAAATGGTTGATTTCTGTATTGAAACAAGTCTTTGGAGCACATAAACGTTTCTGTGTACTTGCATTTGTATTTATACTTCAAGAATGTGAAATCATCTATCATTCTGCATGCTGGTAGCGTTGGAGAGGTGAATGTATACTGCAGCTCTGGCCACGTTCTACATGGGGAGTCTTTTTAAAGACTTGGCTGCGTGGTTTGATCAGTGCCTGCAGACACTCACTGGAGCAGGTATTGTCTTGGCCAGATGCTGCGCTTGGCTTAGCGCTGTGTTTCCAGAAGCAGTCAGTGTTTGCCATTTCAGCAAAGGGAAGGATGCAAAGCCTTCAGAATCTGTTTAGTGTGACTGTATTGTATACAGAGATGAGGGGCATTCCATCCTTGTCTCATGAGCTTGAGAGCTAGTGAAGTTCACTGAGTTTTCAATGTCTCATCCAAGGTTTTATGCATAGTGTACTAGATCTGTCTGCACGGCATTTAGCTCTACTGCTTGACCTGTCATAATATAGGACAGTCAGCTTTGAAAAGGAACTAATCTTTGTGGCTTCTAAATGTAGTACTTCGAACGTTAATCTTCTGGTTTCTTTGAGTCTCTCCTTGCTTTTCTCAGGGTTGTGAGGAACTTCTGAATGCTCAGGTTATTCCTGTTCTAGTTTGTCACCAGCACAGTGACTAATTCTGACCTGCTGTTTCCCACCAGAGCATGACGGCAAAGCAGGCGCAGGCCTTAATTGAGACTGTAATTCTGTGTGGGCATTCGTCGGTGTTCTGTACTCATCTGAACACTGACATGTCACTTGCTGTAGCATTAGCCAGGCATCCTGATTCTGTCCTCTGCTGGACTTGGGTTTCTTCAGCAAGCCAGTCTCAGATGCTTATAAAAATATAATTGGCATGAGATATAGTTCCTCTTTTAAAATGCCAGTGGTGCTCTGTTTAATGGTTGGTGTTGTGCTGGTCTGTACTAACAGTAAGTGAAAACCGGCCTTTTACGTAACAAGTGGAAACTGTTGATGCTTTGTGTTTTCTCAAGTGGGTTTAGCAACTAGATGGCACGTTGTGCTCATAGCAGCCATGAGTCAGGTCCGTGTGATCTGTGGTAGTGAGTGAGTTCTCAACTGTATTAAATGGTTTCAAGATTTGATTACATATTGGTGTTTTCCCCAAGGAATGTAGTTGGATAACATGGTTTATTAAATTTGTTATTTTCAAGTAACTGTAGAACTATTTTTGCTGAGTCTTTTGTGTTGTCGTCTTTTTGTTTTATTTTGTACCTTTAAAGTTTCTTTGGGATGGCTTGCTTCAGGGATATCCAGAGGTAGATTGTGAGCTACCTGCAGAACCAGCATTGTTCAATCTGGAAAGTCACCTGTGATGAAAATCTTGCTTTGGTATATGCATAGTTAGAAATACTTAGGTTTTATGTAAAGAAACATCAGGTTGCTTTAGATAACTGCAGTGATTCCTTGGGCATGATTGTAACCCTCAGGAAGCTGAGGAGTAAAAACTTAACATCCAAGCAGCCAAAGGGCTTGTCTAGATTTCTGAAAGGTTAAGATCCAAATTTCTGCATAGCTGTGACATGACAGCAGGATGCTTGCCAAGTTCCTCCACCTCTTGTGGAACTTGGTAGATTGAAGAAAGGATGCTGTTCTTTCAGGCTTCTTGTGAGTAGCTATGCATACCAGCTTAATGTAGCAGAAATCTTTAGAAAAAGTTGTAACTTAGATGCTAACCTTTGGATATCAAAAATAAAAGCAATTGCTTTATGTGCTTTGTGTGTGGAACAGCCTTGTAAATGAGATTAGGTGTCCTACATCGGCAGAGTCACCTTGGAGTTTAGATTAGCTTCTCCAAGACATGCTTTGGTTGCAATTTCCCTTTAATTTCTTCCTTTCAGGTGTACATTATTCAGGTCAGTGTTGGCAATCATCAGTGGACAGTCAAGCATCGTTACAGTGATTTCCATGACCTGCATGAAAAGGTAAGGTGGTTAAAACTGTGGCCTCAGTCTCTTACAAAATATTGTACAGTTTTTGTAGTGGTTATATGGGACGTAAATATTTTCCTCAAAGAGCAAGAATATCTGCCAGGTGCCATCTGAAGTGCAGACTGAATCCTTTGTATGAACAGTATTACTTGCCCCTCTTACACTCCCCTCTTGAACTAGGGGAAGTTGGCCTGAACAACTTTAGCCTTGGACAGAAGCTTCCATCAGCAAGAGTGGAGTTTTGCCTAGAGTCATTAAAGTTTTTGCCAAGAGATGTTTAGATGTTTGAGCTGATCTGGTAATCACACCAAGACTCTCTCTTAGGAAGGGTGGCTGGTGAAACTGACCTTAGGCAGTAGCATGGGTTAGTTACCAACCAGCACTGAATAAACAGCAAGTGAAAATGAGGGTGAATCTATCATATTCAAAACTGGGCAGCTTTTTCAGAAATGCACCAGTAATTCTGTTGCTTTATCACCTTCATTACATTCTGCCCTGTGGTAACTGTGAGTGATTATCTCAGAAAACAGTATTACTCAGCTTCTCATAATTTTATAAAATGTTCTTTCTGAAAAATACCTAAGATTTTGAAGTCAGTAGGTAAAGTTACCAAAGGAACTGCATTGTTTTTGTTCTACCAGGATTGAGCAACATGCTCTTAATGTGTTCTGTCGCATCTTATGTGTGTGTTCAGGTTGTGAGTTGGGTAGTAACTCTGGTCTTTGTCTTTCAGCTTGTTTCAGAAAAGAAAATTGATAAAAATCTGTTACCTCCCAAGAAGATTATTGGGAAAAATTCCAAAAGCCTGGTGGAGAAAAGACAAAAGGAGTTGGAGGTCTACCTGCAAACCCTGCTAGTCAAGTTCCCTGTCACTGCTCCAAAAGTTTTGTCACACTTCCTACACTTTCATTTATATGTAAGTTATGTTTTTAGCATATAAAAATGGAGGCCTGAGTGTCTTGCTTGGAGAGACCTGTATGGAATCTTCACAAAATAGCTGGAGCTGCTCTTCTGCATTTTGCACAAAGCATATTTTTAAGATTTTTCACAACAGTTTTTGTTGCAGTAGGTGCTGTGCTGACAATTAGTGTGGGTAGGGACTCAGAGAGGAGGAAATAGATGCTGGCAGGGTAGCTGGAAGCTGTGAATAAATCTGAAGCTGAATATTTGTTAGGCTGAAGTCAGTAGTGCTGGCTCTCTGAAGGAGCATTGCGTAAGTGATCCACATGCACCCCTACTTAGTGGTTACTGCTTAGATCTGTGGTTCATTCTTGGAACAATTTCCAGTAGCCCAAATGAAGAAAAATGGTGCTTCTCGACGAGAAGCACACTGATGGAGTGGCCTCTCGAGACAGCTCCAGCCAGCAGACAGAATGTTACAGTAAAGGAAAATAAGCAGTGGCTTGATTTTGTGTTCAGATTGTGATTTGTTCATTCATCTCTTATGGATAATTAGGCTTTTTTACAGTATGGCATCATGTTGTAAGGGTGAGATTGAACTTCATCAAGAGGAATATGCACTGGAGAACTCAGTGGAAAGGAGGACCGGTAATTGCTTGAGGGTGGGATGTGCTGAGATGGCCCTTCATGGTTTCATATAAAGGCTTCAGAAGTAGTAGCCCATTAGATGTGTTAATTGAGCTTTAGCAACAAAGAAGGGCCTGCTTTCGTTGTATTCCATGAATGTAATTACCCTGGTGAGACCTCAGAGTTTGACTTGGATAAACTGTTCATGGTGTTGCTATTGCCCTGCAGATGTGAGCAAGGACTAGTTTGTCATGAGGGAGCTCTTGTAAGTTGATTGGCAGTTTTAAATGTATTAAATGTGTGTGATAACATAGGGGGAATTCTGTTCAGATGGAGCAAACTTCCTGATCACCAGGAGGTTGTGTAATTTGTCCATTCTCTGTCTCTTAAATGATGTATGTTTCATTAATGTTTCAGTCCTATAACTTCAACGAAGGTTTTTATGCAGGCAGAAATTCTTCCCAGTCACTCTCACTTTTCAGTTAGATGATTTTTTTTCTTGCTGTAATGTTCATCCTGTTTTACTTTTTCAAAGAACTACTGTTACTTGGATATGAATGCTTCCATGCTTGTATGCTGTGTTTGTGTATTATGAGTGAAGCTGTTGCTTAATCTGTATTTCTTTGTTGAGGGGAGTCTGGCTTGAGGTAGAAACACAATTGTTTTTGCTTGGGACTTGAGAGTACTTTTTAAATATTTACCAAAAGTAGTTAGCTATTAAGCAGAAAAGCTAAATATTTCCCACAAGAATTCGACTGGAGAATAATCTTTCTGCAGAACTTTGATCTTATAAAATATCTTTAAAATATTAGACAGCCCATGTGCATGCTTGAGGCTCTATAATGCCTGATATTGCCTCGTTAGTTTATATAGGAAGGCTGGTGATGGCACCAAGCTGTGTGATGCGTTTGACATACTGGAGGGAAGGGATGCTGTCCAGAGGGACCTTGACAGGCTTGAGAGTTGGGCCTGTCATGAAGGTCAACAAGGCCAAGTGCAAGGTCCTGCACATGGGTCACAGCAATCCCGAGCACAGCTACAGGCTAGGTGGAGAATGGCTGGAGAGCAATCCTGAGGAGAAGGACTTGGGGATGTTGGGGGACGAGGAGCTCAAAGTGAGCTGGCAGTGTGCACTTAGAGCCCAGAAAGCCAGCTGTGTCCTGAGCTGCTTCACAAGAAGTGTGACCAGCAGGTCAAGGGAGGGGATTCTGCCCCTCTGATCTGGAGTGATGCCCCCTGCAATGCTGCATCCAGCTCAGGGGTCCCCAGCACGAGACAGACGTGGAGCTGTTGGAGCAAGTCCAGAGAAGGCTGGAGCACCTCTGCTATGGAGACGGGCTGAGAGACTTGGACTGGTTCAGCCTGGAGAAGAGAAGGCTCTGGGGAGACCTTATAGCAGCCTTCTGGTCCCTGAAGGGGCTACAAGAAAGCTGGAGAGGGACTAGTGACAAGGGCAGGGAGGGACAGGACAAGGAAGAATGGTCTTAAGCTGGAGGAGGGGAGAGTTAGATTGGGTATTAGGGAAAAAAAAAATCTTCCCAGGGACAGTGATGAGGCCCTGGGACAGGGTGCCCAGAGAAGCTGGGGCTGCCCCTGGATCCCTGGCAGGGTTCAAGGCCGGGTTGGATGGGGCTTTGGGCACCCTGGGCTGGTGGGGGGTGTCCCTGCCCAATGGCAAGGGGTTAGAACCAGGTGGGCTTTAAGGTCCTTTCCAGCCCAAACCTGCCTGGGATTCTGTGATTATTTTTTTGTCTATTCTTATTTGTAGCATTTCCAGTAGGGATTATTTAATCTTATTTCCTAGGTTAATGGAACTAAAATGAGGTAGAAATACCCACAGTAAATACACTAAAACTGCTTTGCAGTCTTTGTGTCACAGGGGAAAGCCGTGTACAGCTTGGCAAAGAGCAGCAGTTGGATGTGGCAGCAGTGTATAACCTCATTGTTGCTTTGGTGTTGAATAGGGGGTACGCAGTTATATGGGGGTGCTTGCTTCATTGCAGTGTCTTATACTTTGTCATCTTAGATTTGGTTTCTTAACTTCCAGATAGAAGCTTTTAAAAGAAAAGAATTGAGTACCCATGAACTGCTGTTCAGAGACACCTGCAAACAATGGACTTTTGTGGGATTGGTGCATGTAAGAGAGTGAAGACAGAGGTCTCTTGTAGATCTGACAGAGGACTAGAGTTCCTTTTCTGTGTGCTACTCACTGAATACTCCACGTCATGACCTTGTTTCGATTATAAATGTAGGAAAATTCTGCTGTGTCCCCCAGATGATGAAAGGAATACAGAGCCTGGGTTTCAATCAGATATGTGCATGCCAGATGAGTGTAATTGGCTTTATTCAATTATCAGAATTGTTGAATTTTGTTCAGAATGCAGCTTCGAGCTTGTTCTCCAAACTGGTGTGGAGGCTTTGTTCATCCTCAGTGAGTGGGGTTTCAGTTATACTAAGAATGTGCTTGTCTGAAATGCTTGCCTTATCAGATGAGCTGAACTGTCTGCTGCAGATGTCCCATGGATTTATTTCCTTGTCACTGAAGTAAACTCATCAAATATTCATTTCGTGATGATTCGTAATGCCTGTTTGTCCTTTGCAGCTACCTTAAAATGAGATGTGTGTGTCTAAACTATCACTAATAGTTTTTTGTTGTTGTTGCGAGACTCAGAGAGAGCTCTTGGAAGAGCTCAGAACTGTTTCTGGACTTCTACAGAGCATTTGCTTTTTGTGAAGTATGGAAAATGCCTGTACTGATCTTTGTGCTCCTTTAGATTTAAAAAAAGCAAATTCCCACAGTGAGAATTTTTCAGCCTTTTTCTTTTCCTCCTGGAGCTGTCAGTGCCTAGAATGGGGGTTGAGCACTGTGTAGACCCAGAAGGGCAGAGAAGATAGAGGATGGTGAACAGGGACTTTGAATTATTCTCCATCAAGGATAATAGAGTTTAAGTCCAGAAGACTAATTTTTATATGTCTCTTCTTCCATGTAGTCTTGTTAATCTAAAGTTATCAGTGTATTAGTGATATTCTAAGGAAATGTTGCGTGCTTAATGGTCCTGCTTTTGGCCAGGACATTAATGCATTAGGTTAGTCTAACATTAAAATTTGAAGAAAACTGTACTGGTAATAGTTTCTTTAAAACCAAGCTTTGTTTGGTGTCAGGCTAATGGTGGTCAGTAATAGTTGCTGTTGCCCTTTTTGAAAACATGCAGTGTGTGATTATTTAAATGTAGTTCAGTGTCTTCCATCTTGGAAATGAAAAACCTATGAAATGAAAGAATTTTATGAAGTATTTTCAAGTTACAAAGAGAATCTATAAGATGTAATGACAGTTGATTTCCTGTACCACAGCAAAAAAGGGAGACTTATTTTGGCCAAGGATACACTTTGAACTGTATGTAAGTAACACTTCATTGCAATTGTTTAATCTTTGCAGGAGATCAATGGGATCACTGCTGCATTGGCTGAAGAGCTCTTCCACAAAGGTAAATAACCTGCAAGAATTTAACTGGGGATGGTTTCCTCCATGTGCATGCATGCATATACCTGTGAGATTTAATCTCCAGACCATGAGATCTGAGTCTTTCATATCAGACCGAGACTTGTTCTTTCTCTTTACCTTTTTCTTCCTATTTGCACTTTGATCCAAGCTGTATTTTAGGAGGAACTGTCACAGAAGCACAGCTGCTTTTGAAAATAAATCAGAAATTGATGAATTTCTTGGTATGTTTTAGTGTAACCAGTCAGGAAGTTTGTGTCATTTCAGTGAGCCTTGACATAGTGTGTTAAATGCAAGATACCACTTCACCTGTCTTAACGTTGTTCTTCCAGAATTCAGGAAACACGAGACCTTCTGGTCAGTTAATTAAAGGATGTGCTTTTCTGAGGCTGGCAGCTGCAAATGAAATGCACTTACTGCAGCATCTCTAACTGGCTCACCAGGAGCAGGAGGCATGTGAAATGGTTAACCCATGCTAGCTTTGTTTTGGAGGACACGTTGGATGGTGTGCTGGGATTCTGGCTGGCTGAGGTGATAGGTGAAGCATGTTTCAGATTGTTCTGACACAAAATTAACTCTAGGTGAAGCCACTTCAGAGGGTGCACTCAGCAAATTGTGGAACGCTTTAAGGATGCTCCTGAAGAACTGTTCCCTGACTCTGTAGTGCCTGTAGTCTCACTAGTACCAAGGTCACTGATGTCTGACCGCTTGTATGTGAGTGGAGCCTTCTGGTGATGTGCAGCTGGACTCTGGGACTTGCTCCCACTGAAGCCAAAGGGAATTTTACTCTTGAGAACTCTGCTTATCATGAAAGCCAATGCTCTCCTGTCTATCAGGTCAAACTGGTGTCCTTAAAAGGAAGAGGAGGAAGATGTTAATTTCACGTGTGCATGTGTTCTGACTGCTGTAGTCCACATTTGCTCTTGTGATGCTTTCAGAGAGGCTTTGGGATGCTGTTTCCTAGTGTTCCTGGAAAGAAATGGGATTGTAAAAATATTGCCAGATAATGCATTTCCTGCCCTGGGAGCTTGCTTTGGTATTAGTGTGGTGAAAGTCCTCAGACTGTCCAAAAAAATGCTGCAGCTTCACGCATCAGCAGCTTAGCAAAGGATGTCAGGTCTGTCTGTTAGATGGTAGGTGCTGCTTTTTCTGGCTAGAATATCTGATCTGCTATAGAACTTCGGGATATCTCAAAGTTTAGCAACTTCTATGTTACATAAATGAACTTTGTCTGGTTCCAACCCTGTTAAGAGGGAAATTTGCTGTTAGTTGCATTAGAGCTTCAGGCTTGTATGAGGAGAGTGCCTGTTTGAACACTTGGATTATTCTGGTGTTAAAGAAAACTTATCTGAATTCAGTGCTTCTAGTTTAGAAGCCAAAAAGACTTTGTTTTGGTGCTTTAATCATGAGCTTAGAATATAAATGGGAGAGATGAAATCTCTAATGTTAGATTTTGCATGTACCATTTACTCTTTGGTAACTGTGTCAGCATCGTGTTCAAGACCATCGTTCTGTGTTTTTCAGGAGAGCAGCTCTTAATGGCTGGAGAAGTCTTCAACATCAGACCCTTGCAGCTATATGCTGTCACTCAACAGTTGCTACAGGGGAAGCCTACGTGTGCTAATGGAGATGCCAAAACTGATCTAGGTCATATTCTAGATTTCACTTGTCGACTCAAGTATTTAAAGGTGAGCCATGTTTGCACAAGTACTGGCTGTGTTTCTGCCAGAGTGATGTGATTCTTGGCATGCTTCTGGAGCCTAGTTTGAATGCACAAGATCTTTACTGGCAGTAAACACCTGTAAGCATTTAGAGCTCAGTATTAAACAGGTGCTTATTCTACCAACCTTCAGCATACATAGTTCTCTTAAAGATGTTGATTCTCTCATGTGATGTCATCTCTTCAGCGGTGCTCTCTAGAGATTCTGTGACAGAGCCTTACTGGGTGCTAATAGGCATGGGGAGGCAGAAAATATTCTTTTCAACCTTGCATTCTTTGACAACACTATGGCTAGGCCAGTGTATACAGATGCATACATGCATGTGTGTGTAAGTCCTGTCCCCTTTCTCACCTTTAACTGTATTGGAAAGTTTAAAAAACCCTCAAACCAAACTAAGAAAACCATCAGTTTCATAGATAGTGGCCCAGAATTTCTAGGAAAAATGCCATTACAGAACAAATGTAAAATGACCTCAGATAATTTTTGTCTGGAACCAGTTTGATACTTTGTTCTTCTACCAAATAAGGAAATTACAAAGACTTCTGCTGAGTATTTTTTTTAACACTGCTTGCTACAGGTCAAAGTCTTTTCAGCCCCTTTATTACATGCAGAACTTCCTTTTAACTGTGCGGTATGTTCAAAGATGAAACAAAGTAGTGGTTTGGGGAAGGTGCACTGGAGGGCTTGGGAAGTTTAGAAAGCAAAACTGCAGCTCTACTGTTATTCCTATGGATCTTCAGTTGCCTCTGTTATCCTCTGTGTGTAGTACCCACTGTACAGAGGATTCTCTGGCTGGAGAAGAACATACGATTTAGAAAAATATTATATAGAGCATATTATTTAGAAAAATACTTGAGAATTTCTGGCCCTTCTGAAAGCTTGTGAGTGGGAGCCTTCAGAGTTTATAAGATATATGTAAGACCAAAAAAAAGCTCTCTTAAGAGATTTCTCCCAAAATGTTATTCACAGCAACCAGAACTGCAACCGCCTGCCTTTTACACCGGTGCCATGTGCTCTGGCCAGAATGCTATGGGCACATGGGAAAACTGGATGCCTTTTTATGAGATGGTCTAATGCTTTCTTCAAACCCATCTTGTCAGTGCCTCGGACTTCATCCCCTTGGCTGAAATTGAAGACAGTTCTGTCCTGGAGGATCCAGGTGTTTCAGGGAAGCTGGTTTTAGTGAGTGCCACTCTGGTTCGATCAGCTGTGAATGAAGCCTTGCTCAGTCTTGTCTGTGGGATTTGAGTGCCCCATGTGCTACAAAATACAAGCACCAGGTGGCAGCTTAAATTCAGTGCCTCAAATTCAGAGCACTGAGCTGGAGTAACTGATGGTTTGGGATTTTTCCACTGAAGAATTAATCTGCAAGTTTTACAAACCGGTTGGAGCTGTGGCTGTCTGTCCCAGCTGCTGTACTTGTACTCTTGCCTGTGCACGGCTGTCTGAAGTGAGCACAGGTTGGGTTGTGTACACTGACTGTTCTTCCCTGTTGATGACTAGGTCACTGGAACAGGGGGACCTTTTGGAACCAGTAACATTCAGGAGCATCTGTTGCCGTTTGACCTGTCAATTTTCAAATCCCTTCATCAAATAGAGGTATGACTAAGATCCTGCCTGTAATTTGAGGGGTTCTGTAAATGCCAGGTCTGGTGCCTGTCTCTCAGGCTTGGTGGTTGTCTGCTTTGCTTTGGCACTGGGATTGGGGAACGCAGTGTTTAGGAGGAGTGTTTTATTTTGGAAACAGTGTGGGGTTTTTCCAAAGACTTGGAAATATGGATGACAGATGTAAATGTTCAGAAGAGCTTGTGCTGTGCATGTCTTCCCAACGGATATATGTCATTTCCAGTGTATGCAAAAGCTCCCCCAGGGTGGCTTTCTGTCCCCATGAAGCTCCAACAGATGGGTTCTAATGGGAGCTCTTATTACAAAGAACTTGTTTGGGAAGCAGCAGGTATTTTGGAATTGATGTGAAATTTGCTTGGGAAAGTACACGTGAGGCAGTGCTTCTTGCTTGAGAATTTGTGGCATTTTTTCGTTGCTCTGCTCTCAGTGCTGATCACAGGGCTTCTAGTGGGAGTGTTCAACACCCCTTTCACCTCTTTCAGATCTTTCCAGAGTGAGAATGCCTGGTTGTGTCACGCAGCCTGTACCCTGTGTTCCCTTCTGTTGGGCTCAGGACCTTTTGTTGGACATGCCTACTATCTCACTGATAGGAGAGACTGAGCTGGTTAAGAGCTTTAGTGCAATCCCCAAGTCAGGGACTTCCTGACATCTTAGCCTAGGAAGGAAACTTCAGTGGGCTGGCGTTGGGAGTGTGTCTAACATAGCGGAGAGGGGTTATGGCAGAATAGTATCCATTTCCCTTGTTCCTGGGAGCATGGATAATTTCAGGAGTAGCTTTGCTTAGTGTGGGGAGAATAAAAAAGGTTTTTGTTTTGAAGAGTTTTGTGCCTGTGGGTTCCTGAAAAGTTCTGGATGGACTGGCAGCAGACCTGCATTTTCATCTCATCGTAACCGCTGCCCAAAACCGAACAGTGGTGATCTGGAGAGATGTTTCCAGGGGCGGCAGGAGCTCTGTGGGAACTGATTGTTGTTGCATAGTGTGCCCAGAGAAGGACCGGGTTGTTGGACAGAGGTTGAGTCACACTGAACTACAGAAAAGACTTTTATAATGTCAAACTTAGTCTGTGTAATGAGCTCACTAGTGTATGAACTGCTGAGCTGAGCATTTTCCCTTCCCTTGACAGTTGTTGTTGATTCTTTGCAGTAAAGAAGGTGGGATACAGCAGTAACTGTGTTTGCAGGTCGAGCTGCACAGCTTGAGGTACCCACCTCTGCGGTTGGTGACAGTCAAACACTGCGCCCTGTTCAAATGTCTGGGTGGTTGAACCTTGGGGAATGCCCAGGGAAGGTAGAAAGTGCCTAGAGTAGATCTTTTGTGCAAAGAAATGTTTGGAAATTAGTTTTTCTGTAGTCTTGTCCCTAATTTCTTGCTTTAGCGTTACCAAATGTTGGGATGTCTGACCTGATACTCCCAGGCGATTTAAAGGCAGTGCTGTAATTACTTTCTGGACTGGGAGGGAATCCATTCTTGAAGCTTTCCATTGCCTTTACCTTGTCCCATGTTTGTTCTGCCATTTCTGACTGTCATGTTTTTCCAATAGATCAGTCATTGTGGGGGGAAGCTTATCAAAGGGCTGACCTCATCCAAACATGCTCTGGCCACAATGAGTGTTCGGTTTTCGGCAACATCAATGAAGGTGAGAGGGAGTTCTTCTGATGGGCATTCAAAGCGCGTGCGAGAATCACGCTCGTGGTGGGGGAATCCCTATTTGGAGCCCCCTTGTACTTTTCTGTCCTGCCTGTTGCAGGTTCTGCTCTTAAAGCAGTGAAGCAGAAAGGGTTTGCTGGCCTCTCAGAACAGACTTGAAGTGATGAGACTTGTCCCTTCACAGGGATATTTCTGATGCTTTTATTGGAATATACTTCTGTTACTCCTCAGGAGCTGAATGCGTATGTCTTATTCTCTGGGCTGTGATTTGGCAAGGGGTATCAGGAGTGTACCTTTCACAGTCCCTCTCTTCCTTCCCATTCCCCAGCCTGGCTTGGCTGCCAGTGTTTGGGACTCCCTCCCTGTGGATCTAAAATAATTCTGACCCACTCAGCTCATGCTTTAAGACCTTTAACTTTAATCTGAGTGATTATAAAGCTTAGGGATCTTTCTTACATAAGGTCATTTCACCAAAGATGCAGGGATCATATTTTAGGGCGCTTGTCTTTAACAGGAAATCTTGGTGCCAGAGGCCTCTGAGTTTGACCAGTGGGAGCCAGAGGGTGCGACTTCAAGTTGCCCAGTGACAGCGGTTATCCCAACTTGGAGAACTTTAACAACCTTGGATATGAGTCACAACAGCATCTCTCAAATTGATGATTCAGTAGTAAGAAATCTTTCTTTATTTGTGGGGGAAAAAGGATGGTTGGTCTTCTGTGGCACATGACACAGCAGAGACTTTGCAATTTCTCATGTATCTCTCTTCTGAAAGATTTCCCCTTGCACTGTCTCTGGATGAGCTCCACAAGGTAATGATGTGGCAATCAATGCCCTGCTCAGCTTACTCTGGTTTTTGGTTCTGTCATCGTTATCCAGGGTTCTGTATAATACAGACAGGCCTGTTTGAGATGGAAAGGCCTCTTAATGTGTTTGATCTGTAGTTAGTGGGACTAAACTGGAGGCAACTTGCTTGTCTTCAGTGAGAACCCAGGTTTCAAATGAAAACACAACCGTGCTCGTCAGAGTCATCTTGTTCTCTCAAGAGCAGGAGTCTGCTCTCTTGCTGCACTAGAATGGGTGCTGTATGCTTTTTACTGCCGAAAGCTGTGAGGAGGTTCTATGCCTTGGAGAGTTCCTGCTCTTTGCCTGTTGGTTAGTGAAGGAAGTACTGCCAGGTTTCTAAGCTAAAACTTATTTAATGCATGCACCTTTTCCCTTCTAGAAATTGATTCCCAAGATCGAGTTCCTGGACCTGAGTCACAATGGGGTGTCTCTGGTAGAAAACATACAGGTAAGGGATGCTTTTGAAGGTGATGTTTTCCAGGCTGCCCAGGACCTTCCAGCACAGGTTGTTTTGCTAAAGGATTTTGCCACTCATCTAGCGGAGAAGAGTTTAAGCCCAAATAGCTTCATAGCATCAAGCCCTCTTAAGGGTGCATTTCTTACTTGCCAACACTGACATGCAACATGTAGTTCTTCACCAAATTCAGTCATTGCTGACTGTATCAATGGTTTGGGAAAAATATGTTGAGGAAGTTCCCTTTCCCACAGGCTTAATCCTGTGTAATGAGCAAGTTCACGTTGTGTTTGTCAGCTGGGCAGTGTCCAGCATGAAAAAATGGACAAGCCATAACACAGTGCCTTTGGTGTTGTTTAATTTTAGCAAATTGGTATGTGACATGGATTTTCTGTGCTCTTGTAGCATCTTTACAACCTTGTTCACCTGGACTTATCCTACAACAAGCTGACATCGCTCGAAGGTGTTCACACAAGACTGGGAAACATCAAAACTCTGAATTTAGCAGGAAATCAGCTGGAAAAGCTGTGTGGTCTTAACAAACTGTACTCTTTAGTCAACTTGGATCTGAGCAACAACAAAATCGAACAGGTAACTGCTGATTTTAGTGTCAGATTGCCTTAGAACACAAGCAATTTCTGTTAGAGGGTGAAACTGCAAATAAAGTGGCTGTAGAGAATTTTTTTCCTGGTTACTGTTTGTACGTAATTTAGGCAAGAAGTGCTTAGACTGTTGTTGTTCTCATTCAGCCAATCTGTATATTCATCCTTTTACTGAAAAACTTTCAGATTGATGAAGTAAAAAATATAGGAAACCTCCCGTGCTTAGAAAAGGTGGTGTTATCCAGCAACCCACTGAGCATCATCCCTGACTATCGGACCAAAGTACTGGCTCAGTTTGGGGACAGGGCCTCAGAGGTATGTAAGAAAAGGTTTTTCTTTTTAAAGCCTGGTGAGGAAAGTTGTGTGAATGTTCTACAAGCCTGAGGAGTTTTTAGTGGGGCTTGGAGAAGGTCTGTAGAGAATGGTACCATGTATACACTGCTGGGTGTGCTCCTCAGATCTAAGGGGGGAGAGCTTGCCCTGCTTTCATTGGGTAACAGGATGTTCATGTTGGAAGGAGCTTGTGCCAGCGGGGTGTGGCACTTCCCAAGCACTTCTGAGTTTGCATTCAAGTTGTATCATGGGAGAGTGAGGTCTGATGTGGTCATTGCCTTGTGTAATGGTTACAGACACACGGTGTCTGCATCAAGCTATTTATGACATAAGTAAAAATGAGTTACAGAGCTGCCTTGTTTTATGTATTTCTGGATGTTTTTAACATTTTTAGGTCTGTTTGGATAACACTGTCACCACAGAAAAGGAACTAGACACAGTGGAAGTGCTGAAAGCCATTCAGAAAGCCAAGGAGGTGAAACACAAACTGAGCAGCTCTGATAAAAAGGTGAGTTTGGTGTTGTGAGAGCGAATGTGCTGTGTACGAAAGAAGAATATGAGTCCTCTCCAGATTGGATCTGAGCAGAATTCCTTAAACTCGCTTAGCATGGAAGTGTGTGCAGTGTTTGTGCTTTACTGCAGTGTGAGGTTTGAACATTGCCTCTTTCTCCTATTTAGATTTCAATGCAATTTCAGGAATTATCTGATGTTCCTTTTTCTGCTGGCTTGGGATAGAGGAAGTGGGAGGAAAAGAGAAAATGACCTAATGGTGCACGCAATAAATACGCAGCTGACCTTAACAGCTGTATTTTCCATCTTATACAAATAGTGCTGAGGTGTGAGATTACTGCTTGTGTTGCAGAGGACTGAAATGATTTTCCCAGACTTTCTTCTTGCGGGTATTGAGCAGTGGGAAAGAATCAGAAGTCTGAATCTTCCTGTTGTTCTCGTGTGCTGTGCAGTGGGTTAATCTTGTTCTGGAAATAAGTTCTATTATCAGGACCTGTGATGTCCCTGCAGCGTAAAAATCCTGGTTTTGTTGTGGTTTGTGGAACTTGCTGCTGGTTTTGTCAGTACAGGGATCAGTGATCAGAATGACTTCTCTAAATGAATTCTTAGTGGAATTCTGCTTAGTGGGAAATTGGAACTTGGAAGGGATGTGAGCGCCATCGTGTGCCACCCCTCAAAAAACCAACCCATTTGGTACTAACGTTCTTTTTACTCAAACTGGGAAATCTTGTGTAGACTTAGTGCAGTTCAGGTTCTAATGTGTCCTGTGTGTTTAGGATTTTTCTTTAATCATTGCGTACTTTCTTTATTAGATCAGTGAGGACTCCAGGCTCACTGCTGCCAGCTCCAAATCAAACTGTTCTTCTCTTACTGTTCGTCCTTCCTCTCCCTCTCTGCCTCGTCCTGTCAGCTCCAGCCAAGGTAATCATGTATGTATCGTGCTGCTGGGCTGAGCCTCTCGGTTCTGCGTCTCTAGGCTGCATTGATGTACCTGGATATTATGTGTAGGGGTATGGGGCTTATCAAGACAGAGCAGACAGTAGTGCAAGTTACATGTGACTTGGCAAAGCTGACCTGATGTTCACTGTAGTTTGAACTAACTCTAACAGAAGTTGGGGCATGGGGCTTCTTTTACTGCAGAAAGCAGCATCAGAGGACCATGTCTCTCTTGCTAGTCTAGATACATGCCTTCATGGAAACTGTGGTATCTGTAGACATGTTCTAAAATTGCTTCTCTGCTTGTTGGTCTGCACAAAGGGAGCTTGAGCAGCATCTGTTCCATTACTGCAGTTGGCAAGGGCTGTGTTTCAGTCAAGCCAGAACGGAGATCGAGAAAGGAGATGAGTAAGAGACAGTTCTGGAGTTTGGGTTCAGACTGAGCCTGTGATTTCAGCACACTGTTGTGTTCCACAGCACCTGCTGACCTTACCTGAAAATCAGTTTCACCCTTCAACTAAGGGTGCCCACTGCTTTAAAACGTAGAAGAATGGTGTGTGTTGCATCTTCTGCAGGGGCCCCTGGGACTGACTGACTGGAAAATTCATGTGTGTCTGAGAAGAGATAAAGATGCTTTTGCTTTTGCCTGAATGAAAGCTTAAAATGCAGCAGGATATATCTGGTTGGAGACAACTTTGTAACCGTTTAAAAAAGTGATAACAGTCTCCATAATTTGGGGTGAAACAGCTCACTCTTACCAGTGAATTGGTGGGTGGGGGAGTGAAAAGAGTCTGTTCCTGGGATTTCTGCAGAATCAGTAGGCGTCTTAGTTCACTCGGTAAAAATGAAGTGACAGCATTTAAATTAAAGGAGAAACAATTTAGATGCAGGTTTAGTTGCTATTTATGTGCTTCATTTGCCTTTGGAGCCCTTCTGGATAACTTTTCACCTCCAGGTGAAATGCCAGGTTCTCCCAAATTAAGCCAACACTTGCTTTAAAGCATCAAGCATTGAAATTGCAGGAGTGAGACAGCTTGGCTATAGAGCAGCCTGTGGTTTTATGCAGGGCTAGCAGTTGCTGTGACTGTTTAGATGTTACTTACTGGTCAATCATCCTTTTCCATTATTGCAAATGTTTAAGGAGCACATGAGTCTTGAAGAAAAAAATACCAAGATCTTTCTGAACTACTTGGGAATTTTATAGGAAAACTGGTGTAAGACTGGGGTTACTGACTGTGGTGCTTTTCCATAAGATTCCTGTAGTAGAGTCTTGAGGCAGGGCTTTTATATTTATAAAAATAAATATAAAAGTGGGATATAAATATTGAGCGGGATATTTATAAATATATAAATATATAGTGGGTTAGCAAGGAGTAGGACAGGATTAGGACATTCCTCAGCTTTAACAAGAGAAATTAATTCTTTGCTACATACCTAGCTATCAAGCGTTGTTCCAAAATACTGATTTTGAGAAGTCTATTTTTAAAAAATTGGAACTATGCTAGGCAATTGATTTCACTGTTAGACCTCAAATCAGGAGTAATGGAATTAATTTTCTGATGCACTATTTCTGTGAATTGTTCTCTGCAGTTTCTCTAGGCACTGTATGTTTCCCTGGCATTTTATTTAACTCAGACATCGCTGGCAAATGGCTTATGGCAAAGATTAAACACTTCTTAGAGAAGAGAACCAGAAATAATGCCACCCTGTTCTGGTTTTCTTGTCCATTTGATTTTCCTTCTTGCTAATGTGGTTGCTTTGTTCGAGTAGTAAATATCTCTTGTGCTTCCTCTGCCTGAGAGATGGTGTCATCTACTAAACTTTGCCATCAATCCAGAAAGATACAGGCAGGAGTTCTTATGCCCGAGTAAGAAGCTCACCTGCATTGGCAGCATGAGCCAGCAGTGGCTCTTGCAGCTCGGAAGGGTGATGGGATCCTGGGCCCCATCAGCAGAGGGGTGGCAGCAGGGACAGGGAGGGGATTGTCCCTCTCTGCTCTGCCCTCGGGAGGCTCCAGCTGGAGTCCTGTGTCCAGAGCTGGGGCCCCAACACAAGAAAGATGTGGGGCTGTTGGAGAGGGGTCAGAGGAGACATGAAGATGATCAGAGGGCTGGAGCAGCTCCCCTATGGAGAGAGGCTGAGGGAGCTGGGCTGGGTCAGCCTGGAGAAGAGAAGGCTGTGGGGGGACCTCATTGCAGCCTTCCAGTCCCTGAAGGGAGCAGATGAATAGGAGGGGAATCAGCTTGTTCAAAGGGCAGAGACTGGCAGGACAAGGGGGATGGAATGAAGCTAAAGGAAGGAAGGTTTAGATGAGATACTAGGGGGAAAATCTTTACAGAGAGTGGTGAGGGACTGGAACAGGCTGTCCAGAGAGGGGGTGGGTGCCCCATCCCTGGGAAGTGTTCAAGGCCAGGTTGCATGGGGCTCTGGGTGACCTTGTGTAGCTCTAGGTCTGGAGGTTGGTGTTCCTGCCTGTAGCAGGGGGTTGGGATTGTATGATCTTTGGGGTCCCTTCCAACCCAGACCAGTCTGGGATTCTATGATTGCAATCCTAGTGTTTATTTACATGTACATTATACACACGTGAGCGGGCTAGCTCTGTGCTGATGCTGAGGTTGCATTCATGCCATGCTGTGAATATGAAACAGGCAAGTCCAATGTCCCTGAGGCTTTTTCAGTATATTGCATTTCTGATCAGTTTGTAATGATGAGTCAGGTTGGGATCCTTCAGAAAGGTTCTGAAGGATCCCAGCCTGTCATGAAAATGACCAGTAAGGTCATTTTCTTGAGTGGCATTTGAGGGACTGGACCTTCTGAGCCAGGTGACGGTTTTACAGATATTCTAATTGTTTGCTCAAAGCCTGCAAAAATGGGAGCGAATGCTGTGAAGCTTACAAAGGCTGCTCTGCTCTGGCTTTGCCAGCCTGGCAATGTTTTGGTAACACTAAAGGCAAGTTTCAAGAAAACGGACCAGTTATGTTAAAACTAAATCACATGGAGACTTCTCACACAAGATGTTGAGATTTAAATTGGTGGTTAGCTTAAAAAATGAGCTTTAGCAGTCTTCAGTGCATCTTTCAGTGCACTTAAGGATACTTCTCTAATCGGACTAAAATTCTGCCTGGTTTTGTTCTGTCCTGGCTGTTCTCTGAAGATACCCTGCAGCTTTAATGATTGATGGTCACATTTTGATTATACAATCTTGTTGTTTGGCAGACACTGTTAGACATTAATTTTGGTTTTACTTCAGCAATTTTAAAAGGTCTTTGTATTTCTTCTAGAAATAATTTGTGAAGAAACAGTCCTAGCCAGCAGTTTTTTGCAATCCAGTAGTTCGACTCCTACAGACTATACAGTTCCCCACAAATGTTTTGAAATACCAGACTCTGGATGTAAAAATCAGGTAATTGCTATACTTTTGTTTGTTTTATGGCATTTTTAAAGTGGGGGGGGTTTTTTGCAAGCTTATTTCTGATATTAAACTTATGTTGTTATAGCAAAGTTATTTTCATTCTCTGAGCTGTTATAATTGAGAAAGGAGGTAGCCCCAAATTTGAGTGGAGGGTTTGGTCCACCTTCTAAAGGAGATGCATGATCTGAATTCACCAGAGCTGCAGAGAATTGTCGCTGTCAGGACTGAGATGTTTACTTGGTATTAGTATCTCATTCAGTGTGCCCTGAAATGCTGAACTGCTATCTGAACTTAGTGTACAACAGCACTTTTTGGAAGACAGTTCTCTTCCTCAGAGAGTGGAAGAACCTTCTCCCTGGCAATAGGTGCTAGCCTAATTGGTCTCCTTCAAACTCCAGCTGTTTAACTTCTGTGTTGTGATGTCATTTTTTATACAGGAAATGCCCTTCATATGGCTTCAGGGCATGGGACAGCCAGCCTTGAGGGGAATCTGCCTCTGCTACCAGGGTAGCTGGGCTTTCTCAAGGTCCTTTGCCTTTTCGCCTCACTGTATGCTACTGCAGTGAAGTCTGTAGTGTGCTGAAAGGCCTACAGGTCACAGGTCAGATCTGTTCTCAAGTGCGTCCCTGGCTGCCTCAGAGTGCCCAGCCTGGTGTGTCAGCAGCCTCAAAGGTTAGCTGTTCAGCTGCCCCACAAGTACAGCAGTCAGGACTCGGCAGTGAGCTGGCTAGCCTTAAAAAGCAGGAGCCAGTGTTAACTTTGCTTTTCACTTCTGCTGAAATCTGGCAGCAGCTGCAAGCAGCTGCCAGTTCCTGATGTTTTTTTGTTCTGTAGGCACCTGCCTCTCTATTGGATTCCTGTCAAGCACATGCAAGTGATCATCAGATGTGGTAAGCGAGATTTGTGAGCTCTGGCTTAAATCCCCCTCAACTTTTTGAGTCACAATAGCGGATGCTGCATTTTAAACCTGGCTTTAAGGCAAAACAGTGTGTCTTGTTGCATGCTGCCTCTAGTTGTTTTGAACTGAAATCAGTGTTAAGAGTATAAAGTCTTTGTAACCTTTGAACCCTGGAATAAAGTCAGTGGCTTCACAGCCAGTGATTTGCAAAGTCCTGTTGGGTTTGGGAAATGGAAGATGAGCTAAACGCTTTAGTTCTTACTTCTGATAAATTGCACACTCCCAGCCTCTAAACCAGTGGCTGTGCACAGTATGGAGATCACAGAATCACAAGGTTGGAAAAGACCTTTAAGACTGTCAAGTCCAACTGTTCCTGTCTTATGCTAAATCATATCCCTAAGTACCTCATCTACCCTTTTTTAAACACAGCCAGGGAAGGTGACTCAGCCCCTCCCTGGGCAGCCTGTTCCACAGCCCCACAACTCTGAGAGGGAAGAACTTTTCCCTCCCATCTGCTCTGACCCTGCCCTGGCACAGCTTGAGGCCATTGCCCCTTGTCCCATCTCCTGTCCCCTGGCTGAAGAGACCATCGCCCACCTCTCTGCACCCTCCTGGCAGGGCAGTGGAGGTGGTGAGGTGGTCTCCCCTCAGCCTCCTCTTCTCCAGGCTGAACACCCCCAGCTCCCTCAGCTGCTTCTCAGAGGATTTGCCCTCCAGCCCCTTCCCCAGCCTGGTTGCCCTTCTCTGGACTTGCTCCAGGACCTCCATGTCCTTCTTATGGTGAGGAGCCCAGAACTGGACCCAGCACTCAAGGAGCAGCCTTACCAGTGCAGAGTACAGGGGCACAATCCTCTCCTCAGACCTACTGGCCACACTATTTTTGATCTAACAAATTAAATAGTTACTATGTAAAGACAAAACAATTTATAGACACAAGATGATCTGAGAGCATCTTGAAAAATCAGTGGCAGGAAAAAGGAATAATATGAATTAGGAATATTTCTATCTACTAAATGCTGTAAACATATAAAAGAAATATAGAAATGAATACAACTGCAACCTATACATTCGTGACTATTTAAGATGTTTTATGAAATTATGCTGATGTAACTGCAGTAACAAGAGTATGCCTCAAAGTTCAGAGCAGCAGCAGCACCATGAGCTTGTAGGTAGCTGTGACTGGTTTGAAACTCAGGCTCGTACTTTGCCTTATCTCTTTTGCAGTTTGGATCCTTCAGAGGAAGAACAGCGTGCAGTGCCTGACCCCTGTAACACTGTCATCTTGCCTTTTAATTGTATGTCATACACTGCCACAAACCAAGATTTTACCCAGCACCTTTCTGCCTTGATAGTGCAGACTGTGCAGAGATCCCCCCCCTCCTCCTTTACAGAGGAGAAAGGGAGCCCTCCGGGTGACACCCCGACTGCGGACAAAGAAGATGGCTATTTTGAAATGGGACTTCACAAAGGAGATGAGACTTCTGAGTTCAGCACTACTTCAGATCCTTGGCCCTCTGACCAGGGAGCAGTGGAGAGTGTTGCAATAGTCAAAATTCTCTGGAGTTTTTCTATTCACATTCATAAAGGCCTCAAGCAGTTTGCTTCCTGTTTGGTTTTGACTGAAGACCTGCTAGCTGTGTTTGAGATTCCTTGTCAGGAATTGAGAGGAAATTGCCAGCACATCCCTTCTGCCTTGAAGCTGGTGCTGTGTTTTCCATATACTGATCTTCTGGAACTTGGCTTTCTCCTGCCAGAAATCTGTTTAACCCTGAAGCTGAAAAATGGTGACAACTGCTTGTTTGTTGTTTCAGACTCCCAGAACCTGCAAGACTTTTATTCCTGTTTACACATGCGTTGCTCTCAACACTACACGTCAGTGTTAGCAAGCTCCACGTTGTACTGTGGACCAGCAAACCTCCAAGAGTTTCTCTGCCAGCTTATGGAATTGAATTGCATTTCAGCAGAAGATGTTGAAATAAAAGGTTGTTTCCCAACATACCTTGTTTATGGGAAGAAAACCTGTGTTCAGGAACTCCTGCACCAAACTGAGTCAGCTGGTAGTAACAGAGAATGGTCAAAACCTGGTTTGTGTCCTGCACTTTATTCTTCAGTGTATAAGGCTTCTGCCCAGGGTCCCTGTGTGGTCCATCCCTGTTGGATATTTCTGACATGCCAGCATTTGTACATAGTAAAGGTGGATTTCGGTTTGCTGCCACGTAGATGGGGAGGCACAGAAGAGTGGAGAAGTGTATTTAAGCTGACTAGGATTCCGTTAGCATCACTGGTGTTGCATCCGACTCACAGCTCTGTCCAGCAGAAGGGTTCATTTCTGGATGGCCACGTGCTGGAGCTGCTTGTTGGATACAGATGTGTTAAAGCAGTGTTTGTTCTACCTCATGAGAAATTCCACTTCCTCAGAATCTACAGTCTTTTGCGGACGCTTCTGCAGGATGTTAAGACTATTATTGTTTTCAAAGCTTCAGGCAAAGCAGATGCTGTACGGAACCACGAGGTGGAGGCAAACAGGCATGGTCAGGCAGCAAGGTAACAGTTCCCACAGAAGGTCTGCTGAAGCCAGCGTGGCCTTGCTGGCATGGCTGCAGCTGTCATTGGGAATCGGTTTGGGCCTGCAGTATTGGCTAAGTGCTTCATCATTCTGTTGGCTGGTGGTGTGTGTGGAGGGTTACCCTGGGCTGTACCTGTCTAACTGTTTTGTTTCTGGTTCATTTTATGGTTGAAACATGTATTTTCTTATGGAAGGAGACCTGCCTTTCCCTTGCTCACAGGCTGAGGTCATGCCAGATTGATAGATATGCTCAAGAGAAACCATTTAGAGCAAACTATTCAGAGAAGCTGCCCATTCCTAATTTCTGAATGAAAGTATAAATTTTTGTAGGGGAAGAGCTGTGTAGTTCCTTACATTTTATGTGTTCTCTGGATCTCTTCCAGCTTTTGCAAGCCTCATCTGATGCTGTCATCTTTATATCCATCTGAATTTCTCATGCAGAAGATCACAGAAGATAACCAGATTCCTGATCACCTTCATGTTTCTGTGTCTCTGCAGTACATGGCTGGGCTGAAAGGAAATGCCCTGCTTGAGTTTTTCCATGGCAGCGTAGCAGAGGTACTGCCCCCAGCCCAGGTGTATAAAAAGATGCCTTGTGGCCTCTCAGGGTTAGACAGTATTTTTGAAAGGGCTGTCCTGCTCAGACTTAAACCCAAGGGTCAGGCTCTGCAAAACCTGGAAGGGTTTTGGTCACAAACCAGTTCGTGTGACTGCATTTTGGGTTCCTGACTGCAGTGATGGGGATCCTGCCAGGCACCTTTCAGGATCCTCGAGGCAGAACGGGAAGTACATTAGCCTGTGTCTACAAGGAATGATAACTCCACTTCCTTTTTTTTTTTTCCCCCTTTCAAGTGGCAAAATGAAATAAAATTGTATCAGTACAGGCTGGGGGTGACCTGTTGGAGAAAAGCTCTGTGGAGAAGGCCCTGGGGGTCCTGGTAGATGACAGGGTGGCCATGAGCCAGCAGTGTGCCCTGGGGGCTGAGAGGGCCAATGGGATCCTGGGGGCATCAGGAAGAGTGTGGCCAGCAGGTCGCAGGAGGGGATCCTCCCCCTCTGCTCTGCCCTGGTCAGGCCCCACCTGGAGTGTTGTGTCCAGTGCTGGGCTCCCTGGGATAAAAAAGCCAGGGATCTCCTAGAGAGAGTCCAGAGGAGGTTACAGAGATGCTGAAGGGCCTGGAGCATCTCCCCTGTGAGGAAAGGCTGAGTGAGCTGGGGCTGTTCAGCCTGGAGAAAAGAAGACTAAGGGGGGACCTTATTAATGTTTATCAATAGCTTAAGGATGGGCTGCAGGGGGAAATGGCCAGCCCCTTTTCAGTGTCTGTGGGGACAGGACAAGGGGCACTGGCTGCAAGTTAGAGCATAGGAAGAACTTTTCCCCAGTGAGGGTGAGGGAGCCCTGGGACAGGCTGCCCAGGGGGTGTGGAGTCTCCATCTCTGGAGAGATTCCAGCCCCGTCTGGATGCCGCCCTGTGCAATATGAGCTGGGGAGCTGCTTTGGCAGGGGGTTGGACCAGATGGGCTCTTGAGGTCCTTCCAACTCCTGTGGTTCTGTGAAAATTACTGGAGTGGAATTCCTTTGTGATGGTATCTCACTAAATCAGTAGGTGACGCCTTTGTGCAGTATAGATGTATGAGTACCTACGTGGCTCTAGGAACTCCAGAGACAGGAGGAGATAAACCTAATTTCAGATGTACAGTCTGTGTGGGGAATGCCAAATTTAAAAAATACAAATATTACCTTAAGCTCAGAGTGTGGCACTTTGATAAATCATTGCACTCTGAGTACAAATCTCAATTGAAAGGCAACTTGAGACACTTCGTTCCCATACCTCACTTCCTAATCTTAAGTGAGCACAAATGGGTAAGTTGTGCTTCTCTTTTGATATCAAGGGATGCTGATAAAGAAAGGTGACTCACATGAGGATTTACAGTAAGCTCATCAGGCTGGGCAGATGCCTACCTGAACAGGAGCTGTAATGGCAAGCAGTGCTGCTGCTGTCTCTTAAGGTCGTTGAATCCAGCCCCGCGGTAACATCTGAAGGCTCAGCAGACTTGTTGATACTGCTCACATCAACTTTGTCTGCAGTGTCTTTCCTGCCAAGCTTTTCTTGTGCACTAGCTGCTACTTGCAGTTTTGGGCAGAAAATGAGGAAGAACTAGACCATGACAGAAAAATAAGGTTTTACACAAACAGTAGAGTTCCGTTGTGTGCACCTCAAAGCTCTGCTGCATTTAACCGCCTTGAGGTGAACTTCTGCCCTTTGACTACAGCATCTTTAGATGCTTCAGCTGTTGAAACTGCTTCTCTGGTAGCCTATGATGATGAAGCTACCTGGGTTATCAAAGTGTGCGAGTAACTTGGGGAATCTGCTTTCCGTCTTAGGTGGAAAATGAAGAGTTGAGACATCTCATGTGGTCCTCAGTTCTTTTTTACAAGACTCCCAGTATGGAAGTGATGGCTTGTGTGCTTCTCTCAACAAAAGCTATTTACTTTCTGTTGGATGATTCATTTGTTCATGCTGATGAGCACCAGTCAGGTAAGAGATGGTTAATCCTTTACTAGGGTTACCAACCTGATCCCTGCTTTTGGGTTTGTCTTCAGTTCAAGGACATGCTGATCTGTGTGCTGCTGCATCCCTGCTTTTCTCAGGTGATGTTTCATAGCCCCTAGCATCACCTGGGCAGCTAAAGGCCCTTTTGTAGCCAATGTGGTGAGGGAAGGGGAATGAAACTCCTGGTGTGTGTTCAGTTCCTGTGAGTGGTTGGTTTAATGCATCTGCTGATGGCATCTCTGGTGTGACAGCTGCTTCAAGACATGCTGCTAATAAGGACATGTGTGTATTTGTTGCTGGAGGAATTATTAGCCACCATTCCTCCTTTCTTTGTGATTTCTTCCATTATGTGTGATAGAAATGCGAGATTTTAAGATAAAAACTACGCTTATGGAAAGAATACTTATTTTCTTTTGACTTTTTCTCTCATAACCTTCCTCAACAGGCTTTTGGAACAAAGAAAACTCAGACTGTGAAGACAGTTCTTTCCACCTCTCTTGCTGCTTTGTGCTGAAACTCAATGACCTGCAGTCAGTAAATGTTGGCCTGTTTGACCAATACTTCCGAATTACTGGTGAGCACATCTTGTGCTTTACATTTTTCCAGTTCTATTTTGCCTGTTTACTCTTGTCTTAGATGGATTTCTGTCTCTCCTTTATGGGGGAGATGGAAGAGTTTATTTTGTTGCTTTCTTTTAGAAAACTAAGTTTATGCCACACTGGTGGCTCTGTACCAGTAGTCTGATAATAGTGTCTTGCAACACCTTGTAAATTGAGGTCCTTGGAAAGCTTAATATCAATGAATTAATCCCACAAGTGCTTTAAAAAATGTTCCTGCCTGAACACATCCAAAGGGAAATACAAAGATGTTTTATTCTGAGGCTGTGGAGGGCATTAAAGAGCAAAATCAAGGTTCTGCCCGTGTTTCAGAATGTTTAGTTGATGGTTGCCTTTTTGGGTGGAAAATGAGGGCTTAGGATTTACAGAAGGTTGTTATGTAACTGAAACCTAAAGGAAATAACGTGGGTCAAGCTCCTGGGCTGGTGCTTTGCCTCAGTCCTGCAACATGTGAGCCAAACATTCCTATGACCTAAAATGTCTTCTGACTGCGTTGAGAACTTTGGGAGCAGAGGGGAGGAATATCCCTGGTGGAAATGATTTCAAGTGACCATAAATGATATATCACATTCACAAAGATGACAAAAGGCAGCTTTTTCTGTAAGATAAAGTGCAATAAGATGATGGTAAGGTTGATCCCCTGCGGCAATAGTGGAACAGTTAAATCATAATATTATAAATGAAGAGAAATTCTTTATGTTTTTGAGGGATTTATAGGGATTCTGTTCTTTCCAAGGCTTTGCAACCTTTCTGAGTTGTGATGCATGTTCTCAGTGGAAATAATCCTTGCAAGGAATTGTTTTTCAGTCACACAGTTGCATGTGGGCTGAAGAAGCGATGCTGCTGCGTTCAGATTTGTGAGTGGTTTATATTCTGCCTTCAGGACACTCTGCAGACCATATAGTCACCTGCTTGACAAGAGACAGCTACAGCACTCACACCTTCATACAGCAGCTTATGGCTGTTCTGTCATTGCTTGCGCGCACGCCTTCACCTGAACCAGTAGATAAAGACTTCTACTCTGAATTTGGGAGCAAAGCCACAGGTGAGTGGTCTCTTCTGCATGTCATGAGTTATTTAGGTGGCATGCTTGGCATGGTCTGAAATGTCTCAATTGAAAGGACTGCCCTTGTACTCAGCGCTGGTGAGGCTGCACCTCGAGTGCTGGGTCCAGTTCTGGGCTACTCACCATAAGAAGGACATTGAGGTCCTGGAGCGAGTCCAGAGAAGGGCAACCAGGCTGGGGAAGGGGCTGGAGGGCAAATCCTATGAGGAGCAGCTGAGGGAGCTGGGGGTGTTCAGCCTGGAGAAGAGGAGGCTGAGGGGAGACCTTCTCCCCACCTCCACTGCCCTGCCAGGAGGGTGCAGAGAGGTGAGCGATGGTCTCTTCAGCCAGGGGACAGGAGGTGGGACAAGGGGCAATGGCCTCAAGCTGTGTCAGGGCAGGGTCAGAGCAGATGTGAGGGAAAAGTTCTTCCCTGGCAGAGTTGTGGGGCTGTGGCACAGGCTGCCCAGGGAGGGGCTGAGTCCCTGCCCCGGGTGTGTTTGACAGGTAGATGAGGTGCTCAGGGATCTGGTTTAGCACAGGACAGGAACGGTTGGACTTGATGATCTTACAGGCCTTTTCCAACCTGGTGATTCTGTATGCATCAGTGGTTTCCTGTTGGATAATTTCACCAAACTCCCTGTCTTTCTCTTACATGTGCCTTATCTGAACAGAAGAATTAAATATAAATATGTATAAACATGTATTGCTCATGTGTTAGTGACAGCTTCCCAAGCCTGGCAGAAACAGCACTTCCCGCACAGGATTTTGGGGTGTGAGCCAGTGCAGCTCCCACTGCAAGTTTCAACCTACCCTATAACATCTTGTAAGTCACCAGAGAATAGTGAAGGCAAAGCCTGAAGGTTACATTTTTTCCTCCCTTGCTCAAATAAAAGAACCCTGTCACTTTGTGTGAATGAAGTGAGAATGAGACTTTTTTTAAGGTGTGTCAGGCTCAGTTCCAGCATCGGTGAAATTCTTCTGCTCAGAATCCTGAAGTAGGAAACAAACCACCATTTTCCTGAAGAAAGATGGTGAGGAAAGGCTGGGAAGCATGAGGCTTGATAGGAAGTTCTTTTATTGGACTGGTGGATTTATGTAGGAACAAAGTAGGCATGCTTCCTTCGAGCTTTGCTGCACTTCCAGGGCATGAGGGACTGGCTGCAGTGTCACCTCCTGCTGCTCCAGAACACTGTGTGGAGCAGAGGAATCTGCTTATCCAGTTGGGATAGAAAAACAGATAAGGGTCTTTTCCTGCTTTTATTCTCTCTGCTTAAAAGCAGCAGGGGCTTGTGTTCAGTGATCAGATGATGCTGTCAGCAAACAGAGCTGGGTGTGGGAAGGAGGCGGGGAGGTCAGCTGGGAAGAAGGTGGGTGCTCTGAGTTGGGAAGCCAAGTCTCTTGCCTTGACCCTCTTCTGCCGTTGCCCTCAAGTAGTGATGTGCTTAGAAGCTTGCAGAGAAACGTGCTGGTAATGCCAGGGAGACTCCTGTAGAGACCTGCAATCCAAACAAAAATGGTTCCAGTGTTGTTAAGTAAATCCATGTGTAAAGATAGAAATCTTGAATTCTCCATCTGCAGCAAAGGTTGTTGCTTATCTTAGCACACTGGGTATTGCAGAATGCTCAGTGGAAGTACAGTAACGTACGTATGCTTCTTGCAGGGAAAATGGAGAATTATGAACTGATCCACTCTAGCAGAGTAAAATTTATTTATCCAAATGAAGAAGAAATCGGGGACCTTGCTTTTCTGGTGGCAGAGAAGATGGATGGCTTCAATAATCTTCAGTCCCTTGACATTCTTCTGTATGTGTTGGCATTTCAAGTACATCGTGGTGAAGGATCTGCCCAAAACGCTACTTCGCTTCAACCTAAAACGCTTCTATTAACCAGCTCCGATCTGTTCCTCTTCGATGAAGATTATATCAGTTACCCACTGCCTGAATTTGCTAAGGAGCCACCAAAGAGAGAGAAATATCAGCTCGCTGACGGAAGGCGAATCCGGGATTTAGACAGAGTACTTATGGGTTATCAGACATATCCCCAGGCCCTGACCTTCGTGTTTGATGATGTTCAGAGTCAGGATCTGATGCAGAATTTAACACTCGATCACTTCGGAGAAACTGACCGTGCCCCAAAGGGCAGTGCTAAGCCAGAAGGCGGCAGGAGCAGCGAGATCCAGTGGTACATCTTTATCCCGAGTGCAGAAAGCAGGGAGAAATTAATCTCACTGCTGGCAAGGCAGTGGGAGATTCTGTGTGGTAGGGAACTGCCTTTGGAACTCACTGGGTAATTACTGCCCAGCTACATGATTTCGGTGCCTGTTAGAAGGCAAAGCACAGGGTTTAAATCAATTGTGCCTGTCCAGTTGGGGTTTTTAATTGGGAGCTGGTCTGGACTCCCTTGCTCCCTTCGTGCAGGGAACATTTAACGGTACACAGGAACAAGCTGAAGTGGCAACTAGGGACTGAACATCTTTTAAAGTCTATTTTTTACACAATAGGATCTAGTTAAAAAAATCCTAAGACATCCTGGGAGACTGTATGGAAAAATTAAGGAGTCAACGCTAGGTATGCTGTCTAGGGCTGTTAAGATTTCTTCTGTGTTTCTGTATCTATCAGTCTTGGTGTTCTAGACAAACTCTGATGTGTAAATAAGGGTAAACGCTTGCGTATGTTCAAGTGCAATGTTCTTTGTACAAAAAGTATTTTGGGTATGCTGCTAATGCTTATTATTTAATGATCTTAGTTTTACCTATGGGTTTCTTGGAGGCCAAATGGAGTTATTTGCTGCCAATCATTAACTTGGAAGTAAAATTTGAGCCGCAGGCAGGTGACAGATTTCCACATGAAATCAGTTCCATGGGCACGCGTTCTCCTTACCGGAGGAGAAAGAAGGATTTGCTGTTAAAGATCTGCTCCACGTCTCGAAAGTGGCAGTACCCAGCATGGGCATGGGAGCTTTTTGGCAGCAGATAATGAATTTGGATCTCTGAACACCAAGTCTTTCTTTTGCCTATTTTGTCAATACAAATAAAGTGCAACTTGACAGTTTCTTTCGGCCTAGTCTTTATGCCAGTTGGTCATGTGTTTGTGGGATGCCCTGTGGCAGTTCAGCTGTTCATAGTATGTTCTGTACTGTAAAACATGAAATGCAGGGCGAGACAGGAGGGGGAATAACTTGTTCTGCTCTAGCAAGTTTGTACAGGTCCAGACAAGAGTTGTGGAAACCAGGGATCTGCAGGTTCTAAGCACAATTCAAGGAAGATTTATTTCAAGGACTTCTGCTTCTCCAGGGGTGGCCAGTGGGGACTTGACTCTGTTCTCTACTCTGCCCTCGTGAGGCCCCATCTGGAGTCCTGTGTCCAGAGCTGGGGGCCCCCAATACAAGAAAGATGTGGATGGCTGCCTTTCCTTCTGGTGTGTCACCCACACCACTCAGCTTGGTGTCATCTGCAGACTTGCTGAGGGTGCACTCAATTCCATCATCAATGTCATTGATAAAGATGTTAAAGAGAACTGGTCCCAGGACAGACCCTGGGGACCCCGCTTGTCACTGGCCTCCACCTGGACATAGACCCATTGACCACCACCACGTGGTCCCTTGTCCAGGATGGTTCCCTGGACCAGGAAAGCCCTGAGCCCCAGGGTCCAAGGGGCTGCTTGTGGTCTCCCTGGGGAGGTTTCAGGCCAGGTATGTCTTTCAGTGCTGGCTCCTTTGGTCCTATTGCTGGACGTTTAGCATCTTTGAAAGGGAATGCTGGTAGAGCCTATTAAATTACATGGGCACCTATAAGGACGGAAGTGAAAGGGGAGTGAATAGGACCGTGAAGTCCGACGGAGCAGCTGAGCTCAGCCCAGCGGCCACAACGGGGGCGGTGCCACAGGCAGGGCAGAGCCGCCGGTCGGAGCGACACCGTTTCAATGTCGCCTTCCCTCGGCGCTGCTCCCGAAGCGGGGATGAGTGACCTCAGGCTCCGCGGTGCGGGGCAGGCAGGGGCTCTCGGCGCGGGTCCCCACGCGTTTCTCGTAGCGCAGCGGAGAACGGAGCGGAGCGGGAATGGCTGAGCCCCGTCCCCGGTGCGCGGCTGCGGCCCGTCGCCTCCGCGCCGGGCTCTGCCCCCGCGGGGCTCCGCTCCGCCGCCTCGCACGCCGGCGCGGAAAGGCGCAGAACTAGCGCCCGGCACCCGCGGAGCGGCCGGGATGGGGATGGGGGTGCCAGGGCGGCGCACAGGCTGGCGGGGGACTCGGGGGCCCCCCTCCTTCCCGCCGTCCCGGCGCGGAGGGGCGCGCTGTGCCGGGGCGCCGGGCGGTGCGCTCCTGTCGCGCTGTGACTTGTGAACGGCTCTTCTGGGTGTGACTGAAACTCGCGCTGCGCAAGTGGCTCCCGAGCAGCTGCCGGCGCCGCGCCCCCCGCCCCGGGTCCGGCCGGCAGCGGGACGTGAGGCGGGGGGGCGCGGCGAGGCGCGGGGGTTCCGCCGCTGCTCCCGCGGTTTCTAAAAAGCCAGCTCTTGGTGCTTCATCGGCTGCAGCCCACAGGAACCCCGGCTGCCATCGCTCTGCTTGGCAGGAGCTGGAGCAGTAACTCCAGCAGTTTTATTCATCTGATTACGCGGGAGCAGGAGGGGATGAGAAGAGACGGGGGATTATTTCGAGAACCCGACCAGCATCCAAATACCAACAGAGCACCATGCTCAAGAGATCTGTGTTCTGGTGTTTCCTCATCATGGTGAAAAGCCCCTCAAGGCATGCCAAAGCTGTCCACAGAAGTCTTTCCAGTGCCAAAGCCGTGGTGGGTAACTGAGAAGTGTTCAGTAAAAAATAAAAAGGTGCCATTACAAATTTGCACGTAATACAGAGAGTTAATACAATGTTCTTGCAGGAACTTTTTGCCAGGAAGAAGGGGAAATATTCTTTTATTCCTGATAGGGTGAGGAAAAATGTTATTTGACTAACAAATCTTCTGCAGGAATGCTTATGTTCTCTGTCAAATATATGCAAATTAAACCTTATTTTAAATCTTTTTACTGGGTCCCACTGGATGGAACATGGCTCAAGGGCAGTCCAAGGGAGGGGAACATTTGATAAACACACGTGGCTCTGGGCAAAGCTCTGTGCCTCCCCAACAGAGCCATGATGCCAGTAAGCTTTCTGCCGTGCCAGATAGTTTTTCCTCCTCCTTCGGGCTCTGACCCAAATCCATTTGAAATCAGTGGGGCTCTCTCTGAAGACCTCAGAAAATCTCTGGGTCAAGCGCTGTGGAGGAAGTGCAGATCAGGAAGCACTTGTCAAAACAAGCAGCAGTGCTGTTCTGGAAGCAGCGTCTTCCTTGCTTCCAGAAAAACCTCTCATTTGCCAACTTTCAGTGTGTACATTTGTGATGACCTTCCTGTAGCACAGAAGTTCTGCTTTGGGCATATTTTTGCAGAACAAAATTCTGGTAATGCTATCCTCTGGAAGAGGAAAGATTCCTTTTGTAGTGAAATGTTTTTGGGAGATGGAGTCTCAGACACCCCTCCCACCTCCTCTCCTTGTCTTCGCACTGAAAGGATGCTTCCTAGTGATACAGGTAGATGCAGTTTGCAAAGCAAGTTTATAGTTAGTAGTTATATATATTTGAGAGATAAGCAGTATCACTCAAAAGAGAATTCTCCCTCCCCTTCCCTACCCCAAAGAAAAAGGAACAGAAGCCCACCTTACGCACATTACTTACAGGCTCCAATTTACCCTACAGAGGATGTAATCCTAACTGTGAGAGAAGATAAGCCAGGGAATTCCCATGTTAATCACGTAAAGCACCGTTTCTTGGGGGTGATCTTCCCTTCTTGCTCCTCTCCGTGCTGTCTCCCAAAACCTGAGCCCTTGCTGCTGCTCAGAGGAGAGCTGCAGGTCCCTGTGGGCACTAGAGCTGACAGCCTGTGAGGGTGCCCAGGCACACGTGGTGTGGGAGAGGGGTGCTGACATCCCTGTGTAACGGCTGGATAAACCCCATGAAGCCCAAATTTGTCCTGAATTTAGGTACACAAGAAGACTGGGAGATGCATTTGTGTCCGGTATGTGACTACTGATGGCTTTTATTAACCCTGAGCTTTCTGAATGGCTTTATACATTCTGCCAAAGCGGAAAAGATGAGGAGTGCGAGTCTGGTGTTTAGCTGAACAGTGAAAGAAACTGATCTAGAAAAAAAACCCAGCTGCCTCCTCTTTGCTATTAGAGGTGCTGGAGGTTTACCCAACAGATAGCTGGTAACTTACTTTAGTATGTTACAGGTTTCCATGGGGGCAGACTATCAAGGAAAACTCCAAACTGGCCTTTTCCACCCCTGCAGTTCTATAGCTTCTTGAAATAAAGGAGTTCACTCACGAATTTAATCTGGAGCTAGAGGCTGGGAAAGCTGGAAAACAGACCACCCGCCCAAGGAACCTGCTGTTCCTCCCCAGAGACCTGGAAGGGAGAGAGGATAAAGTAGGGCTGCTGTACTAGCTTTGTGCCAGCAGAGTTTTACTCTGAGCACAGCTCTACCAGGACTGTGGCCCTTTTGTCCACCCAGTTCTTTGCACTTAACTGTATTGCACTATATTATTGGTGGTTCCTCCCTTGTGCACCAAAGGAGCTGGGCTCTGGAAACACTGGCAAAAGTAGTATTTTTAGAAGAGCACTGTCTTACCGTGAAAACCACTCGTTAGGAGGGAGGACACAGGACAAAAAGCATATACAAATGCATTTATTTTCTGTCTGGTAGGAGCAGAGCAAACATACTGTTTTTAAATATAATGGATTGAAATCTCGTGGGGGAAAACAATGGGACAGAGCCATTGATTCATCATGCAATCGCAGGGAAGGAAGCGAGTGTACAGAACCCCTTGGGTACGTTTAATTTCATAAGCAGGGCTGTATTCTGTGCAACTCTAATTCAAAGCTTTTGAAGTACCCGTATTAGAAGACACTGGCCAGGAGTAATAATGTGGTTAAGAGGAAAGGAAACTCTGAAGGAACTGGTATTCTCCCTTTCCAAAAAGAAAGGCTACATTAGTGTTCTCAGTAGGATTGCAGGCCAGAAGTAAGTACAGAAAAGCACATGGGCCTGATTCTGCTCCCTGTGCCTGATGTTCCTGCTCGCACCTGCCTACAGCAGGTTCCAGTGAGGAACTCCCTTACCATCCCATTTTATTCCCGTGCTGAGAGTCTGCCTTAAAATGTGAACAAAGCTTTATAAAGCTATGAGCTGGGAGGAGAAGCAAATACAGTGGCTTTATGACTTCATGCAAATTAAACAACCTCATTTGGAGTCTTAGCCTTATCAGCACAGTGGGATTGAAGTCTCTTTGAGTAGAGAGGTCAGGTCCTTGGCCCTTACCTGTTTGTTAAAGGCCGCGCTCTGCCACACTTCCTTAGCTCCTGGAAACGAGGGGCGACGGAGACGGATTGTTCAGGTCTCTGGAGTGCTCAGAGTCAGACCCTTGGAAAGAAACTCTGTGGCAGTAGGAAAAATGATTCCCAAGTCCTATTATGTTGTGCCTGAAATAGGTAGTGAAGCCAGAAACACACCTGTCAATTTGATTCCCTCTCCCTCCTCCTGAGGTGGTTTAATTCGACTGCAGATGGCCTCACTGCCCTGTGAGTAGCCAGCCCTCTTGGAACACCAGCTTGCACCAGACCTTCTTTACGTCTTACTCGGATTAAAATCCAGTAAAGAATGTTGCTGTCATTAGTTTGGGGGCAAAAGTTTACATTTCAACTGTATACATAACTACATATATTTTCAGTTTGGATCACCCTTCATCACATCCTTTTCAGCTGTCTGCCAATAGGCAGTTTAGGACATGGGTATGACAAAATGATCAGGGAGAAGTGTAGCACACTGAATTTAAATAGAAACTTCGGCATAACAGTAGAGGATTTACCTTATGAGTTACACATGGTAAATATAAAGTTACATTTAGTAAATAAACCAGCGTATTTTTCATGCGGATTTGCACAGTTGGTCTGTTAGAGGTGAGAGGAACAGCAGCCTAAGAGACTTTAATAACAATAAGGGCTTACTTTTTCCCTGGCCAGTGGAGTCCATTATCCTCTAAGCACATTCCTTTATTCTGGCCTTCGCTATTCTCCTTGTGTCACTGCTGGAACAAGACCCAAATTGTTATGGACATTAATCGACCAAACCTTTTTTTTTTTAATCTTGTTTTTTAAAGACCCATCATGTAAAAAATGTTTTTACCTCTGTCAGCTCTTTTCAAAAACAAGATAATGCAATTTGTTTTCATTCTCTTAGCTGATTTGGGCTGTCATATATGTTAAGCCTTTCAGTAAATCAACTTTAATATTTAATACTTAACCTTATTATCTTCAAGCGAAAGGTCTTGCTTTTATTTTAATGTCAATGTATCTGGCTTATCCAGGCCCTTTAAATGATTCACAGCGTATCTTAACGGGCCCGTTGAACAGAGAAGAATAAAATAAAACGAACCCAGTTTTCACTGATGGAGATTACCAGCTGTTTTTGATGGAAATGATGAGACAATGAAGGGCTATGGAAGATTTAAAACAAAAGGGTTACCTAATTATCTGTATGCATATGAAATTGTTACCATCAGGTTTGCAGAGGAAATGAATGACACTGCCGGTTGCTGCTCACAGGGAGTTAGGAGGGTCCTGCAGTTCACCTTCGATTAGTGGCTGAGGTGGCGCCATCTGCGGTTCTACCATATAAGCATGAGAGACCACAGAATCACAGGGCTGGAAAAGACCTTTAAGATCATCAAGTCCAACTGTTCGTGTCCTGTGCTAAACCACATCCCTGAGCACCTCATCTACCCTTTTTTAAACACATCCAGGAATGTTGACTCAACCACCTCCCTGGGCAGCCTGTGCCACAGCCCCACGACTCTTTCAGGGAAGAACTTTTTCCTAACATCTAATCTGAACCTGCCCTGGAGCAGCTTGAGCCCATTTCCCCTTATCCTATCTAGATGTCTGTCTATCATATAGATGGCAAGAGCTCTATGTTCACATGCCTTTGATAGTGTCATGGAATTCAGTGAGAGGAAAACAAAACAAAGCAAAACCCAACAGAACGATTCTTAGAGAAAAGAGAAGATTGATCAGGGAATTCAGTTAACTCTTGGATAAGCAATTTTAAATTCTGGATTTTCAGTAATAGGCAGAACTGCACAGAACTTGAGAAAACCCACCTGAGCCAGGGCTTTGGTTCTAAAGGTTTGAGACCAAAACAACAAACTGTGAGTAGGTATCTGCAATGGGAGGAGAAGAAATGGAAAGGCCTTCTATCTCAACTGAAAAAAAGATCATGCATCAGCATGATAAAGAAACCCTGCTATTTTTTTTTAGCTTGCACTCTGCATTTAAAAAGGTGAAGGACCATGAATGAAGTTAGGTTTTCTATCTCTGTGTGTGCACTTTAAATGCAGTTGTACCATTCAATTAAGCCTGATGGTTTAATTTTAATTCCCAGATCATGGCATTTTATGTTTGGGAAAGAGAATACGATTCTGAGCATACAAATGAGATGCCTCTGATGGGGTTAGCTATTTGAAACAGGGTTTTTTTTTTTTTTTTTTTGTTTTGTTTTCATTGTTGTTTGGTTTGGGATTTTTTTAAAGATGAAAATAAGGAACTTTCTGTACTTAGCAGGAAGAAAATCCTCACAGCGGAGGTGTTAGCCATTACCAAACATCCATGTTCCAGAGCCCAGAACCCAATGTTCAGCTGCTCCCTGATTCCTCGCCCAGAGAGGGTGGGAATAAGATCCTGCTAACAGGTCTTGCTTTGTGAGGGTGTATCCAATCCTGTGTCTCCCTAACAATGTAGAAGTATTTATGGGTGTATAGCTGCATATTTCTTCTGGCTGAGGAACGGTTGTATTTAAATCCAACATAATTTTATTTATCTGTCTAAAGTCCAGCAATTAATTGGTGTGCCCCTTACTCATTGTCTGAGAGAAAGGCTGGAGGTGCCAGGTTTAAGGCAGCTACAAGCCATTTCTATACCCTCCTGGGTCCCTTCCAACCCCTATGATTCTGTGATGACCCAGTGCATTCCTGTGCATGGTGAGCTTTTTGCCACTTCTGTTTGAATGCAGATGCCAGCAGAGGACGGACTGGAGATAAGTGTTTTAAATAGGGCATCTGATAGGTCCAAACCAGAGATTTTCATAAATATTCAAGCAAACACTGCTGCCCTTGAAGCCTGTGGTTAAATCTGCCAAACCCTGTAGCTTCAGCAAAACTCTGCAGTAGGGCTCAGTATGAACCTTGTGATTTTAAGTCTTCAGGTCATCTGTTGCCATTTTGTAAAATCTGCAGTTGTTTAAAGGGCTGTTTTAGTAACAAACCTTAATAATCTCTGAAGAAAACGCAGCTGATTTACCCATTTTAGCCTGGATTTAGTTAAGCCAAAAGTGTGTGGGGGGAGGGCAGGGTTTAGGAGAGAAAGAGATGAAAGGAGAAAGAAGGAACAAGAGGAACACACCAGAACTGCAGTTCTTCCAACAGCTACAGAAAACCCAAAGGGAACAATTTGTTGTTCATTTCTGAGGTGAATATAGGAAGAAATTATATCTTTAGGTTTGAGCAAGGATAAATTACAGTAGCTGTTAGAAATTTCAAACTCCAAATTTCTAAAGCACCGAGATTCCACAGCTCTTGCATTCCTATCCCAGAGAGAAGAGAGTGGAACAAACGTCTGAGGAGAACAATCTCACTTTGCACTATCTCCTTGTCTGTTGCTCTCCTTACCATGGGGTTTATCCTTGGAAGGGGTTCAACTAGTCTCTAATTCATCTGTAGTCTATATTTATATCCTTGCTATTATTTAGTTTACTCAGTGGAAAAGCTACACCATTATTTTCTGTTGCTGTACAAATACAGGTGAGAGAGTGTTGTTGATACATTTAAATAAGGTAAACAGCAGAAGAAATTCAACTCTGAGCACATTGCCACATCTAACAGCTAAATCAGACTTTGGTAAGGAAATATGACTGAACTGATGTGGCTTCTTGCTGTTTGTCTGGAAATGTGCAAAAATAGAAGTGGGAGGAAAAGAAAAAAAAACAGAGAAAGGAAACAAAATCAATGGAGTATTTAGACTGGAGAAATGTTTCCAGTATTCGAGGTCACATTCTCTTAAAGTACAGAGTATTGAGCCTACATCTGTGGAGCTCTTAACTTCAGTAATAAATTTTCTCTGCATGTGCCAGCCGAGACAAAGGCTTGTAGGAGTTGGGATGTTAACAGAAGCTCTCATCCTGCAAAGAATTGCATGTGCTGACTTTCATTCATGTGCAAACATCACCTGGGTGCTTGCAGATGGTAGGTCTCAGGCCAGATCTAACCAGCATTTGTTACAAAGCCCAGTATTCCTTGCTAGGGACAGTCAAACGGAGAGGTGATAGGCAGTATCGATTTACAGACTCTCATATGTGGAAGCGTTCAGCAAGCTGAGTAAATACCTAACTACAGGTATTTACAGGTATTTCAGCCTTCCAGTACCTGAAGGGAGCAGAGAAACAGGAGGGGAATCAGCTTGTTCAAAGGGCAGATAATGGCAGGACAAGGGGGATGGATTAAAACTGAAGGAGGGAAGGTTTAAATTAGATATTGGGGGGAAGATCTTTACAGAGAGAGTGGTGAGGGGCTGGAAGGGGCTGCCCAGAGAGGGGGTGGGTGCCGCATCCCTGGGGGTGTTCAAGGCCAGGTTGGCTGGGGCCCTGGGCAACCTTGTGTAGCTCCAGGCCTGGAGGTTGGTGGCCCTGCCTGTAGCAGGGGGGTTGGAGCTCTGTGATCCTTGGGGTCCCTTCCAACCCAGACCAGGCTGGGATTCTATGATAATTGTAGTGCTGGACAGTAACTGGACGGACAGCCAATATTCCATTTTACTGTTTCTCAGCTGTTACACAGAGTGAGTTGTCTTTGGTGAAGACTGAGTCCAAACAGCAATGGCTGCTGCAGCCTGAGCTGTGACTTGAAAGTAGGTGCAGGTTATGATTCAAAATAGTGTTCTGTCAATGTGGGATTATTATTCACTGTGTTTTCTTACTTGGAACTCAATGGGGGAATGTCAAGCATCTATGAATATAAACATGGAAAAGTTCCATAACGTCTGCTGCTAATTTCTGCCAGATGAAAGTGGTAATGATGATGAATATTTTTGTTGATGATGCTGATACATTGGCCTAAATATATTCACTTGCAGACTGTGAATATCTAATTGAAAATACACGATTGTATCACAAAATTGTTGACTTAGTGCTCACTTAAATTTTTAATTGTTTTAATTTTCTGAAGAGTTTATGGTTTGCTACTTCAGGAAAAAAAATACTGCACTGAAATTGGGCAGTATTAATGCATTAAAGGACGAGAATGATGAGAGACTGTTTGCACAGTTAGATATTTTCTTTAGGGTTGGGTTATATTGCTCATCTGTTTCTGAGTGCTACAATAACCATGCCAAAGCTGTGGCTTTCAAACAAAATAGACTTCACTGTGGCTTTGTCCACGTCTGATGTTGCTGTTGCAAATATACACCATTCTCAGTGCTCTTACTGCACTTTCCTGCTTCCCACACTGTTGTGTGGTGCTTATGGTATCTGAGGATGAGGAAGGACAGTGGCTGAGTAGCACGAGGGCTCTTTAGCCATTGAATGCTGGGTGATGGTTTTTGTCAGGTAAAGGACTTCTCTGGAGACACCAGCAGTGTGCACACAGAGTATTTATTTTCTAGAGTCTCAAGAACCTACCACAATTGCTATTCCATATGGTGCCTAGGATAAGAGATGAACACATTTCAAACCACATATGGTAAAAGGGCCGTTCATCTTGGTGTCAAAGACCCATTTGTTCTCTCCTCAGTTTCTTAGATATTGGGTGGTTTTTCCTAAGGTGTTTCTGGCATTGAGTTCTCCTGTTTGTGGCTCTTGTGGTGAGAGTCTGATATTGGAAGTTGACAATGGGAAAGACTTGGGTGGTGTTTGGGATGAGGCTGTATTTGTGGAGGATTTGTATGGGCTCTCTTCTGCCAGGAAAGCTAAAAGATCCAGTAACTGTGCAGAAACTCCCTCCAATCATCTTCAGCTTTGAGGCAGCTCAGTCCCTAACTATACCAAGCTGGACTAAATCAACTGCATGCTTTGGTAGAGAGAGTGTGTGAGGGAACTGATAGCATGGTTCAACCTCAGCTGCTGGACTGCTAATAGGCCAATGTGCTAATAGCTTTTAAGGGAGGTGACTTTTCCAGACCCCTCTGGGACAGGTGCTCATATGGAGGCCAGAAGGAGAATAGAAATGTATCAGCAGCAAGAGGTGCTCTTCAATTTGCATGTGAACTTGGGCCTGTGGGGAAGTTAAGTGCCTGAACAAGACTCCTTGATAACCTCATGATGATTTGCCTGTTAGGATAAGCAGAGCTCTCATTCTTCCCAGGGTTTTTCCAGTGTTTGAATTCACTAATCCACTGTTACTTCAACAGGTCTACTGCCTTCTGCTGTTAGTGCTTACTGTACCTGATGTTGAAGTTGGGTGGGCGGTTCTTGTGATGACAGTGACAGACAAAACACATTTCCACAGGTAACACCTTTGTTACGTATGCAGCTAAGTGTCTTTGCTTGCAAACTGAAGGTGTCCAAAGCCATCTGCTTGTGTCTGTCACTGCTGTGCCCTGCACAGCAGCATGAAGAGGGGTGAAAACACTCTCTGTTGGTCATCGTGGGAAGCTGCTGGTTTGCAGTGGGAGATGCAGTTGTCTTCAGACAGTCCACAACCTAAGAGAGCGAGCAGGCAAATAGATAGGAGGTGATTATGTGTCTTAATTTGCTTTATTGGGTGTGTGAGGAAAGGTGTGGCTGTGTTCCCTGTTAGGTTATGTACATTTACTAGTGCTTCAGTGTCGTAAGAATTTTTAACTCCCAGGTACCTGACACTTTTAGGAAAGTGCAAAATTCTAGGGGGAAGTAACTGACAGGGTATTTTCACTGGATTCCTGGAGGAATTGCTAGTGATGGCTGGAGCAATGGGAATTTCTTTCAAAGGAAGCCTTGTTCTGAAACCCTTTGTGTTGTGTGCTGGTGTGCTTCCTTTGCCCAGAACTATGGGCTTGGAGTGTGATGTGGCTGTCATTGCAGCAAGGCACAGCTACTCATAACTGGCTCTTGAGGGCTGCAGCACATAGTACAACTTTGGAAAGCCACACACCAAGTAGACTTTCTGTTTGTGGCTTTATGTCATTTTTTACCATGGGTGTTTGCCTGCTGCTTATAGAAAATTCTGCTGATGAATTAGAGCATTGTTAGCAAGGCAAGTGAATTTAATTTTTCCTGACAGGCCATAATGTGGTGGTGTTATCTTGAAAACAAGAGATTTGGTGACATTTTGTTGATCCTGTCTGCCTGTCACCTGTGGTCTTTGAGTTGTCAGCAGGGTGCAGAGTGCATGATTGTTGTGTTTGTGACACTGGTTCATTGGTGCTGTAGCAAAAGCTTATACAGCATTTACATATGCTTTCCATGTGCCAGGGCACTGTGCAATCACTTGCCTTTCCTTGAGTTTCTCTAGTAATGGGAAAATGATTTTTCAATCAGAAGTGGCAATATAGAATCTCTATCATTTCACCTCTGTGGAGGTGATGCAGCAAAACTGCCACGTCTGCTAATTCCAGGGACACTTTCTCTGGAGTCTGAGTATTTTGGTGAGAGGACTGGACCTCAATAAAAGCAGTGTCTTCAAAGGGCTCCTTGCTTGAAATGGGAAGGCCAAACACCAAAGCAGCGTGAGTGTGCCATGAGGTAGAACTCTGAGTGTGGAGGGGATAAGAGCTGCTCCAGAGCTGGCTGCTGTAATGCACTCTTTTCAAATACCAGGCTCTGATCACTTGTCAGTGTTTGTAATCAGAAAAAAAATCTTCCTTCTAACCCATCTCAGTACTAACAGTAGCTCTTCCACATTGCATACTCCTGTCATAGACCCATTGAGTATTTCTGGTTTGGGATACTCCCCTTCTAGGTATCCCAATGTCAGACTTGTTTGTCTCTGTGCAAACCTTGGATGTTCAAACTTGGGGTTCCATTTTTAAAAAGGGCAAGACTTTGTACACCCCTCAGCTTTTCAGCCCCATTAATAACAAAATGATGGAGGTGCCAAACTCATTGTAGAAAAGAAAGCTCATCTGAAGGCTGCCTGGCCAAAAGCAAAACAACCTGCAAAGTCTCAGGCTCTTGAGAGTGTAAGTCTTGTTTTCAAATCCAGCTTTTAGCTGTTCAGTGTCTTCTGATAAAAGGCAGTGGGACTCGGGCTGTTTGGAACTTTGAACTTGGAAAAGCAAAATAAAACTCTTAATGAATTAAATAACTGTCAAGAAAGAGAACTTCTGGGTATGTGAAACAGTTTGCAGGGCAGGAACATGGAGCTGGGGTGATGCTTTGAGATCAATTCTCAAATGGATTATGTTCCTGTTTCCAGTACTGTCACATCAGCTCAGGGAACTGTGGCCTTTTGTGTGTGTTTCAGTGCTTGATTTGTTTCAAAAGGTTCTTCTACAAATACATCTGGAGGACCTGGGATGAGGGGGAGGATGATTTTGATTACTTTGTGCAATGCCTGCGCCTCGCCTGTGATTGTAAGTACAGCACCTCTGATAGTGTGACACACAAAGATTTAACCCCCCCAGCTGTTCACTAGTAATTCAAAGGGATTTTTTTTCTAGCAGCATTCACTGTCTGATGTTCAAATTTTTGTAGGGAAAGAAGATGCCACTGAGGTTGCCATTTGATTTTTATTTTCCCTTTGCATCCAGTTTTTCCCTATAAGCCTTGAGCTCCCATCAGATGGCGCTCCAAATCCAGCTACAGCCTCCACACTGCAGGATGTGTGAACCTAATTAAAGCTGGCCTGGGATGCTCTGATACCTCTGGGCACAGAATAAGAAACAGAATGGAACTGAATGTAAATAAAAACTTGTAAATTGGTCATGCTGAAGGAGGAATGTGTGTATTTCTTTCCCTAGTGGGCTTAGTCAGCATTAGGTTTTCTGAAGGTGGGTTTTTAATGCTGCCCACCCATGTGGAACTGAAGCAGTGCACAAGGACACAGTCTGGTTGTATCTTTGAGGGTGCCAAATAACCATAAAACATACTTGGAACTAGAAATTGAAAAGTGCTTGTTTTAGTGCAGATTTTCCTTGGAGATTTGACATAGTCTCTGTTCATTCTGTCTTTCATGAAAGAGTTATTGTTAAATTCTTGTTCTGATTCTAACAGCTCCATGGGTATCCCAAAGCTTGAGTCATTCAGGTTTGATACTGCTCTGATTCCGGGGAATTCCCTCAGGGAATATGTAGAAGCCACCCTGAAAAGCCAGTTATAATACAGCATTACATGTGCTAGAATATAGCAAGAGCTTTACAAGGAAAACTAGTATCATTGCCCCCACTATGAAGGTGGCTCCTGGCCTCTTCCAAACAGGACACACACTGATCTTTGAGGACTCTGATAGGTCGTTAGTTTTCTGAGATCATGAAAATTAGCAGCAAGTGTCACATGGAAACTGTAGGAGTTTCTGAAGGGTTTGTCCTGGTATGCTCCAGCAAATGGCTCTTCTGTTGTTGAGTGTTTGGAACCCTGTGGGGCTTTTACATGGAATGAAACCAGAACAAAATGCTGTGTAATGGGATAATGTCTTTGTTATTTTCTCTAACAATGCATGTGGCCTTACAAACATTTTAGCAGGAATCCACAATGCTTAAGCACTGTCTTCAAGCAGAGAAATAAATATCCTTTCTTACTTTCCCAGACAATGCTTCATACAAAGCCTGTCGTCCAAGCTGGGCTGGTGCTGGTGCTGTCCCATGTTGTGATCTGAGCAGTGATGTGTCGGCTCAGAAGTTACAATCTTCAGTGCATGGAAACAGGATGCTCGGAAGGTTTCAGGCCTCTGGTATGTGCTGTTTTAATGAGAACAGACAGTACCTTCACACTGCACATCAGGCTGTACTAGTCTCCTGGGGCAGCTAAAGCTGTGTGCACTGTTCAACTCCAGCTTGAAAAAACAACTAGTTTCATGTGACCAGCTCTAAAATACAGAGCCTGCATTTCGGGGTCAAATTGTACACAACACTCAGTTTCTGCCAAATAGTTTCTGTTTCTATATTGCTATAAATTCTTCTGCTGTTAATCACACTGTATTGACTGGCTGTGCCTCTGATAATCCTATTGCCAAAGGTTTGTGAAGCTCTTTGTGGTCCTGTATATGCTGTGCATTGGAGCTGTATGTGCTGCCTGCTCTGGCTACAGGTCTCTGCAGTGTGCTTTAAGTGCACACTTTAAAGGAACCTCTGACAGCTGAGGGAACATCTTTGCCCTTCTTTCAAGTAGCCTATTGAATAGAGCTATGATACTGTGTTTAAGAAGTTCCCTAGAAAAATGGTGTGAGATAATAAAGTCTGGGTATATTTAGGACATTTCTTGCTCTCCAGCTCTTTTGTTGTAGTGACTTGTCTTACATGATTGGCCTTGGACTTCTTGGCACCACCTATCTGGCAGATGCTCTCATCTTTCTCACTTTGGCAATGCACCTTCAGGCTGCTGTTTCTGGCTTGCAATTTCATTTGCAGAAGATACTCTTAAAATCCTGAAGATTGACTTTGTGGTCCCTTCACATCTTCATCTGGTGTTGATAGAGACTGCAGAGACTTTTGGCTAAAGTAGTGAGACAGAGCTCCTCAGGTTCTCTGGGCTTGTATTTGATCTTCTAGAATTGCAGATGAGTCCTTGCTCTGAGCTTCAGGCATTAGGACACCCTTGAACAGCGTGTGCCTTCTGGGCTGTAGCCGGTTACCAGACCTTGAGGTGGCAATGGGAAGAGCTTTACAGGAAGCTGCTGAACATGAGGAACAGCCCATCAAGCAGCGATTCGGATTCGGAGGCAGAAGACTTCTCCATGGTGGAAAAACTCAGATTCTAGGAGAGAACAGAGCACTTCAAACAAAAGCTGAAACCAACTGAGCCTCCTGGGCTGAGGTACTTTGCGGGTCTGTGTGAGGAGGAGGGTCGCATGGGAAACTCGCTGGGGACGCTCTTTACTGAAGAGAGAGCTGGTAGCTTTGTTGCTCTTGTTTTAGGCATGTGCTTGGTTACCAAAAATCCAGGGGTCTCCAAGCTAAAGGACCGAGACAAATGGGTCCCAAGATCACTCCTGTTGTATGCTCAAGCATGATGGCAAGTCTGCTGCAGTCACTGATGAGGGACAAACTTCGCCCTGGATCTTGCAGTGAAGAACTGGCAATACAGGTACAGTGACAGGGATTGTCTGTCTGTGTCTATGTGTTTTTATCCTTGACAAACAACATAGAAAAACAAGTTAATTTCTCACGTGCAGGATACTATATTCACACAGAGATATGATTGTCAGGTCAAAAAAGCACTGGAATGTAAAAAAGTGACAAGACTGGATGATACATAATAATTTCTTTTAATTTGTGTCTGCTGTATGTTGGATACGAGCAGTTTCCTACCCGTGTAGGAAATAATTCCATAATGACACAGTGAGGCACAGGACTTCTGTTTAGTTTTGAAATACGTGTGTTTGATGCTACTGATCATGATTGAGAGCTCAAAGAAAGAGATGTTGTGTTGCTCTAGTTCTGTGTAGGAGAGAAGCGCTCTAAAATACGTGTCTGTTTAGTTTTAGTGAATTCAGACAGGAGTTCCCACTTCAGTGGTTAAGAACCATCTGGATTCCTTGGGCCCAAATGAAATTGGAGATGGGCAAAATGAAGCCACGGGGAAGGTTCTGGACTAACTTTTGGGGCTATAAATCAGGCTTTCTGAATTGACAATTGAAAAATGCTTACTGTGGTAACCCTGGAGTTTGCTGGGATGCACTAAATGTGCAGTTTTGCTGTGTTACTTGTTATTCTGTAATACAGAATCCCCCAATAAAATTTGTGAAGGATATCAGTCTGCCCTCTTTGGGCAAGGAAAAGGACCGTGTGGACCCCATATTTGCCACTGTCATGTCTGAATGCTATTTGGGGGTGACTTGCAACAGGAGCAAAAGGTTATGTTTGTGTTTAGACCAGCTCATATCTAGTTGTTGAGTTGGTCGTGGCTTTAATTTTCTTTACCTTCTGTCATCTAATTCTTTAGTAACTCTTGGCAAGTCACTTGAGGCACAATTCAAATGTTGGCCTGGAACCAAGGCCATATTGAGGTCTGCTTTCCGATGCAGATGCTCTTCAAGCTGTCTCTGCCCCAGTTTTCTGATGGGGGAGATGGACATGACACAGGCATCCAAGGAATGTTTTAAGGCTGGCTTTTTCCCCCATGAGTGCTCTAAGTCTTGAATTCAAAGTAGGAATTGTGTATTATTTGTGACATTAAAAAGGGGTTCTTTTACGCAAAAGCAGCATTTAATTGAAAAGCAAGCTTTAAGAGCATAAATGCATCCATTTCTACAGCATTCTTCTGGAGCTGGTTATATAGTTTGTCTTTTACAGTTTCACAATGATCCCCTGGCAGCTGTGAATGCCTGTTAGGAAGGAGATCCAGTCGTCATCTGTCCTGGTGGTTATGCTGTCGATGGTGTGCTCTGCATTGCTGATGCAGTTGAACTAGAAGGTAGAGGCTTGCTAGCACGTCTGAAACCCAAAGTAAACTGTGAATGTTTTAACCTAGCCCTACATAAGGAATTGTGTTTTGCAGAATCTGGAGGGAGCATTTGCTTTTCTCTTTAAAGTGTTCCTGTTTCTGCTTGTAGAGCTGTGCCTAATGCAGTTCAGGGATAGCTGTTTAATTGGCCATAGTTACTGCTGCAAATAACCTTCAAGTTTTGCTGACTAATAGAACAGTAATTTTCTGTTTACCTGGATAAATCCTTATTATATACATAACAGAGAGGATTCCACACAAACAGAGAGACTTGGTGGGGTTTTTTGTTTTTTTTTTTTTTTTTTTTTAACTCCAGGGAGCCTAAAAGTAACTTGAGAGGTGTTTGTGTTTAGAGCCAGTGCCACAGGAGCACTTGAGACCTGTCCTGGTTCTTACTTCTGTGTCTTAATCTGCCTCATGCTCCGAAACACACTGCCAGTACAGCGTTGGGGAATACAGAGGGAGAGAACCAAGTGCTGTTAGAACTCATTATGGCACTTACTGCCTGGCAGTGGGGTGTGGGGGGGCTGCCAATGCGAATCTGCATCGTGAAGTACACAAGAAGGGAGCTGTTGATTTAAGGGGTGTATTTGTTCTGTAGAAACAGATGTAGCATATGTGATTCCATTTTTCTTGCAGAGTCTTTGTTTGAAATAGCTGTCTTATCTAGGCTGTGTTGCTCTGGCTTCCTCACCATTCTGGATTTCTCAGTGTAGCTTCTGTGCTGTAGGCATGCACGCTGTGGTCTGTAAGATCACTGGGGCTTGTGCAGCTGGTCAGATACTTCTTTAGCTGCGTTTTTATCTTGTCAAAACTTCTTAATGGAAAAAAGGCTGAGAGTTTAATTTCCTGCTGTCCTGGACTTTATTTTCCTTGCCCTTCTTGTTCCATGAGTGCCACTTCCCTTCTCACCCTTCTCTTCTGTGTGTTTGACACACGTGGCTGTGTGTGCTGATAGCCAATGCACCTGCAGGGTAAAGGACCTCAAAGTGCTGTATCTGCAAGAATGGCCTTGGTCTACAATTGTGTGCAATGGCATTTGACAATTGTTTTCCTAGCTTTGAAGAGCCAGTAATATAAACAGTGCAATAGCACACTTCTTAAAGGATGAGCTGCTGTATTTTAAGGAGTGAAGCATATAATTATGTATCTTCAGTGTGATCCACTCTCTGAATAATGAATACCAGTCAAGGTATCTAATCTTCTTATATGGACTCCTGTTAGAGAAACTTTGATAGCAATAGTAGCAGCCAAACCCACTTGAAGTAGGTGCAGCAAGGAAAATGTTGCTGGCACTAATCTGAGCAGCTGGCCCTTGTTGGTGGCTTTCTTGGGGTGAGAGGGTCACTCATTAAAGATATAATGACACTTCGCTGCTTAGAGCTTTTTTTTTCCCCATTACTGTGCAAGTCAGTACTGAGGAGGTTGAAAGTCTGAGGATGATCATGTCAGGGATCAATAAAAACTTGGAAGAACTAATGAAGGTTAAAGCAATAGCAACTGCAGGAGATCATGGTAAGGATAATTCTTCAACGCTTGACAAAAACAGGTAGCAAAGGTGCCCAAGAAGTTCCCTTCTGCTGATCTGGTAGTTGTTCAGGCTGGAACCTGTAGTGTGATACCTGTGGTCAGCGTTACTGTGTGGAATTGCCTTCAGTTCTGGAGTCACTTAGCTTACAGGCAGGGCACGTGGCTGTGACCACACTGTGAATCTTTCCTTTTCTTGGCACTGGCTGCCTCCAGAGCTGCTGCTTTAGACATGAAATATGAAATAAGCTAAAAGTAGAGTTAGGAAAACTGCAGGCAGTCTGTAGGAGAATTATTCCTGAAACTCTCACCTTGGATGATAATAAAATCTTTCTGTAGTCCTGTGAAGTTAAACTAGCTCTGCCAGCTGCTGTCCCAGGGTACTCTCTCTTTACATACTGGAAGTAAACTGCTCTGTGCCATCTCCTTCCCAGGGGTGACCACAAATCAAGAACAGTGGGAAAAAATTTCTAGATAGTCCAGTGTGGTGAAGTATCAGTCTCTTAACTTTGCATTAAACCTGCAGACTTTAAAACTGTCTGGTCACTCTTGTTCAAAGGTTTTTCCTCTCTTCGTTTTTTGTTTAACTTTTCTACTTGCCCATTCCAGTATTTTATTTCTATACTTGGTTAAAAGCTAGCATCCTGTTCAGGCACTTCTTCTCTAAGCTTGTGCGTGCCTTCAGGGAAGGACAGGACTTGTGCTGCTTTCGTGGATGTTGCATTATTGTTTTCCTTATCAGGACTCTTGTCTGTGACAAGCAATAAAAGCTTCACATGCTCATAAACGTCCCTGTAAGTGGTTGAATGCTGACAACCGTGGATGGCTTAGTAAATCAAGGTTGGCATATGCTTGTGGAAGTTTCTTTTTAATCTGGAAGCCCATGTAACACAAACATTAAATTTTGACCCAAGTTTCATTTCAATAGAGAAGTTGAGTGAAACTTCCTAACAACATCATGTCCTCTGCACTTGCTTTTCTGTGTTGTGGTGGTGACTGCTTTTCCCTTGTGCTCTTTGGAAGCTCTGCCTGCTCTAGTGAACTTGTGTAGTGTGAAAGCAGAGTGCAGGTGCCTGTGTATCCTCAGTCACTGCATCTCCCTGCTACATAACTTTTGGGAGTGAGAACTTTGGCCTTGGCAAGTGTGAGCTCAGTTACCTTTTTTTAACTCTCTACAATAGCTCTGTGTTTTACTGTGTGTCATTCAAGTAAGGTAACTTCTGAATTAGGCTTTGAGTTCCTGGGCCTTGGTACAGAGGGGAGGTATAGCCTGGCCACTGGGGGCAAAAACTATTCCTGATCCTAGACCCAAAGTTTTAAACCTCCGTATTTAATTTCAATGTCTGTTACGTACTGAACTCCTGCCTGTTACCAGTTATGAATCAAACATGCACCTCTCACCTCTGCTTTAGGGCTGTGGCCAGCCAGGTGATATCGTGATAGAAAAACAAGGGGAAGGAGACGACTTTGCTGAATGTACAGGAGCCACTATAAGGATCTCCAGTTTGGTGTTAGTGCAGAATGGTGCTGGGGGGGATCTTAAGTAAGTATAAAAGTATCTTGACTTTTTTTGTGAGCCTTTCTTAATTTTCCCCATTAAAACTGGGACCCAGTGTTAGAGTTTACTGTTTATAGAGAGGAGCCCTACAGGTATAAATATCAAGGATTCCCCTTTTTAAAAAAAATAATTGCTTGTAGTATGGACACCACAATAACTTCTGCTTTTTGTACTTTGAAGCTGCTGTGGCTTTTGTGTTTTATTCTTACGCTTGGATAAGATCATTCCCCTTGATAAGTTTTTCTGCTGTTCAGACAGCCTGCCTGGCTGCTGCACAGCCTGTGTAAGGCTACCTGGAAAAGGAAGTAACTCCCCTTTCTGCAGAACAACCCCTAAGGCATTGCTTGCCTGTAGCTGAACCCAGCCAGCTCTCCACTGAGGAATCACAGAATCACAGAATAACAAGGTTGGAAAAGACCTTTAAGATCATCAAGTCAAACCATTCACATCCTAAACTACACCACATCCATAAGTACCTCATCTACCCTTTTTTTGAACACATCCAGGGAAGGTGACTCAACCCCTCCCTGGGCAGCCTGTTCCAGGCCCTGACAACTCTTTCAGTAAAAAATTTTTTCCTAACGTCCAATCTAAACCTGCCCTGGCACAGCTTCATGCCATTCCCCCTTGTCCTATCACCTGTCCCCTGGCTGAAGAGACCATCACCTACCTCTCTATAACCTCCCTTCAGGTAGTTGTAGGCGGTGATAAGGTCTCCCTTCAGCCTCCTCTTCTCTAGGCTAAACAGCCCCAGCTCGCTCAGCTGCTCCTCAGAGGATTTGCCCTCCAGCCCCTTCCCCAGCCTGGTTGCCCTTCTCTGGACTCGCTTCAGGACCTCCATGTCCTTCTTGGGGTGAGGAGCCCAGCACTGGACACAGTACTCGAGGTGTGGCCTCACCAATGCCCAGTACAGGGGCACAATCACCTCCCCAGACCTCCTGGCCACACTGTCTTTGATACAAGCCAAGATGCCATTGGCCTTGTCTGCCTGAGCACACTGCTGACACATATTCAGCCTGCAGTCAACCAACACCCCCAGGTCCTTCTCTGCCTGACAGCTCTCCAGCCAGTCTCCCCCAAGCCTGTAGCGCTGCATGGGGATATTATGTCCCATGTGCAGCACTCTACACTTGGCCTTGTTAAACTTCATCCCATTGGACTCAGCCCATCGGTCCAGTCTGTTCAGATCCCTTTGAAAAGCCTCCCTACCCTCAGGCAGATCAACACTTCCTCCTAGTTTAGTGTCATCTGCAAACTTAGTGAGGGAGCATTCAATCCCTTCGTCGAGATCATTGATAAAGATGTTGAACAAGACTGAACCCAGGACAGAGCCCTGGGGAATGCCACTCATGACTGGCCTCCAGCTGGATTTTGTTCCATTCACCACCACCCTTTGGGCTCGGCCATCCAGCCAGTTTTTAACCCAGCTGAGGGTCCACCTGTCCAGGCAAGTGGCAGCCAGTTTCTCAGTCAAAATGCTGTGAGAAACCGTGTAAAAGGCTTTCCCAAAGTCCAGGTAGATCACATCCACAGCCTTCCCCTCGTCCATTCAGCGGGTCACCTTGTCATAGAAGGTGATCAGGTTAGTTTGACAGGATCTACCTTTTGTAAACCCATGTTGACTAGGCCTGATCCCCTGGCCATCGTGCATGTGCTGCATGATAGCTCCCAAGATGACACTCTCCATGATCTTCCCTGGGACTGAGGTCAGACTGACAGGCCTGTAGTTCCCTGGATCCTCCTTCCGACCCTTCTTGTCTATGGGTGTAACATCTGCCAGCCTCCAGTCGACTGGAACTTCCCAGTCTGCCAGGATTGCTGATAGATGATGGAAAGCGTTTGGCAAGCACATCTGACAGCTCCCTCAGTACCCTTGGGTGAATCCCATCTGGCCCCATTGACTTGTGGGTATCTCACTGGCCAAGTAGGTCGCTAATCATTTCCTCCTGAACCATGGGAACTTTGTTATTCTTCCCCTCCCTGTCAGACAGCTCCAGAGGATGAGTACTCAGGGAATATCCTTCATTACTGTTAAAGACTGAGGCAAAGAAGGAATTAAGGACCTCAGCCTTGTCCTCATCCCTTGTCACTAATGTGCCATCAGCATCCAATAAGGGCTGGAGATTCTCCTTGACCCTCCTTTTACTATTAATATACCTATAGAAGGACTTTTTATTATCTTTCACAGGACTGGCCAGCCTGAGTTCCAGATCAGCTTTAGCCCTTCTGACTTTCTCCCTACATGATCTCACTAATTTCCTATAATCATCCCAAGACAGCTGCCCCTTCTTCCAAAGCTCATATTTTTCCTTCTTTTCCCGTATATCAGCCTGAATCTCTCTACTCAGCCAGGCTGGCCTCCTAGCTCGCCAACCCCTCTTCTGTCCGACTGGGACAGCCTGTTCTTGTGCTGCCAAGATTTCCTTCTTGAGGAGCAACCAACCCTCTTGGGCTCCTTTGCCCTCAAGGGCTGCCTCCCATGGAATCTTATCGAGCAGCTTTCTGAACAGTCCAAAGTCAGCCCTACGGAAGTCTAAGGTGCTGGTTCTGCTGTCTCCCTTCCTTACTTCTCCCAGTACTAAGAATTCTATAAGCTCATGATCACTATGCCCCAGGCGTCCTCCAACCTTCACATCCCCCACCAGGTCTTCTCTATTGACAAGCAACAAGTCCAGCAGGGCACCTTCCCTTGTGGGTTCATTTACCAGCTGGGTCAGGAAGTTGTCTTCCAAACCCTCCAGGAACCTGCTAGACTGTTTCCTCCCTGCTGTATTGTACCTCCAGGAGACATCCGGTAAGTTGAAGTCCCCAATAAGGACGAGGGCTGGTGATCGCGAGACTTCACCCAGTTGTTTAAAAAACACCCACCTGGACACTACCGACATGAAGAATCACCGACTACAGCACGGACAAGGAACCTATGCCCACGGACAAGAAACCTAAGGACAGGACACCGGACACCTACGGCCATGGGCAATTATCGGCTTCGACAACCATTGGATCAGGGACACATTTTGTATCTACACCCACCGCTCCCACCCACACCGCCCGACAAACATCATCCATACATCTCCTGATGCCTGAACAGACTCTGCAGAGACTGCTCGTCGGAGCCTGGGCATGTAAGGTGGCGTCAGAGCAGGAAAAATTGTTAAATCAGGGTATTTTGATTCCTACACAGTTGTGAAAATTACCAGGGAAAAGTTTATGTGGAGACGAGTGGGTGGTGGGGAAAAGAACGTTGATAGCAGGCCGGTGGGAGGTGGATGGAACAGGGTCCTAGCACTCACCCGGGGCTCAGTCACAGTGACTGAGGGATCACGCTGTGGGTCACAGTGGGGGGAGAACGGTGCTGGGCAGCAGCCGCGACCCATGACAACGTGCCGCACAGCCGGGTGCCTTGACAGAATTGCTGTAGAAGCGGGAGAACTGATCCCCCACCCCACCCACCCACCCACCCATACGGACTGGATGTGACAATTTGCATCTTGCACTGTTGTTTCTCTGATGCATTGGTTTGCAGCATATGTGCTATAGGTTCAGGGATGCGTTTGTCCACTGAGAGCAAGGCTGGTTATGAAGCAAAAGGATTTTTGATAGTGACCATTGAAAGTGGGAAGGTTACTTTAAAAATTTAACCTGGAAAACAGAAATCCTCGTTTGGGCTGATTAATGTCTGCTTACTGAAGGAAAAAATTGCCCACTTATAAGATCTAATATGGGAGCAACTGACTAAGGGTCATATCAAGCCTTCCACAAGTCTGTGGAACATGCCAAACTTTTTAAAAGATTGAGTTTTTTTCTTTTTCAAAAGGCATCACTGGGTGCGATCCCACAAGGCATAAAACATTCACCAACTTTGTGCCAGACTTATGTAGCCTGGGCACTTGCTCCAGTACGAAAAATGCATCCTGATCTAATCCTTTATCATTACATGGATGAGATACTGATTGCAGGGAAGATACTTGGACATTGAAAGTTTGATTCCTGAGTTAGCAGTGCATTTGAAAAGCAAGGGGTTACAGATTGCAGAAAATTCAAAATAAGGCAGTGTGGAGATATTTGGACTGACAGATTGATAAAAGTACCGTAACACCTCAGAGGATTGAAATCAAAGCTGAGGTTGGCACATCAAATGATGTTCAAAAGTTGCTTGGAAATATTCACTGGATTAGATTATTGTGTGGTATTATGCATCAGCATTTTATTACCCATATTCGCAGCCACACTGAGCTGACTGATTAAAGCAAGGTCTAGCAGACAGAAACCAGAGAGCAGACAGGGTGGTGGCACCGGCCTGGGCTGCTCCCTCAGCAGACGCTTTGCACGAGCTCAGAAGTTGTATGCATTTTGTTAACCAATCAGCTAAGGTACTTCAATGACAATACCACTTGTTGGTTGCTGAGGCTAAAGGGATTGTACACTTGTGCATGGATTGTCAGCAATTCACCAGTGGCCCTGCCCCTGGTGTGAATCCTTGTGCAAAGCCATAGTGGAACGTATGAATCAAACTCTCAAGCGTTTGCTTCACAAACAAAAACAGGGAGAGAAGGGTATCTCTCCAGCTGATTGATTAAACAAAGCTCTTTATGTTTTGAACTATTTATGTCTGCCACAGAACAGTTTGGTACCTCCAATGGTGAAACATGCGGTAGGTTTAAAAGGAGGTTTGAAAAAGAAAAAAAAGAAATAAAGAAAAAAGAAAAAAGAAATAAACAAGAGAAAAAAAGTTAATGTTAGGTATTTGTATCAAATGAAGTTGCAGGTACTAATTTGGGGAAGGAGATCTGCCTGTGTCATTACAGATACGGGAACCAAGTGGATAAAACTGTGGATCCAGAAGAAATCAAGCTTCCATGAACCAGGACGGGATCCTGATCACAGTAACTGAAGTCAAGTGTTCCAACTGCAGCCACAGTGGATTATGAGTTTTGCTGTAGGACATTTTGAACCATCCATCAGTCTTTGAGATATGCATGTATTTGTGGTAAATGAAACGTAGGGAAATAGTGATTTCTGCACAGCCTAAGATCACAGACTGTGTGAGGTTGATGTTATCTGCACCTCTGACACTCCTGATTGGCAAAGCAAACAAAGAATCTGGCTGAGGCCTCTCAGTCAATTCATGTGAGCATTCAGAAATTAATAGCTCAAACACAAAAGAATACAACAAGAAAATGGATTGTTTGGATCAGACAATTGGTTTCACGAGTGGGGAATTTCAGGATGGATATTGTCAGAGGTCAAATTTGGATAATTGTATTTGGAAATTACGGTACTTGTCTTACTCTTACTGCCATGCTTATTGAGCTTTCTGCAAAGGGCCCTTGCAGAGACCTCTAAAAGCAGTTTTGGTAACGCAGATACTTAAAGAAAAAAAAAATTGTCAGGGAGAACAGCAGGCCTGCCGGCGGCCTGGCTCTCCTCGCACAGACACAGGCCCCAACAGGATCCTTGAATTCCAACGAGACGGGAAATTTATTCCTGCTGAGAGGTATTTAGTAATCACATTTTCAAAACATAACGGCCTTGAAGCCAGGTGGACAGACTGCCTTAAACCAAGAAGGAGTTGTGAAAAGGCATTTGGAAGTAAGTGAATATGTCAAGAACCAGCTGTAATAAGAAGGTCAAAACAAAGCAGGTGTGCAGATAACTTTTAGACATCAAAGGTAAACTAAGAATGTTTATCTAGAAGATATGCTTATCAAAACTCGTTATAATTATTAATTAATCACTCTGGTGTGAACAGTGTGTGTAGTCAGCAGTTTTTAGCTTGTCACATTTTATAGTATGGCTTTTCATTTATGGGATGGCTTTTAAATATAGTTAAAGAGGGACTTATGCTTTTGTTAGTTATTTTTGCCTTGGTTTTTTTTTTTGCCATGTGTGTCACAGTGTTTCATTGCAGGATGGGTAATGCTTTTTGCAAAAATCTGGCTGGTCCATAAACAAAAAGGGGGAATGGAGAGGAATGGGTCTCGTGGCCCACCCAGATTTATTGCTGACCCCCATATAATCAGGCCTGGGGAGTTGCTCAGCCAAAGCAGAATGTTTGGGTAACTCTTGCAAACATCACTGGTCAAAATACACTGTGTCTTTCTGTGGCTACTCCATCTTCCGCGGCAGACACAGGAGCCTCAAGGGTTAACACTATTGGGCTCTGTGGTGATGGATGCTTGTATATATTTTAATTATACTTATAGCATTACTCGTAGAGGTCAGAATGTTAACGCTATGCTTATTATATGTTGTAATGCTGCTGCTTGGTGTGGTTATATGAGTCCCAATATTTCCCAATCATCAGCCATACCGCTCACTTTGCCTCCTGGCATCTTTTGATATGTGGAGACCGAGCCTGGAGTGGAATTGCATCAGTTTTGAACGGTGGCCCCTGCAGTCTCGGTCGCCTTACTTTGCTGAGTCCTAATTTGACCATGATACATACAAAACAATGTAAACTAAAAGGACGAGTGCGTAGAAGCATTCACAAATTTGAGAAGGACTGTGACGACCAAGTAACATTTTGGAGACCCGCAGAAATAATAGCATCATCAATACTAGCCCCTGGAGTGGCCTCTGCTGCTGCTTTTAAAAAACTAACGAAATTGGGCTGTTGGCTGAGTAAGAAAACTAATGCTACATCCATTGCATTAAGTGGTTTGTTAACTGATGTGGATGGCATTAGACAAGCTTCTCTTCAAAATCGGGCTGCAATACATTTCTTACTCCCAGCTCATTGTCACTGTTGTGAAGATTTTGAGAGTATGTGCTGCATGAATTTGTCAGACCATTCAGAATCGATCCATCACAGTATTGCAACGTTGCGAAGCCAGCTGGTGAAACTGACATATGAGGGTAGCTGGCTCAATGGATGGTTTAACAAATGGGTAATTTTTGGGTGGGTTAGAGACATGTTAAAGGGTGTGTTAATTATATTGATAGTTGTTTTGCTGATTTTAACAGTTATTCCTTGCATTATACAGATTGTGAAGAGACTTCTGAGCAAAGCCTTGTCTTCAGCTGTTTTGTTTGCACAAAAAGAAAAAGAGGCAACTGTGGAGGAATGGCTCCATGAGAATGGCCACATATTTCCCACTCTCCATCCCTGCGAGCAAAACAGCCAGAATGAAACATCATTCTAAAGGAATGTGGAGCTAGCAGCAAAGTCAGATAATGGTTTGGGAGTGTGGACTGTGAATAGAAGCTCCTAATTCTGAAACATTCCTCTGAGACAAGATAAGGTAGAGGCCTTGCACAGGTGTCTGCTCTATTGCCTTCACTGTTTTCACTTCCCTCCCCCTGTGGTTCCCAGCCACGCTTTGTTAAGCTTGCTAGAGAGTATATAATCACGCTGCTCTGTAGAATAAAGGAACTCACTGCTTTTAGCCATATTGTTCTGTGGTCTGATTCCCAGCGCCGTCCTGCTCTTTTGAAGCCCCTGGACCTAAAAGTTTTCCAAGATCTGGATTAGGACGCTGGGAACACTCGACACCAAATGATCATCTTTCAGCTTCCTGCCCTTTCCCTAAGAATCATAATGGAAAACCAAGGAATCTTTTGGTCACTGCACTTAACAAACAAGTTTCAATATCCATAAAAAGAAATCCTTTGACAAAGTTCTGCTTTGATTTGATTTAATGGAACATCAAAAGTAAAATGAAGAGAAACAAGTGTAATACTGAACATAGACAGATGGACACACGAAGGAATAAGCTTTCAGCAGTCTGCATTCCGGAATAGACAGAAGAAAGGGCAGTGTGGTGATGGCCTCGTGAGACCCTTCTGGAACCTGGAGAGCAGCGGCAGGCAGAGCTGCGTGTGTGACCTGCGTGCTGGTTACCTGGAAAGGCAGAAAGACAAACGGCTTATGTGGGAAGCCTGCAGAAGCCGCCTTCCCTGGAAGAAATGCAGTGACTTGGGCCCAACCTAAACTGGTTTTCGGTAAAGCTCCAGCGTTCTGGCCCGAGTCTGGCACAAGGAGGAGCCACGGAACCCCCTTGGGTAGGGCTGATGGAGCTGTCCTGCAGTCGCCAGTCCTGCAGTGGGGACAAAAGAAAGTGAAAGAACTGTTAGGGAAAGGGCTTTTCCCAGGCAACAAAAGGTGACACAAGGAGCCAAGGCTCTGCACCGTGATTTGGGAAGACATACAGTCATTATTCTGCAAATTCCTACTCAGTCACTAACAATCAAGCAATAAATGCTCCCTGGCCCTGACAGTTTGGTCAGAGGTAATGTACAGGACTGTTCACTTCCTGCTCTGTATTTTTGTCGTAGAAACCCAGAGACTGAAGACAGGGATGAGCATCCCTTTGTAGCTGTTCTACCTCTGGAGAAGCAAACTGCGATTATCTAGTTTGAACACATCAACAAGAGCCCTCAGGATGCCGAGTTGCCAAGCACCAGGTGCTTTACGGGAATTGTCCCGGGACATTTAAGGCAGTTACGCGCTGCGAGAGATGGGGAACAAGCGTGTTCCTACCCCAGGGGCACTGAGTGCCCAGCAGCCAGGACGGCCTCCCTCCTGTTTCGGGGCAGAGGGAACAGCCCCTGGCACAGCCCCTGCCGCGCTGCTCCCCAGCACCGGTACCTTGCTGAAGCCGCAGAGGTTGAGCTGGCAGATGAAGCTTCTGAAGTTCTATGATGAATTTTTCAGCTTCTGCTGCCCCGTTATTGCAGAAGGCGACTGAGATCAGGAGCAGGACAATGGAGAGCAGGCCATAGAGAAGGTTGCGGAGCAGGGCAGGGATCAGGACATGGAATAGGACATGGATCAGGACACGGAGCAGGGCAGGGATCAGGACATGAAATAGGACACGACGCAAGGCAGGGATCAGGACATGGATCAGGACACGGATCAGGGTAGGAAGCAGGACACGGAACAGGACACGGATCAGGACAGGGAGCAGGATGAGGACCAGGACAGGAAGCACAACTTTGAGCAGGACATGGAGCAGGACTTGGAGCAGGATGGGAAGCAGGACATAGAGCAGGACATGCAACAGGATACAGAGCAGGGCGAGAAGCAGGACACGGAGCAGGGCAGGAAACAAGATGAGGAGCAGGATGAGGATCAGGATGAGGAGCATCGCTGGGAGCAGTCACAGAGTGGGACAGCAAGCAGGACACCAAGAGAGACACCGATAGGTACGCCGAGCGAGCTACTGAGCAGGAGAGCGACCAGGACCCCAGGTGGGATGGGAACGGTCGCCAAGGTAACGGATGCTGAACAAGCTGCACATGTGCGATGCCCCGCCCACCCCATCACTCAGCACGTGCCCTGCTCACGAGTGTGGAAAATGCTGGGAAATGTTGCTTTTACAGATTGAAAAGAGTTATTGCATTTTTTTACTGACTGGAGAGGTGAAGGACTCATCGTAAATCCTTTGTAATGGATGCTTTGTGCTTTAAACTAGTTAGGAATGGGGAAGGGGATATTACGATGGCTCCTGGTGTTAGGCGAGTGCTTTGGGAGACACGATGTGAATTGATGGTGGAAGAAGGTAAAGGCCTGCAGCACAGTGACGGACTTGGGGATGTTGTTCCATGTGATAGTGGGGAAAATTCTGTGGATTGCCCTGAGGATTCCTCAGGGGGCCACTATTGCCCATCCCCTGTCAGAAATCTCGCTGTGATCTGCTGAGGATAACTGCACCTGCTGCCCCACTAAAATGCCTTTATACAAATGCACGTAGCATAGGAATCAAGCAGAAAGAATTAGAGATCTTTGTGTAGTCGCAGGGCCATGATCTCATTGCAATCACAGAGGCGTGGTGGGACAGCCTGGATGACTGGCACGCTGTCATGGATGGCTATGTGCTTTTCAGGAAAGACAGGCTAGGGAGGCGAGGTGGAGGAGTTGCTCTTTCTGTTAGAGAGGAGCTATTGAGCTCCACCTGGGGAAAGATGAACCATCAGTCGAGTGCTTGTGGGTAAGAATCAAGGGTCACGCTAGTGTGAGTGACACTGTTGTGGGTGTGTGCTATAGGCCCCCTGATCAAGAGGAGCGGGCTAATAGTGCTTTCTATGAGCAGCTAGAAGTAGCCTCGAGATCCCAGGCTCTGGTCCTTATGGGGGACTTCAACTACCCAGATATTTGCTGGGCAAGCAATACGGCCAGTCGTATGCAGTCCAGACAATTTCTGCAGTATGTTGAGGACAATTTCCTGCTACAGATGGTGCAGGAACCTACAAGGGGAGGGCAGGTGCTGGACCTTTTTCTTACGAACAAGGATGGGCTCATCAGGGAGGTGAAGGTCAGGGACAGCTTAGGACAAAGCGACCACGAAATGATCCAGTTCAAGATCCTGAGTGGAAGAAGCAAGCCAAAAAGCAGGATAGCTACCCTGAATTTTGGAAGAGCTAACTTTGATCTCCTCTGCAACCGATTAGGAGCTATCCCATGGGCTACGCTGTTAGAAGGCAAGGGAGCCTGTGAGAGCTGGCTAGCATTTAAACAGCACTTCTTCCAAGCGCACGATAGGTGCATCCCTTTGAGTAAGAAATCGGGAAAGAGAGGCAGAAGACCTGCGTGGATGAGCAGGGAGCTCATGAGTAAACTGAAAGGGAAGCAGAAGGTTTATGAACTGTGGAAACAGGGTCTGTGCACCTGGGAGGAATATAGGGATGTTGTCAGGGCCTGTAGGGACGCCACTAGGAAGGCTAAAGCGCGCTTGGAAATGAAGCTAGCAAGGGACATAAAGGATAATGAAAAGAGTTTTTTCAGATATGTGAATAGTAAGAGGATGGCCAGGGATAATGTGGGTCCCTTTCTGAATGAGGCGGGTGTCCTGGTAATGGGTGATGATGAGAAGGTGGAGATACTCAATGCCTTCTTTGCCTCGGTCTTCACTCCAAAGGCCCCTCGGGACCCGCAGATCCTGGATGAAAGTAATTTATGTAACCTCTGAGCTGTATATTTCAAATATTTGTTCTTTAAAACATGGACTTCTGAGCAATTGATCTATTGGGATTCACTGGTTGCACTTTCTAGGTTATGTGATAAAAAACACATCCTCATATACACAAAGGAGCACGATGACAGGAAGGAGATACCAAATAATACTCTGCTCCAGAAGCATCCAGGACCATCACAGTGAGAGCCCATCAGTGGTGCATCTCCACAAGGACTGAGTAGCACAGAGGTGAAATGGAAGGCAGAAGAACCAAATTACAGGCTCAGAAGAGGGAACATGTTATCCAGGCTCCTCCTAGGGCTGTTATAGTACACTTAACAGCTCCATTCCAGGTGTGAAACCCATCATGATGAGGGAAAGGGAGTCAAGGCTGTAGCACCTTTTAGGCCCATGGGAATTACTACCTAACGATATGGGACACAGTATGGAATGCAGGGGAAAAGCATTTTGGTAACATTCTCAGATCTCTAGGGGAGAAAACAAAGGCAAAGAATGTGATGAACCTAGGGGATTTGGAGAGAAATTTATGAGGAAAATAGAGTGATAAAGGGATAAAAAAGTACCAGACATGCTGGTGTGGTCATGCCTTGCACCTCATCAGCGAGTCTGTTCTATATTCTTACTAAATCATATTTCTAAATCTTTCCCTGGGTGGGGGAGTCTATTCTCTGTGCTCATCTGTGTATTTGGGTCTGAGTAGGGTTTCTAGTGACAGCAACTTACCCATAAGCTGTTAACAGGTTCCTCATCCACTGCTTGGAGGACCTCAACAGATTCCAGTTTTTCTCTCACATAAAGAGCAATTCCACCACCTTGCCTTGCAGGCCTATCTTTCCCTATCTTGGAATCTTTCAAGACAGTTGCATGCATATGGCCAATTTCTAACCAGAAGGAGGGGAAAATGTTTGCTCTGTTCTCCTTTTTTGTTATTTTCCCCTCCTTCCTTCTCCTCACCATCTCTTAAAAATCATAGCAAAAAGCATTAGACAAACTAGAATGGCAAAGATACCACCTAGGATTTTCTTACCTCCTTGGAATTTTAGTAACTGATTTGCAGCTGTCTGGAATGGATCTGCTGGGGAAAATTGTCACCTGAATTCCTAGAATCAGAGAATGGTTTAGGTTGGAAGGGACTTCTAAAGAGCATCTAGTACAACTCTCTGCCATGGTGAGGGACATCTTTCAGTAGAACAGGTTGCTCAAAGCCTTATCCAACCTGAGCTCAAATACCAGTCATGGGGCATGGTCACGTGAAAGGGTAAGAGTCTGATAAGTGTTCCGTTGAGTCATGAGGTTCGGAAAGGACCCCCATAAACTCCTTCTCAGAGAGTCTAGGAGCAGCTAGGTCCAGTCTTAGTCCCAGATTTGGTCACAGTTTATGGCTAAAGGATTATGTGAGTAGTCACATATCAGAGTCAATGTTTGCTTGTTTCAGAGCCTGCTAAAGGACTCTCACTGTGACAGTTTCACAAAGTTGAAAAAATACAGGAAACTTATTAAGGTGACAGATAAAAAAAGTTTAGAATTGCTATTGATAAAGACACTTACTGCAGTGAGGTAATGTATGAATATAAAGCCAGCAACATGCCAACTTTCATCAAAAAATAAATTGACAGACACTTTCCAAGAAGGTGTCCCTGTCTTGGGTAGAAGAGAAGGAGCCCAGCCCATTGACTGCCTCTTCACAGTGATTGGGAAATGTAAGAAAATATTGAGTAAGTTAAAGCTATTACTTTTTAGTTAAGCTTTAGCTGGGATAGAATAATCATATAACTTGAACCGACAATCATTTTTAGATATATATATATATTATATATATATTAGATATATATATTTTTATATATATAAAAGTAATATAGGGAACTAAGATTAAAAGGGGACTAATGATTGTTCTGTATGCAAGATTTATCTCTTAGGTAAGCAGTGAAGCAGTGAACAAGTCAGGTCAGTTGGAACTGGATAGGCGATATTGACTCTCAGCTGAAAGGTGAAAAGGACAACGCAAGGAAGACAGTGAACCTTCCTCCTGAAGACCCCCAAAGACCACCACCAGATGACAGCACGCTGGCACCAGAGGGAGGAGACTGATGATAATCAATTCTCAGAACTGCTTTGAATAACCAAAACTTTTCTCAGAAAATCTCATGTATATGTATGTCTTTGTGTAATAAATATCTGACTGCTTGTTGAAACAGTGTGCAAGCTACGAGGTGCATGCCCCCTTGCACCCAGCGCTGCAATAAACATACCTGCTTTATAACTCTCCCTGAGTTGTGAAGTTAATTTCCATGAGTCAGCAGTATTTAATTTCTTCTCTCCCCTGATGGGAGTAGATTTCTAAATATACTTTACACACTAGTCTTAAACGTTCCCTCCCAGGAAGGTTGTTTAACATGATTTGAGTGAAGAGTTGAGTACTAGAGCCACCCACATTTAGGATGTACTGCTTTTTTCTCATTAACATATTTTAGGGTCTCAAATTTAATATTTATTTTTGCAGTTAATGAAGAAAAAGGTCTCACTTTAAGCACTGCGGCCTTCAAAATTCTGTGTGGAAACTGCCTATCCATTTATCCCCCAGTCTGTAGCCCAAACAGGGCTGTCCTTCTTCCATAAGACTCCCTTCTTCGCCTGCTATCCACACCAACATTGCAGAACTCCATCCACAATATTTGCATAAGAGACAGATTTCTGTGACTGTTCAAAATCTAGATGTCTATTTCAGACCTAATCCCATCCTAAAATCAGTTGTCAGGTATATTAGAAGAGTCCATTTCTGGAGAAATGTGTTTCTTTCCATGGGATAGCATAGAGTGACAAAGACTCAAATTATTTGACTTCCTTTGGCATACAATAGCTAGCTAACTTCTTTATTTCCCCTATTTGTAAGGAAAGGACTTTTAAAACTTATTTTGTAACTGACTGACCTCTGCTAAAGCATGCAAGTTATTTTAAGAGGCTTTATTCACTGGATTGCCAATGAGGAAATATTAGGCAAAAAAAGGCTTGAAAGATCATAGACAGCTAACCCAGGCCATCTTCTATCTCCATGAAAACTTGACTTAATCATAACCACTCCTGAGAGTAGTGAGAGAACCTGCCCTTAAAAGGCTGTTGTGATACGCAACCCTTTATCACTGCCAGAGGATGGTGCTCTTCTCCTTACTACTAGAAGAAGAGCTAAATAAAAACTTATTACAATTTTTTTAATAAATATTTGTTAATGCATAAATATGAAAAAGCACTATTTTACTGTTCACAAGATGAAACAGTGGATCTAATAGTCATCTGCATTTGGGAAAGCCATCAATCTATGGTTTGTCTCACAATTTCAGCTGGTAGCTAAGCACCACAGGTGCTCGTTCACTCCCCCACCAGGGTGATGGAGGAGAGAACTGGAAGAGTGAAAGGGAGAAAATTCTTTCATTGAGTTAAAGACTGTTTAAGTGCCTCTTCCCATTGGCAGGCAGGTGTTCAGTCATCTCCAGAAAAGCTGGGCTCCATCACCTGTAAAGGCTCCATGGGAAGACAAACATCTTCTTTTTTTCTTCTCAGCTTTATATGTTGAGTAGGACATCATATTGTATGGAATATGCCTTTGGTCAGTTGGGATCAGCTGTCCTGGCTCTCAGCTTCTTGCGAACCCCCAGGGTACTCGCTAGTGGGGAGGTGTCTGCAGGCAGAAAAGGCCTTGACTCTATGTAAGCACTGCTCAACAGTAAGAAAAGGTATCTCTATATTATTGACACTGTTTTCAACATAAAACTAAAACATAGCCTCATGCTAGCTCCTATGAAGAAAATTAACTCAATCTGAGACAAAAGAGCACTGGTTTAAAGAAGGATTCTGGAAGGGGTTAACTAAGCTGGTTTGCTGCACATACTTGTCCAGATCAATATTCAGCCAATTCATTGGCTTTATTTCTAGTGGTGAAAACATGAAATGCTGTTATAGTGTCATTGTAATGCCTCTGACTGCCAACTATTTCTTTAAACTACATTTGGTTAAACTTTTTATTCAGGACAGAATTAATCTCTCCTCCTCTGCCCCCTCCTTTTGTGCTTTTCCTTCACTAAGCCTCTACATCTCCTTCCTCTGGCCCCAAGAGCCCTTCTGGTGGAAGATTTCCTGAGAGAGACTTGAAGAGTTGTACTTAAATGGTTTTATTCTCAGCTCTTCTTTTGACTGCTGGGTTATCAATGCATTATGCAGTGCACAAAGGCCACATAACCCAGACAGCCCATCAAATCATACTTACATAGTCAGGAAATATCAAGATACACTTGTGATACAGAAAGCAAGAGATTAAATTAGATGAGGTGGCCACAGGCACCTCCTAAGCCAGTTTTGGAAGCCTTCCAGAAGCCATTTGACATTCTTTAAAGACTCTAACACATTCTTAACAGAGAAGGGACACATTGAAGACATAAAATCATACACAGAGGAGGTAAGTTTTCCAGTTTGTCTGAATTCTTCCTTTTTTTCTTTCTTAATTTCTTTCCTTTTCCTTTCTTCTTTAACTATTTGTGAAAATCCAACATGACAGTTTCATTAAGGTTATCACTGATCTGTGGTTATCTTTGGCTGGAACCATGTTCAGAGCCAGTTCTACAGATCAGATTAATTTCTTATTATTCTTCCCCTCCACCCCAACCACCCCGCCCCCATTCCCCATTAACCACCTGACATTTTAGAGAAAAATATATAAAATAAAGAGATAATACAAGAAGAGGATGCAATTTGTTACCCTATTTGAGATATTAGTAGTTTACATTGTATTTATTTTATTTTGCAACTAATTGCATTATACAACTCTAGTCTATTTAAGAGGTAAGACATAATGCCTCAGAGTTCTCTACCTAATTAGTCATTGTCCTTTAGTCATCAGAAAGGATAAGGTAGCTTCAGCATGTAATTCATTACATCTTTAAGTTATTGCTATAGACTGATTATGAATTGCTCTACAAAGGCAGAAGAAGAGTGCATGTGATTAACCCAGATATAGATGCCTACATGACAGAAGTTGATGAGGTGAGGTGAGATGAGATGAGATGAGGCAGATGAATATTTTTAAGAGGTAATGTGGTCCTTCTGGCAGGGACCTTATCAAAAGGATACATGGTAAAGCTGAGTGGTGAACCAGCTCTATCTTTAGAAACCTTTCTGAATTATGCAGTTTGTTTTTAGCTCATGAATTTCCTATCATCAGACTAAGAATATAGTTTTACCCGATCATTTATATCTGGGTCACACCTTTCCAAACAACCGGTTGCCTAAATGTGACACTGGGACTGGTGTAGTCTGCTTCCTGTTCTGCTCTGGCCTCAATGGAGCCAGAGGCACTTGAAACTGCGCTACCATAAAGGTGAGTTTACATCATAATTTTATGTTATTTCCTGGAGAAATCTCTCTTGTTGCCAAATGAAAAGAGAGATGGAAAGGTTCATAGCTTGGTATGACCAGGTCAAAATCAGTATCATGTTGTTCTTACTGATTTTTTTTTTTTTTTAATGTATCAGAAAAGGAGACATCCATACACATTTTACTCTTATTCTTGAATGCTTTCACCTGCTCCCTAAATTTCTCCACTTCCTCTCTAAGATTTAAATTGTGGATTTGAGTGCAATCTTGCATTTTTTTTTCCACTCCTGTGTTTCCTGTGTCTGTCTGATCAATTTTTGCCTGCACTAGAGTTTCTGAATATTCTGTAATTTTAAATAGTTGCTACAAAATTTGAATTGACTGTTTCATTCTGTAAGTCTGCTCAGAGAGCACCAGGACAAACATGGAGAACTGAGTGTGATTTCATTAGGCTGGACTTACAATGGTGATATTTAACACCAGTTGACTGGGAGTGCTTTGGCAATAGAATGAACCCCATACAGCTGGAATTTCTATCCTAAGGGTACCTATTTTTGGTTGAACTCTGAGGAGAGTTTAAACTAGTTCTCAGACTTCTTTGACCCCAGAGACTCTTACTGTCTGGGTGCATAATAACAAGCTAGAAATGTTAAGGACTGTAAAAAGATTATTTTTTTGCTAGTAACATGTACTTCTTCAGGAGGTACAGCTGGAACAGGCTGAACCAAAGAAGCCCTATGTCCATGCTGCACGATCTGCCCTGTGGTTCTCATGAACACTCTGGCCTTCCCTTTAGTCCATGGAAATACATGAGACCTAGAACTTTCAAAATCCTGAATTCACAGCCATGGCTTAAGCACATGAAAGGAGAATTGACTATCTAAAAAAAAAAGTTAAATAATAACTTAATAAGATTAGTATTAATCCTATAGTCTGTATGAACCTCTGATACAAAAATTATTGTTAATAATGAAAAAGACTGATGAATCATACGTATGTCTTTATTTTTCCAGGTGAATAAGCTGTATATTGCATATTGCCATCCAAGCAATTAACATGGAGAATGCAAGCAGTGTGAAGGAATTTATTCTTTTCGGCCTCAGAGAATCAAAGGGTGCAGAAAATATGTTTTGTGATGTTTTTGTTCTTCTATATTATTATTGTGGCAGGAAACCTGCTAATTGTTATCACTGTAATTAGCAGTCAACATCTGAATTCCCCCATGTATTTTTTCCTTTCTTACTTGTCCTTTGTAGATATCTGTTATTCTTCTGTCACAGCTCCCAAAATGATTGCAGACTTCCTTGTTGAAAATAAAACAATCTCCTTTGTGGGTTGCATAGCACAGCTGTTTGGAGTACATTTCTTTGGCTGCACCGAGATCTTCATCCTCACAGTGATGGCCTATGATCGCTACACAGCCATCTGCAGACCTCTCCACTATACCACCCTCATGACCAGGCGTGTGTGCAGCCAGATGGTGATCGGCTCATGGGTGGGAGGCTTCGTGCATTCCACAGTGCAGACTCTCCTAACCTCCTGTCTCCCATTCTGTGGTCCCAACAAAATTGACCACTACTTCTGTGATGTGCACCCCCTACTACAACTGGCCTGTATCGACACCTACACCGTGGGTATCATTGTTGTTGCCAACAGTGGAATGATAACACTGAGTTGTTTCTTAATACTGGTCATCTCCTACATTATGATCCTGGTTTCCTTGAGAAGTCAAATGTCCAGAGGGCGGTACAAGGCCCTCTCCACCTGTGGGTCCCACATCACTGTGGTAATTCTGTTCTTTGGGCCATGCACGTTCACCTACATACGCCCATCCAGTGATCTGTCAGAGGACAAGAGTATAGCTGTATTTTATACTATCATCACACCCATGCTGAACCCACTTATCTACACACAGAGAAATGAGGAGGTGAAGAGTGCCATGAAAAAACTGTGGAGTAGAAAAGTCCTAAGTGAGAAGGGACAGGTGTAGAACTGCAGGAACTTTTCCAAAGGATCATAGAAGATCACGTATCTCTCACCATAAGGCCTTTAATGCAAAGCTTGCTTTTGGCTCCTTTTGTAATTAGGAATATTGCTTTATATTTTCTTACTGACCAGCACAGGACCAGGAAAAAGAAATAAATTCTACAAAAATTATTTTAAAAGTTGTCCAGACAGAGCATCCTAGTAGCTATTGTTCCCCCAGGTATAAACTTTTCGACAAACTCCATCTGCTCTGTAATCCTGGGAAAGCTGCAAAAGAGAGAATTATGGTCACTGGCTGCTGGAAGCAATCATACAAAGAAGGTCTCTTTCTGCTTGCAATAAATGCCTTTTAATGACAACTACATTGTGGTATTTTGAATCCATGGGTGAGCAATTAAAATCCTAGTATTTTGTGCTAATTGGGTCATTTGCTGATGCAAATAAGAGGAGGGAAATCTTCTCCTGTTTCAATTCTAGGCCAATTCAAGTTCTTTCTTCAGTACTTCAGCTATCACCAACCACCCCTTCTACCCTTCAGCTTTCCTTCAGAATTTTTATTTTAGTGTTTACACTAATACAGAATCCCAGATCCCAGGAAATACACATTACTTATGTGTAGCCACTAAGGAATGTGTTCAGAAGAACAAAAAAAAAAAATAAAAAGTTGTTCAGGAATCAGTGAGGTATGCAAGATACTTCCTAACAGAGCACATTTACACACCCCCACAATGAACCACATCATCTGCAGGAAGTACTGGAACACTTACTATTGGATGAGTGAAGAGACAAAACGTGAGAATGAAAGACCAAATGAACACAGGATTGGTCAAAGCTGTGACGGAGGGAGGAGCTGTAGCAGCTCAGGATCTCAAAGGAGCCATGAGGTACGAGACTCTGACCCCTACTTTACCAGCAGGAACCCAGCAAATCAGCTGAGTTCAGGAGGAAGAAACCTGCCTAGTGCCATTCAAAAGTCATTGGAGCACCTTCCATTTTCTTTCTTCACTTACATTCCTTTTAAATATCTACACCTGTGTTATACCTTAGCACGGCTTGAGTAAGATTGCAGGATACAAGCTGTTCCCAGCCCCAAGACAGGTCTTCTAACTTAACATTTGTTTATCTATCTAATGTTTTAGGATCTCATTTCTAAGTGCTGGGTGGTGCTAGGCACATTTGGACCACAGTTTATAAAAGGAGTCACTGGAAACATTAGATTCCTCTACATATTGGCAAGAATTCTTATACAAATTTAATACTTGAACTAAAGAATGGCTTCTGTGTTTTTTACTGTCTGAGTAAAACTAGCTGGTAAGCAGTGAGGACCAACCAAAAACCTTACTAAAGTTTTGAAATAATTACCTGGTTTACTTCCTGTTTCAAATTTCTGCACACCAAATGTTTAAGGGATAACAGTCTATAGCACAGTTATGATACTTACACTGCTAACAACCAATAACAAGCTAAGAAATAAGAAATTATGGGAGATTTTAGCGTAGAACACAAGTCAGAATTTATATAGATGTCCTGAGACATCTTTATTCCAAAAATGTTTCATTGCAAAGCTAAACTGAATAAACACTTTAAAAATAGCTGTGATGTTAATTTGAAATGTTTTTCCAAAACCATAAACTGTAATCAACTGTTAATAAAGTCAGCCAGTCAACAAGCAAACCCACACACAATCTAATGTATTCTAGATGACCACATTCCAACATCACCCTTCAGCAACTACCCTAAAAGCCCTCAATTTTTACCTCATTAGTGATTTCTAACAAATAAATCTTCATACTTCTCTGGGATCTTATTACTCCGGAAAGTCAGGTGCTTTTGCTGTGTGATTTTAATATTTCTGCCACAACTTCCCAATCTCATAAGATGGAGCTATTCTTGCAGATGCTTTTGGAAGTTATTTTTTGCAGAATGAAAAAATTTGACTCAAGTTTTCCATTTTATCCTCTACATTTTTCAGAATTGGCAGAGATGCATATTGATCTCATGAAATCTAAGTAACAACTTGCAGCTGAGGCATGTTGATGAAACCTCCTAGCATGGTCAGAGAAGCAAGCAAAATCTTGGAGAATGGTAAATATAAACCATGCAAGTGTTTTTATTTTACTTCTTTACGTTGTTCAAGTGTGACAGTGAAATCCTGCCTTTGAATCCTGCTCCCAAGCTCATTTATGACCTGCTTGCTTTTGTGTGTTTCATAGTTCATCTCTTTGTGGTCCATTTCACTGACTGCATTGAGATCTTCCTTCTCACAGTGATGGCATGTGGTCATTGTCTTGCTATATGTAACCACTTCATTATACAAACATGGATGGTAGCTGCTTCTTCATTGGGAAGGTCTGTGCATTCCCTGCTGCAGACCCTTCTTACCATTCAGTTATGATTCTGTGGGCTAAATGAAGCTCATACCCATTTCTGGGATATACATCCTTTGCTGAAGCTGGCCTGCACTGACACCTACATTATTGGTGCTATTGTGGTGTTGCGGTTTTACATAGCAAGGTTCTGGAGGAGAAGGGGGAGCTACAGGGGTGCCATCTGCAAGAAGCAGCTAGAAGCTTTCAGTAGGCCTGACAGAGTAAATACCAGCTAGGCTGCTGCTGACCAAGACCAAGCAAATCAGCGATGGTCATGGTGCTTCTATCAATCACATTTAGGAGAATAAAACCTGCAAGCAGCTGCTTTTTGCCACCAGAGAAGGGAGTGAGAAATTGTAAGAAACTTTGCAGACACCAAGACCAGTGAAGAAGGTGAGGGGAGGAGGTGCTGCAGGTGTCTGGGCGAAAGATTCCGCTTCAGCCTGTGGAGAAGACCATGGTGGAGCAGGCTGCTCCCCTGCAGCCCATGGATGATAATGGGAAGATGAGATCCCATCTACAGCCCATGGAGGACCCCAAGCTGGAGTGGATGGAGACACCTGAAGGACGCTGTGACCCCATGGAAAGCCCACACTGGAGCAAGACCTGCACCCTTTGGAGATACCAACCCACACCGGAGCAGGTTTCCTGGGGAGACGTGTGACTCCAAGGAGGACTAGCTGGAGCAGTCTGGGCCTGAAGGTCGGCACCTTGCAGATGGGATCCATGCCAGGGCAGTTGGTGAAGAGCTGAAGTCCTGTGGGAAAGGACTCACACTGGAGAAGTTTGTTGGAGGAATGTCTGCCGTGGGTGGGACCCCACGGTGCAGAAGGGGAAGAGCATGAAGAATGAATGACCCCTGTTTAGAAGGAAAACAACTCATGAGGAACTGAATGAAAACCCCATTCTTTGTCTCCCCCGTGACACCTGCTGAGGAGGAAGAGAAAGAAATCATGAATAAATTTAAGTCTGCGACAAAAGGAGGGGTGGGGGTAGGCGTTTTAAGGTCTGGTTGTACTTCTCATTATCCAACTCTGGTTTCATTGTGTGTGTTGTATAGTGTAATAAATTAGATGCTTTTCTTTTTCTTTCTTTTTAGTCCATGTTGAGTCTGTTTTGCCCATGACCCTAACTGCTGAATGATCTCTCCCTGTCCTTATCTCCACTCCTAAGCCTCTCAATATCTACTTCCTCCCCTCTCCAGCCGAAAAGGGGAGTGATAGAGTGACTTTGGTGGGCATCTGGCCACCAGCTAGGGTCCCATCCAGCATGCTCATTTCCCAGAAAGGCTGATTTCTCCTGAGGCACTTCCCTGCTTACATGCAAGTGACACAAGTTTTAATGGGATACAGGATGACCTAAGTTATCTTCCCTAGTCCCTGTTTTCTGGTACAAAGAAATTACAGGCAACCCAAAGCTACATTTCATTTCTACCAACCTGGTAAAACGTTCAGAAGCCCTCTAGTTCAAAATAAGGCAGATAATTACCTATTAAGAGCGGAGCAGCAGGTAGGTATTTTGTGATTAATGAACTGACAGTAGAAGCCATTTTCCCAAAATAATATTCACACACAATTTAATATAGATTGGAGCACAATTTTCCTTCTAGGTTCAGTTAACTGCTTTTTATATTTCCAGAAATAACTTCAAAGATTTTACGGACATGTGGAGGTGCAACATGGGAAGGGTTGCCTTTCTGAGTATCCTTGTAGATCCAAAGATGCTGGTTGCTAAACCTGGGACTGAAAGATTAGAGACTAGCTCAGGAATTGTTTCCCTTTACACTTCAAGGTTTTTGTACAGTTGACATTTTATCTCTTGCATGGAAGAGCTGCAATCAGTTGCCAGCACCACCCTGAGAACTGTCATACACTGAGTGGGTTGACTTCAATTTTAGTGTGGCTTATCTGTATTCCTGGACGGAATAGGGAATAGATTGGTTCAGTGAAGTTGACCCCAGTAGTGTAGATATGAGAGTGACCATGTATTAATAATAGTGAAGGAATTAGGACTAGGGAAGTAATTGGCTATTGTCCTGCTCCAGGCCATGCTGATTAGATTCAAGACTCATCAAGAGGCAGCCCCAGGCATGCATCAAGGCATGATTCTAAAATCTGTTAAGGTAGTACTCAATAGCACTGGAGTTTCTGAAAGTTTTCCACTCCAGTGTTGTGGTTTTTTCTTTTTTTCCCCAATTTTTGTTCTGTTTGCTGTATGATACCATAATAGATCTCTTACCTTCATCTTCTAAATTAAAAAAACCCCCAAAACTACGAAAGCCAGAAAAAAAAATGCCTGTAAGCATTCTCAAAGGATTTGTCTGGCACTGTCTATAGGTGCGGAAGTCACAATATCAGAACAGATGTGGGGCACTTCTATGTTATAAAGCATATTGAAATAGCAACTGACCAACTGAAAATTTATTTCCTAAGCACTGTTCAGTGACATATGTCTCTTTTAGGGGGTGAGGTACAGTAGGAAGCCCTGAAACAGGAAAGGGTGTTGCCTACTCTCTTTCACAACAGACAAATACTGTCTAGGCAGTCTTGGATATTGCTCCTTTTTCTATTTGCATATTCCCTTTCAACAGTTCTCAGGTTCTTTCAGACCTGCACACAGAGAGAAATGAAGCCTTGCTACTGTCTTTCAAAGAGCTGCTTTGACTTCCTCGTTCCTCAGGCTATAAATCATAGGGTTCAGCATGGGAATTGCCAGAGTATAAAACACAGAGATGATCTTGTCATGCTCCAAAGAGTATTTTGAACTGGGCCGTAAGTACATGAAGGAGCCTGTTCCATAGAACATGCTGACAGCAGTCAGGTGGGAAGCACAGGTGGAGAAGGCTTTGCATCTGCCTCTGGTGGATTTAATTTTGTGAACAGTAATCCCAATGCCAATGTAAGAGATGAGAATGAGAAGCATGGTTAAGATGACAAGCACAGCAGCACAGGTGAAATGAACCACATCAGTGACGTAGGTGTCAGAGCAGGAGAACTTCAGGATGGGAGGCATGTCACAGAAGAAGTGATTGATGATGTTGGAATTGCAGAAGGAGAGCTGGAATATAAATAATGTCTGAATAGTTGCATCCATGCAGCTCATGAAGTAGGAGCCACACACAAGAAGCACACAAAACTTCTTGGACATAATGACAGGGTAGAGCAAGGGATTGCAGATGGCTATAAGCCGATCATATGCCATCACAGCCAGGAGGTAGCACTCCGCTGTTACTGTGATGCAGAAGAGGAAAAGCTGAGCTGTGCATGCTGTGTAAGATATGACTTTTGTCTCAGCCACGAGGGTCATGAGTGTGCTAGGTATAATGATGGTGGAGTAGCTGACATCTAAGAAGGCAAGGCTGCTGATGAAGAAGTACATGGGAGTGTGGAACTTGGACTCAATCCAGATGAGCACAATCATTCCCAGATTTCCCACCACAGTCAACAGGTAGATCAGGAGAAACACCATGAAGAGATAGACCTGCAACTTCAAGTTGTCTGTGAATCCCAACAGGATAAACTCGGTCACCACAGTGTGATTTCCTTCTGCCATCTAGCGTAGGTGGAAAAGCCAAGATTACACTGCAGAAAACAAGGTGAACACAGGCTGACTGTTAGTGGGTCAAAGTGGATCTCATCAGGCTGATCTACAATGAAGGTTTAATTTGGTGTATCTTCCTATGCATGTTTTTCAAGTCCTGAACTCAAATTATCTCATAGACATTTTATACCTTTCAAGGGCTTCTAGTCTTTCTGTGGACACTAAAGGAGCACCCTTATTCCTGCAGGTTTCTCTGCATGTCCCTCACCAAACACTCAGTCATCTGCACAGGGGGCACTAATTCCATAGTATTTGTTTCACCTCACCTATTTTAGACAGCTAGTCAAACATGACTTGATACATTTTGGGTTTTTTTTTTCCCGTTTTATATAGACATCATCACAGGAATTAGCTTTCAACATTTTGGGGATATAAAGGTAAACGCATGCCATGCTGGGAAAATCTCTCAAACACAATAACGGGGCCCAGAAATATATACCTTATCGCTAGGACAAAATGATATTTTGGGGCAACTATGGGAAGCAGAAGGCCAAAGCTAGGGCTTTGGAAAAGCTGCACTATAAATATTAATGGCATTTCAGGCAAAAAGGGAGCAGAGCTTCTGCTCGACTGCTACTTCCATAAACCCGAGAATAAAAAGAGAATTATTATCAGTTCAACTCTGAGGCATGGTCTGCTTCTGAACTCCAAAAAAAGCTTTTTGTTCCCAGGAAGAAAATATTTAAAAGACCTTGGAAGAATTCATTTTTCCGTTTTCCAAGGAAGAATGAACTCTACTGCTGTAACTACTTGAAACATTGGCCTAATGTTCCTTAAAGTTTCCAGTGCCATGTATTTCCCATGGTCCATAGTCACTTCTGGTTTTAAGCAAAAGTTAATATTACTCAGTTTTCTTCTAAAACTGGATTTTTTCCTTTATAATTTAAATAAAAATTTTTTTGTGTCCCTCCCTCCCATTGTGGTAAAAAGAAACCACTTTTCCCCTTCCACCATTTCATAGAAAATGAAACAGAATCATAACATCATAGAACATCTTAAGTTGGAAGGGACTCAGAAGGATCAAGTCAAACTCCCTGCTCCACACACAGCCAGCTACTTAAACCTAAACCATACACTAAGTTCGTACTAATGGCAAACATGCCAAATCTGAAAGAGAACTCTAGCACGATGAGAAAAATTACTGCTTGAAATTTAGTTAAGCCTGGGTCCCAAAATCTGGGGAAGGAAAAAAGCCAAACAGATAAAAAAAAATCCCAACCTCTGTAATTTTCAGGAATACCTATACTCTTATACTCTAAGAGAGAGACATGGGAGTTTGGGAATTCTCCCTCCCTGGTAAAGAAATGGTATAGAATATGTCTAATATATTCATTCCTAATCGTCACCGACCTTCTAATTCCAGGCCTGTTCTTACCTTAACACTCACATACTGATGTGCTGGGTGCACTAGGGTTTCTTCTCTTGTCAATGTAAAATAAACAGGCAAGAGGAAATCTTCCTGTTAGTGCAGATTTGACTGCAAGGCATACCTTGTCTACTAACTCCAGATAAGAAGTGATTTCTATTTTCTAAATCAGAAAGGAAGAGGAAGAGGAAAGGAAGAGGAAAATCTCACAACAGCAAGTGGGTATTTTAGCAGTTGGCACACACATTTATACAGTTTCGGGTACAGAGTTGCTTATGGGCCACCGAGCCTGAGACAAGGCACAGTGGGACTATTAAAATGGCTTTTGTACTGTCAGTGGAGATAGCCTGTCCTCTCCTTTCCTGCAATTAGACAAATGGACTTCATTCACATTTCTTTCTTATGCTGGGAAGCCCAGAAATCGATGCAGTACTCCAGGTGGGGTATCGTAACACCAGAGAGGAAGAACCACCTCCCTCAACTGGCTGGCCATGCTTCTTTTTGCTGCACTTCAGTGTATTGTTAGCTCTCTGGGCTGCAAGCACACATTGCGGGCTCCTTTCCAATTTCTCACTCACCAATATCCACAAGTCTTTCTCCACACGGATTGAGACTTTCTCATTGCATTTACACTCCCAATCTGTACTAAAAGCAGGTGCAGGGCCTTGCATTTTGCTTTATTGAACTTCATGAGGTTAGTATGAGCTCACTCCTCAAGCCTATCCCTCTGGAAAGCATGCCTTCCCTCTAGCAAATCAACTGCACCACTCAACTCAGTGTTCTCTTCAAACTTGCAGAGGGTGCATTCAATCCCAGGGTCTGTACCACTAACAAATATATTAAATAGCATCAGTCCAAATATGAACCCTTGAAGAACACCACTCATTACTGGGTTTTCACTTGGACATTGAGCCATCGACTGTAACTCTTTGGACGTGGCCATCCAGCCAATACCCTATCGATCTAACAGTCCATTCATCAAACCCACAACTTTCTAATTTAGCAGCAAGAATGTTGTGGGAGACTATCAACTGCCTTAAAAAAATCCAGGGCAATGACATCCACAGGTCTTCCCTTGTCTACTGATGCAGTCTCTTCATCATAGGACGCCACTACGCTAGTCAGGTATGATATGCCCTTGATGAAGTCATGTTGGCTGTTTCTTAATGGAGAAAATCTTCATTCTGAAATCACCAATCAGGAAATAATACACCCAGACCAACAGTAATAAGAATCCAATCAATACTTTTTCTTGATTTGCTTGGGTCAGCCAATTTTAAGTATGAAATAGTTCAGTGTTCTTTGACACTGCCAGGGAACCCAATTACCAGTTACTAAAGCATTCTGTGAAAATGATATTTTTTGAAAATACCTCTCAGTTAAGTCTTTTTTACTCCCCCCATCATGATAATTTCCTTTATATTCTTCAGCAATTCTTTTCATTTTATTTTAATGATCGACTCTTGTTTAAAGTTTTCAAAGTCAGCCATTACTTCACAGTATCCTACTTGTTTTGTTTGATGCATATAACCTGAGTAGCTGAAGCTTCACAGAGAGGAGTTACTTTGTAATCAAGGATTACACACAGCAGTCTTATAATCACTGAATCACATTTGTTGGAAAAGACCCCGTAAAATCACCTAATCCAACAGTTAACCTAGGACTGCCAAATTGAACAACTAACCCATGTGCCTAAGAACCACATCTACATACCTTTGAAAGACCTGCATGGATGCTGACCCAACCACTTCTCTGGGCAGCCTGTTACAGTGTTCAATAAGCCTTTCCATGAAGAAATTCCTCCTCATATCCAAGCTAAACCTTCCTGATGCAAGTGGAGACCATTTCCTCTTGTCTTGTTGCTAGTTCCTTGGGAGACGAGACCAACCCCACCTCACTACAACCTCCTTTCAGGGAGTTGTAGAGTGTGATAAGGTCTCACCTCAGCCTCCTCTTCTCCAGACTAAACCCAGTTTCCTCAGCCACTTCTCATCTGATCCTTTGGCGAGTGACGATCAGCGGCGACAGCGATCACTCTGGTAAGCTCAGGGGCTGTGTGTCAGATCGGGCAGTACAGAGAGGTTCCTTACATCTGGGCACCCCGTGCAGCTCCTTCCACCCGTGGTGAGTACCCGGAAACCCCCCAAAGCTCACCCTCCCCCTGATGTCACGTGACCCCACCCTCTAACCTTAAAAGGGTTTAAGGAGGGCAGCGACTAGTCCCTGCCCACCGACACAACGCAGGTGAGCAAGCAGAGAGCTCAGAGGAGACAGCCAGCCAGCCCGCTCGTCAGGCAGAGGAAATAGAGGAGCCCAGCCTACGGACAGGAGAGGGTCACTAACACTTGGGTAGGTACTGCATAATGGTGTCTACCCGGCGCTGGGCCATAACCCCAACACCTTCCACTGTGGAGGCAGCAACCCAGTTCAACCAACCGCAGAAGCATGCTGCGGTGCAGGTCTTGGGGTGCAGGGAGTGTCACAACATGCTTGCGGCAGCAGACAGCTCTGAACATGGCTGTGTACTGTGCGAGATCATAAGGGATCTCCTCAGCCGTGCAGCATACCTATAAGAAGAGGTAGATGTGCTCAAGGGTAAACTAGACAGGCTCATGAGCACCAGGGAGGCTGAGGTGGAGATAGATCGGATGAGCCAGGTTCTGTCCTCCCAGACACAGAAACGTGAGTACCCAGTAGATAGGGTCCAGGACCAGAGTGACCCTATATCCTCCCCCAAGAAGGACAGTCTAAATGATAGGGACGAATGGAAGCAGGTACGTGGAAAGGGCAGTAGGAGAGTACCTTCCAAGCCTGTCCTTCCTCGACAAGTTCCTCTGAGCAATAGATATGAGATCCTACTACAAGGGGACCAGCCGGATAATGAGATGGCTGATAGGAAAATTATTTCTGAGGTTGTGTTCCCTAGGACAAGACCCCCTAAGCAAACCATCCTCTGTTAAGACAAAAAGACGGGTCATTGTCTTAGGAGATTCCCTTCTGGAGGGAACTGAAGGCCCGAACTGTAGGCCGGACCCTCTACACAGGGAAGTCTGCTGCCTTAAGGGAGCTTCAGTTAGGGACTTAACCAAGCGAGTCCCAACCTTGGTCAGGGACACGGATTATTATCCACTTTTAGTTTTTCAAATAGGTAGTAATGACATACATAAAAGAAAACTGAGGACCATTAAGAAGGATTTAAGGGCCCTGGAACACATGGTACGAGGATCTGGAGCACAGGTAGTGTTCTCCTCCCTCATTCCTACTACAGGGAATGGGGAGGGTTGGATTGAGAAGAGCCAGGAAATAAATACCTGGCTCAGAGCCTGGTGCGAGAAACAGAACCTTGGGTTCTTTGAGAATGGGCTGGCTCGAGCCTCACCAGCCTTGCTTTTGAGGGATGGGGAGCACTTATCCCCTAGGGGCAGAAGGATACTGTCCATGAAGCTGGCAGGGCTCATTAATAGAGCTTTAAACTAGATAGGAAGGGGGAGGGGGACAGGGCCAGGCTAGATGGAAAAAAGCCTGGGTGTGGTGGTAGAGTTACTGAGGGATGGTGTGCTGGCAATGACCTCTGGTCAGCCACCCTAGTTAACCAGGGGGTTAGTGTCCTAATTCAGAGTAGATTTGTAACTACTACTGATAGGCTAGGTAACTTAAACAGCTGTCACTTGGGAAGCAAGGCTTCCCCAAGGAGCACAACAAGATCAGTAGACCAGCTGAAGTGCATCTACACCAATGCACGCAGCATGGGGAACAAAAAAGAGGAATTAGAAGTCCTTGTAACTACAGGAAATTATGATGTGATTGCCATCACAGAAACGTGGTGGGATAATTCACGTAACTGGAGTGCTGCAATTGCTGGTTATAAACTATACAGGCATGACAGGCTGGGTAGGAAAGGAGGTGGGGAAGCCCTGTATGTCAGAGAATGCTTTGACAGCCTAGAGCTGGAGTCTGGTGAAGACAGGGTCGAGTGTCTCTGTGTGAAAATCAGAGGAGAACAAAATCAGCAAGATATAGTGATGGGAGTCTGCTATAGACCCCCTGACCAGGAGGAGGAAGCTGATGAGTTGTTTTTTAAACAACTGGGAGAAGTCTCGCGATCACCAGCCCTCGTCCTTATTGGGGACTTCAACTTACCGGATGTCTCCTGGAGGTACAATACAGCAGGGAGGAAACAGTCTAGCAGGTTCCTGGAGGGTTTGGAAGACAACTTCCTGACCCAGCTGGTAAACGAACCCACAAGGGAAGACACTGACCACAATGACTCCAGTTTCCCTGAGGTAGGCATCTGAGCAGGAGAGCTTGAGGATCTGGGGGATTTCACGAAGAACTGGTCAACAGCATTGCCATGGCAGAGGGGGAGTGAAAATGTATTGGCTATGTGCAGCAGAGCACAGAGAAACCCACTGGCCCAGGCAGCTGCTGCCATGTGGGCACAAGCCCTGCTGCCCAGGAAGGTCTCATAGTGCAGGGGGTGGTAGATGGCAATTTACTGGTCATAGGCCATGACAGTGAGAAGGGAGTACTCTGTTGAGATCAAAAATACAAAGAAAAAGAGTTGAGCCACACATCCTGTGTAGAAAATGGCCCTGGTGTCCCACAAGGAATTGGCCATGGCTTTGGGAACAGTAGTGGAGATGCAGCCAAGGTCAGTAACAGAGAGGTTGAAGAGGAAGAAGTACATGGGGGTGTGGAGGTGGTGGTCACAGGCTATGGTGATGATGATGAGGCCATTGCCCAGCAGAGCAGCCAGGTAGATGCCCAGGAAGAGCCAGAAGTGCAGGAGCTGCAGCTCCTGTGTGTCTGCAAAGGGCAGGAGGAGGAACTGGCTGATGGAGCTGCTGTTGGACATCTGCTGCTGTGGAGACCTGTCCAAGGAGGACAAAGCATTGAGAAGTTAGGGAACTCTTCTTTGAGGAAAACCTCTTCCAATTCTTAGGGAATACCCTCAGATTGATTCTCTGGATTCAGGAGGACTTTTGGCAGGTCCTTTTGGGAGGTCTGATCTGGGCTGGCTTAAGCGTGCCACTGCTGGGAGGAGGGTTGGCTGTGGGCTCTGGAGAACTCAGTCCTACCTTGTAGCAGTAAGTCAATAGAAGGATGGTGTGATCTCAGACTAAATCCCCTGTGGATAGGAATGAGTGTTTCAGCACTGTCAGTCCAGTTTCACCTGAGGGCAGAACAGAGCTTTGGAGCTTTTTATTTTCTCCTGACTGTACCTGAGGAGTGTTTCTTCTGTCAGAACTCCCTGACATTGCTGCTGCAGTCCAGGGAAACCTTCCCCTGAGTGCAGAGTGGGGAGAGCTGCTCTGTCCATCAGCCCTGGTCTCAGCTGCCCTGTGCTGGATGCTCTGGGATCACACCCTGCTGTTCCCCATAGAAGAAACTGGAACCCACAGATTGCCGAGGAATCCAGTGTCCCAGGGCAGAGCTCCAAAGCCCTCCTGCGGTCTCATCCTACCCAAAGAGGATCTTAGCTCCCTGCTCCCAGCCAGGGACACACAGGGCTCAGTGCAGCTGCCCACACACAGGTGAAGAGCAGCATTGCCATGGCCTCAGTGCTGAGATGTCTTCTGCATTGGGCTCTTCTCTGGGGCACAAAAGTCCCTAGGAGAGCGGTGCCATTGTGGGAGGCAGCCTGCAGCCCAGCAGGAGCCCCCAGAAAGTCCTCAGTCCTACAGATGGGTGTCCTGAAGTGAGGGTCAGCTCAGTGCCAGCCCTACAAATGGACGTGCCCTGAGCCCCAGGTAATGGTGGGACAAAGGCAGCAAGGACAGGAGGGGAAACAGCAAGAAATGCTCCAGGCAAGGCTGGAAGGACAGGGACAGACTGACAGGCACTCAGGGGTTTCTCCTCACTGGGGGTCAGGCTGCCAAGAAGACTCAGCCTGAAACCCTGGAACTCTGGGTGCTGAGTCTGTGCTGGGTAGCAGAAACCAGGGGTCACTGAGGGAAAGTGTCTGCATTGCAGGGGATGTCAGGGACGTACCAAATCCCCACTGCCACAGCATTTCTGGGAGCAGCTCCTTCTCCCTTCCCGACAATGTCTCTGCTGCCTGGAGCTGTCCCTGCAGCTGCTTCTCTTTGCCCGTCTCACCTCCCACTCTGTGCTCACAGACCTCATCCAACCTGCCCTGCGCTCAGCTCTGCTCTGCAGACCCCTCCTGGCATCAGAGCACTGCCCCTGGGAACCTCTGTGTGTGCCGGGCTCAGGCCAAGCTCCAACAACTTAATGAGAATCAAATTTTCATCAGATATTCTTGAGGGGAGAAATAAGTTCTCATCTACCACAGTCAGCACAGCCCACAGGAGAGGAAAAGTCAAAGCAAAGACTCTGCCTGGCAGGAAAATGCTTCCTTGATGGTATTCTTCAAAGGCCTTCAAAGGAACTTCTCAAGGATCAGCTGGAGCTGGGAGCAAAGCTGAGCCATGCAGCACTTAGAGCAAAAGGACCTTACACTGCCCTTCCCTGTGTCTCTCCTCCAACCCACAGGTGCTGTCTATATCCCTGTGGAAAGCCCACGAGCCAGGCTTAGTGCTGACCCTGGCAGCAGCGGAGTCCCTGCCCCAGCACACAGCCCCCAGGGTGCAGGGACCCTGCTCACAAGGACAGCCCTGGGCACCCCCAGGTGCACACTCTGCTTCACACCTCTGCAACCATGCCCAGGAGAAGACAGTTGTCCTGCCCTGTCCCTCTGATGGGGCAGAAGGGCATCCCTTCCATGGAGCACTTTCTGGTCCTATAGAGAACCTGTCCTCCTGACAGACCCCCACACTCTACCCCATGTCCCAGCTTTAGGAGATCCCTCCAGGAACAGAACCTGCATTGCCCTGCACCCACAGACATACCAGGGAGTGTGCTGAGATTTCTCCTCCAGTGAGCTCTCAGCATCCATCAGCTCTCTCAGCCTCACAGGTCTCCCCTCGGTGCCTACAGGCAGTGTCCCCAGCCCTGTGTGCTTGGCAGAGGAGCTGCTCCTGGCCAGAGCTGTCTCTCTGCAGCACTGCAATGTTTCATGAGCTCCCAGTGCCCCAGGAGCCCAGCCCAGCTCACAGAAGAGAAGCAGGTGAAGGTGTCACATATTCCATCCCCTCTGGGCTCCTTTGAGGTGTCCCTGAGCTCCAGGGAACCTACTTGGAAAGACACTGAAGTCCTCACTGACACTCCCTCTCTCGGCTGGGGAGAAACCCTTCTGTCCAGCAGAGTCATTTCTCCTGATCAAACCAGAGCTGGGCAGGACAATCACCTTACCTTGTTTCCCCATGAGACAGGACACCCAGGCGAGAAGAGGAAGGGGACTCTTTCCCTCTGTGGAGGGTAAGGAGTATGACAAGCGACTCAAGGCACCTCATCCCTGGGGCTGGAAGGGGACCCAGCTCTGGCCTATGCCTGCCACAAACCACTGAAGCTGGGATTACACTTGCCCCAATTCCAGTGGGCACAAAAGAGGCACCCGCTGCCTGGGAGCTGCTGGTCCCAGCTCCCATGGGAATTAATAGGGGGGGAGGCTACGACAGAGGTGTTCAGACACCAACCGCTGGTAACACCTGAGGGGCCAGAGACATGCAGGGAGATACAAGGCCACAGAATCACAGAACGTTATGAGTTGGAAGGGACCTTGAAAGATCATGTAGTCCAACCACTCCTGCCAGAGCAGGATCACCTAGACTAAATCACACAGGGACACATGCAGGAGGGTTTGAATGTCTCCAGAGAAGGAGACTCCCCAACATCTCTGGGCAGTTTGTTCCAATGCTCTGTCATCCTCCCAGTGAAAAAGTTCCTCCTTATATTCACGTGGAACTTCCTATGCTCCAGTTTTCACCCATTGCCCCTTGTCCTATCTCTGGCCATCACTGAAAACAGCCTGGCTGCATCCTCCTGACTCTCACCCTTTACATATTTATAAACATTAGTGAGGTCACACCTCAGTCTCCTCTTCTCCAAGCTAAAGAGGTCCAGCTCCCTCAATCTATCCTCATAAGGAAGGTGTTCCATGCCCTTCACCGTCTTGGTGGCCCCATGCTGGACTCTTTCAAGGAGTTCTATGTCCTTCTTGAACTGAGAGGCTCAGAACTGGACACAATATTCCGGGGGGGGTCTCACCAGGGCAGAGTAGAGGGGGAGAAGGACCTCTCTGGACCTACTAATCACACCCCTTCCAATATACCCCAGGATGCCATTGGCCTTCTTAGCCAGGAGGGCACATTGCTGGTCATGGTCATCCTGCTGTACATGAGGACCACCAGGTCCCTCTCACCTACACTGCTCTCCAACAGACCAGTCCCCAGCCTATACTGGTACCTGGGGCTGTTCTTCCCTAGATAGAAGACCCTACACTAGTCCTTGTTAAATCTCATTAAACTTCTCCCTGCCCAACTCTCCAGCCTGAGTCTTGCTGAAGGGCAGCACAGCCCTCTAGGGTGTCAGCCACCCCTCCCAGTTTTGTGTTGTCAGCAAACTTGCTGACTGGACGCTCTATTCCCTCATCCAGGTCATCAATGAATATACTGAATAGGACAGGTCCCAGTCCTGACCCCTGAGGGACCCCACTAATACTGGCCTCCAGCCAGACTCTGTCCCATTGATCAAAACTTGCTGGCTTCTTCCTTTCAACCAGCTCTCAATCCACCTCACTACTCCATCTTCCAGACCCCATTTCCTCAGTGTAACCATGAGGATGCTGTGGGAGACAGTGCCAAATGCTTTGCTGAGGTCAAGGTAGACCACATCTACTGCCCTACCATCATCTATCCACCTAGTTATATCCTCATAAAAGGCTAATAGATTAGTCAAACATGACTTGCCCTTGGTAAAACCACGTTGACTGCTCCTAACAACCCTCTTATCCTTGATGTGCCTAGAGACAGCTGCCACGTCCCAACAGGTGGGCAAAGCAGGGAGATTCAGACCTGTCTGTCCCATCCCAGCTGATGGGTATGTGCAGAGTTAACCTTCGTTACCTGCCCCAAGGGCCAGGTTAACCCTCTTTTAGCTTGTCTCTTTTAACAACCACACCAGTGAGATTAGCTCCTGTAATCCTCTGTGCGGTACTCAGGAGTAACAATTACCCAGAGGTCCCAGCAAAGCACAACTGTACTTAACAGCGAGTAGAATTAGAAAGCTTGCCAACAAAACCACACTAAACTCTATATTCCAAGCAATGTATTACTATTAGTAGAACTTGGCAAAACTGCAAATGCTGTTACTGTTATGTGCTGGGAATAAGATTAGAAGTTGAGAGAGAGATTGAGCCATTGAGAGAGAGAATAAAAGAGAAAAGGTAAGAAGATATCACCACCCAGGGATCCAGCGTAGATTGTCATAAAGTTGTGGTTCTTGGATGGCGGGCACACGCCAGATGTCTCAGATCAGCGTCTTTGATGCTCCCTGACCCCACCCTTCTGGGAAGGCTGAGCATATCTTGCGCAGACTCGGTGTTGAGTTGTAGAGTGTTCTGGAAATGAGTTCTGGAAATGGGGAATGGGGGTCCCAAGCGGTCTTTGAAACCCCCCAACTGGGCTGATGAAACAATGACTCTGTTCAGTGGCCTCACACCAGACTTTTGCATGGACTTCTGTATGTCCAGATGACTTCATTCATCCCTGACTCAAATCCTCATCAACTAAAGCAGTCGCATCATGTATCCCAACTTCCTCTGGGGCTTCAGCCATCTGGGGCTCTTGCAAACAAGTCTCCAGGAGTGTAGACAGAGGCAAAGGCGGCATTCAGTAACTCCACCCTCTTACTATCCTCAGTCACTAGGGCACTCACCTCATCCAAGAGGGCCTACGTTTCCTCTAGCATTAGTTTTGTCTGCAATGTATTTGACGAAGCCCTTTCTCTTGTCCTTGACCTCTTTTGCAAGGTTTAATTCCAAAGAGGCCTTAGCTTTCCTAGTTTCCACCCTACATGCCCTGACAACAGTCTTCTATTCCTCCCAAGTGGCCATCCTCCTTCCTGACAGTCACCTGTAGGCTCTCTTCTTCCACTTAAGTTAGCCCAGCAGTCCCCTGTTTACCCACACAGGTCTTCTGCCTCCCTTTCTTGACTTCTTTCCCATTGAGACGCTCTCATCTTGAGCTTAGAAGAAGTAGTCCTTGAATATGGACCAATTCTCTTGGGCCCCTTTTCCTTCCAGTACCCTGTCCCATGGGATTTCACCCAGTAATTGCTTGAAGAGGACAAAGTTGGCTGTGCTGAAGTCCCAGGTTGCAGTCCTACTTGCTATTCTCTTCCTACTGCATAAGATCTTGACCTCCACCATCTCATGGTTGCTGCAGCCCAGTCTACTTCACCTCTTCAACCAGTCCCTCCTTGTTAGTAAGTACAAGATCCAGCAGCGCTCCTCTCCTAGTAGGCTCATTCCCCATTTGCATTAGGAAGTTATTGTCAATGGACTGGAGGAACCTCCTGGACCATAAGCAGCTGGCTGGTCTGGTCTTCCAGCAAGTATCTGGGTAGTTGTGGTGGTTTAGGCCTGACTGGAGGCCAGACTCCCACCAAAGTCGGTCTGTCACTCCCCTTTTTAGTTTGACAGGGGAGAAAATATATATGGAGAGGCTTAGGAGTCAAGATAAGGACAGGGAGAGATCATTCTGTAATCAACGACAAGGGCAAAACAGACTCAACACAGTGAGGGAAAGAAAACTCTCTGATTTATTACACTACACACACAGTGACACCCGAGTTGGATAATGAGAAGCACAGCCAGATCTTAAACCACCTTCCCTCCGCCCCTCCTTTCTTAGCAGACTTTAGTCAGGATTTTGCTCCCTTCTTCCTCCCGTTGTGGCACAGGGAGGGGCAGGGACTGGGGAAAATGGGGTTCTGGGTAGCACCTTCCCCCCACCCCTCCATTCTAAGCAGACTTCCCTTTAATCATGATTTTGGACCCTTCTTCCCCCCCATCATGGCATAGAGGGGCAGGGACTGGGAAATGGGGTTCTCGGTCACTCCTTCATGAGTTGTTTTCCTTTTCCAGACCTTAAAACACCTCCACCTCCTCCCCGACCCCTCCCTTCTTAGCAGACTTCACTCTAGTCATGATTTCACTCCCTTCTTCGCCCCCATTGTGGCACAGGGACTGGGAAAATGGGGGATTTGCTCAGTTCCTTGCAAGTTGTTTTCCTTCTTGGCTTGGGGGGAGGCATTCATTCCACACACCCTTCCCCTGCTGCACCCTGAGGTCCCACCCATGGCAGACAGTCCTTCACAAACTTCTCAACATGAGTCCTTTCCCACAGGGCTTCAGCTCTTCTTCAGCTGCCCCGCTGTGGGTCACTGCTATGGTGGGCAGCAATAAATCACAATGTCTCTCAGTCCCAGTCCTCCACGGGGTCACCAGCCCCCCCAGCAAACCTGTTCCGGCAAAAAACTCTTTCTTGCTCTTCTCTGTGTCTCTGTGTCTCTCCATGGGCTGCAAGTGCTGGCAGGGGCTTGCTCCAACACGGGTCACAGCATCTCCTGCATGTCTCCACCTGCTCCATCCAGTGTGGGACCTCTCCATGGGCTACAGGTGGGGTCTCGGCCTTTTCCATGGCTGCAGGGGGACACCTGCTCCACCATGGGTTTCTCCATGGACTGCTGGGGAATCATTCTCTCCAGCACCTGGGGCGCCTCCTCCCCCCCTCCCTGGCCTTGGTGTCTGCACAGCTCGTTACATCTTCTCCCTCCCTTCTTTAGGGGCAAAATGCGTCTGCCTGCAGTGTTTTTTCCTCCTATATGTGATTCCCAGAGGCGCTGTGACCGTCGCTGATTGGCTCGGCCTTGGTCAGCAGCAACTTTGGCCTTGAAACAGCCAATGTTTACTCTTTGGGCTCTGCAGAGAACTCAAGCTGCTCCTTACAGCAGCCATTTTCTGCAGCCCCCCGTTCTCTCCCAGCACCCAGCTACGCAAAACTGTGACACCTCGAAAGGAATTGCCGCCAGAGAGAAGATGTGAGAGGAGCAAGCCTGCAGACCCCAAAGTCAGTGAAGAAGGAAGGGGAGAGGGTGCTCCAGGCACTGGAGCAGAGATTCCCCTGCACACTGTGGAGGATGGTGGGGAGCAGACACTGCACCTGCAGCCCATGGAGGACCTTACACCGGAGCAGGTGAAGACAACTGAAGAGGCCTGTGACCCACTGCAGTGGGCTCCTGGCACTACGGTGCACTCTGGAGAGGGGAGCCCGTGCCAGAGCAGGTTTGGCTTGGGCACTGGGATGCACACATACGTAAGAGACCTTCAGATCTGCAACAGCAGTAAAGCCTTGAGTCGGCTCCTTTTTGCTTTCCTCGTACCTGTGTGCCGGCTATGACGTCCTTGTTTCCACGAAGTCCTGACAGACAGACAGGGAAGTGGCTTCTGCCCGGTGCACGTGCCATGAAGAGAAGCACTTCTGACCACTAAGTATATGGTATGCATTGTATGGCACGATATATACAGTGTATGCAGCACACAGGATGTACGGCATGGTACTGCATGCTGTTCTGTATGTCCTGTACGTAATGGGGTTCGTATTGTGCTCTGTTTTGTCTGTAGAATACGGGATGGTGTGTCATGTGTGGCACGTGAGGTAGTGCATCGCCTTGTTTGTATTGTGGGGCATTTGGTTGGTAGCATGTATTCTATTTTACTCTCTTGTACAATGCATTGTATTCTTTGTGACGCGTGTTTTGCATTCTAGGGTACAGCACCTTCACTCATATGTGTTGTCTTGGGCGGTACGGCCATGATTTTCACCAAGCCCTGTATGTATTCTGCAGCCCAGTTTCCATTGTATTTGATGTCCTTACTGGATCTTGGATTGGGTGCTGTCTGACGTACAGCCTGCTATGGGGTGATAGCGTATCGTGCGGTCTTCTGTGGTTTATTGATGGATGGCATCCAATTTTATGCATTTTCCTTCATGCCTTTTAATGGTACTGATGGTCTGGTGTCCTATTTGATGTGGTACACGTGACATCATGGTGCTTTTTGTACGCTCCGTGCATACTGTACTGTGCACAGGCACTGTATTTACTGCATGCTGTGTCTCTCACACTGTTTCTTGTGCAGTGTGCATCTCCTACTGGGGGTGTACATCCACTTGTACAGATTATGTTGTAGATGGGGAGTTGGTATTGTAGCAAATTGCGGGGAGCAAACAACTGCGTTAGCAGAAGTAAAGCTACACTTTGCAGCTGCCACAAAAAGCGAGAAGAGAGCAGAGAGAAATGACAAAAATGGACAGAAAACACCCGAGAAGACAGCAGAAGGAGGCGATGAAATGGGGGGGTGGACGGGGGAAGCCCCAGAAAAAGGGAAGAGAGCAGAAGGGATCAATGCCTGGGGTGCAGGTACGCTTAGTTGCAGCAGGGATATTTTCAGCTCCTTTCTGGCATACCGTGAAGGAGCGGTGGAAAGAGAGAAACGGAAGGGGAAAAACATCCCAGCAGCCCATGTAACACACAAAGTCTCATCATGTATTTTCAAACGTGTTCACAAAACTGGGAAGGCATCTGAGCAAAACCGGGAATGCCTCAGCTGCTGTGAGTGCAGCCTAAACGTAACCCAGCAGCCGCACCGTACTGGGAAAGGCCTTGCGCATCCCCATGCACTTCTCCTGGTCGATGAAGAGCGAGTTGGCTTTCACGGCCAGGTCATGTTCCAAGACCAACTTGGCATGGACCAGCCTTTGCAGCGTGTCCTCGGCATCTCCCAGCCGCTGCTGAAGGCTCTGGAGCGTCTCTTCGATTTCACAGACTTCATTGACAAGGCTGGAAAACAACAATATGCCCCTGTTAGTGGTCCCGTCTTGGGGGTGGTTTCTAGCATGTTATTGCTGATGGGCCCTTGGGCACGGGACCTCCCCCCTTGGCATGTGCCGACTACCTCGGACACCCATGTGTGGCAGACGTGGGAAAGACAAGGACACAGTTAAGCCGAGGACATGGCTGTCTGTCAGACTCCGGCAGTGCTCAGCCATGTCTCCCAGAGTGCCTCATGTCACCAAGAAGAGGCACGAGCAGCTGTGGTTTCCTGTTCCTCCTCGCATTTGTGGGTTTGCTGCTCCCAACCTCCTGGATTCCCCGGTGTGGGGTCCTCCCCACTCCCAGGGATGCACACAGAGCTAAACAGGACGGCTGGGAGAGTGACTGCAAAACACATGGAGGATGGAGAAAAGGATGGCATGCCAGAAGCTGAACAGGCCCAGGAGCTGGATGCCAAGACTTCTTGAATGGCTTCACGTAGCATCATGGCCAGAGGGCTCCTAGGAGGAGGTGTGAGGTTTGGGGTGCCTCACGGGGTGCTGCTGGGCACTCTGGGCAGCCTGCTCCTCCACAGCCCTGTGCAATCCCAAAGAGCTCACCTGCCCGTAACAGGATTTCCAGTGTCCCCAGGGGAGGGGAGGACGGTCCTCACTACTTCTCGCTACAGCGCACCCTTTTTAGCCGTCACCTCAAAAGGAAGGAGCTAAGTGCTCTCAGCACCACTAAAGGGCTCATCCTTCAAACCCGAGCACATCCCACCGGGCAGCCGGCGGGAGAGATGGGGCGGGTTCCCAAAGTAGGAAAAATCCAGCCCCTCATGTGGTGGCGTCAGGCTGTGCCCACTCATGGTGTACAGTCCCCTGCGCAGGTGCGGAGCTCTCCCAGCACCCAAGGGCTGGGATACCTGCTCAGCACTTTTCCCTGGCTCCGGGCACTTAGGGAAAGACTTACTGGAGGTGGGCAGTGTCCCGGCACAGCTCCATGCTGGGTCTGCGCGTGCGCTTGTCCAGCCGCGTCTGAGCCACTTTTAAGGGACGCCCTTTGTCCCGAATGGCTTTTCGGATGGCTTCTATGGTCCTCTTGAGGTGGAAGATTTCCTGCAGCGTCTGGAGTGAGACAGACATGTGCATATATTCACAAGTGACCACCTCAGTTCCCTTTCCCCTGTCTGTCTGCAATCAAACCCGGGTTCATAAGTGGGCTCAGACTGCTGTCGCTCTGCCACAGACAGAGGCACAGATCCCGCAGTGATGTCTCTTGAGGGAAAAGCCTCTCTCTGCCCCTGCTGTCACAGCACAGGAGGTTTCCGAGTAGTGATCCACCCAAAGGGAGGGCTTCAGGCTACCTTGCCCAGATGGTCCTGGATCCTCCTCTTGGCCTCGGCCATCTCGGCGATGCGGTGGGTGAAGGCTACATTCACGCAGCTGAACTGGCGCCGCATCTCGTTGGCCGTCACCACCAGCAGGTTCTCGATGTTGTCCCGCAGCTGGGCAGAGGCCACCCGCTCGCTCTGGGAGCGCAAGATGTTCTTGTCCGTGAACTTGGCCCACGACTCAGGCACCGAGATCCTGGCAGACAGACGGGAGGAAAGGAGAGGTCTCTGCTAAGCCCGTGCTGCTCAAGGCACGGACCCTGCCAGGGAGCAGCGGGGACTGAAGGTACGTTAAATCTGTGCTCTTCATTTGGCCACAGGGAAGGGAGACATCCGCACACCACCGGTTCAATAAAGCTTATCCAATGATGACACAGTCAGAGAGACAACTGAGATACTTAGGGAAGTTCTGAAAAAAACAAATTCCCCCAGGGAAACAGAGATTTTCATCAGGCCTCATATTTACACGCTCGAGGCATTGAAGTGCCAAGGCAGCCCCAGCTTCACAACAACGCGCAGCTTGCAGTCAGCTCCTTGTGCTCATACCAAACCCTGGCTTCACACCAGACCCAACGAGCACCATGTAACAGACGATTCCCTGCCTGTGCCTTCAGGATGAAGTTCACGTCTGTGCAGCAGCCCAGAACAAGGTCAACAAAAGACTCAAATACCACAGAAGCTCCACTTAAAACACGCTGACCTTCCGGACGTTTTACCCCCTCTGAATCTTACTGCCAATCCTTCGCCATTCATTTGCCTGGATCAATACATCTGAGCTCTACTGGGAATTGTTATTCAAACATCAGAACAATGGAATCAATCTCTGCCCCTCCACAAACCACATGCACCTGCGTGAGCGGATTTACTCCCTCAGCCCTTTGCCACTCTGGGTATCTCTCTCACAGGGCTGGTTCAGGTCACCACTGTTCCTTTACTGCCGCACTAAAGCTCAACTCCTGGCACACACAAGCAGCTGAACTCCATCCTCAGACCATCATCTCTTTATCCTCTGTGTCATTCTGGCTCCCTGCCAGGCCCTCTGCATGCAGCAGTGACCCCCCCCAGACTTGATGCCAGTGACGAGCACTCAGGCAAGCGCTGACACATCTGTGGAACATGCAGCAACTCCATGAGCGGTGCAGAGGGGCTGGGCTGTATTCATTTCCAAGCTGATCTCTGAGCCCTGAAGGCTGAACTAGGTGGGACTCACATTCGTCTGCCCAATGTTCCGCATCCCGCTCCAAGCAGAAGGTTGCTCTCCCTTTACGGGGAGCAGAGAAAAAGTTCCCTTCTGAGGTGGGGGTCTCTCAGTGGGATGGACGTGCCATGTGGAGACACGTGTCCTTACAGCAAGCTGGGGAAGAGCAGCTCCCTGCCAGGGAGAGGCACCGCGCATCCTGGGGACCGGCAAGCCCAGCGTGCACTCACGTGGCATCCACACGCTCCACCCCTTGGTAGTAGCTGATGCCGTCGGAGGTGTTCCTCAGCTGGTGGCACTGATCATCGATGCGATGGGCCACCTGCTTGTTGGCCAGGTCCCTCTCAACCTCATGCTGGGCCATCCTGTTGGACCTTCAACACACAAACAGCCACCGTCACAGGGGCCGTAGGGGTGCAACAGTTTCTTCCCCATCCCACTACCTGTCAGCTCCCCCCAGACAGCTATGTGCCCCACAAGCATCACCGCCTGCTTCCCTGGGAGCCTGCATGGGGCTCACACCTATGCGGTGAGGGGAGAGGAAGGGGTCTGCTGGGGGCTCACTACAATGGCAAGTGCCTGTCAGCCCCACGGCAAGGGATGAGGAGCTCCTCCTTACGCGAGCCGGGCTTCTGCCTGATCCAGGTACCGCCGCATCCTCTCCTGGCACGACCTGATGACGTCCGCTTCCTGGGCAGAGGCAAAGCACCACCCCATCAGCATCCATGCTCAACTGCCCTGCGCATGCTCATCCCCATCCCACATTAGCATCTGCCCTGTTTACTTCCAAAATGTTTTCCTCCCCGGGAGAAATACCATCCACATGGGACAAGAGCAGATGGCCTTGGCTTTGGTGCCAGTCCCCACCAGTCTTCCTTGTCTTGCTCTCAGCTCCCTTCAGCACACATCTGTCACATTCCAGATGCCCAGGAGATTCCTGTTCAAACCCCATCATTTTTAAGCCCTCCTGCCTGCGGGAGCCAGCTGAAAAGCACAGCCAGACCGTGTCCCACCCCTTTCCTCCCACACTGGCGTTACGCAGATACCAGCTGAGATCATTCCCTTGTATAGATTCAGGCCTGGAGGTTGGTGGCCCTGCCTGTGGCAGGGGGTTGGAGCTCTCCGATCCTTGGGGTCCCTTCCAACCGAGACCAGTCTGGGACTCTGGGACTCTATGAAATGCTTTGCACCCCACCAGGCGCCAGGGAGGGAACTGGGCTGCAAAACCTGCTTAGGGCAGCGCAGGTGGAAAGCGCTCGAATGCCTGATGGGCGTTGCCAGACTTACCACCAAGAGCTGTTTCTCCACATCGTCACAGACCAGGTCGATGCCCATCCGCTTCTCCCGGTGAAGCAGACACTCCTGGGTGACCTGTTGGGGACAAGCCATCAGTGCTGGCTGCAGGGACAGGCTTCCCAAGAGGGAGGGGCCCACCTCAAGGAAGGTAAGAATTTAGGAAATTCTAGGTGGGCGCAGAGGTGACAGCAGGGGAAAAAAGGCCCCAGGGCAGCAGCAGCGAGGTGCATCAACACGAGGGAGCAGATGTGTCCCTGGTGCCACCCCAGCTCAGGGCACGGCCCTGCGTCAGGCTCGACGCTGACCTCACCAGAGCCTCACTGGGAGACGTGGGCTTTTCTGTTCCAAAATGGCGTTTTGGCTACACCCCTCCTAAAAATACCGGGTTCAGCAAGTACTGGCCTGATGCGCTCAGCGTGTGCTGACGGGGGATGCAGCAGATGGCAAGGGATTTCTTTGGTACTAACGTAATCAATGGTTTCTTAATGAAAAATAATGAGACGTTTGAACAGCTGCAGCTGTTTCAGCAGCTGGCTACAGCTGGCAGCCCCCTGGACAGGGCGCTTACCTGCAGAGGGGCCTCCGTCTTGGCCAAGGCTCTCTCCAGCCGCTTTGTCACGTCCGTGAGCGCGTTGTTCTCCCCAATCATCTTATCCAGCTCCTGGCGGAGCTGCGATTTCCAAAACTTGATATCATTGACACGCTCTCCCAGCTTTTTGGTGGTTTTGACTTGGGTTTTCCTTGTCTCCTGGTATTTGTCCTGAATCAAGCGGGAGGTGTCAGCTGTCAGAAGCTCCGCGTTGCACCGGGAAGTCTTGGACACTTTGGAGTTGTTCAGGTTGGACCTGTGCCAGTCACCAGGAGTGTATCGGGTGAAGGGGGCTGCTCTGCTGGAGATGGGAGGAAGCGCCTCGCTGGGGGTTAGCCCCTGGGAGCTTTTGCTTGATGGGCCCATAGTGAGGTTGGTGGCCCTGGGCACCCAGGGGTGGTTGAAGCTTTGAGGCAAGGGGGAGGAAGGAAAGCCATTCTTAGAGCTGGGTGCCGTGCTGATGGGGGGCAAAAACTTGGCAGGTGTTGATCCTGGGTGGGTGTACAGTGTCGGCAAGGGAGAGCCGAGCAGCTCCATTCTGAAACGCCGCTATTCAGCTCTGTGTCCTGCACGGCAGAGATAGTTGAAGACCACCTCACTCGGTAAGCTCCTGCACTTGATTACTTGGAGGGCCCACACTCGCTGCTGCGCTGTCAGACTCGGTGGCAGCACTGCTGAGCGCTGCAGGGTGCCCGGTGCCAGCAGAGACACAGATACGTGCGGCGTTGCCATGGGCGCAGGGTGCTCAGCAACCCGATTGTTCCCCACAACACTCCCTGCAGCTGCTATGGCAACAACAGGATGCGGACGTTGGGCGATCCAGGGCTGTTGACGGGCAACCCACTGAGACCTCTGGGCAAGAAAATGCCCTCACGTAGCACCCTAGTTCCTGTCCTGGGGAACCTACTGCCCTCCCTGGGACACTTGTGCAGCCCATGGGCAACTCTCAGTTGTGCGGGTTAGTTTTTGGTCGCCCTGTGAGGAGCGGGGAGTTGGACACGAGAACTCTTCTGGGGCCCTTACGACTGCAGAGATTCTCTTGGCACCCAGGGCCCTCCATGGGCACCCCAGCACAGACTCCAGTTAACCTAATGCCTTAGCTGGGCAACTTCATCCTGTTCCTGGACAAGCCACGGTGCCCTTGACAGGCAACCCAGGATAGCATCCTAGTGCAACCCCTGGGCAAAGCAGGATCCTGACTGGGCAACCCGTTAGCCAGCACTGGTGGCCCTGGGCAGCCTGTGGATGAGCAGAGACCTTGGTGGAGCAGGCAGGGAACCCAGGGTGGGGCTGCCGGCACCCCTGGCGAGGAGGTGCCCAATGTCCCCAGCACGGCACAGCCTTGCTCAGTACTGTGAAAAGCAATTGGGGCAACATTGTCAGCAGTCTGGATGCAAATGTGTCATGATACCTTACCCCATTCACACCACCAGCCTCATCCCTACACTGCAGTTTGACTGGAAGTTATTATAAGATACTGACACCCCTACACATAACTGGTTTATAGTTTTACAAGTTCTGACTCTTAGTTTTACGGTCATTCCTAAGCGCTATTCAGGCCTTGCTGCTGACGAGCTACTGGCATAGAATTAACAGCCACTTCCCACCGCGATGACATGTTCTAAAGAGATGCCACCACACCACGACCTGGCTGTTCGCCCTGAAGGGGAGAAGGTGGACTGTCCCCGCTCTGGTGGAAAGTGACAACGCAAAGGTGCCTCAGCTGGAGCATCCTGTACCTGAGACTTATCTCAATTTGCAGCTCTCTTCCCTGCAGGGAGGAAGAGCTTCCCTCCTCCCAGATGTGGGCTCACATCGGCCCTGGACACCTCCTGCGGTCATTAGAGCCCAACCTCAAGCTTTAAGCTGCAGGGCAGCTGTCCGGCTGCTCCAGAACTGGGAACAGCTCAGAGAGCTAAGAGGGAGTGTCATCATTTGGGCTGACAGAAGACGTGTCCAACCCCTGTTAGTGATTCCCTCCCCCCTCATCCCAGGGTCTGAACATGTCTGCAGCAGCAGAGATGAACGTATCTACAGAGAACGAGTAATGACGGGGTTAAGCGAGGCCAATCAACCCCCCTGGGTTACCGGGGCTGGTTTCTGTGCTTCGCTTATGCATAATTCCGCAGGTTCCTTTATGGGTTTCTCCTGCTTTTGGTCGGGGCTTTGGGGGAATTGTTTTTCATACAGTCTTCCACAAAATCAAAGAGTGATGGGAAACCGGTGCAGAAACTTTGGGACCGTTCAGCACACAATCATCCACCTGAGAGGAAACTTCTGCTGCTCAGAGCGCCCAGAGCAGCAGCCAGACTTTCACCAGCACCAGTCGTGCCCGCTGGCAGCACAGGTGCCATCTGCGTTAACTGCCGAGACGGCCCTGGTGCGCCTCAGGGTCTGGAGACACTCCCCACTCTCCACATCCCTCGCTGTTAGGGGCAAAGGGGGAGATATTAAAAACGTGTGTGCGTCCCAAGGATAACTTGTACCCAAAGTGTCTCTGGATTACGAGAATGTCTTGCTCCACTTTTAAGGTCACAGGTTCTCTCAAGGTCACTGAAGGCTTCCTGCTGTGCCTGCCTATAACAGTATGAACATCCAACCTGGCTTAGCTCTGCAGATGGGAGGAGGAGCGGGCTGAAGGCGGGACGTGGCCTCTAGTAAGAGCACCTCCAGCTAAGGGTTTGGGCTGTAACAAAAAGACCCTTTTTCTCAGGGACATTATAATTGCAGAAGCCCAGGCACCATATCTGCCAATACAGGCTCTGCTCCTATCCTGCGCTTTGACACACACCTTCCCTCTTGGTTCCTTTGGCCAGAAAAGCCCAGCACCTACTCACAGCAGCACACGCAGTGAGGGAGTTTTGATCCAAAAGCCCTGAAGAACTAAGAGGACAGAGCTGCTCACCCCTACCCACATTAAAGACCATCTGAGGTGGGAGAATTCAAGAGGATTTTTGCAGCTCAGGGGACCCAGCACAGCCCCAGCAAGGCAGCATCACTTCTCCCACACAGAGAGCCTCAAAAGCCACTGAAGGGGAAACCACCACAGTGTCAGCACCCCAAATGTCAAACCCTGTGGGCCTGTCTGCCTGGGAGAGAGGGTCCTGTGCCCCAGTACACCCGGGCACAGACAGGACCTGTTGTCCCTAGGTGCCACGCACAGTTGGTGGTGCTGCGGTGGCCTCCAGTACCTTCACTGGCCCCACTGAGAAACCCCTCATTTTGTCACTGACTGAGTCAGACACACACATAGAGCCAAGGCTGGGTCACCCCTCCGTGGGAGAAGGGAGGAGCATTCACTAGGTCACTCAAAACCCGCTTCTGACAAGACCAGAGCGCGTTGCAGAGCAGCAACAAACTCACATCCCACCCCCTGCCAAGGACTCCCCCTCGTCCCTTGTAGGGGCACAGGTCCATGAGGGCAGCAGAACCACATCCCTGGGGCTCACTCGGGGCACGGCAGGGCCGGGGCTCTCACCGTGCCACTTTGGCTCTTTCCCTGCCTGTGGCCAGGAGCAGAAGAGACGGTGCGGGCAGGGAATGCGATGAGGGGAACACGAGAGCTCTGCCCTGCTGCGATGGCAGTGCTGCTGCTGCAGTGGTTGCAGGGTCGCTGCTTGTAAAACAAACTCGCTGGCAGCCTTATGGGCTCGGGCACCCCAGCTGCCACCCCACGCACGGCCCCACGCTCACAGCTGACGTGCAGGATTCTAACGCAGCTCTTGGGAAGAACGAGCAGAGACAAACAGGGCTCCAGCCTCCGCCACACTTCCCCAGCACAGGGCTGCTTTCCTGCCACAAAGAGCCACGTACAGCAAATCCAGCCCTTTCCACCAGCTCCAAACCCAGCTACAGGCTGCCTCTGTGCTCCCTGGTTTCAGTAAATCAAAGCTGGGGGAGATCACAGCCCTTCCCAGAGACCCATTTCCCTCCTGCACAGAAACACTCCTCTTATTGTGGTACCCCAGAAATAACCACCTGTGGCAAAATGCTCCTTGGGGGACAGCAGCTCTGAGAACCTGCTGTCCCAGGGTGAGGAATCCCCGGCATCTCCAGCCTCACCCGCCACCAGAAGGGCTCCAGGGGAGCAGCCACCTCTGCCCTTTCTCCAGGTCTGCAAGGAAGGGCAAGCACCCCAAAGAGGCCATACCCCTCAAAACTAGCCCCTCACCCCTCACATCACCCCCTCAGCACCACAGAAACCCCAAGCCCCTCTGCAGCAAGCCCAGGGAGGCTAGAGCACCCCCACACTGCCAGCGGCTCTCAGGGAACCCTCCAGAGTTACCTGACCAGCTGTATGTGAGCAACCAGAGCTGAACTGGCACTGGAGGGTATTTGCTAGAGGCAGACACTGCAGGAAGTGCCTTGGAGGGGCAGCGCAGCCCAGCAGCTGAGGGACAAGCTGGAGGTTGGGGGGTGGGGTATGCGGTGTGGGGCGGGTGTTGGGGACTTTTTTGTTACTTTGGGTTTTGGTTGTTTGGTTTTGGTTTTATTTTAATCTGCCCTACTCCCCCACACACCTCTCCTGAGCTCCAGGTGCTCTCTGCTTCACCTCAGCCCTTTTACTGGAAGCCAGTGCTCCTTCCCCAGCTGAAACCATTTTGGAGCTGCCAGAGCTCGGGTGGTTCTGCCTGTCCCAGCCCAACCACCTGCCCAGGGCAGGTAAGCAGGGGTGTCTCCATGGTTGGAGAAGCTCAAGTATTTGTACTGGCTCCTCCACAGCCCCACGCAGGACTGGGAACTGCTACCATCCTGCTGCTTGGACATCTCAGAAAATCCCAAGCCCCCAGCCTGCTGCCAGCCCCCAGGCTCAGTGCTCTGCAGGTGGACAGCTGAGCCCCAGCAGGGCAAAGATCCACCCACAAATAAGGGCACTGCCATCTTCAAAGCTGGGCTTCAGCAAAACCACCTCTCAGCAGGTGACAAACAACAGGAAACTGCAGCTGCTGGGACCTCCTAAGGCCTTGCCCTGAGTCCACCAGGCAGACACACAGGACCAGCCCACACACTCCCAGCACAGGCCCTGGGCAGCAGCAGGGCTGAGAGTCCTTCCATCCCTGCGGAAAAGCCTCGGCCCGTCAGTCCCTGCCGCTGCCAGCGCCAGCACTGCCAGCAGTGTCAAGCTGCAGCCTGCCAGGCTGCCCCCAGCGCCTGGGAGGAACTGTGCTGCCAGGTGCCCCCCGAAACGCAGGCACCTGGCTTTGCACAGGAACGGCTGCTGAGATAAACACCTCAGCTCTGACACCACTGCCCCTTCCTCCTGCTGCGCTGTGGCAGCTCCATCGGGCTCTGGAGGTCACAGGAAGGGCCTGGCGCTACAGTATTGCCAGGAAGCGGCTGCTACAATTAGCGGCTACTTTCTTCATTGCCCTAAGGATCTGACATGAAGCAGATATGGGAGCAGGGCTCTGTCTTCATCTGGACACAAGGAAAAAATCATCATCAGAAGAAGCAACAGCAGGTTTCCTTAACAGAGAGTCAGCATTTTCAAAAGATACTCCCCAGCCTTCCCATGAGCGATGCCTTCATACCAAGTTCTCCCATCCCTGTACTTCCTCTCTAGAGAAGATCTGCCACAGGCACGGCCCTGAACCTGCCTAGTTTGAGACTATAATCAGACACTCAGGCACGTTAACATGTTCCAACGGGGCACAAACCAAGAACCAGGTGTCCAAGCCATTTCTGTGGTTTTTTCCTCCATGCTGCCAAGTAAACCATCAGCACAACCTGGCCCAGGAGGGAACACCCCCCCCACTGGGCTCACCACCTTGCTGCAGGTCAGAAGCCAGGCGCCTTCTCAACACCGGCCCTAGAAATAGAAACCTCCCAGAGCACCGCACAGCATGAAAGCCTGTTCCCCATCTGCCATCCAAAGGAGCCCATCTCCTGTTCCACATCTGCCATCCAAAGGAGCCCATCTCCTGTTCCCCATCTGCCATCCAAAGGAGCCCATCTCCTGCCAGCCCGGGGCCAACGATGGTCCCAGACTTACATCCCACAGCATAGCCACACTGGGAGGATGGTTTCTCTGGAGGTTTCAGTCCTCTGCATAACACCATTCGGGAAAAGACCCTGGAGACAAAACAAGGCACGCAGACAGTGCGAGGGCTGGACACAAAGCACACCGTCACACGTGCACAGCGTGCTCAGACTGACCCTCCAGTCCCAGGGTAAACGCTTCCTGATGCCAACGTACAGCGTCCTGATCAAATACTTCTGCCACATACTGTCCCCCTCATCCTCCCCTGCGTGGGGCAACGGCTCAAGCTGCTGGTGGGGCACACAGGACTCTCCTCTGGTAGACTGCAGGGGCACTCCCTGACCAGCTCTTGTGCTTTTCCATGGCAAGGTTCTTGTGGAGGATTGGGGGCTGCAGGAGTGGCTTCTGCAAGACGCATTTAGAAGCTTTCTGTGAGCCTGACAGAGCAAACACCAGCCGACTCGAGGCCAGAGTTGCTGCTGACCAAGGCCGCCAACAGCTGGAAGGACAACACAGAAGAAGGGAGAACACAGCCAGCTGGGAAGAGATGGGCAGCCCCAGCACCATGGCACTGGCAAACACAGTGCCAGCCTTTGCCGGAGAGGAGAGGGAAATGTTTCTCGACAGGGAGGCACCTGGGGCTGGAGCTTGCTGTGGGAAAGAATATGTTCCCAAAGAACAAAGTGGCTCAGTAAAAAGCCCTGCGGTTATCGTGGCTGTTTATGGTCTGGAGGGAAATGCATCAAGGCAAAGTCTTGAAGGGAAATACCATCTAAGGCCTGAGGTTCAGGAAATGAGAAGCCAGGCACGGGTCCTACTGCAGACCTGAAAGAAGAGCAGCACAACGCCAGTTAAGCACAGGCTAGCAACAGTTCCTCTCATTGGAGGTACACAAAGGGAAGGAGAAGAGCCTTGTGAGCTGCAAGACAGCAAGTGCAAGAGAAAGCCTGCTTTACAAGTTGTTCCCATCTCCTCATTCCAATACAGCTGATCAAGCATCTTTGATTAAATGACAGCAAAGCTCAGTCAGATTCTTCTAACAGCCTCCACGCTGGGGTTACTCCAAAGCACAAGTCCACAACACAGACCACAGGAGGAAAAACAACCAACCGGCAACGGAGAGAGCTCAGCGCCAGCAGGAACAAACTCTCTTTTTATCCCCTACACCCACCTGCTCTGGGCTCTCCACAAAAAAGTCACTACTGTCCCCACCTTTCTACAGGATCTGCATTTGGAGACACCACGTTTTCAAAAGCACCGAGGACAAAGCAGTGCCCCAAAGCAGAGTTGTGGACTGGCTGAAGGTTGGCAGGGATCATCTGGTCCAGTTCCTGTTCAAGCAGGGCCACTGAGAGCTGGTTGCCCAGGACCTCGCCCAGGTGGAGTTTGAGGGCCTGTAAAGAGGGAGACTGCACAACCACACTGGTTACAAAGATGATGAGGACCTGGTGTTCCGGGCAGTATCACTGCTCCAGCGTTTGCCATGTAACTGCAAGGAAGCAGGAACTGCAGAGCTGGGTTTTACACTGGCTTTTGTGAAACTTGGCTCTGCGTGACCGTGACAAAGAGCACCCCACTAATGTGGGGTGCCCAGGTACATTTCCCATCCAACAGAGAAAGGAAAAAAAGACCAGGGCTAAAGGTTCTGCAAAGAACGTAAGGTTGCAGGGTGCTTGTCTGCCTGGCATCTTCCCCAGCAGCTTTTCCACCCCCTGTCCATCTTTAGCGAAGACATGACAGCACAGGGATGTCAGGGATGCAGAGGGAGGATCTATGCACCTTTTGGTCACTCCACACTCCCCCTACATCAGAAGTCCTGTCTGGGGAACCAGGGGTGCAGCTGCCTCCTCCTGGGGCGCTAATCTGCCTGGAGCCAAGGCAGCCACACCCAGGCAGGCACAGCTCTGCTGCGTGATGCTGAAGCAGGGTGAGTTTAACCTGAGTTTAACCTGAACACCAGCCCAAGCCAGCGGAAACTTCCAGAAATGGAGGCAGCTCTGGTCCGACTTGGGCACCGGGATTTGCTGGCTCAGAGCGCAGCAGAAGGATCTTTGCAGGATCTCTGACCAGCACGCTGCCCTTTGGGTTTGACTGTTAGTATGGGCTCTCCTACGTGCAGGGATTAAACCCCCTCAGGCTTCCTGCCCAGTTCCCCTTGGGCAGCTCCTCAGCATTCCGGAGTTCAGCCCTGACTCTGGCTCGGGGAGAGCTGAGCCCCTCAGAAAGGTGTTCTGTACAAAGAGTCAACAGCGCTCTCAGGGACAACACCCCACCTCCAAACCAAACTAAGGGGTCAAGCAGCTCATGACTGGTTTTTACAGAGCCAAAGTCCTACGGGAATCCTCTCCTGGACCAGTGGATACCGAACCTACGGCTCCTCAGGTACAGGAAAGTCTCTGCTAACCTCTCCCGCTGACGCTGCTCTTGGACCAGCATTAAACAGGGGCAATAAGTACTTAGAAAATATAGTCATAGAACTTAGTCGCATAACTATATAGTTTGAATAAAATAACTAATGGAGAAAGAAGCCTGTTTTTCTTTCCTGGACAAAGGGCTTGCTTTGGCTAGCAAGAACACGAATTACGTCCAGACTGATAAGTTATATGTCGCTAAAGGAAAACAGATGGTTAACAAGGACAGGAATTAGCTCAGACCAATAAGAGCACTACAAGCTTGCAGGATCGCCACATTCCAGGCTAAGGGTGAAAAATATATCATGAGGAAGACCTACAGCCTTCCTCTCAAGGCCCACCGAAGACCCTTGCCCACAATTATTGGAAGAATCTGAGCAAGTGCGAAGGACTGATAAGCTAATTAGCATACGAAGTGGGAGTGGGCGGGTTTAGGTAATGAATATGTATAGGCATCAACTGAATATTCACTATTTCACTGTATAAATGTGGGACGGTCACTACTTCGGGGTGCACTTTTTTTGGCGGAATGATCCCCCGTGCATCTGTGCGCATTAAACACACCTACTATATAACTCCTGAGTTAGACAGTCTATTTCCATACGTCAGTTTTTGGTGACCCAGATAGGACGATTTCTGTTTGGCTGAGGGGCCAGCTGCGGAGCGGACGCCCCTAGGTGCGCCTCGAGAGATTTCCTCGAAGGAGCCTCCCCTTCCCAGTTGTTCACCCGGGAGCAGAAAAGAAACCCCTGGATCTACGGACCAAAACGGTATGTTTGGAAACAGGGCTGCTGATAAGACGCACGGAGACGTCCGGTGCGCAGCATAGTCCCTAGGAGGAAAGGTACCTATGGGAGGGTTTGCTGACCAAAGGGTGGCCGCTAGCGATCTTGAGGGCAGACCGAGCAAACCCAAGATTACTGATAAAGGTTTGAGAAACTATCTGGAGGCATTCTGGAGGTACTGTTTATAATCAAGGGATTAATAGCTGGATTAATAATTGTTTTTATTATTTGTTGTACGTACGTTCTGCAGAAATGTTAAACCGTTTGATTTTGCAGGTGTGAGTGCTGTGTGTGTGAGTGCCAGAGTGCGACTGAGACACGTGAAGCCAGGGAGGAGCCGCGTTTCGACCTTGGGCGACTGAGGCGGCGGGGAAAGGCAAAGAGATTGAAATTGCAAAATGGGAAGTGGGGGAAGTAAACCTTGTGAAAAATCACCTTTGGGTTGTATATTGAAACACTGAAGGACGTTGTAGGACAGGGTGGTACCGAGGATAAAAGGAAATTGGTTAAGTATTGTAACCAGTGGTGGCCACTATATAAGCTGGAGGATGAAGCGAAATGGCCTCAGGAGGGAGGGACGTTAGATTACAACACTCTCCTGCAACTAATGCTGTTTCTAAGAAGGGAAGGAAAATGGGATGAAGCACCATATGCGGATATGTTTTTTGTCCTTCAGGACAAACCTGAATGGCAAAGAGACTGCGGATTAGTACCCCCTCGGGATCCTATGGTACTAGCCTTAGAAAGAGAAGATAGGAGAGAGCGTGAAGGAAAGTTCGTAAGGCGTTGTTCAGCATGTAGTATTGGACAGAGGTGTACTAAACTGAACGAGGAACAAGAGCCCGAGTTAGATGATTTATTCAACCCACTTTATGGGACAGGGAGACAGGCTCCAAGTAGCCCAGTGTCTTCACACACTAGACAGAAGACTATCTTGCAGGCACCCCTCCGAGAAGCCGTAAATCCGGATGGAGGAACAATGAAAATAAAAATCCCATTCACGGGCGCCGATTTGAGAGCATGGAAAGAGGTTGCCCGAGCACACCGTAATGATCCGATAAATACGGCACAAAATTTTAAATTTATAGTGAAACAGCACAACCCTGACTGGAGTGACATACAATTATTATTGGATTGCTTGACTGAAACTGAGAAACAATTAATTATAAAGACAGCGGGTGAACTTGCAAAAGAACACTATGATATAAAGAGAGATAATTATCGAGAATAGTTTCCCTTGTCAGACCCGACATGGGATCCAAACCGCACCGCTGATATGGAAAGGTTACAGGCATACCAGGAATGGGTGTTCAGAGGGATGGAAAAAGCAATTCCCAGAACAATAAATTGGGCAATGCTATATGTGATCAGACAGGGTCCTGTTGAAACACTCTCCGAATTCCTAGACAGAATAAGGGATGCAATGCGCCGACACACACCTCTAGATCTGAATTTGGAAGTGGGCGCACAGCAATTAATATCCCTCTTTTTGGGACAATCACAAGGGGATATTAGACGCAAATTGCAAAAATTAAGGCCTCCTGAAAATAGAGATATAGAAAAGTTGCTAGAAGAAGCATGGAGAGTATTTAGCAACCGAGAAGAAAGTTACAGGCGTGACCAAAAGAAAATATTAGCAGTAGTAAGGGAAAATGAAAATCAGAAATCTAAAGTTAGACCAGTTAGACCGATGCAGGGGCTAAGTAAAAATCAATGTGCGAGATGTAAAAAGACCGGACACTGGAAGAACGAGTGCCCCGAGCGCCAAAGGAACGCTAGATGGCGCAACAGTCAAGGAAAAACAATAGCTCACGTAAAAACAGAGCAATGACTAGCCGATCCTTTGTTCAAGATGAAGTTAGGGGAGGGACGAAAGGAAATCCAATTTTTAGTAGACACGGGAGCCACTTACTCAGTTTTGAATCAAGCTTTGATGCCTCTGGGAAACGATTATATTACAGTAAAAGGTGCAACAGGCCAGGCTGAAAAGGCCTACTTTTGCAGACCCTTAAAATATAAATTGGGGAAGCAGGTAGGGATCCATAAATTTCTGTATATGCCAAATTCTCCAAAGGCCCTTCTTGGTAGGGACTTCTTAGAACAATTAGAAGCAACAATCAAATTTAAACGAGGGGAAGTTACTCTGGAGGTAAATGAACAACAATATGCTCAAATTATGAGTTTATCTCTTGTTAGTACTCCTGTAGTAGGAGAAATTGATACAAGAATTATCGATCAAGTATATCCTGGAGTTTGGGCAACTGATGTACCAGGACGAGCAAAGAAACCATCACCAGTAATGGTACAACTAAAAGAGGGACAGAGTGCGGTAAGGGTCAAACAATACCCATTGAAAAGGGAAGATAGGGAGGGAATTTGTCCAATCATAGAACGATTTATAGAATTAAGACTAATAAAAGAATGTGAGTCAGAATTTAACAAACCTGTCCTCCCAGTTAAGAAACCTGATGGGTCTTACAGGATAGTTCAAGACTTAAGAGCAATCAACAAAATTACAGAAGACCTATACCCTGTGGTAGCTAATCCCTATACCCTATTGACCACACTAACCCCAGATTTACCTTGGTTTACAGTCCTAGATTTGAAAGATGCTTTCTTTTGCCTTCCTCTCCATGAAGCCAGCCAGAAACTTTTTGCTTTCAAATGGGGAAATCCCAAAAGTGGTCGAAAGACCCAGCTCAGATGGACGGTGTTGCCGCAGGGGTTTAAAAACAGCCCCACAATTTTTGGGAACCAGTTAGCAAAAGACTTGGAATCATGGAAACAACCATCAGAAGAAGGGAAAGTGCTGCAATATGTAGAGGACCTTCTTATTGCAACTAAAACCGAAGAATCCTGCATCACTTGGACGGTGAGTCTGTTAAATTTTCTGGGACTTCAGGGGTATCGGGTCTCTAAGAAAAAGGCACAGGTGGTGTTACAACAGGTCATGTAGCTGGGGTACGAGATCAGTGCTGGACAGCGGAACCTAGGACAAGCCTGGAAAGAGGCCATATGCCAAGCCCCCTGACCACGAACTGTAAAGGAACTACGGACATTCCTGGGCATGATGGGGTGGTGCTGACTTTGGATACGTGATTATGGTCTGCTTGTTAAGCCACTATATTCCCTGATAGCAGCTAACCAGAAAGATCTCCAGTGGGATGCTGAGTCAGATCGAGCTTTCCATCAGCTGAAGAAGGCCCTGATGTCTGCACCTGCATTAGGACTTCCTGATGTAAGTAAGCCATTTTTTCTATTCTCCCACAAAAAGCAGGGAATACCACTAGGAATATTGGCACAAGATTAGGGACCATACAGACGGGCAGTAGCGTACTTCTCCAAACACCTGGATACTGCTGCAAAAGGGTGGCCCAGCTGCCTGAGGGCAGTAGCAGCTGTCATTCTAAACATCCAAGAAGCCTGAAAGTTCACCCTGGGCCAGAAAATGACTGTCCTAGTTTCCCACACTGTATCCGCAGTCCTTGAGGCAAAAGGAGGGCATTGGCTTTCCCCACAGAGGTTCCTGAAATACCAAGCTGTAATGGTTGAACAAGATGATGTGGAAATCATGACCACAAATATCATCAGCCCAGCTTCATTCCTCGATGGGAACATCGGGGAACCAGTGAGAATTGGAAACAATGGAGGCCACGTACTCTAGTCACACGGATCTTAAAGACGTCCCTACCGACGGAGCTGAACATTGGTTCACCCATGGGAGCAGCGATGTGTTAAATGGAAAGCGACATTCCGGATATGCTGTTACCACTTCCGAAAAGGTAATGGAGTCCGGGCCATTACCAGCCAACATCTCAGCCCTAAAGGCCGAGATCATAGCTCTCACCCGAGCCCAGGGAAAGACTGTAAACATCTGGACTGTGATGAGACCATGGGAAGGTCTGGTCTTTTCCACAGAGGAAAAGGAATGTCATTTCCCTAGGCTTCACGTTTACAGTAAGAAAGCAGGAATTTAACTTCTTATGCAACATATCCTCCTAGTGTATTAAAGTTCTCTCTTTATTTTACTAAGGGACTTTGTTTACACCCAGTAAAATCCAATAAGGCTTGATCTATAAAAATATTTTACTTCTACAGGACTGTTAAGCAGGTGACACTTTTTTCAGCCTGAACCATAATGCAACTATTGGTGAGTTACAACTGCAAATTGTTATAAGCAGGGAGGACATCAAGAGGGAAACAGGAAACTAGCTTGCAATGTGACTGGGAAAAAAACATCTCTTCACATATAAACCACAGAAATATAATGCTGAACTAAGTGGGAAATGATACAGAATAACGTCTCGTTAGAAAAGCACAATACTTACAATTTGCTAAATGAACAATGAGTTATCCAGAATGATTATTGTCCAAATGAAGAAGTCTAGGTTTGAGATTTAAGCTAAACCCAATCTGTTATCAAATAGATTATCTAAATTCCAAAAATTTATACCTTTAACTTGAAAAGGTTAAGATATCAGTTACCTGTATTTTTAAATTGTTTTAATTAATTTTATTGTAGTCCATTAATATCACAAACACACAAATTAAGTTAGACTATACAGTTCTAAAGTCCAGCACTTAAAAGTTAGGAAATACTGTAACTAAGATAACCTAAACCTACTTGAGGTAGCTGCAGCAGACTGTTAACCCCTTCTATAGTGAGAGGAGGGGTGGATTTTTTAAGCATCCGCCTACTGAAAGACAAGGGGTTGGGGGTTTTCTTGGCTACTTTTACAAGGTGGACTAGCAACCCTGGAAGCCCTGCTAAGCATAGTTACTGGCAAAGGTACTAAACTACAGCAAAATACCAGGGATTTCAGTTTGTCCTGTTAGACATTTGAGACTCAAGTCTGGTTCTCATTTTAATCTTTCACTGACAGTGAAGGGGGTCAGCAGAACAGGTAACACGGAACTCCCCAAGTAAGCATCTAGTCCATTCTTTAAAAAGGAAGGAAAAATATTCTCCATTAAAGGATTTTTTATTAGCAAACTACTTTATTTTCAAACAATTAACAGTGCAAGACCTCATCATGTACACTCAGTAAGTCAGAGCTGAGACTTACTTTGGGGCCTGGAGGTCCTTGTTTTTCTGGTGGGCATATGCAGGGGGCAGGCATTGAGCCTACGTCACTGGGGCCATTCATGCACTACCAAGAGTGAAACCAACCATCACCATACTTGCCAAAAGTATTAAACAAGTGATTTTCTTTAGGTTGCATAGGTCCTGGGTTTCATTCCTTTGTTCAACTGGAACTCTGGCTTACTGGAATGTTGCCTTCCAACTACTTTGCATGCAGTATTCATCATTTTACCCAGAAGAAAAATAAATAAAGAATTAAGTACTAATACTGGCCTGGTATCTGAAACTCTATTTGCTTTCCCATAAATATTTTGTTACATAGTTTGATAATTTTCAATCTGGCAACGTGTAAAACACTTCTCCTAAACTAATCAATATTCATCATTTGAAGTGTGATCAGTTATCAAATATAACTACTAGAGTTTGTAAAAGAATCTAATAAATATAACGACCACAATCCATGGGCATGTATCATGGATTCACAGAACAGTAGGGGTTGGAAGGGACCTCTGGAGATCATCTAGTTCAGGTTCACCTGGAGCAGGTTGCACCCTCGGGTTTTGAGTATCTCAACATTGCTCTGTCACCCTCAAAGTAAGGAAGTTTTTCCTCATATTCAGGTGGAACTTCCTGCATTCCAGTTTGTGCCCATTGCCCCTTGTCCTGTCACTGGGCACCACTGAAACCACTATTAGCACGTGTAGCAAGCCTGAAAAGAACATAAAGCCCAGTCTCTGACCTCCTGGGCAGGTGTCCTAACTACAAAGCAACTTGAGGTAAGGTGGGGCATGGCCGCTACCACCAACTCCTACCAGTTAGCAGTCCTGGTCCCTACTTCCATTTTGTAAAGAGCAAAAATATATAGAATCATACAATCATAGAATGCTTTGGGTTGGAAGGGACCTCAAAGATCATCTAGTTCCAAACCCCCTGCCATGGGCAGGGACACCTTCACTAGACCAGGTTGCCTGAAGCCCCATCTAACCTGGCTTTAAACACCTCCAGGGATGGGGCTAGATGTGACAGAGTTAAATAGCCAAATATTAACTTTACTTCAGAATTTAAAACTAATTTTACAGAATTCTTCCTGAACCCATTAGTCATTGGCATAGAGAATAAGATTTCAGGACAGCTAACAATCCAGCCATGAAACCACTGCTTAAATGAAAGCTGCGAGTTCTGAAAAAGCCCCAGGAAGGGTGCTGATTGTGACAGACACACTGACTCCAAATAAACAGAAGGAAAACAGACTAGCTGGGTGTCTGTGCAAGTGTCTGACAGAAAAGAAAATATCTAAAAGGGGAAGATTCTGTTGCCAACCTGGCAAAATGGGCCGACATTAAATAACAAACATGAGGAATATGTGTTTCCATAGCAAGACACCCATTATCTTTAGCTCGGTTTCGTTTAGACACCAAATAAAGGAGGATACTCTGAGGGAAACTGTATGTATAAAACAATCGCTTGCTTATACATATACTATATTATATATGTAGGATATATTTATTGTAAATTTAATGTATTATATATACAATAACATATGAATATGCAAATATATATCATTTATATTATATATTTAAATTGGAACTGGATGCTTTTGAAAATCTGGCTCCAACTGTGTCCAATGAACGGTTTCCAAATCCGTCTGCATGTGTTTTACATTTTATTGCATAATTGACTGTAAGTAAGAGGGCAGAGAGAGGATCAAAGGATCTCCATAAGCTTCCTAATTATGTACATTAATCATAAAGTCCTGAACAGGATTTTATTTTTGTCTTATCCATAACATACTTCATGAAATCTTGGCAACATTTCAGATAATGGGATATTTACCAGAGACATCAGCATAGCTATTATTGACAGGAAAAGGTGATTTAAAAATGTAGGATTGTTGGTTATGTACAAAAATTCAGACAATAAATAACTTGACAAGTATCAAGAAGTAAATGGCTATGTTAAAAAGTAATATTTGAAGTACTTTACAGTGCTGTAACCTAGTAGTTTCATTGACTTACAATGTTTGAAATCTTAAATTTTAACAGAAGTTTCGGAGATACTTCCTTACCACTATCAAATACCTGAAGTAAAAAACCACACTTTTAAAATACATTTGTGCAAAAATAAGGTCAAAACCAGACAAGTTCCACGTCACTTGATACTGCACCAGTAACAAGTATTTGCTTGCACCAGCTGAATCAATGTATTACTTATTTTAAGAAATCATTGAGTCAGCTTTAAACAGTGATTTGTAAAAACTGCCAAGTAGTCCTCAAAAGTTCATCTATCATACTCACAAATCCTGGGATCTCGCAGACTGTTTCTCAATTATTTTGCTCTGGATCACAGTAGTTTTTGTATATCAAACTATAATTCAAAACATAAGAGAGTTTTTTTAGAGAAAGTATTAAGAGTCTGACATTAGGTTAATTTAAACTATACTCAAATTGTTTAAGAAATTTAAGAAAATGAACAACATTTTGAAAAGCAAGAGAAACTGGAAGCTTGGTTTGTCCATTACGGTTAAAAATCAATTAAAGATGTAAACAGTTTTTTGGTCAGGCTACTCACACTGATTAATACGTGCAGCCAATTATACATTCTGTAGCAGAATTATTTAAAGAAAAATAATCCCCAGCTTTTGTTTTCTAAAATAACTGAAATCACCACCCTTAATCCTAGGTAATAAATCTAAACACGCACAGCACAAATTCCGCTGGCTGCCAAAATCATTGGGAAACCAGTTACAACAGCCAAACCAACCTTTTCCTTTTTACAGTAACAGTCCTAGGAAGATGGCTCTACACTAACCTGTCTCAGAAGACATCCCTGACACTTGAAAGAATTTGGTTTAGACTTTAGCCATATAACGTAAAACTTTAAAGAGCAGCCAACAAAAACACTGGCTCCTGGTAAGCAGAAGCTGAAGCTTTTGCCATTCTGTTCTGTTGCTGGACTCCAGAAAAATGAAACCCATGGTCGGTTTTTCTAGCATAAGGTACCATGACTACAAATAGAAAAAAGCCTTTTCATTCATAGAATCATCGTAGACTCATAGAAACTTTAAGGTTGGAAAAGATCACTAAGATCATAAAGTCCAACCATCTGTGCAATATCACCCTGTCAACTCTCTGAAAACACAGGCCATACATTGGACTAGCGGGGGAAGAAAGCACAGAAAAGTAGTCTTTTAATAGCAAGCCCAGTACTATGCGTTTTCAATTTTTAAATGTTTTTAAATTCACAACACTTCAACATGTACACAAGTTTATCATCGCTACACTGGAAACACTTCAGACAGAAAGACCCCAATTAAATTGAGAATACTTGCAAAATATCACTGGAAAACACCTGAATCAGAGCAGAGAAAGAGAATGAAAATTCACCAGTCTCTGAAGAAGATTCTTGTCTCAGACTTTGTAACCAACTCCAACTGATTCGAAAATACTTTGAAAATACCTTTTCACTGAAAGGTGGTATGCAGACTCATTAAAATATTTCTTTATAATCATAGCTTAAATAGAAATATCGTGGCAAAGTTTGACTGTTAATGCTTTGCGGAATGCATCATAGGCTAAGAAACTGGAGAAAGGAAATACCTTTTTTACATTACAGATATCATCTGGAAATACAAAATTGCAACCTGAGGCAGATTTTCTACTTCTAGCCCACTATCGGAAGAGGATCTCATACAATTCACCATTCCTAAAATGTCTTATATTATAGATAACATGTCTTGCTACTAACGGTCTTTAACTCTGAACCTGAGTTACTGAGAATCCATAGGAATTCCATTTCTGCAGTGACTTAAGAGAAAAAACAAGTCACAACAGCACTAAACAAACAACCCAATTACACTAGAATGCACAAAACTATAAAAACAGTATAGTCCTGCAGCAACAGAGAAAATACATGAGACAGAATACAATCCTGGGATCTCGACTGTCCTTGCAGTGAGTGCCTCAAGTCCTGTCAGAAATCTGTGACAGTCGATAGCTTTTGCAAAGTGGTACTTGAGTATACAGACATTCCCACCAGGCACGCCGAGTCACACACACATAGTGCGTCATCCAAGTTTCCACAGACACTTTTAGAAGAGAATAAGAGAACTGAAGCCTGGCTACCAATACACAAAATTCAGGAGTAACTGGGTAAAGACATCTGAAGAGAGTTAATGAAGATGATGCAAAACACATTAATGTATTTTAATAGGAGCAGTAAGGACCATGAGAGTACAAAAAAACCTCATAACATTCAAAATAACTAAAAAGAATGTCTTCTGAGGTAATTCGGTATTTCTTAGTATTATTTCCATTACGCTCACTCTAATTAGTCATGTCATTACTACACTGCTATAACTACAAGAAAACAGTATTTAGCCAGCATCTGGAACACTGTCAACATACCAGTCTTCATCACTGGTCAACACAGCCTGAAGCTTTAACCAGCTTTTTGGTGCCTGAATACAGCTCAAGGCAAAAGGAGTTTAAGGTTCCCCAGTATAGAGGAGAATCTCAGCATAGGGATTTCAGGGTTTCTCTTCCAGCCCAGAAGAACCAAACAGTGCTGGCTTGAGTAGCAAATATTTGCAGTTTGATAGAATCACAGAACATTAGGAGTTGGAAGGGACTTCGAAAGATCAGCTAGTCCAACTCCCCTGCCAGAGCAGGGCCACCCAGACTAAATCACACAGGAACACATCCAGGCGAGTTTTGAATGTCTGCAGAGAAGGAGACTCCCCAACCTCTCTGGGCAGCCTGTTCCAGTGCTCTGCAACCCTCACAGTTCCTCCTTACATTCACATGGAACTTCCTATGCTCCAGCTGGCACCCATTGCCCCTTGTCCTATCACTGAGAAGAGCCTGGCTCTGTCCTCCTGACTCTCACCCTTTACACATTTATAAACATTAATAAGGTCACCACTCAGTCTCCTCCAAGCTAAAGAGGCCCAGGTCCCTCACCTGTCCTCATGAGGAAGGGGTTCCACTCCTTTAATCATCTTGGTGGCCCCGCGCTGGACTCTTTCAAGGAGTTCTATCTCCTTCTTGAACTGAGGGGCCCAGAGCTGGACACAATATTCCAGGTGCAGTCTTACCAGGGCAGCGGGGGGAAGGACGTCTCTTATGACTTGAAGCTGCACCAGGGCAGGTTCAGATTAGATGTTAGGAAAAAGTTCTTTACTGAAAGAGTTGTAGGAAGGTGGAACAGGCTGCCCAGGCAGGTGGCTGAGTCACTGTCCCTGGATGTGTTTAAAAGACGTGTAGATGAAGTACTTAGAGATACAGTTTAGGAGAGGACAGGTACAGTTGGACTCAATGATCTTAAAGGTTTTTTCCAACCTAGTCATTCTGTGATTCATTCTGTGATTCCTTCTGTGATTCTGTGACCTACTAACCACACCCCTTCTAATACACCCCAAACAGAGTTGATACACTTCGTATTTTCTTGGCAGCTAGTGAGAATTTTTTCTCTCCCTCCTGCGGCAGCATAACCAATGCAAACACTGATGGGAGGAAGCCACATGCAAGTGTCAAGCACAGAGGAAATTCCCTGCTTTGACACACACTTTCCCAACTTTGGGCTACCACACTGCATCACATTTGTGTTTCATCTAAAATTAATGCCCCTTGAAGTCAGTGAAGCCAATTAAAAGCTCATACCACAGGATATATCAGTTGTGCTGAGTCCTCCTGACCATTTAAGTTCCCTTGACTATTAAGATTTTGTATATTAAATTTCAGCCTAGTGTAAGTTAGGGAAGTAAGTTCGAGAAAACAGAAGATGCCAATGCAATGTTAAGCTACAGTAGAATTTTTGAATTATTGTAGTTTTAGCATATGCTTACCTGTACAGTTTCTTCCTTTCCAGAATACTTTCCTATTTGGCTTAAGCCACTAATGTAAATACCTAAAGCAGGATGGAATGGCTTCCTTTCAATTTCTTGGTCATCTATATACAAAGTTACAAAGTCTTCTGTTACTAAGAGATGAATTTGATGCCAGCCTTCATCAAACAATGTCTAAAAAAAATGAAGAAAACAGAAATGTTTCTAACAAAATGTGTCTAATTTAAATACCAATAAAACCGCATTTCAACACTTGAACTACTCTTCATGGCTGAGATGATCGATGTTCCAGGTTTAGCCATGCCAAAAATTGTAAACTATACAGGCAAAAAAGTATTTGCCAAGTAATAGTGTAACTGAGAAGACAATATTTGGTAGTAATTAATCCCTATTTCAGAATTCTTTTATAACTCAAATAGATTTTTTCAGTCTATGATCTTGAACACGCTCAAACCTGTGTTTGTGAAAAATATTAAGCCTGGGGCCTTTTCTTCAGCAGTGGTATAAAGTCTCAAACACTCCAGACCTTAAATCATGGTGGAAAAAAAAATGGTACATGCAAATCTTTGTACATACTCTCTTATGAAAAAAAAATTTAAGATGCCATGATACTGACTGAAGGCATCACAATAATGCAATAATTAAAATACTACATTTATCATCTCACAAAACCTCAGGTTTCTAAAGCTTAAGATTTAGTTTAAACAAGTTCTGTAAGTAATAAAAAATGAGAGATAATTTTAAAGAACTTTTTATGTCACCTACCTTAGAAATTAAATTCAATATAGGAAGAAATGCCGCCTTCTCCAGCCTACCCAGTAATTTCAAAAACAATCTAGCTCTTTAGCCTAGACTAGTTGGTTCAAATTTCATGAGATCAATCCCATGCTAAATTTGCATATGTAAGAATAAACTGAAAGATCTTTCAGGATGTTATAGATCTTTGTTACCTTTTGTAGAGACAAACAGAAATTGTTTACTTCACTTGATAGTATACACCCTTAGAGAGCACCTGTTTCCATTTTAGTTTCATTTGTAAATGGGGGGTTTATTTCTTTACAATGGCTTTCATTACAACAAACAACAGATCACAAGATATAACATTTCCATTTTCCTAAGTAAAAATGACAAAATATCATAAAGGCTTGTTCAACAAAAGAATAGTGACATTTATAGTGTGCCCGTGAAACTATGTTATTTGAAAAGTGTGACTTGAAACTGAATTTTCTAACATTTTCCAGTAAATCAAGTTTAACACAACTTCTTAAAAAATAAGAAATCACCCACGAATAAAATAAAAAGGCAAAGGAAATTTGGAAAGAATTAAAAATCCCCATCCAGTAAAAGAAGAATAAAATACCTCTCCTTAGCAAAAGCTTAGGTGTTAAGACTGCCTCTTGGATAAGAGCCCTTCCTTCTCTGAGAATTTGTATTTCAAATTCCTTCAGCCTGACCTGAAGTAAGGACCCAAATACAGGCCACCACTTACCAGAAAAACTGAACCCCCTTGGCCATGACACGCTCCAGCAGTAAATCTTTCCCACTCTGCTGAAGCATCCCTCTTTGATCACTTCGTAACATTCCCTGTGGTAGGAATGGGAGTCTCTGGGCTGCATGTTCCTGCGTGATACTGCTGCAAATGCAAGAACAGGGAGACATTCTGTTTCCTTCCCTCTTTCTCACCGGCATCCGAGATCATAGTTTATACTTCACTAGAAATTACTGAAGAAGTTTGAAAGAGAACCTTCTGATTGCACTAGAAGAAAATAAAATTGCTTTGCACGGAGAGGGGAAGCCCTGCAGTGAGAAAAATAAGTTGCTGAAAAGAATGTTTATTCAACAGGGAGCTAGACAAACCCAGGCTGAACTCTCATTCTGTAAGCTGCTATTCACCTTTCTGGAGAAGAAAGTAACTTCTGTCATTATGTATTTTCACCGAATTCAGACACTTAACAAAAGGTTCCTCTAGAAATGGACTATTTTCATTCACATTTTCAAATCTCCATCATAAAGGCAGAAAATACTTTCCAGCATATGTTAAGCAGAGTGCTGCGTGAAAAAAAGTCTCTGTGACCTTCATAATTACCTGCTGGAAACTATGGAGTAGAAAGCACCTGCAAAGCATTTCTGGTGATGATCACTGGGGACACTCAATCTATTTTTAAATGCCTGAGAGCAAAAAGTATGATTGTGCATTAAAACAAACAAACAAACAAACATACATAAAGGTCGGAGGAGTGATTTGTACTCAGATGGGTGTTCCAGCATGATGATGGCTTTCTCCTTACCTTTACACGCGGTGCAGCAAAAGTCATCACTTGTGTGCCATTTATTAAACTTGCTGTAGTGAATGATAACGTTTTCTCTTCTCCGTTAACAGTGACTGCTATCTGTGCTCTCTTATCCAGACTGAGAATTCTCCACAAATCCCATGTCTTTTTTACTTTAAATCTTTGAGTGGAAACAAACACGTAGGATGGAGGCAGACCTTCTGGAAACATGTTCCTAAATAAGGGGGAAAGGGGAGAAAAAAAGACAGTACTTGAACATTCAAATGAATCTTAAAATAAAGCTTTCTCATTTTAAGCAAACAAAACAAATATTCTTACTAAACTTAGAAGTGTATTTCTAAATGTAAATACCTTGTCAGTTCCAACAGGTCAACATGTGAGGTTATTTCATAAGCTTTTGCATTAGTGGTTGGTATTTGTATTCTCTTTTCCACCTTTTTCTTCACACCTAATCCTACAAGAATGTCAAATCCTTTTTCATCTCGAGCTGCCACTGGAATTCTTGTTGGACAAACAGATTCTGCAAAGTAATAAAGGCATATATAATTCAAAATATCACTTAAATCTTTCCAAAAGTAACCTCCCTTCTTGAGCTGCCTTTCAAGAAACAAATGAACTGAGAACTGCCAGTGAAGTCTAATATAAGAGAAGTAACATGCAGAATCCTGAGACATGAAATGAGAATAACAAGATAGACTTTGCTGCAATTATGTTCACATAGTAGTTGGACCTGTCATTAATAGTAGTTAAAAAATATTACGGTATCAATAAAAACGTATTGAATTTAATTTCTAAAATGGTATGGTTTCAAAATGCTACAAAATTATAGCTCTTAATTTCCTTGATGCACTAAGAATTATGATTAATGCAGTATCACTCCCAACTACAAAAACAGGTTGAAAACAGACAAAGGTAGTAGTATCTAAAACTAATTTTTTCATCTTTTCCTCAAAATGGACTCTGATCTATTTTGGTTTTATACTGAAAGCTGCCAGAAGCTTTTCTCACTGGAAAAATATTTTGTGATATATTTTCTGTGGTAACTAAAGAGGTTTGTTTCTCTTTACACAAAACCAATACTAGGCAGTGGACAAAATTTGTCTCAAAAGATAAAAGTTAGATAGCAGAGTGAAATTTAATGCTAAAACCAACATTGGATCAGAATAATAAATCAAAGAAAGCAAACACTTTTTGTATTAATAGTATGCTAAATTATTTACAATACATACATTTTCATCATTAATTTCCCATTGTTTCTTCAGAAAAGCATCAGTTCATAGAAAGGGAAGAGGTGAGGTTTCAATTCAAAAGAAGGGGGGTGATGAGTTCTCTCACTTCCATCTGGACCAGCCACGGGCTGGAAGACTCATGCTTCAGTGCCAGGGAATGATCAGCTCAAAGGTCTAGACTAGCTTGTCTTTAGAATATAAGCAATGCTGCGTAGCTTCTTTCTAACTCCAGGGCTGTCAGAAGCCGCCCTCTTCTGGTAGGGGGAAGTGGGTATATAAACTCTAAGAAAATTCATCTAAGTGTCTGCACAATCTCTGGTGGGACAGGACAATGTTCTGAGGGATTATCCCACATGTACTCAGGGCAGCAGCAAAACGTCACATACATTCTCCCTAGATTAGTTTTTTTTTTGCCTCCCCACAGCAAAATGTCACCTGACTCCCAAATTAAAAATATACTTAAAGTATTCTGTCTTGTTCTACAAGAAAGAAATGCAAGAGCTCTCTGCCTGAATGCTTCCACAGAAAAAACCTCCAAAGAAACACAACTTTCTCACTCTTCAAAACACAGATGCAGAATTCAGGATTTAAGTCAACATACTTATGGTATTAAGTAAGAGTAGTAACACTTTCTTTTTTCATGTTTCCATTGTGCATTGTTATCATGGAAACATTTTCTAAACTCATTTATTTCAAAGCTGAATAGATAGATTACAGATAATCACAGATACTGACAAGAAAATGAAAGCAAGAACCTCTTACCAGTTATAGTATTAGATATTTGGCGCCAAATAAAAAAAAATAAAGGCAGAAACAGGTCTACTTCATGCGTGAGGGATTATTCTGGATCCATGCCAAAGTAACTATTCCAAACCAAGACAATACAGATTAAGCATCTGTAAAACTATGCATCAAGAAAATATTCCTTATCTCTAATGGCACTTTGAAGGATTCCATAAAAACATTCCCATTAAGGCAGGTATTTCGGGGTCTTCTGGATCACCTTCTGCCAGGACTACTTTCCTAACGAACCAAGGATGCAAATGTCTGTGGGAAAATTAAGAACTGTCTTCCATGGGAAATTGTGTTGTGTTTCCAGGCCATAGTAGCAGCCTCAGGAACTCTCAAACCTATCCTGAAATCTTGTTCCCTTTCAGTGCTTTTAGTTTTCAGATGCTTTATTTCTCCCTCCTGAAGCATGAAATGACTTTTTGATGTTAAACCCCATCATCTAGCATAAAGGAACTTTTCTCAGCATCCTCCACACATACTTTTAAGATCTGCATTGAGTAGTCTTTTTTACATGTATTCCAGACTCACAATCTTTTCTATATTTTTGCTAGAGAATATTAATACCACAGGAACACTGCACTTCCAGAAAAAATATTAAATACTAAATATTCCTTAAATATTTGGGACACTCTTCACCATGCTGACCTTTCTGGATGGTAGCTTCAGCAGGTGTTTTCCACCCACCCGTACTCTGAAACAAACACTACAGTTCCCAAAAGACCCACCAGACCCCTCCATGTGCAAGGTCGTTCATAAGAGCACTATTTGCTAAGATGAACCACCAAATATCTTAGCCTCTTTTTTCCAGAAAGAAAATACTGCCCCTATGCTCTTGTACCTATGTTCACATAATATCGACGTAAAAAACGCTATAAATGCCAGCATTTTGTTTAGACATTCAAAGAAAGACAATCGAGGGAGAACTTCAAAATTTTCAGGCAGTTTCATGTGGTTGACCAGTGCTAAATCATTGTTGCTTTGCCCTCACAGAACTTCCTCTCCCAGAGTCAAAGTGAATCTTAACAGCACGAAAAAAAAATTCCACAACTCAGATACAGAATTTCCAGGTTACTAGTCTTTCAGTTCACCTGCTGAAGACATTGAGGCTAGAAATGAAACCAACTGGCCCGATTGCTCTTTGAGACGCATCTCAATGCTAATGCGAGGGAACAGTGCAGCGTAAGAGGGTGAAAGCAAAGGGTCGCTTTAAAGGCTAAGTACATTTTTGTGTATATAGCCAAAATTCACAGATTACTGCTGTTAAGAGTCATGTCAAACATTACAGCTGAATTTCAAAGGATATTAGCTAACTTAATTCTGAAAGAAAAAAAGATCCTTCTTGATGAAATATAGTATATAACTATTCATTTTATCTCAAGAAAATACTGTGTTTATTTGGGGGGATTTCTCCCTGCGGAAAAAGTTTTATTAAAGAATTTAGCTGCACTCAGCCATTGAATTTTTGGACTGACCAACTTAATGCATCAGTCACAAGGAATTATTATGATTTTCATAAGGGTATCAAGAAACAAATACTATTATTCTCAACAGAAGTATCACCATATTTTTTCAATAAAGTCCCTACTCAAAGTGAGAGCAAATGAAAACTATTTTTCATTCTTACTAAGTGCAGAAATATGGTACAGCTGAAATATGACTTGAATCAATTCTTGGTAATAAAACAGGTACAAAACAGCACTGATAAATATTTGCTGTATAACAGAGTCCTTCCCAGTGATATATTTTAGAAGCAATTTGTTATCTTTTTGTATATACAGGAAAGGCATTGTTTTACAGTTATCAGAAAACTCATTGCAGCCATGCTGCTAGCATTCTACAACTAAAAAAAGTAATTTTACAGTGTTGCTCTTGGCCAATTCTTCTAGAAAAACCTTTTTTTAAAAAAGTCATAAAAGCTTGTTACAATTCCAGGCACTTTTGCCAAGAGTCTTTCTTCTGGGTTTTGCAACACACTAGCAGAAGAACTCCTGTTTGTAATGACAGGCTACCCGCTCAACTGTCAAGAAGAAATGCTAGATAGTGGATGAGCATCAGCTGCACCTAGAAAAAGAAGAAAGCAAGCTCTATATTCTCACCACTACGAGAACTGCTCAATGACTTTAGGGTTTCTAAGCTTTATCGATGCACTGTATCTTTCCCAATTATAAGCTCTTTGTATAAGGGAGAAAATAACATTTTGGGAATGATTTCTGCAAACAAGATCAAAATGAAAGAAGATCATCAGGTGCCTTAGGTTACATCAATCATGCATTCTGCTTGAGAAAGAAAGAAATATGGTTACAAAACTGCATTCTGCACACCTAAAATATTTTTATAAGCAATTCCTTACCTTCACAGAGTTTCTCTTTTATAACCTCTTTCATTCTTGATATCGCAAGATAATCTTCAACTTAAAATACAGAAGTTGATGAGGGTTTGTTGGCAATAGCTTTAAGTTCATCCTCCTCAATTTCTGAACCAACACCAATAACAAACAAAGTGATTTGATTTTTCCGTGCTTCTGCCGCTACATCTTTGGCTTCATCTTGGGACTTTCCATCAGTGAGAACAACTGCTATTTTCGTTAAAAAGCTTGAAGATTTTGCAAAAAGATGGTCAAAGGCAAACTGAATCGCTCTTCCTGTTCTTGTGTTTCCTCCCAGGTAATGTATGGACTCCATTTCCCTGATGAGGTTCTCAGTGGACTCATGAGTTCCAAGGGGAATTTCAAGTACAGGGTAATCACTGTACTGGACAACTCCAACTTGAATAAACTTTGGCCCTATGTCAAAATTTCCTGTAATACTGACAAGCCAACTTTTGATTATTTTTAAGTTTTCTGGGCCAACACTGAAAGAACCATCTAAGATAAAAACTAAATCTGCTGGAGCAGTTCTGCAACCTAAAAAAAACCCCAAAACACCCCCCCCCAAAAATCATATTAATATTTCAGTGAACTCTTCCACTCTCTTCCTCCACAGGAAGTATTTTTCATATCAGTTACTGTTAGAATATATTCTATTTCAATACAGAATCTGTACTGACAAATACATTCCATTAAAGAAAAAAAAAAAAGCAACAACAAACACCTGAGTTTTTCAGAGAGAAAAAAGATTGTTTCTGTAAGCCAGACAGATCCAACTTGGTATCTTAAAAACCATACTATTTTCTGGTTTTTACATTATTACCAGAAACGGCCATGAAAAATTCTGGAATTCAGTGCCTCAGCTGGCAGTTGCATTTCATGCAATCAGCACAGGAACACATATTGGTTTTTTCCATATCTCTCTGTCTGCAGAGATGATAAACATAAAAACTAATTTTTGTTAGCAAACCAAGCACACTGCAGAGGAAGGCTGTAGTCTGAATGTTCCAGAACTCAGCAGTAATACCCAATCCTTTTAGAAACACTTTATAATTGACTTCTGACACTGCTACGTGGCCCTCACAGAACTAATTATTATAAAATCCTGAGTCTGGTAGTATACTCTGATTCTATTAGAAGAAAAAAATGCCTAGTGAATGAGCTCAACCTCCAGAATATTAGGTCACATAAGCATTTAGCAAATACACTCTAACTGTTTGAAGACTGGGGCATGGATTCAGCTCTCCCAGCTGTGATCACTTAGAAATAGAGCTTTTAGACTAAATTGCCAATGACAGGCCATGGACTGACACAAGCATTTCTAAAGGACAGTCCTAACCATCTTATATATGCACATCCTCAGATAGAGAGATAACTCTAGAGGAGAGAATCACCTTCCATCAACTGTGAAAAGAGACTAAATAACTGACAGATAATGTGCCAAGGAGATGCCCAAAACCAGGAGAGATTATTTGTTCCCACAGCACATGGGGTCACAGGGGGCTGCTGTGTGTTATGATGCTTTCTGCTTTGTGAAAGTCGGCAGCTCCTCCATAGGAAGAAGTGCTTAGCCTTGTCCTGACATCTGCTGACAGACACTTCTGGTCAGGTCAAGATTTTCCCTTCATTAGCGGGACCCCACGGTGCTGCAGGGCAAGAGTGTGCAGAATTCCAGCCCCTTCCAGGTAAGAAGGAAAACAAGCTGGGAGGAACTGACTAGAACCCCATTCCCTGGTTGGGGGGGAAGTGTGAGCAGGGATCTGTATGGAACAAGCAATGATGTTTTATAAGGGGGTTCAGCTCCCTGACATTCATTTTCTGTCCCTCAGGCTCGGCTTTTCGCTTAGGAGCAGGACGGGCGCCACTCCCGCTGATGGCAGAGGCTCCCAAAGCGGCTTTCTCCCTAAAATCTACACCAAGAAGGGCACAGAGAACCGGCGGCGTGTTCCTGGTGACCCATGGCATTCGCCAGGAAGGAAGGAGACCCGGCAGGTAAAAGGGAGCCGAATCCTTCAGGGCTTTGCCGGAAGGTTGAATTAAGGTGGCGAGGGGTCTTTCCAACCTCAGCACGGTTCTGGGATTTGGAGAACTGAGGAGGAGGGAATGGGGGAAGGGTTTCGGGTCGGGGCTGAGTTGCGCCTAGAGAAACTCGCTCAGCGTAACAGCTCTTGTTGTTTTACTCCGCCGAGGAGCGGTTCGGAAGCGCCTGGGAAGGACGCTGCACGCAAAGTACGCCCGGAACCTTCCCCCGGGTCCTCGGCGAGGTGGGAGACGCAGCCAGAGATGGAGACCACCCCTTGGAACCCCAGGTGTTCTTCAATGACATCACAGCGTTCCCCCTGGTGATACCGGTGTCTGTACCGGTAACAGACTCGCAAGAGGGAAGGAGGTGAGCAGCACCTCCAGCTCTCCAGCCCTTTGGGAGAAAGTCTTCCGTTAGCGATTTGGCCGGGCGTGATTCTCACCGCCTTCACCAGCAGCCCACAGCTCGGGCTCCTGAAAGCCCCAAACTGCGCTCAGGTAAGGCTGGCGGGAGGCTCTGCTGCAGTAACGGGTTTGGTAACGGATCCAGGGTCCGGTAACGGATCTGTCCGTGCAGGACAGATCATGGCATTAGAGCCTGAGAGAATGCCCACCAATTTACCGGGCAGTTTAAGGAATTTCATGACGTCCTCATGCTTTTCTGGGTTACTTTTATTCCTTTTGGCTCTCTGTGGCTACAAAAACCCCACGGAGCCCCGAACTGCACCCCACACCACCCTCCCCGTAGGAGTTTCGGGGGCGCCTAACGACCTGATAAAAACGGGGCGGGGGGCGGCGAGGGGGTGGAGGGGGTAATTTCTTGTCGGCTACAAACTGACTTGGGGAGTTGCGCCTACAAATATGGACCCCAAAAAAGCTTGAAACACCCCACAAAAAAAAAAAGGTGACTGTGTTGTGTGAGAACACCGCGTTGGGCTTTTGCTTCGCTGCTGGTTTTTGCAGCCCTCACTCCATCCCCACGGCTGATTTTAGAGCTGCACAGTGAAATAATAACCCGGCGACCCATCTGCCGGGTCGGGGGAGACACAGACCCAGTGATTTCCCTGAAATTCGGGGGATTCCCAGAGAAGGTTGGGGGTTTGCAGCAGTGAGGGTGAAGTAAGCCTGGAGGACGGTCTCAACAAAGCGATTTGTTTCTTTTTCCAGGCAGAATGGAGGGGGACATTGGACTTTCTCTGGAGGAAGCTGTCAGCACTGAGCTGTGAGTCCCCATTGTAGCGATTAAGGAATTAAGGAGAACAGGGTGATGAGGGGACTGTGGATTGGGGCTCCAGCAATACCCTGCACCGCCCAGAAGGGAATCACCGCTCTTTGTGCCGTCGCCATTCCCAGCTCACCTTCCTCACCTCCTCTTTTCCTCCTCCACTTCAGGCACGTGAACATCGGGAGCCAGTTCCAGGCAGAGTTGCCAGAACTGCGGGACAGGTCGCAGGCCGACGCCGACAACCATGGGGCCACGCTGGTGTGGAAGCTGTGGGGGGACATTGAGACCAACCCCGAAACACAGGACACAGGTTTTTCTTTAAACACTTTTCTTCCTCACCCGGGTCCCATCGGTCCGCGCTCCCACCGCAGCTTCCCCGCTTTCCCTTCGCCTCCTCCACACGCAGTCAGAGGGAAGGGGATCTCGCTCGGATACGCTGGGATGCGCAACGACTGACGACTTGGGATTTTCCCTCTTCCCTCGAGCGGAAACTTGACCTTCCCTTGGTTCTCCTTGCCTTTGCAGTGACCCAACTGCTCAACATGGCCTGCTCCAGCGTCATGCCGGGGGGCGCGACAAGCCAGGAGCGAGCCTTGCACTGCCTGCACCGAGCACAGGGCAATGTCATGGTAAGGAACGAGAAGTTCACCTGAATAGAATTAACGGGCCAGCTCAGGCTTCCTTAGCGCCGGGGAACCCGCCCAGAGGAGTCTTCTCCTGGGGCACGGTGGCGAGAGGGGATCCTATGGCTCCCAGGTTTCCCCAGATTCTGAAACAGAGGGAAGAAATTCCTTGTGGGGTGACGCAAGAAATCCTTCCCCTAAGTCCAGGCGATCCAAAGTGCCAGAGCCAAAGCTGCCCTATTCTGGGCCGAGTTTAGGATGAGAATGGTTGGAATTGATGATCTTCAAAGGTCTTTTCTGACCTTGTGATTCTCTGATTCTGTGATTCTGTGAGTCCAAGGTGCCAAAAGGGAAAGTTTTGCCCCTAGTCCCCCTCCCGTGGGGGGAATCTAACCTCTCCTCTCCTTGGGTGTTTTTCTCCCATATCAAACCCCGCAGGACGCTCTGGCCATGCTGCTTTTCGGGATGCCTCAGGAGTCCGAATCCCATCCCCTGGCGGATTATCATTACACAGGTAACCAAAGAGCCCCTTCCTTGGCCGGCACGGCCGGCGCCTCCCCTTTCTACCTTGGGCTGGCGAGGATTTGGTTGTACAAAGCCGTTCCCCTTCCCCGGGGGGCGGGGGAAGAAACGCTTCTCTTCTCACCCCATGACGTGATGTGCAGTTTGGCTCCGTGAGGCTTTTCTTTTATCGCGGGAACAACAACAGGTGGATAATAAACCCTGGCGCTTTCTCCTCGCTCGATTCCCAGGGTCGGATTCTTGGAGCCCTCTCGAGGAGCAGCTCTTCCGGGAGGCGTTCTACCAGCACAAGAAGGATTTTAATCGCATTCAAAAGAAGGTAAAGCCGCTGGGGTGGGGCGGCCCAGGCTTTTAACACGGCAAGTCATACCTTTTGCTCTCTGGCACTCCCCTGCTCATTGAAACCAAGAGTATTTGCCCCGATGTGTAACCGCACGGGGATACTTAACGCCCCTGGTAACCAACCCCCAGAGATACCAACAGAATTAACCATCCTTCCTCTGACGGTCGGTTAGAAACGCACGATTCCACCCTGCGGGAGAGGAAGGTCTGTTTTTGGGACTGGCCTCCTCCGTTTTGCGCTGTGCCCAGGGGGAAAAGATAATCCTCTGCCCAGGGTTTCGTTGCACAACTGTGCCCAGAATCTTTCGCCTACAGTACTGCCAGTACAGACTGCTGCTGCTTCTCTCCCAATAGGTTCAGACCAAGACCGTGGCGCAGTGCGTCGAGTATTATTACATCTGGAAGAAAAAAGTCAGATTCAGCCGCAGACAGCCTCCAGCTTCCAAAAAAACCACCAAAAGGACCAGGGACAAGGCGGAAAACCCTGGAGAAGAGGTAGAAAAACCCTGAGAGATGCCTCTCCGCGAGGAATCCGCCCTGAGAGGGGCAGCAGGAGCTGCTGGGAGAGTTTCTGGTCCCTGATAAAACCCATTGGTGTTACTGACGAATTTCAGGGGCACCCGACAACTTCCCGGCGCTCCGTAAAAGGAGCTGCCGGTTCCCCTGCAGCTCCACAGGGATGGACAGAACCTCCCTTTGCCAGCACACGGGAGGTTGGGTTCGCAAAGGTTCCTCCTTTGTGCTGAGAACTGGGTTCCTTTCGGAACTCACCCATCCTGCCGGGGAGGAAAACGCCGCTCCCGCAGACAGGAACACTGATGGCGTGGTCCGTGTTTGAGCCCTGTCCTCAGGGTGAGGTTACTGAGGTGGGGCTTTTCGGCTGTTTAGTGTTCAGAGGAGCAGATTTGGGCTGGGATTGAGATGTCTGCGCCCTCTCGCCACCTCTGAGGTGGTATTTTATCATTTTTCAGAGGGGTTTGGAGGGATTTTAAGCTCTTTTGGGGGTTGTTTTAGTTTTTACTGAAGCCTCTCACACTTTACAGGCTGGCTGCAATCCGGAGAAGCGCCGCCGCCTTCCCTCGAAGGGAAAGAAGGGGAAAAAGGAAAAGAGTGTCCCAAAGGTTCCTCACAGCACAGACATTCCCTCCATCAGCCCGAGTGCCGCTCCAGCCCCTGCTGAAATTCCACCACAGCAGGACATGATTCCGTGGGAGGAGTGTGAAAGGTAGCTGTTCTCCTTGGAGGAACCCACCAGTTTTGGTCTAAAACAGATTTAAACTTGAAAAGCCACCCCAGGGGTGGAGGAGGGAACAGAATTAAGGTTACCCCAGGATCTTTTGGATTGATTTCCGCCAAAATCTAGCTGGTCTAACCACTGACAGCCCCACAGCCTGGGATACCGGCTGAGTTACTGCCAAAACAGCATAGTGCCAGCGAGGAGGCTCCAGAAGTAGCAGTACCAAAGCTTGCTTTAACGGGGTTTGTGGGGAAAAAAGGGATTTAAAAGGACTCGAACAGAAACCCCCATCACTGTTCTGCCTTGCAGGGTGTCTGACAACATCAAAGAGGAGGAGGCCAACATGGGAAAAGCCTGTCATCTGCCAGAAGAGTTGCTGCCTCTCTTGAGGATCAAATTGCCCCCGGAGGTGGCCAAAATTAGCAGCTTTTAGGAATAAAAACTCTGGAGTTCCTGGTTTTGTTTCAAGGAGCGCCTGCCTCTGCTTGGAATGGAAATCAGATGCCCTCAGCCCTCGCTTGTTACCAGCGGGATGTGGCTCGGAGAGCTGGAAGCTTTAAAGGGGAGGGGGGGAAAAAGCTGTGGAACCAAAACCAGAGGGATCCTGCTTGTGTTGTGGCATGAGATTCAGCCACGGGTGGGAAAAGCCCCGCTCCGCTCGCGGGATGATCTTTGGGACGCATGCTGAACGCTTCTCTCCCTTACCCAGCCTTTCAAATTGAGCGTCACAAGTCTCTCCCGTGGTGAGAAACCAAGCAGAAAGAAACACCGAGTCACAAACTGTTCCCCCTCGCATTTTGGGCCGGGGTTCTCTTGGGGTTGTGGCTGTTGGAGGTTTGAGGGGAAAAGAGGAAAGTGCTCCGCAAGCCTGACCTGACTCACATGACGGGGAAACGCCTTCTACAGGATCACCGGCACAAAGTCCTCAGAAAAGCTCCAGGTAAAACTCTGCCACGCTCCCCACACCCCTGACTTAGGGAGAAGAAAGGACTCGGGTAAAGCTGTTGCTGAGGGGTGGACAGCAAAGGAAGAGGTCGGTAAAAATTCCAGGGAGTTTTAGCGAAATATCGGCCACCCGTGCGATTGGAGAGGGATCCTTCAGCTGTTACATGGCCATCAAAGAAGAACTGGCACTGGGGAGCGAGCGAGGTAAAGCTGCCCCCATCCCCTCACTCTACAAATGATAAACAGCAACTCTAGGAGGGGCACAACTACGTCACCAACTGACAGCGATGGGGATTTTAGCTTCCCAACACAAGCAGCGTCACAGCGCAGACCTTGGCCCGGCTGGAGGGGTGTTCCTTGGTGCCCCAGCAGCCTCCTCCTATCACCCCCTCTTCCCTGGCACGGTGCAGGCAGCTCCCAGGGGGGCCACAGCCAAAATCCTCTTGGAGAGCGCGGCTTCGGCATGAGGCTGCGCTCGGTATCGAGTCCCACTGCACCTCAACTGTGGAGGGGGGGGGAAGGATAAAAGACAACCCCGAAATCTTCCCACACCCTGCCTCGCTTTCCCTTTGGTCAACAGCTCTGCCACTGGCTCAGCTGCTGCTCTTCACAAATCATGGAGAAAAGAGAACAGATGTTACGTGGAGGCCACCGGCACATCGAGGCATCCGGAGCTCCGGGAACAGGAGGGATATATGGAAGGGAGGGAAGGGAAAAGACCCTGAAAGGAATAGCCGGCGCCTTGTATTTAAATACCACAAAAACTCCAGAGCCCCCAGGAGCCAAACCCAGGACCACACGATGGCCGGCATCGTCCCTGGCAAGAGGGCAAAGCCAAAACCCCGGCACAAACGCTCATCCCGCCCGGGAGCGAAGCTGACCAACCACAATTCCACGGGCATTTGCAGAGCAACCAACTGCAGTTCGTTCAGCTCTTGGTTTTTGAATGCGCTGAGGAAAGCTTTGGGAGCAGGGATGCCTGGCCAAGGTGCCCCTTTAAGACCAACACCCAAGCAGTCTCCGCAGCATCCCCCCGGCACCGGACGGTGCTTTCCTCTCCCTACACGGCTACCCGGGGGGACCAACTCCGGTTCACAGCAGCATAAGGCCCCAGGAGGAAGAGGAGGGGGCCGGGGACACCCAGGCCGGCGGCAGCTCCGCGACCAGAAACAGAGACCCCGAGAACCGGCGGCCTCTCCCCGAGCTCCCCCCACACCCTCCTTCCCTCTCTTCGACCAGGGCGCGGACCAGAGCAGCGGGGACCGGCGGACCGGACCGGACGACAGTGCCCAACTCCCCCCACCTCTTTTCCCGGAGGGCGCGGAGGCTCAGGACAAGGGGAGGGGGGGGTGTGTGTGGGGATGGGGGTGTATAACGGAAGCGGCGGCGGGTACCGGAGGGCAGGGGGTGGGGGTGCATCGTGTTCCGGGAGACGAGACCCGCAACCGCAGCACCGGGAGCCCGGCCGGGGAACCGCCGGGAGCCAGAGAGCGTGAGAGCCGAGAGGAAGACGAGGGCCGCGCCGGGGCCGGCGAGGAGGAAGGACGGAAGGGGGGGCCCGGCCCGTGCCCCCGTTCACGCCCCCCGCCGCCGCCGCAGGGTGCGGCAGTTCAAGCGGTTTGAAGCGAAATCTCCGCGCTGGCAGAAACTCACCGGTATCTTGGAGCAGCCGCCGGCGCGGGGTCTCCCACACACCCCCGCACGGGCTGCGGAGGCGGGACCCCCCGGGCGGGGGGAGAGACGGGGGAGGCAGTTCATGATGCACAACAGCCGCCCCCCCCCCCTTCTCTTTAGGCTTAGAGACGCCCCCGCTTCCCCCCCGCGCCCGCCTTTGCACACGGACCGCCCCTCGCCCGCCCGGCTCCGGCTTGGGGGGGGGGACCGGGCAGCGCGAACGAACCCACCCCCCCCAACCTTCTTCCCGGGACCTGTGGCAAATGGGGGGCTCTCTCCCCAAAAATGGGAGGTTAAGGGGGGTCTGACACCCTCATACCCCCGCCTCGAACGGATATGGGGGGAAAGGGGCTCACCCCTCGCATCCCGCCGTGGGTCGATCCCGGCCGAATCGGGTCCCGCTGTGCGAGAATTAACGGATTTATCGATTGAACCCAGTGCTCACGCCGGGAGAAAATGAGCAGAAAATGAACGTCAGGGAGCTGAACCCCCTTATAGAAAGTCGTTGCTTGTTCCATACAGATCCCTGCTCGTGCTTCCCCCCCACGAAGGAATGGGGTTCCAGTCAGTTCCACCCCAGAGAGTTTTCCTTCTTACCTGGAAGGGGGAGAGTATCTGGGAGAGAGAGAAAATCAATTACTGCTTTTTTGAAGAGAAAAGGGAAATGGGATGAAATTGGCCATGCTGATATGTTTTTTTTCACCCTCCAAGATGATCCGGAATGAGAGACGGAGTGTGGGCTTACGATACCACAGGATCCCTTAGTATTGGCTTTAGGAAAAAGATAAACACAGAGAGAAAGAGAAACAGCTGAAGAGATGCTGCTCTGCTTGTAAAATACAGGAGCGTGGTACATGGAAAGGGGCTTCTAGAAGAAAAGGGAGAATTAAACAAGCTGATGAACCATATCGAATAGTACAAGACCTCAGGGCCATAAATAATATTGCTAAAGATTTGCACCCGGTGGTAGCTAATCCCTGTACACTGCTGACAAACTTAAGAATACACAGGTTTGATTGACAGTCTTCTGCCTGCCATTAGCTAAAGAAAATGAAAAGTTATTTGCATTTGAAGCCCTACCACTGGTAGGAGAACCCAGCTTACCTGGACAGTGTTGCCCCAAGGTTTTAAAAATAAATCCATCAATCTTTGGGAATCAGTTTGTAGGAGAACTTGAAGCATGAGATCCTCCCTCCAGAGACAAAATCTTTCTGCAGTGTGTAAATGGCCTAGTAATAGTAACTGAAACAAAACCTGACAGGATTCAAGGGACAAGTCTGTTGAATTTTTGGGGGCTAAATGCCTATTGAGTCTCTCAACAGAAAGCTGAAATGGTACAAAAATGAGTAACCTATCTGGGATGTGAAATTTCTGGAGGAAAAGGAGAATTGGATACTGAGCAAAAGAAGCCATCTGTAAGATCCTCAGATGGTAAGAGAACTCAGAACATTTTTCGGAATTGTGAGCTGGTGTCAGTCGTGGAATAATAGCGCAGCCTCTTTATGGACTCTTGAAAATTAACCCTGCTCAACCGGGCAAAAGAGGCCTAAGAAAACTTTTAATACACTTAAAAAGGAACTTATGAGAGCTCTAGACTTGCTCTTTTTACATGAAAAACCAGGAGTAAACCTGGGAGTCCTGGGTCAACATTTAGGACCCTATAAAAGAGCAGTGGCTTACTTCTCTAAACAGCTGAAGGATGACAGTGAGCAGAGGATGGCCAGGGTGTTTACAAGCAGTAGCTGCTGTGATTCTTAACATTGAAGAAGCCCGGAAGATAACAGTAAAGGTCTCTCATACTGTGTCTGCTGTTCTGGAACAAAAGGGAAGTCATTGGCCTTCCCCATCCAGATATCTGAAATATCATGCTATTCTTGTGGAGCCTGATGATATTGTGATTGAAGTAACTAACATTGTGAATCCAGCTTCCTTCCTCAGTGAAACTACAATCGAACCACTAACACATGATAGCTTGGAGACAAGGGAAGCTGTGTATTCTAGCAGACCTGATTCAAAAGAAGAACCTTTGGAAGATGCTCAAGATTCCTGGTTTGCAGACAGTAGTAGTTTCATCCGGCAAGGCTGGATAGGCAGTGACCACTACTGACCAGGTAATAGAATCAAATCCTTTACTTACTGGAACTTCAGCCCAAAAGGCAGAAATTATTGCCTTAACCAAAGCATCAGAACTTGCAGCAGTGAAAAGGATAACTATATGGACAAATTCTAAGTATGCTTTTGGAGTTGTGCATGCCCATGGAGCAATTTGGAAACAGCATGGACTTTTAACAAGTCAAGGGAAGCATTAAGCATGCAGGAGAAATACTTCACTTATTAGAAGCAGTTCAACTGCCAACCAAGATCACCATTATGCTCTACCGAGGACACCTGAAAGGTAACACTGACCAGAAAAAGGTAATAGATTGGCTGATCATGAGGCTAAACAGGCAGCAGAAAGATTGCAGGAGATTCTAACATTAATTTTAACATTCATTCTGGAAAATAGTAGTTTTGAATGAGCAGGAAAATATTGAATACTTTTGGGCTGATAAAGAATTACTAGAATAACAGGTAAAGGGAATCGTCAAAGACCACTGGGGAGTGTGTGTCCGATTTATACTCCTTGTATAAATAGGGAAGAATCTCTCTCTATATATATTACAGTTTGACAGTGACTCAGTAACATTTGAAAAATAACCCCAACACAGATAACCAGGTGCAATTAGGGAACACTGGAAAATGAAACACACCAGGGAACTACTGGCAAATTGATTTCTCTGAGCTCCCAAGAAAAGGGGGGGTACAGATACTGATTGGTACTTACTGACACTTAATGGTACTTTTCTGTCCTAAGGAACCTGCTCTGGCAGGGGAGGTTGATCTCTTCTGTGAGTCTGTGACACCTTTTCTGGATGGCCAGAGGCACTTCCTTGCAGAACTAACTGGCAAGACAGGTAACTAAGGTGATCCACTTCGGGAAAAGTGAGACGAAGCACACCAGGTGCTGTTAACAACTTTCACAGCCCTAAATTGGAGTTTGTGTTTTGACCAATGTAAAGGAAAAGCTTTAGGAAGGAAACAAACAAAGATTCTTCACCAAGTAGCTCAAGATGATACATCATGGGGATTTAAAGATGTTTGGAATAAGCTTACTCCCCGGCTCCCAAAATTTGCCTGGCTCAAACAACTTTTTACATTTGCTATTTCGATAAGTATTTTAGTTTTAATTTCTTGCTTTCCGAGGCATCAAGAGGAACTGAAGGGTATTTTGAAAATGGCAAAAGTTCCTTCACCAAGTTTCCGTAAAATAAATGACTAAACAAACACATATTTGTCTTTATAATAGCTACAGGGAAAAAAAATAATAAATGCATCAGAAGTGACATTGATTTGCTCTACTCAGCTTTACTCAGCTCATATCTATTCAGACAGCAGCTAAAAAGGTAGTTTCCTAATCTATTAAAAGTCCAAGATAGCTTGGAATTATTCTTCTTCTGGTTGCAACATCTTCTATATCAAAAGAATGAGCTATTTCACTCTTCAGGCAATTCACAGCCTATCTGTGTGCAATATCATCAGCACGGATCACATTTGCTACTGACATATAGTTTCATGCTGCAAAAGGACTCAGAATGTCTCCTTCAACAAGTTCTTCTATTTTTCAAGCAAGCTTCAGTAGACTTTATGCCTTACTATTTCTTCAGGTTTGAGAGAAGGAGAAAATCTGATAAGGAGAATCTTGGCTGTGTGATCCATGTAATGATGATGACAATCATGTCAGTGATGACATCATCATAATCTGAACTTGGAGATTCCTACAGGAATCTAAGCACATCAATATATCAACCACAAACACAGAAACACCCCAACAAAGCCCACACCTTCTGTACTTGGGACATCTACCATCATATTCTAAAACATCTGCAAAGATACCTCACCATCTTCCTGAAAAATTCTTGCTCTGACTTGCCTTTGCTGGGATTCCTGTTCAAGACTTACATGGCTGATGTATTGTGACCACTGCCTGCCACAATGACCAGGATTAGTCATGTTATGGGGTTCCCCCTTCTTTCTGTATTTACTTTTGATCTCTTGTTTAGAGTAACATGTTTCCTCAAACAGAATCTCATAGCTCTGAGGTGATATGACAACTGAGCCATTGGCATTCTGTTGTATGACTGGCTTCACAAGCTGATTACAGCAGTAGACTCTATGTATTAGGACACTATGGATTAGGGTCCTATTCCCTCCTGATTTGTAACCATACTAGCTGTCTCGTGCAATATTCCATACACATTTTTCCTATTCTGGGAGCAGGACACCCTGCCTTGCCTGTCCCCCTTTCTTAGAAGGCAAAAGATGTGGGTGAAAAACCAACTTCTAGACTTTCATATAATTATAATAAAAACTGACTGCAAAGTTATTAAAAATCATGTTTCTTCATCTTCCACTTGCCATTACTCTCTGCTACAGTTCTTAAAGCAGAGATAATTTGTGTCCATGGAAGAAACTATTAGCCAAAACATGCAACAAAACATCTGCTGCTGCAACTGCTAGTTGCAAAGCATGTTTCCAAACATTAGCAGAATTATCTTCTTATTGGTCCAGTCCCATCCCAAAGACACTGAGAGTTACCTGGATACTCCAGAGGCAGATACAGCCATTTTCATGGGCAGAAGCCAATATTGGTGAGTGTCCTGCTACAGCTTTGGATAAGGGTACATCCATCTGGAGATCGTTACACCTAGTTGCATCTTCTGCTTTGGAACACAAATGATCACACATTCTGCCAACATTTTTGGTACCATTTTTGAATGTACAGAAATCACATAACATCAGGAAAAAATGTTAGATAAATTCTGTCATCAAGATGCCATTACTCTGAAAATGTTATGGTATGGACAAGAGACAACTGAACAGAAATTAGAGTGATCTTCAGGATCTTATCTAAACCAGCCAGAAATTTTGCTCCATGATGCAGGGGAACCTTATTCAGAGCACAGCAACAGATTTCACAGGAACTGCAGGTACCAGTGAGAGTGGAGGAGGACTGTGCAACAGGGGGCATCAGGACAGCTAAGAGGCAGTTCTGCAGCTTCAGCATGCAGCTTCTAGTCTCTACTATCAATTCAGCAATGAAATGAAGTTTAATAATTAAATGACACTTAATTCTGGAATCTCGGATTTCTATACTTCTCAAGTTCCAAACTTCAGCTAAATGTAAGGTGGTGGTCATGGAGAACCTTTTCTGAATTCCTGCTGTTCCTTCCCCAGAGCTGGAGATGCTGGGGGGTCCCAGGAAAGTCCTCAGTGAAATGGACATTCAGTGGATTCAGGAACTAATATGAGTGTCGATTTCATTGAGTAACTACAAGGCTCAGGACTAGCTGAGTTTCAGGGCATGTTTTCTTTGAAAAATAAATTCAGCTGAAATCCACATTTCAGATGATCATATTTGTTGTTATTGGGAAAGTCTCCTTTCCACTAGAGGATGTCTAAAGCATTCAGAAGAATCTAGAGGATGAGATTCTGGCAAATTCACTGACTCTGTTTGCACAGCTTTAACTCTTAAGCACTTGGCTCCCTCTTGGTTTTGCTATTTTAAGGATGCATTTCACAGGGAAGATTTTTTCCCCCTAAAATTCCATCTGCTTTGGAAGATTTTCTCTGTGAGGCCATTCAGTAATACTTGACTCAATTTGGTTCTTGCTATACTGTTCTGTCCTGGTTTCAGCTACGATGGAGTTAATTTTTTTAGCAGCAGATGGAATGCCATGTTTGGGTGTTAGGATGAGAACAGTGCTGATAGCACCCTGATGTTTCTAGTTGTTGCCAAGCAATCAAGGACCTTTCTCAGTTTTTCATACTTCCCTACTAATGAGAAAGGAGGGGACGCAGCCAGGACAGGTGACCCGAATTGGCCAAAGAGGATATTCCATGCCAGTTACGTCATGCTCAGTATAAAGGGGGACTGGGGGGAAGAGGAGGAGACAACGCCAGGACGTGCAGTTTCTGGGGACGGTCGGATTCCGGGACGGCTCTAAGCTGTGCGGCCTGAGTTGTGTGGTTTGGTGAGAAACTGCATTGTGTATCACCAGTTTCATATATTTTGTGCTTTAAACTCCTGTTACTGTTATATCTAGTTTTTTTGCTATTGTTTAGTAAACTATCCTTATCCCAACCTGCGGGGTTCTGGTTTCTAGGTTGTGGTTTCTTTTCCTCCTTTCTTCCTTCCCTTTTCCCCTTCCCCCAACTTTCCTTCCCTCTTCCTTTTAAAAGTACAAGCGACTGTGTGGGGCGCGGGCCTCAGCTGGGGCAAAACCACGAGAGTCATCTGAGAGAGTAAAGAATCCTGCCAGGATTGTATACAGCATGCAGTGGTTTTGCTGCCACAGCCTTGTAAATAAATACCACAGCATCGTGACCAGAGATTGCTTAAACAACAGTGCTTATCTTAATTGTGACAGTTAGGGTCAGATCTACCGTTATCCCAACCGTTCAGGCCCCACGTTTGACGCCAAAATGACTGTCGTGGTGCATGTGCTGCACGATAGCTCCCAAGATGACCCTCTCCATGACCTTCCCCGGGACTGAGGTCAGACTGACAGGCCTGTAGTTCCCCTTTCCTGATGTAGCAGCTCAATCTGCATGAGAATATCTGGAACCATCCTATACTCATTTTTTGTCACATCCTGTGAAAGATTTTTATTCCCAAACCTCCAAAATCACCTCAGATCTCCTCGTATCGAATGTGACTTCCAGTCTTCTAGGTATAGACAGTGATACTGATAATGTAGAACACATGCCATTAGCATCTGAAGTAGCATTATTTCCAGACATCCTCCCAAAACTCAAACTTCCAAAAGAAGGATGTTTCTACAGCTCCATGAAAGCAATACTTACAGGCATGTCACAGAGGCAGATTCTAAATCCCATAAAATTATTGCACCGTTTGCACATCCTGTAGCTATCAAACTGCATCCTTCTGCTTTTAAAACATCAAAACAGTTCATTTCCACAGAAGGTACAAAACTCTACAGAGAACATTAAAAATAACAAAAGAAGGTAGGAGCAATGTGCACACTGGAGAGTGAAATGTTTTAACTGCTAATTTAACGAGATGCCTAAATTGACAGTATCTCCAAGAGCTGCCTGTTCAATGCTATTCTAATACTCCTGTATTTCAGCCACACGGAAGCACCAGAAGGAAGCAGGGAGTGACAGTGTTGGGAGACACCCAGCTGCAGAGGACAGTGACTTCCATTTGCCAACCTGACCTGCAGTCTATGGCACAGCTGCAATCAGAGCTTGTTAAATCAGCCAGAAGAACTGAAGACTAATCAGAAGTAGGTATGCATGGAGATACTCTAATCAGGTTAAAGCAGCAAGTCCCTGAAAAGATACATAGTGACCTTTCCATAAACATAATGCAGATCTGAAACAGACCTAATGAAATTATACAACACAAATCTTAAGCCTTGTGGACAACTGAAGTTAAAGTGGTCAACAAATTTGACATCTTATTTTACTGAAGCAAGAAGAAGAGAAAATGGAATCACTTTAACATCCAGACTGATCTTTATGCACCACTGTAGCATCAGTCTAGCTATAGTAATGACCAACATTTCATTTCTAGGCTTTCTAAGAGAACCTCAATTTACTGTTTTGTACAGGACTGTGAAGCGTATGTATCATGGAAACAGCCATGCAATGGGTTATTAGGCAGATCTATCCCTCAGAAACAATTACTTTCTGACATGATTTTAGACCTTCAGTGTACTGAAAAGTTTGGAAACCTTATTTGGTTCCTATCCTGTTGCTAAAACATGAACAGTAAACATTTTACTTTAGTCTAATCTTCTGTAAATGATGTGGAACTTTGAAGTGTGTCTCACCTCTGCATTATTCCTCAGGGAACTGGTGTCAGACAGCAGGTGAATATCCGGGAACAGATGATTTGTTTGTGAGGTGTCAGGCTTCAGGGACAGAGACACAACTGGATTCCTTCGTGGGAATGACACTGCTTCAGGAAGCACCCACGTGACATACAGATAGGTCTGAGCTGAGTTACCCTATTGAAATAACCAACTTAATGAAACAGGCAGGAAAGGGTTTCTCTACTCATAAGAAAATTATGAGCAAAATTGTGTCAATGGCTAATTTTCTTTTCCAAACTACCAAAACTATTACAGATAGCACCTAGCATCTGCCTGCACTGCAAACTGAAGTGCCAGCCTGATATATTCTACAGATTCATGGAATTTTTGGGGTTGGAAAGGGCCTCCAGAGATCATCAAGTCCAAACCCCCTGCCAAAGCAGGCTCCCTAGGACAGGGACAGCTCACTTTAAATTACCTGCTATAATATTAGAAGCTGTCTGGCTGTGAAGTCAAGAGATTTGGATTCTATTCAGTTTAACTGCCCTCTTAAAGTAAATTGTCTCCACAGTTAATAGCTGCTTCTTTTACGAACACTGCTATCTCCAGTTCATACTGACCATAGCAGCAAAACTGGTGGTTGTTCCAAGCATGTAAGAAGAAACAGCCACAGTTCAGCCATGGTCTGGAGCAATTGATTTCTCCCCACTGTGCCTAGAGGCTACTGGGAGTCACCTCGATAGTTTTCCCAACTATAACAAATTCACTTCAGTACCTGCTTCAACTTTGATATTCCTGTCCATTTTTGGAAGGGTTACTGAAGTCAGCTTGTTAGGTTTGCTACTGTTTTCATAGATGTCTTGAACTCCAGAATGAAGCAGTGATGAAGATTTTAGTAAATCTTTTAAGTGTATCAAGCAAGAAAGGTGGCAGGACTAAAAATTACGCAATCTATAATGGATTTCTGCAAAGGATGAACTGGTTGTGGGGTGCTACTCAAGTTTACCTTGGTCTGAGAAATGAAACCCCAATTACTGTGAGCTCCAAGAAGCAACATGTTAATTTTAGCTGAAGGGTACACAGAGTAGACTCTCAAAAACAAGCCAAGCAAGTCAATCGGATTTATTCCTGTCTCGTTTCTTTGTATTGGTTCTTAAGCAGCCACTGTCTTAACATAGCAATTTGAGACCAAAAACAAACACACAAACAAATAAATATTTTAGCCAAAATCTGCTTTGATATTGAGGGGTTTGGGGCAGGTTGATATCATGGTCACCTACTGTCCATAGAGGGCAAATATACCAAGAAGGGTACGAGGCTACATTTGAAGAGTTTCAAAGTGACATGACTGTATAGGTGTGAGGCCTCTGAGGTTTGTGAAACTGAATCTTGAAACATGGGAGCTTCCTATCAGTAAATCTGAACTAGAGCCTCTCTGGCCTGCGAATGACTCTGGTGGGTCAGCACTGTCTGAGTCTGAGGGCTCAGCTGCAGAACTGGGACAGCGATCTCCGCCACGGACAGGTATCCAGACACAAGGAGGCAATGCTGTGGCTTCCACTGCCTGAGGCGTGTGCTCAGGCTGAAAGGCAGCAGCAAAGGAGGGGAAGGTCTGGCTGCCTCATGAGAACATGGCCGGCCCGAGGCCCAGGTGCTGTCAGCAGCGGAGCTCTGGCTGGTGCAGTGAGTCTGAATACATGAATGGGATTTGCAGGAACAGTTCTAACCAGTCACAGCTGCTGGTGAACTGGAAACTGGTAAATACTGTTTATAATCACAACAGCAATATCTTAAAGCTTTTGCCTTAAAGGATCCATAACTCCTGATTCCTTGAGGAAAGAAAATGCAAGGAATGCAATAATCAGAATGCTGAAAACCAGCAGTGGGCTAATTAGCACTTAGACAAAAAGGCAGAAAGCCAATTTGATGACATACAGGAAAAGGATTTTTCTTTGACAGTTTCTAAAAGTTTATCTACTCATTAATTAAAAAGTCCTATTTTACCTCTAAAAGTAGGAGCTACCAAAGGAAATGAGAAAAAAAGAAAAGTATATTTTAAAAACCTGACTGATTTTCATCTTCCCACTCTGCTCCAAAACAACAAGTGCATGTTGACTTTCAGTAGCCTTCAGATAAACTATCTTCAGCAGACGACACTCATCTTTTCTGTGCTGGGCCAGAGGCAAGGCTTTAACTTCCTGCCCACTTTCAAACGCCCAAATTTTCACTGTTCCTACACACAGGTAAGAAAGATACAAAAAAGGGTGTTCATTTCTAGCAATAACCAAAGTCAGAAACTTGAACTGGATCAAACAGGGAAAGGAGAAGAAAAAAGAAAATTCAAATGAATACTGAGAGCTAAATCACTGGTCTTTCAAGTGCTGTCATAGCATACATGTGTCTTAGGAAAGCAGCCTTGGGGACACAAAACTCAACAGAAAACATCTTCACCATTAGCCCCACCATTTTTACATCTTTTTTCCACGTCTATTTTATGCTGCAGCCCAGGATAAAAGACACCTTCCTGTCTTACTTCTATTTCTGGACTAACTCCATTGGAGAGCAAGCAGAGTGATGAGCTCTGATGGCAGAAGACTTCAGGTTCTGAACTACAGCAAGGAGCAGAGGGACCTGCTTGCTGAGCTTGTCCCACAGAGCTAGAGGGGAAGAAGGAGCTAGAGTATTATCTTAAGCGAAGCAGTTATTGTGCATGACTTCTCTTTTGTAAGACTTGATAGCATTCACCTTCTGCCATGCTCTTAAGATCCATAAAGGGTACAGTCTCTGCTCCCAGGTAGAAACAAGAAATATCAGCCAGCATGGTGTCTCCAAAAGGCCACCTCCTCTTCATGTGAGACAGCTTTTATATATTTCACATATTTTAACACTTCAGGTGTGTAGTCTTGAACATTTGAATGTGAGAAGAATTATTCAGCCATGTAAGCGGGTTAGAGAATCACTGAAGTTTGCTGCAGAACTCTGTGCATCCCTTGTGTATTGGGGAGATCTTGCAACATTACCCAAAACTGATGCACCCTAAGTAGCACCTATGAAAAATTCAGGAAACATGTATATGTATGTGTGTGTATATAATATTTTCTAGTGTTCAGTGCCTGAAAACACTATAAAATTTGGCTTAGATACAATAAAATTGAAAAACCATTCTCCATCTGCAGCCATTTACTTACAGTGTGGGATACAGACCTCGGTCTCAAGTCCTGTGAGGAAACAGCTTTTTAGACCAAGATCTTTGACAATAATCTTCTAGAGAGCAGTAGGGTAGCAAATTATGGGGGCCCAAGCAGCCAAAAATCACATTTTATGAATCAGCTATCAAATAAAACCCAACCAAGACAACCCTCCTCCTGCCACTTTTTTCCCCAGACTGACAGCTGTGCATCCCTTTCTTTTTGATGTCCTCCCATCTTGGAAGAAAGCCAACATTCATTCTTCTGTCACTGAGACAGTCAAGACAAAGAATTCTGTTTCCTCATTTCACATGCCCTTTTAAATATAGTAAAATGTAGTAATCATTTAATTGTTCTACCATCACATGCCCCAGTGGCAAGATAAACCCCATTTATTTCAATGGCTGCACAGACCACTTCAGTATTCAGCCCACGAGCATCTTCAATCTGATATATTTGATAACCTGTTTCCAGGTCCCAGACCTGAAAAAAAATATGGTAATTATTTGTACTGCATCCTCTAAACTCATCACAAGGTGTTCTAGTGTAATTGGAGAACGACAAATACTTCCAGGAGCAGATTTTCCCATGGCATGAAACAGATTCTCACGCTACCACGTTCTTCTTCTGAAATACCAGTGTAATGTCCCTAAAAATGTCCCTCTCCCCAGAGACGCCGTTCTGGCAAGGGGAGGCTCTATTTAGTATGCTATGAGAGAGACCCTTGTTAAGTCAGGGAGACTGTTGTTAAATATAATGAGTTTCTGCAGTGCAAAAGCAAAGAAATCTAGCTAGAAAGAATGGTTAGAGCTATCATTTCTATGCTGAATATAAAAGTGAGGCTTCTCATAAACATTTGGCCCAAAAATGTAGGAACAGCTATATTTGATCATTATCTAATTCTTTTGGGCATTTAAGCAATGTCTTACAATGAAGTACCAGAACAGCATTTGGTGGCTGTATTAGAACAGCTCAGATTTAACTGGATTTCTGAAGTAGCCACTCACGTCACAGCCACTGTCTAGATCTGATTTGCTGCAGCACCACGTGCCCAAAACTATCTTGTACTTCTAATGGTGTTGTAGCCACCACGCTCTAAGGAAGTGAGAAACAACATCTTTACTGAGTGTATAAAGTTCACAAATGTTTGCCCAAAGAAGCCTTTCCCCACAGACGCATCACCAGCTGGCCCAGGAAGAGAGGCTACCTACCCCTGCACATCTTGTCATCTAACCCCATCAACAGTTAATGAAAACTGCAGGCCCTTGGTACCTCTGATGATCATTGTCACACTGTTAATTACACCAGTAGTGATTTATTTTATTAATCTAAGGGTTTTCTGACACTATTTTCTGAACTATTTCTAACAGTAGCTGAAGTTTCTTAAGCTTGCAGTGCTTAAGCATTGGACTCTAGTCTGATGTATACCAGGTCACTGAAAACAAAATGTTTCACGTTCATCTTCACAGGTTTGACAAGCTTTGGAAGATTTGAGCCTTTGGGAACTGAAAAAGTTGTCTCCAAAGACAACAACCTTATTTGCCTGGTATGTCTCAGGCCTCTATAGTCTCAGGACAGGTTCAAAGCTCTTTTGGCTTGTTTTGTTTTGTTTTGTTTTGTTTTGTTTTTCAGTGACTGTGTCTCTGGGGCAGACAAACTCTACCAGCTTCTGGAGTCTCTGCCTGAGATACAGAAAGCTGACATCCTCACTAACACCTGTGAAGCTCTGGTCCCTTGGAGATTCCAGACTCCCTGCGAGAGTCAGGAAACAGAGCCCAGAAACCTTGGGATGAGTTCCCACAATATTTCATTCCTTGTCAATTGGACAATGCATCTGTTGACATCACAGATTGTGGGGCTTTCCGTAGCTCCTGAGTTAAATAAGGAGTTTGAGTACACCTATGAGGGTTCCACAGAGCCTCTATTTTGCTGCTTTGATCTCCACATGGGAGGAAGGTGCTAGAGCAATTAGTTGGGGGAAGATCAGTGGCTTAGTAGCTTTCAAGAAATGAGAAAGCTAAGGATCAATATTTGTAGTTTAGTCCTTCCAAGGAAGGTTCACCTCGCTTTCAGGGAAGCTTTTCTCATTTTCTCTGGTTCCTGATGTTGATTCCCATGCTGTGTCCTTTCATGCACATTTCTATCTTGAAATTAACACCATGTCTAAAAAAAAAAACTACTTTAAAATTGTCTTAGTGTGCAAATATTCTTATCTCCCAGTATTGGTATGTCTCATATACCTTATTCTTGTACTCCAGTTCTATACAATCATAAAGGAAATCACATCCTAGTAGAAGGGGGATGCTCTCACACATCAACTGCTGTAACATACCGGTGATAAGTGTGCTGTGGCTGTTGTCAAATACCATGGCAGGGGGCTCCATCTCTCCAGGGCTCCCTTGACTGTCATGAAGACCTGCAGCAGTGAAAGGGTCTGTATATCCCACACTCTAAAAATCTAGGAGAGAGAGGGGAAAAAAAAAATCTATTACTCTATTATGACTAGGTTTGCAAGTACTTTTTGTTTCTATAACAGTAATATTACAGCCTCCAATAGCAAACACATTGTTTAGTGTGGTACATCTCAAAATAAGCAAGACAAATATCAAAGGTATCTTTACACACATTTTTCTATGGATAAAAGGCACAGAAAAGATGTTTTGTGATCTTGAGCTGACAAGTCCACAGTGGAACCCGGTCTCCTGAGAATCGGTTCTACTTTAGGACAAGAGGACTCCACTGTGTCACAATTTCACCCATGTACAGGTAAACACCAGTAGCATAAAAGCTTGTATTTGAACTTGGAAATCAAATGGCACGTGACAGCACAAAGGTAAATTTCAGAGTGCTCTGGATAAAGGAATCTTGGAAATCTTTGCCTGACAACAGGTGCATTTTATGCATGTATAGTCCTTGTGCTCTCCATAACTCAATGCTCCTGATCACAGTCAGGGTACTAGCTATAAGGAGCACTACGTATATGAGATACATGTGTTCTCACTTGCAATTTCAACTGAAAACAAGGTACTTCCTTAAAGTCTAGACTTACTAATCTATAATTATATGTTAGCAGCACTTATTGATCCTAGCTGATTAAAAACTGGGTTGAACTTACTGTTATCTGTGAAAAATGCTCTTAATCCTGCAAGAAATAAGGATTTCAGTTTTCAGATCCTGTGTCTTTTACTGTGGTCAATTTCCCTGAGAAATAATCTTGCTATGCTCTCAAAAGTTATTCTGTCATCACATCTGCCTTCAATTATCCAGCTGCCAAAAACATGGTGAATTTTATATAGGCACTTGTGGAAGTTATTGTATTCATTCAATTGTGTTATTAAAGGTGGGGCTGCATTTTTAATTGGGATTTTAACATAAAAATATACGTTGATTCTGATTACATTTCAGGAGTTTATTCAGATATGCAATTTCTAAGCATAGAGGGAGAAACAGGGAGTGAGAAGGCTTGAGAAAGGAAATCCAGCTGAATAGAAAATGATGAACCTGTTCATCCAGCTGACAGTAGACCAGCAAAAATAGAAGAATTGGTGATGAATTCAAGAAAGTAAGGGCAGTGCTACGGGTAGATCTCCAAGCTCAATTCTGACAGAGTCACAATTAGAGCATGCAAAAACAGCCTTAAGAACTGAAGATTAATCAGAAGTAGGTATGTATGGAGCTGCTCTAGTCAGGTAAAAGGAATAAGTCATTAAACAGATAGAATTACCTTTCCAGAAACACCATTCAGATCTGCTATAAAGTTAGTAAAATTATACAAAACACAACCAAAGAGAGGCAATTCCAATCATCTCATGGACTACTCAAATTGTCCAACCACTGAAACATAAATTTGACAGCTTATTTCATCATAGCAATAGAGAGATGATTTTACAGCCCGAGTGAATATGAGTAAGAGCCTCTTGTACTATTTCTTGCTGCTTGTCCAGCTACTAATACCTGTACCACATTACAAAAATGCAGTCACTTACAGGGACATCAAAACCGCAGACACATCACAGCATTCATACATCTCTTCCTCCTTTCCCAGCCCAAGGGCAGGGAGATGACACAAAGCACTCTTCCACAAGAGGAACTCCCACCCAAGGCATTACCAGCGTGGCCACAAGGTGCAGTGTCACTGCTGTTTCTCTGCATCAACACACATGGCTGGGCATGAACTCATGCACAGAGAGGGGCAGTGAAGGGCATGTTTATTTGGACATTAGGAGGTACTAGAGGCAGTTGCCTTAGGAACATTTTGTTAATAGTAAGTTTACCATTCTGCTTCGTTATTGAAGAACTTCCCACAGCAGCCTGAAAAATGCCAGGAAACCCCCTGAAGCCCTCTGAAAACATAGTCTTTATGGTAAAATGCTTCTAGACTGCGACTTCTGAAACCACAGAATACAGACTAGATTCAAGCAAAAAAATCCACTTTAGGAAGGAGTGTGGAGAGAAGGAGCTTCAACTCTTTTTGGAAACAACTAGAAAACAGCCTAAATTGCCTTTACCACCTGGTCTAAAAGCTACATTTTACAAGCACATAAACCCAGCAACATCCCTCTCTTCTATTTTTCTTAAGACATGCACAAAGAGCAAAAGATTCATCTTAGCAACTAAAATGGGAACAGCAGAGGGAGACAGAAACCTTTATAGGAGATAAGGCAAGACAGAATTGGTAAATAAATACTTTTACATGCTCTCAGTACAATAAAGTTCAGTCCTGGGAACACTTATCTCCTGCTGGATTGTTATTGGGGAGACCACTGTGGAAAAATGCTTTGACTGTGGAAGAAATGAGTCCTCTTCTGCCCTTTCTGCCTGTGACTGAGATAGAAAACTAAAGTCAAGGATTTGCTAACACTCCCCTCATCCCCCTCCTCCCACCAAAAGATAATCCCTTCAAATTACTGCTAGTTAAGAACAAGAAGGTAACCTTAAAACTGCTCTAAAGAAAATATCACCAACTCTCAAGAGAAAACGGAAACTTCCTTTAAGTGCTTCCAAACTTTCACATCCTGCTGATGCTTTTGTAAGTTAGGAAAAATTTGGGTTTTGAAAAAGACAGCTTTTCCTCAGTTTTACAGAATGGTGATGCTGCCTGTCTTCAAAAGAACTTAGGAAAAGCCACTTGTACAGGAAAATCCCTCCTGGGGCAGAGAGAAGTTGCACTAACCACAGCATTTGCTGCGGGCATAGATGGGACAAGTAAGCAACAATTCAAGCTGAATTTCTGCCTCCCCTGTTTGCTGTTTCAGGGGGTCACTGATGGATTCGTGGTCTAAGTAAAAAAAATACAAATTCATAAAGAACATCCGAGTCCTCAAAGACAAAAGTCACCAGGCACGAAGCAGAGATCAGAGTGCAGTTCTGCTTGCCGTGTTACTCAATAGAGTAAGTGATCTGCAGAGAGTGCCATGGTCTGTCTTATGATCCCTGAAGGTGATCCTGCAACGTCCCACAACTCCCTCTAGTGATTAGAAGACTTAGGAACAAATCTTGAGGCTGAGGCAAGGAGGATTTAGTTCCAAGCACATTAACACAATGTGGTGCAGCAGATGGTGCTATAACTGGTGCCTGGTAATTCAGTGAAGTTCAAAATTATGAATGTTTCAAATCAATTCCTCAAACAGCATCAGTAACCTGGTAATATATAAGGTTACTTTCCTTTTCCCAAACATGGAGGAACGCTGGAAAGAAATCAAACTGATTTATATTCAACAGTGGTCTAACTGTACAGGAACAAACCTGCGGGATATTTCCTGGGTGCTGTGCAACAACTGAGAGTGTGTAACGGTTCTGTATGTCTGCCTCTGTGCTGTGTGTTCAGTGTGCTGACACTAGACCCACCTGACACCTACTGCAAAAATGAAATAACCCTCAACACTTCTGGAGAACAGGTTCAGTGGACATTTAGATGGTGTGTGAGTCAGAAACAGGTGTAGGACAGAGGTGACTGCCCATGGAAGCCTGAACCAAAGAGCTCAAAAACCAGCCAGTCTTAGAATGATGTTCCCACCTCAGAGACAGAGCTTGAAGTAATTTTCAGGTATACAACAATTCATTAACCTTTTGAATATCTCTTTTTTCTTCCTTTCCCCCACAGAAAAACAAAAAACCAGAAAACTACAGGTCTGGAAATGTATTTTTCATACAGCTGAAACCCTAGATCTCAGTTTTCCAGTAGAACTATAGAAATCAGCACAGGCTGAATATAGATCTTGTTCTATTTCCAAGTGCACCAAATACAGATTATTTCACACTTCAGCCAGCAAATACTTGCCCAGAAACAGAACACCTAATGGATCATTTCCTTCACATATGCTGAGAATACATGAGGACAATCCATTCCTGAAGGAAAATTGTGCACTCCCAGATATACTGAGAAACAAACCATCCTTTTGAAAAGATACAACTGTAGGTAGGACACTATTTTCCTGAAACAACCCAGCTGCATGCTGATTGTAAGCATGCATGTATGCTATACACCATGTTAAGTCTCAAAACTAGAGAAGAAAAATGTAGGTATGAGTCAAAAAACTACACTTTAAATGAATTCTCATCCCTTTGGCTTTTTTCACAGAACAGTTGAGGTGAGAAGGGACCTCTGGAGGTCATCTTGTCTCACCCCTCTGTTCAAGTCGGGCCACCTAGAGCCAGCTGCCCAGGACCATGTCCAGGTGGCTTTTGACTATCGCCAAGGAGGGAGACTTCACAACCCCCCTGGGCACTCTGTGCCAGTGCTCAGTCTTGCTCCTCCCTCAAGTGTTTCCTGAAGTTCAGACAGAACATCTGGTGTTTCAGTTTTTATGGTGTCCTGTAAAGAGCAGCACTGAGAACAGCCTGGCTCCATCTTCTTTATAGCCTCTGGTATATATGTCTTCTGATAGTTACATACATTGATGAGCTCCCTCTTGAGTCTTCTCTTCTGTAGGCTAATTTTATAGGGGTTTTCTGCAGACTACCCAAGAGATAAAGTAATTTGAATAATGGAAAATGGGACAGGAAATCACAGAAAATTGGGTAAGTTACATGAAATGTCCGAAGAAGAATATTCAATGGTCTTGAAGGATTATGCAATATAAGAGGAGAAGAAAAGTCTTACTATCTAGGAGGAGCAAATACACCAGAGAATTAAAGCTTAGCAGCAAGGGAAGTATTAACTGAATTTCAAAGCAGCATAGAAAAAAATGTATCTGCTATAGTTGTGGCCACGTAATTTCAGTGAAGGATGACTGGAGAAGATTTCCCAAATGCCTCTTTTTCAAATTATCTCAATTAAATTTAATATTGTTGATATACAGTACATTTCAGTAACAGCTGCGATTAGCAATGGTTTGACATAAATGAAACATTGTGCTTCCAGCTCAGTGTCTCGCCTTTTCTGGGAAAACAAACGACTGTATTATAAATATAACCTTAAAGCAATATCATGTTCATTCAAAATCAATTAGGTAAACATCCACACTAACCTAAACAGGCACTGATACCATCACCTGCTCAGTTCCAGACAGGCAAAAGACATCCATGACTTCCCACTGGGATATCACACAGCCAGTTTGCCATTAAGCAGGCCTGGAGAGAGAAGAGGACTGGAGACTGATAAGATTAAGGTCTGAGTAAATTTGCAAAAGTTAAAAAAACCCCAGCAAAACAAAACCACCACCCCCCTGACCCCCCTATATCTTACTTCCCTTTATTCCCCCTGAAATGCTAAAAATCTGCCTTTGGGTTCTGTGAGAATGAAACTAACCTATATAGAACAGAGTTAATTTAGTCTTGGCAAATTTCAGCACAGAAGTGTGTATGTGCTTGCATGAAGTTAGGTGCATCAGATTTTGAAGAAAGTACAAATGGAGTGAAATTCTGCCATGCCCCAGAGGGGAGATGCAAGAAATCACCCTGGTTATTGCACTACTCTCCTGCCACGTGTACACATGTGCATTGCTCTTTTGGTATTGGCTGCCAAAAATAATATTACTTTTAAAAGAAAAGACCAAAAAACTTCCTTTCACAATGACACCACAGAGCTGTATAAAGGCTGGGAATATACTTGTTACCCTGGCACTACTGCTCATCAAAAGAAACAGACTGGGTTTATGCCTGTAGGCTCAAATCTTGTTCACCTGGCTCACTTTGGTGTTGGTGCTTTCGACCAAAGCCACGCTGGAGGCATTCCAGTAACATCAACAGAATAACTGGTGCAGCAAATTTTGTGATAACTGACTTCACTGACAACTCAAGTAGGCAAGACGTGAAGCTGCAGCCCCCACTGTTCTAGCTATGAGTCCCCACTTGGCACTAAGGGAGAGAGCATGGCTGTCACTGCTTCATGCCGTTCAGCACAAGGGCTGCAGTGCTTCCAGCCTCTCAGCACAAGGGCTGTGCAGTCTGGGCTCTGCCATCGGCCTTCATCCTCTTTCCACAGAGCGGTACGAGTGCAGCAGCATCTTCCAGGTAACGACCCGCTTCCTGCCCCATCTGCAGGTTTAGCTGCCCCTGTCCCTGTGCCTGCTTGTATTTCCCTCAGTGCTTCCTGAATCCTTCAAAGACTTCTGTAACATGAAAAACTTCAGCAACAAATACTGCAGGATTCAGGTGCAAGAACAGGAATGGGCAAACAAACTATAGTGCAGCTGTGATGCACGTGGTTCCTGTTGGTCTGTGGTATGTAATTCAGCACACAGAATAATTTGTGTTTGTGGGACATCTCAACACAAGGATTGGAACATGTTCCTATGATTAGGAAAAAAATAGTAACAGCAATATTTCAGCTTTCCTAGTAAATTCACTTAACTGAGAAGCTGAAGGAAAAGACATGGCTGTGGACTGCCACACTAATTGCACCGGTTCACACTGTTACTTTTAAGGTCTTCACAACCTGGAAGATCAGAAACAGATTTATTTCCAGGAATGTTATATTCTGAATCAAATCCAGCAGCACAGAATTACGACAATCCCTGCCTATGCCTTCCTTTCTTCCTCAGTGTCACTGCTATGGAAATCCTAATTCATATGACTAAAGGTCATACAGAAATTTTTTACAAATCTATGGCTCTGCCTGAATTGTAGATATTCTTATTTTATAAACCAAGTGTCGTGGTTTTGCCCCAGCCGAGGGCCGCACCCCACACAGTCGCTTGTACTTTTAAAAGGAAGGGGGAAGGAAAGTTGGGGGAGGGGGAAAAAGGGAAGGAAGAAAGGAGGGAACGAAACCACAAACTAGAAACCAGAACCACGCAGGTTGGGATAAGGATAGTTTACTAAACAATAACAGAAAGCTAGATATAACAATAACATAAGTTTAAAGCACAAAATAGATGAAACTGGTGATACACAATGCAATTTCTCACCAAACGACACAACTCAGGCCGCACAGCTTAGAACCGAACCCGACTGCCCCCAGAAACTGCACGTCCTGGCGTTGTCTCCCCCTCTTCCCCCCAGTCCCCCCTTAAACTGAGCATGACGTAACTGGCATGGAATATGCTCTTTGGCCAATTCGAGTCACCTGTCCTGGCTTCCTCCCCTCCTTTCTCACTAGTAAGGAAGTATGCAGAGCTGAGAAAGGTACTTCATTGCCCGGCAACAATCAGAACCATCAGGGTGCTATCAGCACTATTCTCATGCTAACACCCAAACATGGCATTCCATTCACTGCTAAAAAAAAAGTTTAACTCCATCATAGCTGAAACCAGGACATTATCCACCCCTTATTCCATACCATTTACGTCATAACCAGATCCAACAATTTTCTTTGGGTACAACCAGTTTCGTGTTTCATACACCCATATATGTATGTACACATATATGCACACATACGTGCATACAGATCTTATTCCCTCAGTCTGTGAATCATCCCTCTGAAGTTGTTGAGTTCATTTAGTCCATGATTTTCAGGCTCTATTTGTCGTAACAGTTTCTCAGGATAATTGTATGTTCCACTGGCTCGTTGCATGCTGCATCTCAGGCTCTTGACTGATACACCTGGCATGGTCCATGCTCATAGTCTGTGGGTCAGAGTTTATTTTCAAAGGGAGAAAAAAAAGTTCTTGAGAGGCCAGGCTTTAGTTCCATCATCATGGCACTCATTCTTCATTAACTGGTATGACTCCGGCTATAATGCTATGGTACAACATACAGCAATCATAACAATAATGAATAATTATTATAATTTCTACTTTATTAATTATATTGGCTATTCTCACCCAAAATCAAATCCCCTTGAGGTACACATCGAACTTCTCCATCCCTCTGCATTACCCACCAAGTACAGCCAGGTCCTTGAGCAAAAACAATTCCAGACATGGGTTTACCTTTGCCTGAAGCAGGAATGACCCAAACTCTCTTTCCCAATACACTCTTCATATGCACTACTGGGACTCTGTCTCCCTCTACAGTACGTGGAAATTTTGACTGGGCAGGGCCAGCCCGATTGGTAGATCCCCTAGAGTTAACTAACCACGTGGCTTTGGCCAAGTGTGTATCCCAATGCTTGAATGTCCCACCACACATGGCTTTCAGTGTAGTTTTTAAAAGTCCATTATATTGTTCAATTTTCCCAGAGGCCGGTGCATGATAAGGAATGTGGTACACCCACTCAATGCCATGCTCTTTGGCCCAGGTGTCTATAAGAGTGTTTCGGAAATGAGTCCCATTGTCTGACTCAATTCTTTCTGGAGTACCATGTCGCCAGAGGACTTGCCTTTCAAGGCCCAGAATTGTATTTCGAGCAGTGGCATGGGGTACGGGATATGTTTCTAGCCAGCCGGTAGTTGCCTCCACCATTGTAAGCACATAACGTTTGCCATGGCGGGTTTGTGGGAGGGTGATGTAATCAATCTGCCAAGCCTCCCCATATTTATATTTCATCCACCGTCCTCCATACCAAAGGGGCTTTAACCGCTTAGCTTGCTTGATTGCAGCACGTCTCACATTCGTGGACAACTTGTGCGATGGCGTCCATGGTCAAGTCCACCCCTCGATCCCGAGCCCATCTATATGTTGCATCTCTCCCTTGATGACCCGAGGTATCATGAGCCCATCGAGCTATGAATAATTCACCCTTACGTTGCCAGTCTAGATCTACCTGAGCCACTTTAATCCTAGCAGCCTTATCTACCTGATGGTTGTTTTCATGTTCCTCCATGGCCCGACTCTTAGGTACATGGGCGTCGACATGACGTACCTTTACAACAAGTTTCTCTAACCGAGCAGAGATATCTTGCCATAAGTCATCAGCCCATATAGGTTTGCCTCTACGCTGCCAGTTGTTCTTTTTCCACTGCTGCAACCACCCCCACAGGGCATTCGCCACCATCCATGAATCAGTATAAAGGTAGAGCCTTGGCCACTTTTCTCTCTCAGCAATGTCCAGGGCTAACTGGATGGCCTTCACCTCAGCGAACTGGCTTGATTCACCTTTTCCTTCAGTGGCTTCTGCTACTCTTCTTATAGGATTCCATACAGCAGCTTTCCATCTCCGATGCTTACCCACAATGCGACAAGACCCATCAGTGAACAGGGCATATCGCTTCTCATTCTCTGGCAGTTCGTTGTAGGGTGGGGCTTCTTCAGCACGTGTTACCTCCTCATCCTCTGGTGACATCCCAAAATCTTTGCCTTCTGGCCAGTCTGTGATCACCTCCACGATTCCTGGGCGATTGGGGTTTCCTATTCGAGCCCGCTGTGTAATTAGTGCAACCCACTTGCTCCACGTAGCATCAGTGGCATGGTGTGTAGAAGGAACCTTCCCTTTGAACATCCAGCCCAGCACCGGCAGTCGGGGTGCCAGGAGGAGCTGGGCTTCAGTTCCAATCACTTCTGAGGCGGCTCGAACCCCTTCATAGGCGGCCAGTATTTCCTTTTCTGTTGGAGTATAATTGGCCTCAGATCCTTTGTAGGCCCGACTCCAAAACCCCAGCGGTCGACCTTGAGTCTCCCCTTGTGCTTTCTGCCAGAGACTCCAGGTCGGGCCGTTCTCCCCAGCTGCAGTGTAGAGCACATTTTTAATATCTGTCCCTGTCCGGACAGGCCCAAGGGCCACTGCATGGACTATCTCGCGTTTGATCTGCTCAAAGGCTTGCTGTTGCTCAGGGCCCCATTGGAAATCATTCTTCTTTCGAGTTACATGGTAGAGTGGGCTCACAATGAGACTGTAGTTTGGGACATGCATTCGCCAAAAACCTATAACACCTAAGAAAGCCTGTGTTTCCTTTTTGTTGCTTGGTGGAGACATAGCTGCTATTTTATTAATAATGTCCATTGGGATCTGACGACGCCCATCCTGCCATTTTATTCCTAAAAACTGGATTTCTTGCGTAGGCCCCTTGACTTTACTTCGTTTTATAGCAAAACCGGCTTCTAAAAGGATTTTAATTACCCTGTTTCCTTTTTCAAAAACTTCCTCTGCTGTGTTGCCCCATACAATGATGTCATCAATATACTGCAGGTGCTCTGGTGCTTCACTCTTTTCCAGTGTATTCTGGATTAGTCCATGGCAGATGGTGGGGCTATGCTTCCACCCCTGGGGCAGACGATTCCACGTGTATTGGATGCCTCTCCAAGTGAAAGCAAACTGTGGCCTGCACTCTGGCGCCAGTGGGATCGAGAAGAAAGCATTCGCAATGTCGATTGTGGCGTACCACTTGGCTGCCTTCGATTCCAATTCATACTGGAGCTCTAACATGTCTGGCACAGCAGCACTCATACCTGGAGTGACTTCATTTAGGCCACGATAATCTACTGTCAGCCTCCACTCTCCATTGGACTTCCTCACTGGCCATATGGGACTATTAAAGGGTGAGTGGGTTCGGCTGATCACTCCCTGATCCTCCAGTTGACGAATCAGCTTATGGATGGGAATCAGGGAATCTCGGTTAGTACGGTATTGTCGTCTGTTCACCGTCGTCGTAGCAACTGGCACTTGCTGTTCTTCACCCTTCAACAACCCCACAACAGCAGAATCCTCCAAGAGTCCAGGCAAGGCACACAATTGCTCAATTTCTTCTGTCTCCAAAGCAGCTATTCCAAAAGCCCATCGGTACCCTTTTGGGTCTTTAAAATACCCTCTACGTAGATAATCTATACCTAAAATGCACGGAGCTTCTGGACCAGTCACAATGGGGTGTTTTTCCCAGTCCTTCCCAGTTAAGCTCACCTCAGCCTCTAGCACAGTTAGTTGTTGGGATCCCCCTGTCACTCCAGAAATACAAACGGGTTCTACCCCTTCATGATTCGATGGCATTAGAGTACACTGGGCACCAGTATCCACCAGAGCTTTGTACTCTTGTGGGTCTGACGTGCCAGGCCATCGGATCCACACAGTCCAATAAACCCGATTATCCCTCTCCTCCACCTGGCTGGAGGCAGGGCCCCTCTATTGCTGCTGATCATATTTGTTTTCCACTGGTTGCATAAAGGACTTAGAGGTCCCTTCAAAAGGATCAGGCACATCAGACATATAGGTAGGCCTTCCAGTTGGTCTAGGGAACTGCCCAGTAGAAACTGGTGCAGCCTTCTTCCTGGCAGAATCTCGTTGTGCGAATGTTTTACCCCGCAGCTCATTTACTCGTGCTCGAAGGGCTGAGGTGCGCTGCATATCCCATTTCCTCATGTTTTCTCCATGATCAAGGAGGTAAAACCACAATGTACGTCGTGGTGTGTATTCTCCCTCTTGGAACGATGGACGCTTTCTCCCAGTAGCTGCAACATTGCTCCATACGGGTTGGGAGTTGGACACATTGTTGTCAAGTCGTTGAACCAGTTTCTCTACTGCTACAATGACGGAGAGGGAAACATTGTCTTGGTATTTCCGGAGTCGGCAGGCCACCTCATTTACTGTTGGCGGATTCGTATCATTCCAGTCAATTGCTGCCAGTGAATTGGTATACCCTGCTGGTGCACTTCGTACAACCTTACGCCACATATCTGGAGTGCATAGGACTTCATCGGGATCAGAGGGAAGCCGTGAATTGTCCAGATCATAATAAATTATCTCCCGTACAGCTAATTCTCTCAGGTGCTGGACAGCTGTCTCTATGCTGTTACACTTGGGTGTCTGGCATGTAATATATTCCTTTATGGGATATCTTTCCTGCACACTTGACAGTAGTCGCCTCCAGAGGCTGAGGATTTCCGGCCTCCTCCCAATTGCTTTGTCAATTCCTCCTTCTCTAGCTAGGGATCCCAACTGCTTGGCCTCTCTGCCTTCTAATTCCAAACTACTGGCCCCGTGATCCCAACATCGGAGCAACCAAGTGATAATGTGCTCACTTGCGTGGCGAGTGAAATCTTTTTGAACCTCACGCAGCTCACTCAGAGTCAGGGATCGGGTAACAATCTCTGGTTCTGCCTCATCCTGATATCCTCGAGATGATCCCGGTTGATCATCATCCTTATCCGTCACTATGCGAACTGATTTCTTTGTGCCTTTCCTCTTTTGTACGGGAGCAACAGACACTGGTGTGGATTGGTTTTTCGGATCATCTGCAGTGTCTGCTGTAGAGATTACAGTAGCTGCAGTGTCGGTCACAGGGGTTGCAGTAGCTGCAGTGTCGGTCACAGGGGTTGCAGTAGCTGCAGTGTCAGCCTCAGTGGTTGCAGCAGCTATAGTATCTGCCAGTCTGTTTCCTTTCCCTTCTCCCTGACAGTGCTGACAGTGCTGCCTGCTATCAAGCAGTGTTTGATAAATAGTGGCCAGAGCCCAGCACAGTGCAGTAAGGTGTCCATCTCTGGGAAACCTACAGCAATTTTTCCTTAGGTATGCAGTCACTTGATCGGGGTCTTGTAACTGTTCAGGAGTGAAGTTCCAAACCATCGGGCGTGAGAAAGTACCTAGGTACTCGCCATACTTTGCCACATGCCCTGCCACTCGTGATTATTCTGTCTCGGAGAAAGCTCTTCAGTGGTATTCATAAACCTATGCTTGATATATAACAAAAACTGAACCATCTGCACCAAACCTACCAATAGCAAAATGCTAGTTTGAATATCCCAGAGATATTGAAGATTTTCAAAAACTGCCCTAAGAGCTGTTGTATTTAGCCCAAAGGAAAAGAAAGCAGTGCCCCCACCATACCGGCTGCTGTTACTAACCCCTCCCTGTCCAAAGAATGGACAGGACAGCAAAACCTCATACAAATACCAGCTTAAGCTCATGATCATTGATATTATTGTATCATAGACCAATATCATAAAATACACTATAATGAAGTATGGGAACAAATACGGGAGCCACAGACCTGAGAGAGTAAAGAATCCTGCCAGGATTGTATACAGCATGCGGTGGTTTTGCTGCCACAGCCTTGTAAATAAATACCACAGCATCGTGACCAGAGATTGCTTAAACAACAGTGCTTATCTTAATTGCGATAGTTAGGGTCAGATCTACCGTTATCCCAACCGTTCGTGCCCCACGTTGGGCGCCAAAATAACTGTCGTGGTTTTGCCCCGGCCGAGGGCCGCACCCCACACAGTCGCTTGTACTTTTAAAAGGAAGGGGGAAGGAAAGTTGTGGGGGGGGAAAAAGGGAAGGAAGAAAGGAGGGAACGAAACCACAAACTAGAAACCAGAACCACGCAGGTTGGGATAAGGATAGTTTACTAAACAATAACAGAAAGCTAGATATAACAATAACATAAGTTTAAAGCACAAAATAGATGAAACTGGTGATACACAATGCAATTTCTCACCAAACGACACAACTCAGGCCGCACAGCTTAGAACCGAACCCGACTGCCCCCAGAAACTGCACGTCCTGGCGTTGTCTCCCCCTCTTCCCCCCAGTCCCCCCTTAAACTGAGCATGACGTAACTGGCATGGAATATCCTCTTTGGCCAATTCGGGTCACCTGTCCTGGCTGCGTCCCCTCCTTTCTCACTAGTAAGGAAGTATGCAGAGCTGAGAAAGGTACTTCATTGCCCGGCAACAAATCGGAAACATCAGGGTGCTATCAGCACTATTCTCATGCTAACACCCAAACATGGCATTCCATTCACTGCTAAAAAAAAAGTTTAACTCCATCATAGCTGAAACCAGGACACCAAGAAAGTAAGTTTAAATTTTGTGATAAAATTAATCGATGTATAAATAATTTTTAATAGCTGCCTGACAGCAGTTTACTAATAATCTCATCAAGAAATGCTCATGTGCTGGACTAATTGAAAGAATCTTGTTTTTCTTAAATGGAACCATCATTTGAGTTCAAATTCCAAATACTTTCTTAATTGTTGTCACAATAAGAAGTTTGGTTTGTTATTACTGGCTCAGGGCAATCTGGTTTTAGTTAAATTGGGTATCACAGAGAGTTTCTTCAATGCTTTCCAGAAATCTGTATTGCACACTGGCCAAAATGCTCGAGTGTAAATAAAGAAGTCTGCTCAAAACAATTCACTTGAATCCCAGGTTTCAGTGCAGTGTGTCCTGGGCTTGTCTGTCACCAAATATGATATTTATTTTTGACACCCAAGTGAGCGTGCTTTTTCTGCAGATCTATTGAGGTTCACCACAAAAAAACCCCACCCAAAGTGCTGCAAGATGACAGCACTGCTCAGACAGCACGTCTCCCATGCTGACAAGCAGAACTGATCTGGGGAAGAATAAGGAAAAACTGTTATTTGTCTTTCACTGGATGTATTTGAATGATGCTTGCTTTGTGTCATCTCGTGATTCTAGAAAGATGTGAGAACTAGTGACTAATTCAGCACTGGCAGTGATATTTTTTCTCCTTGCAAACAAAAAGTACAAAGTTCAGATTCTGGCACCACTTCTCCTTTTAGGAGAGATTGTAGAAAGATCTGGACTTGCCTCCAGCTGTCTATGCACTCGATTGCATAACATCCCTTTGATTAAGAATGAAGGAGGGCCAAAGTGATCTTGTTTGTTGTTTATTGAAGACACCTCTATCAAGATCATCCAGATTAATTTTACTATAGTAGAGCTGTATTTATGATTCTTATACTTAGTAGTTTGCAGTACTAGCTAAATAATTACTATTTTCTTTAAGATGACCCTATATAGAGGTGGATTGACAGAAACAAGGCTGATTTCAAATGCACAAGCTGCAGATCACAGGCTTTATCACAGGCAGTGCTGAGAGCACAAATTCTAGAACCTTGACCAGAGTACTCAGGTCAAGGGCCACAATGGTACATGTAAATGTTACCATTCTATCTCAACTGTACAGTACACTGACTGTGCTGCAGTTCGTCCCAGGATCCTCACTCCCTGATAATCTGAACGAGAACCTGCACAAAAACTGTGGTGAGTCTGTTTTTTTCATGCCTAGGCTCACTGCTGTGGAGACAAGTGTGCTGGGATGTAGGCTGCAAGAGAATGGTGAGCATATTGGCCCTTATGGTCATGCTAGGTGGGGGCACAGCCAAGTTTTGCACCAGGATGAGTGCGCTGCTTGGAGTTCTTGAAATTCAGTTAGGACACAGCCTCAAATTACAAACTCTCACAACAAAGACTGTGGTGCATAAGAATCTGATTTAAATTCCGCATAGCACTTTTCAGCAAAGTAATAAGAACATGCACTGTAGCAAGGCCTCTGTTAGAACAATTGCCAGGCAAATCTTCAAGTTCATTCAGGAGGTAGATTGCACATTTGTCCTAATGATTAAAGGCTAAACCACACTCTGCTGAAGGAAACTCATGCAGCTTCTGCAGTAGTTTTAAACCTGAAGAGATTACTATTAATTTACAGAATTAGAGACTTCCAGCTCGTGTATCCTTTAGTTGCATTGCTTTAGTTGCAATCTCTATTGCAAACAGAGGTGATTCTTCTACTTACACAGGTGGGGTTTTTTAAGTAGGCTGTCTGAGACTGTAAGCCTCTTGATACTGGAGATCTAAGCATTTCCTAAGGGCTGTGCAAACCGCTGTTACAGCCCCCAGCCCTTTCAGAGCTCTGCTCTACCCCTTTCCTCCCTCCCCTGCCACACACACACGGCACTTTGCCATAGACACCAGTGACCTGCTGAGTAATCTGTACTTTGAGAGCCACCTGCCCAGCTCACAAAGGTATGTGAACAGCCTTGAGCAGTGTCAAAAGGGGTTGACTGAAATCCAGTCAGACCATCCAGAAAGAGAAGAAAAGCCAGCAGAACAGTCCTGTGAAATAAAGCACGTGCATCTTAAAAAGAACTTGAATAAAACAAGCAACATGTAGCTCTAATTGATCCTTGGCATATTCAACAACTTGACTTCCAGGTAATCAGACTGGGGTTTGTTGAGGGGTTTTTTTTGGTTTTTTTTTAAATATTGCAAATTATCACAGATCAAAAAGGTTAAACTGATATGTAGGCATATTTCATAATAAAAGGACTATCTCACAGGACTAAAACAAAAAACAGACCTCAGAAGCAAAAATTGCAGCCTCAGAAAACACCTGAAATGCTTGTAGTGATCAAACCAATTGCTTCCAGCCAGTGCAGATAAAACATCGGCTTAAGAAGCCTTACAACAGAAAGGCAACAATGTACTCTTGCATTCCTGTCACTGGTCTAGTGCATAATACTAAACCTTGTGTTAAAATTCTTTCACTCATTTCTATTTGAAATTTTTGACATATGGTTAAAGAGAAGGTCCCAAAAATAAGCATAACACAAAATAGTTTATGTCTGCTTTCCTAAACTTCTTGGATAACTTCAATATTGCTTTTAATCTAGCATGCAGCCACAAGTGACTTACTGGTTCTGAAGAACACTTGTACTCCAGGAAACAAAGACAACCCTTTTCCTTTATGGAGCTTTAGGCGTTGGCTTCAGGCCTGCACAATCACACTGTTCTCTTCACAGAGACATTAGTTTTTTATTGTGACCATTGTGTTGCATAAGATACTTCTTTTGACACTTAAAACACTGATGCCTCCCTCCCCTTCTCCTGGGCTTTCCATGCTGTGGGATGTTGAGACTGTTAGAGCTAATAATCTTGTAAACTAGTTCCTCCACTGTAATACGAATTCCCCACGTTTTTGGGTGTGGTTGGCTGGGTTTTGTGGGTTTTTTGTTTATTTAGTTTGTTTGGGGTTTTGGTTTGGGGTTTTTTTTTGCACTAGTGCTGTGAAACCATGGCATAGGAATGGTTCATTTTCACATTTCTGTCTTATCTGTGGCACACATGAATGCTCTACAGTATGGAACTAAGGATAATACCATCGACTAGTACTCCTGTAAAAGATGTGTAACGTTTGTAGTATCTTTGAAACACTTAACTCAGCCATTCTTCTTCAGAGTGAAGAATGGATTTTTAGCTGAAAAATGGCATGATAACAAAGCTTTTATTTTAATATCTATTTCTGACATGTTTTAGGTTAAATGTAATTTTGGGAATGTCCAGAAAAAGTATTCATTTAAATTTTCCTAAGATTTTCCCTAGTTCTGGTATTCTGTCAAACTAATGGAAAATCTGCTGAATATGGAGAGATTTTGTTTCCCTTGGTTACAGTCCTTCCATGAGATCAGCCATCTCTCTCTGTTATTTTCACTAAAGATATATAGGATCTCCTTATTTTGCTTCAGCATCCTCCTATATAACAGTCACTGAAAGATGAAAACAAAATAGAGAAAATCTTTTCATTTCCCTATGCTAAGCAGATCAGAAAGAAAATTGGTCTTTGCTTTTTTGGGTGGAAAAAACCCCATGTATTTAACATAACATTAAAAGTTCCCTGGGAAATTCCCCAGTCACTAATGCAAGTGAGCTCATCAGGGATGTCAAGACTGGAGGCAGCCTGGGCTCCAGTGACAAATACACTGGTGGAGTTCAGAGTCCTAAGGGGTATGTGTCAGGCAAAGAGCACAGTCAGGACCCTGAAATTTAGGAAAGCAAACTTCCAGGTGTTAGAAATCAGAAAAAGAAGGGAAGAGACCAGCATGGCTGAGTTGGGACCTGCTGGTGAAACTTAAAGGCAAGAAGGAACTGAACAGGTAGCTCAAGAAGGATCAGGTATCCTGGGAAAAGTATAGGGACACTGCCTGGTTACGATCAGGTGATCGCTGCTGAATGAAGCATTCAGGTTATGTTATAATTCTGGCAGCTACCCCAGTAATATGGAAATTACTAGAATGTTAATACCTAGCATTGTAAGTAAGCTTTTGTCAAAATAGGTCAGAGAGTCCCATTCTAGTCTTGCTTCGCAGCATAAAATAATTCAGAAATTCAATACCCTCCACAGTCTTGTGAAAATAAATGAACTGATGAGGAGTAAGGTTGGGACTAGATATTATCTGGTGTACTGACTCAAAACTAGCTTCCTACTTGCACTTTTATAGCACTGATTTCCTTAAAGTTAAGAAAAGTCTTTTACCTTTGCACAGGAAAGGCTGAGGACATGTTGATCCTTTTCATTTGTCACGATTTCGACAATGCTGTGTTCGTGTCCTGACAGCTGCCCTGTGGGGCTGCTATTAACAGCAGGGTGCCACAGGTGAAGCAGTTTGTTGTGACCTGGAATTAAAAATATTTCTATAGACACACACACACACACAGAGGCTGCACAGTCACTGGTATTACAAATAATTAGTACAACAGTTTTTCATTCTGGGAGTTGGATTCCAGTTTATCCCCAAACTTGTATTAAAACCACATCATTGATTTGCTTTTCAAAGCCTTTTTACTTTGCTAGGGGAAGGTTTGGGACAGTGGATAGGACTAGATGTGCTAGTCCCAGAGGAGCAGCAGCAGACCCGGGTCTCAGACATTTTTTCCTTCAAAGATCTAATTGACAAAAACATCAAAACAATATTTGTGTCTAATTATCCAGGAAATGAAGGGATAACCAACTCTATGGAAGAGGATGGGCATGCAGAAGAAGGGGAACAGACATGAAAGTTGAGGGCAGACAGGAAAGAGTAACTGCTGATGAGTGAATTTGTGTCTTGAAGTAAGTAAGAATTAGGTCTTTCATATTTATTTGTATGTTCAAACATTTACCTATAATTTAGAGAATAATTCTTGATTGCATTATAGATTAATCTTTTGGTACTTTTTTCATAGTAACTTTCATAAATATTTCAAAACACAAAGATAATAAAAATGTATGAGTAAACTCCTGGGTTTACACACCGATGTAAACACAAGTGTACCTAATGCTCTGCAATATTTTGTATTTTTCATATGAGTTTCAAGAAAACATGAGTCCAGTTTAAATTTTACATTAATTTATTTGTATTTTAATTTTCAATTCCTGGCAAATATTGCCATTGTATGAATTTTATGCAATGAGCTGAACACTCTGTTTTGACACACAATAAAAGAAACAGCCACCTTTTCTCCAGACTTCACTTAGAGTTTTAATTTTCTCTCAGCTTAAAGTGAAGTGCAGAAAGCAAAACCAACACACAGACTAGGAAGTACAGGCTCCAAAAGACCAGTTACACAACTCCCAGACAGTGAAGCTCAACTGATTTTTCTTAACAAAGAGAAGAGTTAAAGGTCAGCTCTTGCAGTCTGCTCTCCAGGGATCATCCATAAGCTTGCTCAGCCTACTGCAATTGGTCAGTCTCTCTCTACAGAGATCTACTCCTTTGCTTCTGGATACAGCAGGATGTGATTCATCTTGGAGCACCCCACCTACCTTCTCCTCCATTAAGCATTACCGTCCTCCCAGTTAAATTGATTTCACTGTTTATGCAGCCTCTCTCTAAATGAGGGAGGCTCAGTGGAGAAGTGATCTGCTCTTAAAGTAGCTACCCCAGAAAGTCATTTTGGTTTATGAGATGGCAACCATGCAAAGAGCAGCACTGGCACAGTGTGGGACAGAGCCTGCACCGGACAGGGGAGACCAGCAGGAGCTTCAATGGCAACCAGTTTATGTTCAGAAGCTCTTTCAAGCAAAACTATTCAAGCACGGCAGGAAGTAGCTTAAAGAGACGATAGATGTTCTTTACAAGTCTCATCAAAAAAAGAAAACTTTGCCCTACATTAGAAAATCTGTGTGCTGCTTCTGTGAAATAGTGGATTAGGTTTTGTTCCTTTTACTGATGCTGCGACAATGGCAGATTTTGCTTGCAGTAGACATGTTCTCTCCCCTCTTTCTGGACTAATGCCAGACTGGCCCTAATATTTGCTGCTTCACTGGAACTTTGGCTGGAACATTTCTTTTCTCTGTACCCAAACTTGCCTCCAGGATTCAGAGTCCTGACACAGAAGGCATGGGTAGTAGGCACATTCAAGAAAAGCTGGAGGATGAGATATCTGTCTACATAGCAGATGGAGTTTTTTTAAGATTCTGTGAAATCAGGGATTTGAGTCGTAACGGGCTCAGCTCAGTGTTCTCCATTCCAAGACAAATAATTATGAAAGCATGTGCTTAGCATTTGGGGGGGTTTGAAGTTTTTTTATGACAACAGCTCTATTCCAGCTAGATGTTATGGATTCCAAAGCATTCTTTGAACATGTGGTCCTTTGTCAGAGTGTCTCACTCACTCTCACAGCTTTGCAACTTGTGTGGTATTACAAGTCTGCTGGGATGTCTGGTTTCCAGTGGTGTTGAAACCCCCTTGAGAACAATAGCATATTCGAATGTAAAATGAAAGCCAGGCATATCTTGGCAGCCTATGATAAACTAGAAGAAGAAAATGTAACTCCCAGTTTCTCTCTACGCTACTGTGCGCACACAGGAGCCCTTGTTCTTTAAAACAACTTGTGATTTCTTCAAGCCTACCTTTGAAATAATCTTGGGTTAACAACGTCTGCAACACCTCTTCAGAACAGTCAGACATCTGGTAAATTAACAGGAATTCACAGGCTCGTCATATTGACCAATATCTCTTTTTTTGTGCTGCCTTATCTGTCTTCATATATTCTTAAATATAGACTGCATCACAGAAAAGAGTCTTATGCTTATGCTTGTGAGAGTCAGTGTTAGTGTAGTCCTGGAATACGGTTTCTGTAACAAGGATTCCTGGGAGTCCTGAAAGTGTCAATACCTGTGTATAGTGCCAGTAAATAGAAAAATCAAACACAACCCACCAGTTACTTCACTTGTTCCAGGATTGCACAAAGGATACTGAGCAAGCACAGAGGACTTCCTTTCATCAGTATTAAGACACTACTGCTAGATTTAGAAATCAATAATAGCTTTTCTTTTTTCTTCTACTTTATTGCTCACAGGAGAACAATAGCTGGATTTGAAGAAATAAATAGGGTTAGAAATTGATGTATCATATGATTTAAAACTCATTGTCTCCAGCTTTTATATGCATACGTAATTTGAGTTTAACTGTTGCTGTTCCCTGAGGTGATGATTAAAAGATAGTTAGAATTGAAATGGGTAGAGAATAAGAGGAAAATCATATCACTTTACCATTCAATATAACATTAGTGCAAAATTCTACACAGGAAAGTTAGTCTAAATTACTACAGGCTCCATATTTTAGGCTGCTATCAAGCTTTTATTGAAGTTGTCTAGCTTTCAGCATGAAAAGTCAACTCTGTACCAGGTTTGCTTGTATCTTTCTTACTCATTATTACAAATGTCAAATATATGGAAAATTAGGTTGTGTCCCAGGACTGGCAAACTCACAACCATAGTCACATACAAGTAAAATATGCAAGAGGAAGGGGTTTAAAATATTATTTCTAACAGTAAGTTCTTCATGGTATTTTACGTACCATTTGTGCTATAAACCTGGCTAAGTAACAATACCTTGGGGTTTAGTAAAATGGTCAGCAGATTTATCCCCGAGTACTTTAGAAGCTAGCCTGCAATCAAAGGCTGTAGTTTTGCGGGTTTCTTTTCCTTTTAATTGCTGAATGTAACATATAAACATAGGGTTTGTTAACAAATGCTTGCACATGTCACCAAGAAATGTCTATATTATGATCCTTGAACTAACTGCTCTTGTCTTTGATTTTTAGGGCATATTACAGGTAAAATTGCAGGCTTGCTAATCAGCAAGTCTAACCTATGCTCATTTGAAACAGTTTCTCTCATTAACCCAATCATCAACATGCATTTCTCAGCCAGACAAAGGAGAGGGATGGCTTTTAATGTACAGAGGCAAACAGTGTGCTCTAGGCAGATTGCTTTGCCATTGTGAGCAGTCTATTTTATTAATAAAGCACTGAATTCTAAAGCTTAACTTTTGAAGAATTTAGTAGATGGATCTCTCAAACACTGAATTCTTAACTTTGGGTGCAGCTTCACAGTAGCCCCTGACTGATCCAAATGTCACAGCGAAACTGAGAAGGACGATCCCACCCTGTCATTGTCTTTGGCCATGCATTCCCACTCTCTTCTATGACTCTTAGTAATCCATCTCAGGAATAATTTCCTTTTGTGTTCAAGGGAAGCATCAGGGCTAAGCACTGAGAAGGAGGGCGTGGCAGGAGGATGCTTTTTAATATCAAGATGGCCAGTGAATGAACAAGCAAGACAGGAGCAAGCAACCCAAATCAAGGGTATGCCAATGTTACGACCCGAGAATAAATTAGATTATTAGAAGTACGATTCCTATACTTTTTTCAGAATTATCATTGCAGAGTCCTTGAACACAATATTATTAAGCTTTTATCATCTTGCCATACTTTGTGTATTTTTGTGCTGTGAAAGTCAAGACAAATTAAAAAAGCAGCGATATTAAATGATAAAAGCTCATCTCCTAAAATATTTTGATTATGTAGCTGTTTAGATAGGATAGGATAGGAAGTCCTGCATTCCAAGTGTGCTCTCCAACCATCACAGACAAATACGCAGTCTATCCTTTTCCAAAATGTCAAACTCTATTTAAACTGAGGAGGAAATTTCTTTCTACAGCTGCCAGTACTCCGAAGACTCTTCCATAACATCACTGCTCTTATTTTTTCCTTTAAGAATTGTACACCTGATGGTTTTTATAGATAGCAATGTTATTCCCTGTTTATTGTTATTTTGCTATGATATAAAGACTACGCTTCTTAGTCTTTGTGGGATAGGTTTCCCCCACCCTTTTTCCATATTCAACTAACCTCTCAAACATGGCTCATACCAATGATACACGAAGCCTAGTACAACAGGAGGTTTCACTAGCGTTAAATGTAGAGCCGTTAATGCTTTGCTACTTGTAGAAGAGATATTCCATTAGCACCTGTACCTAGGGAAAGTATTGCTGCATAATTTCCCTATTCCTGTTCTCTGCCAGAGGTGTTTATTGCTTGGCCACAGTCAGTGAGGGAATAGGGAGCCAGGCAAACCTTTGGTCTGGCCTACCGTAGCTATTAGTATTTCCTTAGGAAGGTGATACAGATTTTTCTCCTGCTAGAAGAAGAATTTCCAGCATGTAACAAACTTTTACTAGTTGCCATGTGATCGACTTGCCCTGTTCAAGTACTTCACCCTAGTTTTATTACTACAGTAAAATCCTCCAGGTCTACCTGCAGGAAATACCACATTTTATAGGGCCTCCCTACTTCATGTTGTCAGTAAATGTCTGCAGAGGACTTTTTGTGGCAAGGTAATCAATGTAAATAAAATCTCACCCAAGGCTGAACTTCAGAATTATCACTAATAACTTTCCTATAGCCCTACTGCTTTCCCTTTAAATCTTGTAACTAGAAAAATCAACAGAATTGTCTGATATTTGTTTTGATATCTGTCACAGTTTTCCCTTTAGCAAACTGCTACAGTTCAACCTGAATTGCATTATTTTCCATGTCTAGGTCTTTTTTCCCCCCTCCAATTTATTTTACTATCCTGCATATTATCCAGGCTGCACAGCAGAGCCTTGGCCATTTATTTTTTTTTTTTATGTTATTAAACATAGACATAAGAATTGCCACACAATACATTGTTCAAAACAATTTTTAACCAAGTTTTTAGCCAGGCTCATGTTAAGACTGGGAGATAAGGCAGCATTGATGCCACTGCAGGGCACCACCCTGTCAGGCACAAGACACAAAGATGACTGCTGCCACACTCCAGGCACACTCCTGCAGCACAGAATCACAGAATCGTAGGGGTTGGAAGGGACCTCGAGAGATCATCGGGTCCAACCCCCCTGCCAAAGCAGCTCCCTAGCACATGTTGCACAGATAGGTGTCCAGACCAGTATGAGCACTGCAACAGAAAGGCTCATCAAATTATTGAGTAACAGGGAAGAAGTAGATGTCAATGTGCTATTTCTGCAGTCTGCTTTGGGAGAAAGAAGAGTAAAGCTCTGGGGAAACATGTTGAGAAGGAAGAGCAGCAAAGAAGTAGTATTAAGCTGGGCCAGTGTGATTAAGACAGGAAAGGAAGGCCAAAGAGTTATAGGAAAGGATGGGAGCCTTGCTGATACTGCAAGGAGTAATTTGCGTAATCTGGCTAGGACAAGAGCCACTGTCGCTTGGAAAAGTGCCTTAGAGTAGTTCAACAAACTGTTTGTCCTAATTATTATATAAATAGCATCATAACTGGATCAAATCCAGACTAACCCCTCAACAGAGTCCTGTCAGGGCCCATATCTTTTCAGTGAGACACTCAACAATTAAAAGTAAGTCCTCTATCTCATATCATTTAAGACAGTAGCCATTATTTAAATTCTTAAGATATTAAAGCAGTTATTTGATCTCTGAGAAAAAATTTCACAGGAGAACAATCTCTTGGAAAAAACTCCAATACATACCCCCAGTGACAATGACTTCTGCTTTTCTACAGTATGTGAAGGCATTGATTCCTCTACGGACAGAAAATTCCTTTACAGGTCTGAAATTACAGGTAATTGTCCCCCTGTACTCAGCACTTGTGAGGCCGCATCTCGAGTACTGTGTTCAGTTTTGGGCCCCTCACTACAGGAAAGACATTGAGGCTCTGGAACGCGTTCAGAGGAGGGCTACTAAGCTGGTGAGGGGTCTGGAACACAGGCCTTACGAGGAGCGTCTGAGGAAGCTGGGATTGTTCAGCCTGGAGAAGAGGAGGCTTAGGGGAGACCTTATAGCTCTCTATAACTTCCTGAAGGGAGGTTGTAGTGAGCTGGGGGTCGGCCTCTTCTCCCGTGTAGGCAGTGACAGAACTAGAGGGAATGGTAGCAAGCTGCGCCAGGGGAGATTCAGGCTCGACATTAGGAAGCACTACTTCTCAGAAAGGGTAGTCAGGCACTGGAATGCACTGCTCAGGGAGGTGGTGGAGTCACCAACCCTGGGGGTGTTCAAGGAAAGACTGGATGTTGTATTGAGGGATATGGTTTAGTGGGAGCTAGTAGTAATAGGTGAACGGTTGGACTGGATGATCTTCTAGGTCTTTTCCAACCTTGATAATTCTGTGATTCTGTGATTCTGTGAAATCATTAATAAAACAGTTAATCAGATAAGAAACATTAGAAGAATACACATACAGTCATTCCAATTTTCTGTAGCATATAGAACAGCTGTTTGCATAACGTATACAGCCTCTTGTTAAAAGCAAACTGATTTATAACTGACTTAGGTACTAGCATCAATAAAATGGGAACAGGGTACTCTTTCCATTCAAGTAATAAATCTCTGATCTGGAAACCTGAATCCTTTATCAGTCATACTCCAAACAGAATTCCAAAATGGTAGCTGCTGCCAAAGCAAGCCTTCACAGATGTCTGCGTGCTTAAAGCAGTTAATCACTAAGGAAAAGAATCAAACCAACTGTCTTTGTTTCAGACAGAGAAGCCTATTGTGGTCTCTCTTTGCATTAAAAAAGTGCAGTTACTTTTCTACTGCTTACAGCATGTAGCTTGTGTTTAACACTAGAAATACAAATTGAGACACTATTAGAATCACTGACTGCTTTGGGTTTGAAGGGACCTCAAAGACTATCTAGATCCATGCCCCCTGCCATGGGCAGGGATATCCACCACTAGACCACGTTGTCCAAAGACCCATCCAACCTGGCCTTGAAAACTGCCAGGGAGGGGGCAGCCAGAGCTTCTCCGGGCAGCCTGTGCCAGTGCTCACCACCTCACCCACAACTACCACATGCCTCATTTTAGCTGGGCTACTTATCACATCATACATTATCCCCACCAAAACACCCCCAATAACTATACCAACAATCACAAAAACTGCAGCCCTCATCATCACAACTTTAGGCATCATCCTAGCACTAGAACTCACAAACCTAACACACACCCTTACCCAACCAGAGCAAAACACTTACCAAAACTTCTCCTCCTCAGTAGGATATTTCACCCCCCAACCCACCGCCTCACCACAACAAAACTACTAAGCAACAGACGAAAACTTGCCACCCACCTAATCAACCTCTCATCAGGCTCACTCCTGCTTCCCCAGAAAGTGATTGCTCCAGCTGAGTTTGCCACAAGAGTTTCTATCTGGAATTCAAAAACCCCAAGCCACAGAAACACCAAAAGCCCACTTAAAAAACACAACACAAACCCAACAAACGCGGAAACTCCAGACACCACAAAACCCACAACAGAACCCCAAAGCAAAACCTCCTGCACCAAACAACCCCACGAGCCAGAAAACCCACAAGCCGCAAGTAAAATGGAGACACAAACCCCAGACCCCGCAGACACCCCGGATCCCAACAACCCCACAAGCCCACACCGACCCCACCAACCCCTGTCCCAAGAGAAACCCCCACAGAACCCTGATACGCCCAAAACCCAGCAAATACCACAAGCCTGCAAAGAACCACACAGCAACTCCCTCCCTCCCCCCGCGGCTGAGTACCAAACCCAAACAGCTGCGACAGGCCCCAGGACAGGGAGGGAGGGCAGGGAGCCAGCCCCGGCAGGGAGCCGGGCGGGGAGCTGCGGCCACAGGAGCGAAGTCACAAGAGCCAGCCGGGAAAAGCTAAGAGCGAGAAGAACGTACCTGCCGCTTCAGTGCCAGGGAGCGGGCTCAAGCCGTGACCTCACCGGCCTCACCTCACCTCACCTCCCCCTCATTCGGAGCGCTGCCCCAGGGGTGACCAGTCGGTGTTTCCTTCTCTCCTTCGGACGCGCAGCGACGAGGGGACGGTTCAGCCCCGAGCAGGGTCGAGCACCACACGCCGCTCCCTCGCTCCCACGGGAGAAGCAGCCAGAGCCCCCATGGCCGCGCATAAGGACAGTGACTGACAGGCACCCCGGGAACAGGAACCCGAGACAAAGCGCAGCCCCGGCGAGCAGGCGGAGCGCTTCACCCGCCCGAGGAGGCAGGAATGCTGCTGAGCGCAGCCCCAACGCGAGCCCCGACCCTGCGCCCCGGCCTCGCTCGGGCTGCCCGGGAAGCACCCGGGAATGGCTCTCCCTGCCCGGCCCCTGCGATGGGGGAGCGATGCCAGGTGGTGAGGAACCAGCCCGGGCTGACCCGCCTCACCTGTGCCGGCTGCTCGGGGAAGGGAGCTCCAGCCGGACGGATCCCCGAGGCCCCGGCACGCAATGCCCACGGACTGCGGAGCCCTCCCCTCCGGCCTGGACACCCCGTGCAGAGCCCCGGAGAAACGGGCCGGCGCCGGGAGAACGCCGGCTGCGGGCGGGGGAAGAACGCACGGCACCTTGGAGCCCCGGCCCGCCGCGAACCGCCGACCCCCGGCCCTGCAAAAGCGGTGGAGGCGGCGCCTCTCCGGGAGGGAACGCGGGGCAGGCGGCGCCGCGCAGTGTCATGGGGCTGAAGCCCCACGCCAACTTCGCGCGCTCCGCTGCGCACGCGCCGACTCTTACCTGCCTTAAGGCGCAAGTGCCGGGTGCACTTCCCGGCATCCCGCGGGGCTACACGTCGCCGCAGAGCACACGCGCAGGGCACTCCCGGCAGCCCCGGGGCGCTGCACTGCGCGTGCTCTCCGGTTTTGCCGCGCTACTGCGGCGCGGTCGCTAGGCAACGGCGGCGCGCAGCTTTAAAGCGCTCTGCCGCGTCCGCGCCCAGTCCCGGGGCACCCACCGGCTCCGCCCGGGTTGAGCACCCGAGAGTCGCGGCTCTGCCCGCTCTCCCGCTGGGACCTTCTCAGAGACTGGCCCCGGCCCCGCCAGACCTCCCGCCGGAGGACTTCCAGCCATAGAGACGAACACCTCTCCAGTGGCTCGGTGGTGAAATGACCTCCGAAAGGCTTCCGACACTAGCGGACCCCTTTGGCTCAGAGAGCTCTTGATGGGGGCACCAGGGGCCGTCGGAGCACTCGCAGTGCCGGAGATGGCGCTTTAAACCGCAGCCTGGCTGCAGTTGTTGCTGTTGGGTAGTTGGGGTTTGCTGCTGCTTACAGTTCTGTCAGGCCCTGGAAGGGACGGTAGTTGGGGGGCAGGGGGTTTGTGTGGGTAGGTTTTGGCTTATTTGAGCTTTTCTGGGTGTTTTAATTCGCCGTGGTATTTATGTCGGTGCTGCTGCAGTCATGGGGTTGAGAGGTGTGAAAAAAAATATATTTACCTAATTTTCAGCTTTGTCTCATTTCCATAACCCACTGCTAATTGGGGGAGGGGGTGATGGTGACTGTGTGGTGCACCTGTGTAGTACATTACGGCGGCAGTAGTGCATAGCATTTTGTAAAAGCATTAATTTTCATTTATACACAGAAAGTCCAGTGCAGCAGTAGAAAGTGGCAGGGAGCCTGGGAGTAAGTTTTTTCCTGAGCTGCGTTTGGGATCAAGGTGTGGAAAATGCTGAGAAATGTTGCTTTTGCAAACTGAAAAGGGCTATTGTGTTTTGTGGAGGACTAAGGCTGTCTCATCAGAAATCCTTTGTAGGGAATTTAGAATGTAACAAATAGCACATAAGATAAAGGGGAGGGAAACGTTACTTTACATGTTATCAGTCACATGGTGTAGCAACTTTCCCCCCCTTTTTCCGCTTTTGTCTAATAGATTTATAGAGAGAAACTCCTGATTAACTAAACAAAACTAAACTGTATTAGTGTTCACAATCATAACAGCAAAGGTAAGCAGTCACAATCATAAGGAAGATCACAATAGTGGCGACTGCTATCAGTGCGTAGATTGCAATCCTCAGGCGTCGCTCATACATCTCCACATCATCTGCCACCCTGCGGGGAGAAGCATGGGTCGTCTGCCTAGAAATAAAGCAGTAACAGAAAAGGAAGGCCTTGATCCTTTCTAGGCCAACTATCTAAGTTTGAAGAGACCACGCAGTCTCAAGAACACCCACCTCTCTGGTTGCTGCGGGAGGCGAAAAAGCACCCGTCTGGTAGGCGATGATGGCCTGAGAATCTAATGGTAAAGGAACAATACACCACTATAGCCATAGCAAGGACATTGTCCCTACTGCCTGGCTATAGTGCTGTAGAAGGGAGGCCTTACCTCTGGGGAAGTCTGAGGATCCGGGGTCCCTTCACCCACGCCAGCCATTTTCTGCTGCTCGGGTGCTCGTTCCCCTAGCTGTGTGTTTTTGGAAATGCACAGGCGCAGTGTTCACCCAACCTCCCCACAGAAAGTACTAGAACAGGAAGCTCATGCATGCGTGAATCCAGTGAAGGCAAAAGCTAGAATCAGGCAAATATTTTGAAAAGTTAGACAGAGAATCAGTATATTAGGACTAAGGTGTAGTAAAAGAATTTACTGACTTTATAGAAAAAGGGGGATTGATATGGGGCTTTCTAACAAGATGCTTACAAAGGGTTAAAGGGTACTTGCTACTAAAATGCTTGGTAAGGGGGGCTTACTAACAGTTTGTGTCAGAAAGGACCTTGCATAAACAATGCCTACTATGAGCTCTGTGAAAATAGAATTATTTCTTTATTGAGTTCTAGTCCCCCCCAATAGTCTAGCGAACTCCTTATCTGTTCAGGTATTTCTTGCTTGTCTCATAATTGGTCATAAATTCAGAGAAAATATTTCATTGTAGCTAGTTCAAGCTCTCCCTTGTCTTTGAAAGTGTGCAAAACCTGCTGAAACCGGGTTTGTAGTTTGGATCAGAGTCAAGGGGAAGCTGAGTCTGCGCAAAACAGAAGGTTACTTGCGGTGATGAAGAGGAGCCATCCGACTTCATCCCCACGACCCTCAACAACCACCACCAAACAGCAGTGCGCAGGCGCAGCTGGAAGGAGTTTATGGAAATGACTTCTTGGGACTCATTTTAATAGGAAGCGGGACAGGTGATGAATATGTATAGGTGTATGATGTAATCTAATAATTTCGGACGGGGAGATGGTATAAAAATCCTACTAACTCTGACCAAAGGTGTGCCTACTTTGTTAGGTCACCCGCTCTTGCAAGAACGCGTAATAAATTACTGCTTCACTAAAGTGTCTACCTCGAGTCCTTTCTCAGGACCCTTGATATTTCTAACAACTGGAGGCCAGACTCCCACCAAAGTCGGTCTGTCACTCCCCTTTTTAGTTTGACAGGGGAGAAAATATATATGGAGAGGCTTAGGAGTCAAGATAAGGACAGGGAGAGATCATTCTGTAATCAACGACAAGGGCAAAACAGACTCAACACAGTGAGGGAAAGAAAACTCTGATTTATTACACTACACACACAGTGACACCCGAGTTGGATAATGAGAAGCACAGCCAGATCTTAAACCACCTTCCCTCCGCCCCTCCTTTCTTAGCAGACTTTAGTCAGGATTTTGCTCCCTTCTTCCTCCCGTTGTGGCACAGGGAGGGGCAGGGACTGGGGAAAATGGGGTTCTGGGTAGCACCTTCCCCCCCACCCCTCCATTCTAAGCAGACTTCCCTTTAATCATGATTTTGGACCCTTCTTCCCCCCCATCACGGCATAGAGGGGCAGGGACTGGGAAATGGGGTTCTCGGTCACTCCTTCATGAGCTGTTTTCCAGACCTTAAAACACCTCCACCTCCTCCCCGACCCCTCCCTTCTTAGCAGACTTCACTCTAGTCATGATTTCACTCCCTTCTTCGCCCCCATTGTGGCACAGGGACTGGGAAAATGGGGGCTTTGCTCAGTTCCTTGCAAGTTGTTTTCCTTCTTGGCTTGGGGGGAGGCATTCATTCCACACACCCTTCCCCTGCTGCACCCTGAGGTCCCACCCATGGCAGACAGTCCTTCACAAACTTCTCAACATGAGTTCTTTCCCACAGGGCTTCAGCTCTTCTTCAGCTGCCCCGCTGTGGGTCACTGCTATGGCGGGAAGCAATATATCACAATGTCTCTCAGTCCCAGTCCTCCACAGGGTCACCAGCCCCCCCAGCAAACCTGTTCCGGCAAAAAACTCTTTCTTGCTCTTCTCTGTGTCTCTGTGTCTCTCCATGGGCTGCAAGTGCTGGCAGGGGCTTGCTCCAACACGGGTCACAGCATCTCCTGCATGTCTCCACCTGCTCCATCCAGCAGGGGGCCTCTCCATGGGCTACAGGTGGGGTCTCGGCCTTTTCCATGGCTGCGGGGGGACACCTGCTCCACCATGGGTTTCTCCATGGGCTGCTGGGGAATCATTCTCTCCAGCACCTGGGGCGCCTCCTCCCCCCCTCCCTGGCCTTGGTGTCTGCACAGCTCGTTACATCTTCTCCCTCCCTGCTTTAGGGGCAAAATGCGTCTGCCTGCAGTGTTTTTTCCACCTATATGTGATTCCCAGAGGCGCTGTGACCGTCGCTGATTGGCTCAGCCTTGGTCAGCAGCAACTTTGGCCTTGAAACAGCCAATGTTTACTCTTTGGGCTCTGCAGAGAACTCAAGCTGCTCCTTACAGCAGCCATTTTCTGCAGCCCCCCGTTCTCTCCCAGCACCCAGCTACGCAAAACTGCGACACCTCGAAAGGAATTGCCGCCAGAGAGAAGATGTGAGAGGAGCAAGCCTGCAGACCCCAAAGTCAGTGAAGAAGGAAGGGGAGAGGGTGCTCCAGGCACTGGAGCAGAGATTCCCCTGCAGCCCGTGGAGGATGGTGGGGAGCAGACACTGCACCCGCAGCCCATGGAGGACCTTACACCGGAGCAGGTGAAGACAACTGAAGAGGCCTGTGACCCACTGCAGTGGGCTTCCGGCACTACGGTGCACTCTGGAGAGGGGAGCCCGTGCCAGAGCAGGTTTGGCTTGGGCACTGGGATGCACACATACGTAAGAGACCTTCAGATCTGCAACAGCAGTAAAGCCTTGAGTCGGCTCCTTTTTGCTTTCCTCGTACCTGTGTGCCGGCTATGACGTCCTTGTTTCCACGAAGTCCTGACAGACAGACAGGGAAGTGGCTTCTGCCCGGTGCACGTGCCATGAAGAGAAGCACTTCTGACCACTAAGTATATGGTATGCATTGTATGGCACGATATATACGGTGTATGCAGCACACAGGATGTACGGCATGGTACTGCATGCTGTTCTGTATGTCCTGTACGTAATGGGGTTCGTATTGTGCTCTGTTTTGTCTGTAGAATACGGGATGGTGTGTCATGTGTGGCACATGAGGTAGTGCATCGCCTTGTTTGTATTGTGGGGCATTTGGTTGGTAGCATGTATTCTATTTTACTCTCTTGTACAATGCATTGTATTCTTTGTGACGCGTGTTTTGCATTCTAGGGTACAGCACCTTCACTCGTATGTGTTGTCTTGGGCGGTACGGCCATGATTTTCACCAAGCCCTGTATGTATTCTGCAGCCCAGTTTCCATTGTATTTGATGTCCTTACTGGATCTTGGATTGGGTGCTGTCTGACGTACAGCCTGCTATGGGGTGATAGCGTATCGTGCGGTCTTCTGTGGTTTATTGATGGATGGCATCCAATTTTATGCATTTTCCTTCATGCCTTTTAATGGTACTGATGGTCTGGTGTCCTATTTGATGTGGTACACGTGACATCATGGTGCTTTTTGTACGCTCCGTGCATACTGTACTGTGCACAGGCACTGTATTTACTGCATGCTGTGTCTCTCGCACTGTTTCTTGTGCAGTGTGCATCTCCTGCTGGGGGTGTACATCCACTTGTACAGATTATGTTGTAGATGGGGAGTTGGTATTGTAGCAAATTGCGGGGAGCAAACAACTGCGTTAGCAGAAGTAAAGCTACACTTTGCAGCTGCCACAAAAAGCGAGAAGAGAGCAGAGAGAAATGACAAAAATGGACAGAAAACACCCGAGAAGACAGCAGAAGGAGGCGATGAAATGGGGGGGTGGACGGGGGAAGCCCCAGAAAAAGGGAAGAGAGCAGAAGGGATCAATGCCTGGGGTGCAGGTACGCTTAGTTGCAGCAGGGATATTTTCAGCTCCTTTCTGGCATACCGTGAAGGAGCGGTGGAAAGAGAGAAACGGAAGGGGAAAAACATCCCAGCAGCCCATGTAACACACAAAGTCTCATCATGTATTTTCAAACGTGTTCACAAAACTGGGAAGGCATCTGAGCAAAACCGGGAATGCCTCAGCTGCTGTGAGTGCAGCCTAAACGTAACCCAGCAGCCGCACCGTGCTGGGAAAGGCCTTGCGCATCCCCATGCACTTCTCCTGGTCGATGAAGAGCGAGTTGGCTTTCACGGCCAGGTCATGTTCCAAGACCAACTTGGCATGGACCAGCCTTTGCAGCGTGTCCTCGGCATCTCCCAGCCGCTGCTGAAGGCTCTGGAGCGTCTCTTCGATTTCACAGACTTCATTGACAAGGCTGGAAAACAACAATATGCCCCTGTTAGTGGTCCCGTCTTGGGGGTGGTTTCTAGCATGTTATTGCTGATGGGCCCTTGGGCACGGGACCTCCCCCCTTGGCATGTGCCAACTACCTCGGACACCCATGTGTGGCAGACGTGGGAAAGACAAGGACACAGTTAAGCCGAGGACATGGCTGTCTGTCAGACTCCGGCAGTGCTCAGCCATGTCTCCCAGAGTGCCTCATGTCACCAAGAAGAGGCACGAGCAGCTGTGGTTTCCTGTTCCTCCTCGCATTTGTGGGTTTGCTGCTCCCAACCTCCTGGATTCCCTGGTGTGGGGTCCTCCCCACTCCCAGGGATGCACACAGAGCTAAACAGGACGGCTGGGAGAGTGACTGCAAAACACATGGAGGATGGAGAAAAGGATGGCATGCCAGAAGCTGAACAGGCCCAGGAGCTGGATGCCAAGACTTCTTGAATGGCTTCACGTAGCATCATGGCCAGAGGGCTCCTAGGAGGAGGTGTGAGGTTTGGGGTGCATCACGGGGTGCTGCTGGGCACTCTGGGCAGCCTGCTCCTCCACAGCCCTGTGCAATCCCAAAGAGCTCACCTGCCCGTAACAGGATTTCCAGTGTCCCCAGGGGAGGGGAGGACGGTCCTCACTACTTCTCGCTACAGCGCACCCTTTTTAGCCGTCACCTCAAAAGGAAGGAGCTAAGTGCTCTCAGCACCACTAAAGGGCTCATCCTTCAAACCCGAGCACATCCCACCGGGCAGCCGGCGGGAGAGATGGGGCAGGTTCCCAAAGTAGGAAAAATCCAGCCCCTCATGTGGTGGCGTCAGGCTGTGCCCACTCATGGTGTACAGTCCCCTGCGCAGGTGCGGAGCTCTCCCAGCACCCAAGGGCTGGGATACCTGCTCAGCACTTTTCCCTGGCTCCGGGCACTTAGGGAAAGACTTACTGGAGGTGGGCAGTGTCCCGGCACAGCTCCATGCTGGGTCTGCGCGTGCGCTTGTCCAGCCGCGTCTGAGCCACTTTTAAGGGACGCCCTTTGTCCCGAATGGCTTTTCGGATGGCTTCTATGGTCCTCTTGAGGTGGAAGATTTCCTGCAGCGTCTGGAGTGAGACAGACATGTGCATATATTCACAAGTGACCACCTCAGTTCCCTTTCCCCTGTCTGTCTGCAATCAAACCCGGGTTCATAAGTGGGCTCAGACTGCTGTCGCTCTGCCACAGACAGAGGCACAGATCCCGCAGTGATGTCTCTTGAGGGAAAAGCCTCTCTCTGCCCCTGCTGTCACAGCACAGGAGGTTTCCGAGTAGTGATCCACCCAAAGGGAGGGCTTCAGGCTACCTTGCCCAGATGGTCCTGGATCCTCCTCTTGGCCTCGGCCATCTCGGCGATGCGGTGGGTGAAGGCTACATTCACGCAGCTGAACTGGCGCCGCATCTCGTTGGCCGTCACCACCAGCAGGTTCTCGATGTTGTCCCGCAGCTGGGCAGAGGCCACCCGCTCGCTCTGGGAGCGCAAGATGTTCTTGTCCGTGAACTTGGCCCACGACTCAGGCACCGAGATCCTGGCAGACAGACGGGAGGAAAGGAGAGGTCTCTGCTAAGCCCGTGCTGCTCAAGGCACGGACCCTGCCAGGGAGCAGCGGGGACTGAAGGTACGTTAAATCTGTGCTCTTCATTTGGCCACAGGGAAGGGAGACATCCGCACACCACCGGTTCAATAAAGCTTATCCAATGATGACACAGTCAGAGAGACAACTGAGATACTTAGGGAAGTTCTGAAAAAAACAAATTCCCCCAGGGAAACAGAGATTTTCATCAGGCCTCATATTTACACGCTCGAGGCATTGAAGTGCCAAGGCAGCCCCAGCTTCACAACAACGCGCAGCTCGCAGTCAGCTCCTTGTGCTCATACCAAACCCTGGCTTCACACCAGACCCAACGAGCACCATGTAACAGACGATTCCCTGCCTGTGCCTTCAGGATGAAGTTCACGTCTGTGCAGCAGCCCAGAACAAGGTCAACAAAAGACTCAAATACCACAGAAGCTCCACTTAAAACACGCTGACCTTCCGGACGTTTTACCCCCTCTGAATCTTACTGCCAATCCTTCGCCATTCATTTGCCTGGATCAATACATCTGAGCTCTACTGGGAATTGTTATTCAAACATCAGAACAATGGAATCAATCTCTGCCCCTCCACAAACCACATGCACCTGCGTGAGCGGATTTACTCCCTCAGCCCTTTGCCACTCTGGGTATCTCTCTCACAGGGCTGGTTCAGGTCACCACTGTTCCTTTACTGCCGCACTAAAGCTCAACTCCTGGCACACACAAGCAGCTGAACTCCATCCTCAGACCATCATCTCTTTATCCTCTGTGTCATTCTGGCTCCCTGCCAGGCCCTCTGCATGCAGCAGTGACCCCCCCCAGACTTGATGCCAGTGACGAGCACTCAGGCAAGCGCTGACACATCTGTGGAACATGCAGCAACTCCATGAGCGGTGCAGAGGGGCTGGGCTGTATTCATTTCCAAGCTGATCTCTGAGCCCTGAAGGCTGAACTAGGTGGGACTCACATTCGTCTGCCCAATGTTCCGCATCCCGCTCCAAGCAGAAGGTTGCTCTCCCTTTACGGGGAGCAGAGAAAAAGTTCCCTTCTGAGGTGGGGGTCTCTCAGTGGGATGGACGTGCCATGTGGAGACACGTGTCCTTACAGCAAGCTGGGGAAGAGCAGCTCCCTGCCAGGGAGAGGCACCGCGCATCCTGGGGACTGGCAAGCCCAGCGTGCACTCACGTGGCATCCACACGCTCCACCCCTTGGTAGTAGCTGATGCCGTCGGAGGTGTTCCTCAGCTGGTGGCACTGATCATCGATGCGGTGGGCCACCTGCTTGTTGGCAAGGTCCCTCTCAACCTCATGCTGGGCCATCCTGTTGGACCTTCAACACACAAACAGCCACCGTCACAGGGGCCGTAGGGGTGCAACAGTTTCCTCCCCATCCCACTACCTGTCAGCTCCCCCCAGACAGCTATGTGCCCCACAAGCATCACCGCCTGCTTCCCTGGGAGCCTGCATGGGGCTCACACCTGTGTGGTGAGGGGAGAGGAAGGGGTCTGCTGGGGGCTCACTACAATGGCAAGTGCCTGTCAGCCCCGCGGCAGGGGATGAGGAGCTCCTCCTTACGCGAGCCGGGCTTCTGCCTGATCCAGGTACCGCCGCATCCTCTCCTGGCACGACCTGATGACGTCTGCTTCCTGGGCAGAGGCAAAGCACCACCCCATCAGCATCCATGCTCAACTGCCCTGCGCATGCTCATCCCCATCCCACATTAGCATCTGCCCTGTTTGCTTCCAAAATGTTTTCCTCCCCGGGAGAAATACCATCCACATGGGACAAGAGCAGATGGCCTTGGCTTTGGTGCCAGTCCCCACCAGTCTTCCTTGTCTTGCTCTCACCTCCCTTCAGCACACATCTGTCACATTCCAGATGCCCAGGAGATTCCTGTTCAAACCCCATCATTTTTAAGCCCTCCTGCCTGCGGGAGCCAGCTGAAAAGCACAGCCAGACCGTGTCCCACCCCTTTCCTCCCACACTGGCGTTACGCAGATACCAGCTGAGATCATTTCCCTTGTATAGATTCAGGCCTGGAGGTTGGTGGCCCTGCCTGTGGCAGGGGGTTGGAGCTCTCCGATCCTTGGGGTCCCTTCCAACCGAGACCAGTCTGGGACTCTGGGACTCTATGAAATGCTTTGCACCCCACCAGGCGCCAGGGAGGGAACTGGGCTGAAAAACCTGCTTAGGGCAGCGCAGGTGGAAAGCGCTCAAATGCCTGATGGGCGTTGCCAGACTTACCACTAAGAGCTGTTTCTCCACATCGTCACAGACCAGGTCGATGCCCATCCGCTTCTCCCGGTGAAGCAGACACTCCTGGGTGACCTGCTGGGGACAAGCCATCAGTGCTGGCTGCAGGGACAGGCTTCCCAAGAGGGAGGGGCCCACCTCAAGGAAGGTAAGAATTTAGGAAATTCTAGGTGGGCGCAGAGGTGACAGCAGGGGAAAAAGGGCCCCAGGGCAGCAGCAGCGAGGTGCATCAACACGAGGGAGCAGATGTGTCCCTGGTGCCACCCCAGCTCAGGGCACGGCCCTGCGTCAGGCTCGACGCTGACCTCACCAGAGCCTCACTGGGAGACGTGGGCTTTTCTGTTCCAAAATGGCGTTTTGGCTACACCCCTCCTAAAAATACCGGGTTCAGCAAGTACTGGCCTGATGCGCTCAGCGTGTGCTGACGGGGGATGCAGCAGATGGCAAGGGATTTCTTTGGTACTAATGTCATCAATGGTTTCTTAATGAAAAATAATGAGACGTTTGAACAGCTGCAGCTGTTTCAGCAGCTGGCTACAGCTGGCAGCCCCCTGGACAGGGCGCTTACCTGCAGAGGGGCCTCCGTCTTGGCCAAGGCTCTCTCCAGCCGCTTTGTCACGTCCGTGAGCGCGTTGTTCTCCCCATTCATCTTATCCAGCTCCTGGCGGAGCTGCGATTTCCAAAACTTGATATCATTGACACGCTCTCCCAGCTTTTTGGTGGTTTTGACTTGGGTTTTCCTTGTCTCCTGGTATTTGTCCTGAATCAAGCGGGAGGTGTCAGCTGTCAGAAGCTCCGCGTTGCGCCGGGAAGTCTCGGACGCTTTGGAGTTGTTCAGGTTGGACCTGTGCCAGTCACCAGGAGTGTATCGGGTGAAGGGGGCTGCTCTGCTGGAGATGGGAGGAAGCGCCTCGCTGGGGGTTAGCCCCTGGGAGCTTTTGCTTGATGGGCCCATAGTGAGGTTGGTGGCCCTGGGCACCCAGGGGTGGCTGAAGCTTTGAGGCAAGGGGGAGGAAGGAAATCCATTCTTAGGGCTGGGAGCTGTGCTGATGGGGGGCAAAAACTTGGCAGGTGTTGATCCTCGGTGGGTGTACAGTGTCGGCAAGGGAGAGCCGAGCAGCTCCATTCTGAAACGCCGCTATTCAGCTCTGTGTCCTGCACGGCAGAGATAGTTGAAGACCACCTCACTCGGTAAGCTCCTGCACTTGATTACTTGGAGGGCCCACACTCGCTGCTGCGCTGTCAGACTCGGTGGCAGCACTGCTGAGCGCTGCAGGGTGCCCGGTGCCAGCAGAGACACAGATACGTGCGGCGTTGCCATGGGCGCAGGGTGCTCAGGAACCCGATTGTTCCCCACAACACTCCCTGCAGCTGCTACGGCAACAACAGGATGCGGCGACAACAGGATGTTGGGCGAGCCAGGGCTGTTGACGGGTAACCCACTGAGACCTCTGGGCAAGAAAATGCCCTCACGTAGCACCCTAGTTCCTGTCCTGGGGAACCTACTGCCCTCCCTGGGACACTTGTGGAGCCCATGGGCAACTCTCAGTTGTGCGGGTTAGTTTTTGGTCGCCCTGTGAGGAGCGGGGAGTTGGACATGAGAACTCTTCTGGGGCCCTTACGACTGCAGAGATTCTCTTGGCACCCAGGGCCCTCCATGGGCACCCCAGCACAGACTCCAGTTAACCTAATGCCTTAGCTGGGCAACTTCATCCTGTTCCTGGACAAGCCACGGTGCCCTTGATGGGCAACCCAGGATAGCATCCTAGTGCAACCCCTGGGCAAAGCAGGATCCTGACTGGGCAACCCGTTAGCCAGCACTGGTGGCCCTGGGCAGCCTGTGGATGAGCAGAGACCTTGGTGGAGCAGGCAGGGAACCCAGGGTGGGGCTGCCGGCACCCCTGGCGAGGAGGTGCCCAATGTCCCCAGCACGGCACAGCCTTGCTCAGTACTGTGAAAAGCAATTGGGGCAACATTGTCAGCAGTCTGGATGCAAATGTGTCATGATACCTTACCCCATTCACACCACCAGCCTCGTCCCTACACTGCAGTTTGACTGGAAGTTATTATAAGATACTGACACCCCTACACATAACTGGTTTATAGTTTTACAAGTTCTGACTCTTAGTTTTACGGTCATTCCTAAGCGCTATTCAGGCCTTGCTGCTGACGAGCTACTGGCATAGAATTAACAGCCACTTCCCACCGCGATGACATGTTCTAAAGAGATGCCACCACACCAAGACCTGGCTGTTCGCCCTGAAGGGGAGAAGGTGGACTGTCCCCGCTCTGGTGGAAAGTGACAACACAAAGGTGCCTCAGCTGGAGCATCCTGTACCTGAGACTTATCTCAATTTGCAGCTCTCTTCCCTGCAGGGAGGAAGAGCTTCCCTCCTCCCAGATGTGGGCTCACATCGGCCCTGGACACCTCCTGCGGTCATTAGAGCCCAACCTCAAGCTTTAAGCTGCAGGGCAGCTGTCCGGCTGCTCCAGAACTGGGAACAGCTCAGAGAGCTAAGAGGGAGTGTCATCATTTGGGCTGACAGAAGATGTGTCCAACCCCTGTTAGTGATTCCCTCCCCCCTCATCCCAGGGTCTGAACATGTCTGCAGCAGCAGAGATGAACGTATCTACAGAGAACGAGTAATGATGGGGTTAAGCGAGGCCAATCAACCCCCCTGGGTTACCGGGGCTGGTTTCTGTGCTTCGCTTATGCATAATTCCGCAGGTTCCTTTATGGGTTTCTCCTGCTTTTGGTCAGGGCTTTGGGGGAATTGTTTTTCATCAAGTCTTCCACAAAATCAAAGAGTGATGGGAAACCGGTGCAGAAACTTTGGGACCATTCAGCACAGAATCATCCACCTGAGAGGAAACTTCTGCTGCTCAGAGTGCCCAGAGCAGCAGCCAGACTTTCACCAGCACCAGTCGTGCCCGCTGGCAGCACAGGTGCCATCTGCGTTAACTGCCGAGACGGCCCTGGTGCGCCTCAGGGTCTGGAGACACTCCCCACTCTCCACATCCTTCGCTGTTAGGGGCAAAGGGGGAGATATTAAAAACGTGTGTGTGTCCCAAGGATAACTTGTACCCAAAGTGTCTCTGGATTACGAGAATGTCTTGCTCCACTTTTAAGGTCACAGGTTCTTTCAAGGTCACTGAAGGCTTTCTGCTGTGCCTGCCTACAACAGTATGAACATCCAACCTGGCTTAGCTCTGCAGATGGGAGGAGGAGCGGGCTGAAGGCGGGACGTGGCCTCTAGTAAGAGCACCTCCAGCTAAGGGTTTGGGCTGTAACAAAAAGACCCTTTTTCTCAGGGACATTATAATTGCAGAAGCCCAGGCACCATATCTGCCAATACAGGCTCTGCTCCTATCCTGCGCTTTGACACACACCTTCCCTCTTGGTTCCTTTGGCCAGAAAAGCGCAGCACCTACTCACAGCAGCACACGCAGTGAGGGAGTTTTGATCCAAAAGCCCTGAGGAACTAAGAGGACAGAGCTGCTCACCCCTACCCACATTAAATACCATCTGAGGTGGGAGAATTCAAGAGGATTTTTGCAGCTCAGGGGACCCAGCACAGCCCCAGCAAGGCAGCATCACCTCTCCCACACAGAGAGCCTCAAAAGCCACTGAAGGGGAAACCACCACAGTGTCAGCACCCCAAATGTCAAACCCTGTGGGCCTGTCTGCCTGGGAGAGAGGGTCCTGTGCCCCAGTACACCCGGGCACAGACAGGACCTGTTGTCCCTAGGTGCCACGCACAGTTGGTGGTGCTGCGGTGGCCTCCAGTACCTTCACTGGCCCCACTGAGAAACCCCTCATTTTGTCACTGACTGAGTCAGACACACACATAGAGCCAAGGCTGGGTCACCCCTCCGTGGGAGAAGGGAGGAGCATTCACTAGGTCACTCAAAACCCGCTTCTGACAAGACCAGAGCGCGTTGCAGAGCAGCAACAAACTCACATCCCACCCCCTGCCAAGGACTCCCCCTCGTCCCTTGTAGGGGCACAGGTCCATGAGGGCAGCAGAACCACATCCCTGGGGCTCACTCGGGGCACAGCAGGGCCGGGGCTCTCACCGTGCCACTTTGGCTCTTTCCCTGCCTGTGGCCAGGAGCAGAAGAGACGGTGCGGGCAGGGAATGCGATGAGGGGAACACGAGAGCTCTGCCCTGCTGCGATGGCAGTGCTGCTGCTGCAGTGGTTGCAGGGTCGCTGCTTGTAAAACAAACTCGCTGGCAGCCTTATGGGCTCGGGCACCCCAGCTGCCACGCCATGCATGGCCCCACGCTCATGGCTGACGTGCAGGATTCTAACGCAGCTCTTGGGAAGAACGAGCAGAGACAAACAGGGCTCCAGCCTCCGCCACACTTCCCCAGCACAGGGCTGCTTTCCTGCCACAAAGAGCCACGTACAGCAAATCCAGCCCTTTCCACAAGCTCCAAACCCAGCTACAGGCTGCCTCTGTGCTCCCTGGTTTCAGTAAATCAAAGCTGGGGGAGATCACAGCCCCTCCCAGAGACCCATTTCCCTCCTGCACAGAAACACTCCTCTTATTGTGGTACCCCAGAAATAACCACCTGTGGCAAAATGCTCCTTGGGGGACAGCAGCTCTGAGAACCTGCTGTCCCAGGGTGAGGAATCCCCGGCATCTCCAGCCTCACCCGCCACCAGAAGGGCTCCAGGGGAGCAGCCACCTCTGCCCTTTCTCCAGGTCTGCAAGGAAGGGCAAGCACCCCAAAGAGGCCATACCCCTCAAAACTAGCCCCTCACCCCTCACATCACCCCCTCAGCACCACAGAAACCCCAAGCCCCTCTGCAGCAAGCCCAGGGAGGCTAGAGCACCCCCACACTGCCAGCGGCTCTCAGGGAACCCTCCAGAGTTACCTGACCAGCTGTATGTGAGCAACCAGAGCTGAACTGGCACTGGAGGGTATTTGCTAGAGGCAGACACTGCAGGAAGTGCCTTGGAGGGGCAGCGCAGCCCAGCAGCTGAGGGACAAGCTGGAGGTTGGGGGGTGGGGTATGCGGTGTGGGGCGGGTGTTGGGGACTTTTTTGTTACTTTGGGTTTTGGTTGTTTGGTTTTGGTTTTATTTTAATCTGCCCTACTCCCCCACACACCTCTCCTGAGCTCCAGGTGCTCTCTGCTTCACCTCAGCCCTTTTACTGGAAGCCAGTGCTCCTTCCCCAGCTGAAACCATTTTGGAGCTGCCAGAGCTCGGGTGGTTCTGCCTGTCCCAGCCCAACCACCTGCCCAGGGCAGGTAAGCAGGGGTGTCTCCATGGTTGGAGAAGCTCAAGTATTTGTACTGGCTCCTCCACAGCCCCACGCAGGACTGGGAACTGCTACCATCCTGCTGCTTGGACATCTCAGAAAATCCCAAGCCCCCAGCCTGCTGCCAGCCCCCAGGCTCAGTGCTCTGCAGGTGGACAGCTGAGCCCCAGCAGGGCAAAGATCCACCCACAAATAAGGGCACTGCCATCTTCAAAGCTGGGCTTCAGCAATACCACCTCTCAGCAGGTGACAAACAACAGGAAACTGCAGCTGCTGGGACCTCCTAAGGCCTTGCCCTGAGTCCACCAGGCAGACACACAGGACCAGCCCACACACTCCCAGCACAGGCCCTGGGCAGCAGCAGGGCTGAGAGTCCTTCCATCCCTGCGGAAAAGCCTCGGCCCGTCAGTCCCTGCCGCTGCCAGCGCCAGCACTGCCAGCAGTGTCAAGCTGCAGCCTGCCAGGCTGCCCCCAGCGCCTGGGAGGAACTGTGCTGCCAGGTGCCCCCCGAAACGCAGGCACCTGGCTTTGCACAGGAACGGCTGCTGAGATAAACACCTCAGCTCTGACACCACTGCCCCTTCCTCCTGCTGCGCTGTGGCAGCTCCATCGGGCTCTGGAGGTCACAGGAAGGGCCTGGCGCTACAGTATTGCCAGGAAGCGGCTGCTACAATTAGCGGCTACTTTCTTCATTGCCCTAAGGATCTGACATGAAGCAGATATGGGAGCAGGGCTCTGTCTTCATCTGGACACAAGGAAAAAATCATCATCAGAAGAAGCAACAGCAGGTTTCCTTAACAGAGAGTCAGCATTTTCAAAAGACACTCCCCAGCCTTCCCATGAGCGATGCCTTCATACCAAGTTCTCCCTTCCCTGTACTTCCTCTCTAGAGAAGATCTGCCACAGGCACGGCCCTGAACCTGCCTAGTTTGAGACTATAATCAGACACTCAGGCACGTTAACATGTTCCAACGGGGCACAAACCAAGAACCAGGTGTCCAAGCCATTTCTGTGGTTTTTTCCTCCATGCTGCCAAGTAAACCATCAGCACAACCTGGCCCAGGAGGGAACACCCCCCTGCTGGGCTCACCACCTTGCTGCAGGTCAGAAGCCAGGCACCTTCTCAACACCAGCCCTAGAAATAGAAACCTCCCAGAGCAGCGCACAACATGAAAGCCTGTTCCCCATCTGCCATCCAAAGGAGCCCATCTCCTGCCAGCCCGGGGCCAACGATGGTCCCAGACTTACATCCCACAGCATAGCCACACTGGGAGGATGGTTTCTCTGGAGGTTTCAGTCCTCTGCATAACACCATTCGGGAAAAGACCCTGGAGACAAAACAAGGCACGCAGACAGTGCGAGGGCTGGACACAAAGCACACTGTCACACGTGCACAGCGCGCTCAGACTGACCCTCCAGTCCCAGGGTAAACGCTTCCTGATGCCAACGCACAGTGTCCTGATCAAATACTTCTGCCACGTACTGTCCCTCATCCTCCCCTGCGTGGGGCAACGGCTCAAGCTGCTGGTGGGGCACACAGGACTCTCCTCTGGTAGACTGCAGGGGCACTCCCTGACCAGCTCTTGTGCTTTTCCATGGCAAGGTTCTTGTGGAGGATTGGGGGCTGCAGGAGTGGCTTCTGCAAGACGCATTTAGAAGCTTTCTGTGAGCCTGACAGAGCAAACACCAGCTGACTCGAGGCCAGAGTTGCTGCTGACCAAGGCCGCCAACAGCTGGAAGGACAACACAGAAGAAGGGAGAACACAGCCAGCTGGGAAGAGATGGGCAGTCCCAGCACCATGGCACTGGCAAACGCAGTGCCAGCCTTTGCCGGAGAGGAGAGGGAAATGTTTCTCGACTGGGAGGCATCTGGGGCTGGAGCTTGCTGTGGGAAAGAATATGTTCCCAAAGAACAAAGTGGCTCAGTAAAAAGCCCTGCGGTTATCGTGGCTGTTTATGGTCTGGAGGGAAATGCATCAAGGCAAAGTCTTGAAGGGAAATACCATCTAAGGCCTGAGGTTCAGGAAATGAGAAGCCAGGCACAGGTCCTACTGCAGACCTGAAAGAAGAGCAGCACAACGCCGGTTAAGCACAGGCTAGCAACAGTTCCTCTCACTGGAGGTACACAAAGGGAAGGAGAAGAGCCTTGTGAGCTGCAAGACAGCAAGTGCAAGAGAAAGCCTGCTTTACAAGTTGTTCCCATCTCCTCATTCCAATACAGCTGATCAAGCATCTTTGATTAAACGACAGCAAAGCTCAGTCACATTCTTCTAACAGCCTCCACGCTGGGGTTACTCCAAAGCACAAGTCCACAACACAGACCACAGGAGGAAAAACAACCAACCGGCAACGGAGGGAGCTCAGCGCCAGCAGGAACAAACTCTCTTTTTATCCCCTACACCCACCTGCTCTGGGCTCTCCACAAAAAAGTCACTACTGCCCCCACCTTTCTACAGGATCTGCATTTGGAGACACCACGTTTTCAAAAGGACCGAGGACAAAGCAGTGCCCCAAAGCAGAGTTGTGGACTGGCTGAAGGTTGGCAGGGACCACTGGAGATCATCTGGTCCAGTTCCTGTTCAAGCAGGGCCACTGAGAGCTGGTTGCCCAGGACCTCGCCCAGGTGGAGTTTGAGGGCTTCTAAAGAGGGAGACTGCACAACCACACTGGTTACAAAGATGATGAGGGCTGGGCCTGGTGTTCTGGGCAGCATCACTGCTCCAGCGTTTGCCATGTAACTGCAAGGAAGCAGGAACTGCAGAGCTGGGTTTTACACTGGCTTTTGTGAAACTTGGCTCTGCGTGACCCTGACAAAGAGCACCCCACTAATGTGGGGTGCCCAGGTACATTTCCCATCCAACAGAGAAAGGAAAAAAAGACCAGTGCTAAAGGCTCTACAAAGAACGTAAGGTTGCAGGGCGCTTGTCTGCCTGGCATCTTCCCCAGCAGCTTTTCCACCCCCTGTCCACCTTTAGCCAAGACATGACAGCACAGGGATGTCAGGGATGCAGAGGGAGGATCTACGCACCTTTTGGTCACTCCACGCTCCCCCTACAAGCAGAAGTCCTGTCTGGGGAATCAGGGGTGCAGCTGCCTCCTCCTGGGGCGCTGATCTGCCTGGAGCCAAGGCAGCCACACCCAGGCAGGCACAGCTCTGCTGCGTGATGCTGAAGCAGGGTGAGCTGAATCACAGCCCCACGCTCCTGCCAGCCTTGGAAAGCAGCAGCTGGCTGGCAGAGAAGGAAGGAGGGGGGTTACTCCTGTGGCCTTCCCTCCTCCCAGGTCACAGGAGCATGGACACAGAGAAAGCAACACAGCTGCTGGCACATGGCGAGAGCTGGGGTTACTTTAGGGGCAATGCATCTGGCAGCGTAAGGGAAACAGCGTGGGAAGGTTTAAGAAATTAAGGGTTTAGCTGGCTGCACTGTACAGGGTACGGCGTGGAGTTCCATTTATGCTCTCGTTGGTGCCCAAGACAGAGCAGTATGTTTTCAAACAAAGAGTAAGGGGTGTCTGTCATGTCATGCTGAGATTTCTACTGACAACTTGTGTGCGCCCGGAGGGCAGTTTCCTGCCTCCAGGCTGCTGGTATCCTGCAGCAGCCAAAAGAGGGAGATGTGACCACACTGACTAAGCTGGCAAGGCCCTCACGTACTTATCTGTGTTATTACTTACCCTTATCACTCACGTGTAGCTAATTAGAGCTTGAGAAATTTCCCAGTGAATCTTCATCCCCTATGCCAGAATTGCTTGAGGGGAAACTGACAGGCAATAAAACATCTGTTTGGGGTTTTTTCTACTCCTACTAATGACTTGGACATGTCTACAGCAAGTGAACCAGCCCCCTCGAGGTCCTTGAAAGGGATCGTCCCTCAACTACGCATCTCAGATGCGTATCTGGCATCAGGGCAGCTCCATCCAGGTAGGCACCCCTGGTGAGCCAGCGGCCTGCACCTAGGAAATCTCAGCAACACCTGCTGCCCCATTACAGGCACTGGAAGGACAGAGTAATCCAGGTTACAGTACAAATACCACATCTGAGATCTAACATCACTTTTCAGCTGGAGAAGGCACCCTTTCATCTGCCTGCCTGTGGTGCGCAGAGCTGCCCTGTGCTGCAGGCTCAGCCCCACACACCAGGGGAAGGTGAAGCGATGCATGGGCACACTGCAAAGATCAGCCTCCAGGATAAAGCACCCTGTCCCCAGGACAGGCTTGTTTCTCTAGCAGGTGGCAAAAGCTCTTTTCTTTTGCACACTGTGAAATGCCGTATCAGCACGAGCCCTGGGCCAGCGCGGGGCAGCTGGGGCCGTGCCAGACACGCAGCTAACGGAGCCATTCTCCTTGACTTGTGCTATGGAAATGCTTGTTTTGATGAGACGCTGGCAATGCAGTCACACAGACAGGGGTGCCCTCTCCTTTGTGGGGTGCCCAGGCTCACCAGGCCAGCCCCAGTACAAGCACTAAAGCTTGGGTGCAGAGGTGAGCAGGGTGGAGAAGGGACATGTCTCACAGGAAGCTCTGCCCAGACAGGGCAGCGTGGGCAGGTGCTCAGACAAGGAGACCACCCTCCTCCTGGAGACGATGACTAGGGTGGGAGATGGGAGGCCAGCTGCCAGAGGACAAACACACACGTCCATGCACAGATAAACAGCAGACTAGTCACTCCATTTTTAAAAGCAGGCCTGATCTAGAATCCTTGAGACCAGCCATTCACGTACAGCCAGGGAGAGCTGTGCCATGTGGAGAAGAGGGAGTCGGAGACGAGACCTCATTGCAGTGTATGGCTTCCTGATGAGGGGGACCGAAGGGGCAGGTGCCCATCTCCTCTCTTTGGCGACCAGCGATAGAACCCAAGGGAACCATATGAAGCTGCCACAGGGGAGGTTTAGGTTGGATATTAGGAAGAGGTTCTTTACTGACAGGGTGGTTGGGCACTCGAACAGGATCCCCAGGGAAGTGGTCACAGCACCCAGCTTGACTGAGTTCAAGAAGCACCTGGACGATGCACTCACACACCTGCTGTGACCTGGCTGGCCCTGTGTGAAGCCAAGAGTTGGACTCGATGATCCTTATGGCTCACTCAGGATTTCTATGATTCTATGACTTCCCCCAGCATTCACAAGTTCCCTCTCCTTGCACGTTTGGATTGATCAGCTCCCGTGACAGGAAGGACAGCTACGGCTGACCACGGCCTCACACTACACCAACACATTGCTCCATCCCTGGGGTGTTCAGCTCTGACTTGCAGCTGCCTCTGCTCAGCCAAACCCACCCCCTTTCATACCCGTCAAGGGCTTTGATGTCAGACAGCAGATCCTTGGGAACCAAATCCCTTAGCCCTTCTGCAGAGATGAGGATATATTCATCATCCACCACCACACCAACCATCTACTCTGGTCTCACAGTCACCAGCTTAAAGCCCTCTCTGTCCCCATCAATTGCCCAACACGACTGCACAGCTCTGACCGGAAAGGTGCCAGAAAGATGTCCCTGACAGACACAGAGAACAGTCAGTCTGCTCAACATAAGCAAGGATGTGGCATGGAAAAGCAAACTGTTAGTTATCATCCAGGCTTTCACCTCATCTGATGTTTTAACAGCAGTTCGAGCCCAGAAACATTCTGCAGCACAGCTGAGTCACTTGGGCCCACACCAGGATGGACACACCAGACCCACAGTCACAGCAGAGCGGAGATCTTGGAGGAAAAACACCAGAGGCTTCCACACTTAGAAGAAAATAGTAAAAAAACTCAAGACAGACCCCCTAAAATATTCTGTCTGTGTGTGTGTCTGAGTGAAGACAGAAGGTTGTGGGGGTGTGCAGTGTCTGCGTGCAAAGACTCGGCACAGCAAGTGGAGTCTGTGTGGCTACCGCAAGGCCAGATACATTTTGATTCCCTGTTTCCATGGGAAGAGTTTTAACAGTGCTGGGGAAATGCCAGATACGTTCCCAGAGCAATTCCCCCTGCGGGAATGGACACGCTCAGGAGGAGTGAGACCTTTGGCTTCAGGAACCAGGAAATAAAGAGGAAAGTTTATACCCCTACTTCTGATGACGCCACTTGGGACATGAAAGGTCCTTGCACCTGCCGCTTGATTCCACCCTCCAACAAACCCAGGATTTTGCCATGACTGAGGAACAGGGGTGGGAATCTCACCTGCCATCCCCACCTTAGGCTGGGGCATTTCACCTCCTCTGCCACTTTCAGCCTGAAGCAAAGGCCCTGAGGCTTTTTCAGGTTCCAACAGCTGGGGTTTCACAGGTTGGGCTGGGTTTGGGGCACGACCTCTGCCCTGGATTTGCCTTCATCAATGCATCCTTGGTCAAGAAAAGGAAAGGAACATCACCAGTCATGCCAGCCAGGACATTCCCCTCACCCCCGCGCAGCAGCGTGCGCTGCTCCTGAGGCCAGTTCATGCAGTGAATACCCCTGAAGCCCTTCATTCTGCACGGCTTCACCAGGGGCTCCGGCTCTGACTGCAAACACCACCTGACAAGAAGAAACACAAAGATCAAGAGAGCTGGAGTTCAAGGGGAGGAAATAAATCAGGTTCTCTCTTTCCTCTCCAGAGGGTGTCAAACGCAGAGCCGGATCAAGTTCTGAGCCTGTCAACTGCTCCCCACAGCTTGTCTGCTGCCCCTGGGAATCAAAGACAGCTCTCCCCAGCCTCTGGCAGGCAGTGTCTCTGTTTGCAGTCGCCTCTCAGTGACACGACTACGGACCATCAGCAATTAATGCAGCACGAGGCGCCTCACCTCACACTCCTGTTTCTCCCCTGGTTCAGTAGTTTACAAGGTTTGAGGATTTGCTCTCCCAAACCAGGCACTCCAAATACACCCCTGCCAGGCTTGGCCCAGTGGCAGGAATGACTGAGGCATCACCCAGTGTCCCTTCCAAAGTGCACCACGCTGCAGCAAAGGACCTGGGACCATTCCAAAGTTTCTCTTGCCCGGCCAAGGGCCTCGCTGCCTCACAGGGCCCCGGCCCTCACCTTCCCTTGCCCTGTCCCCAGCGGTCACTGCCGCTGGCATCTTTTCCCAGAACCCAGCTCTGTAGCACCCCCGCTAGCAAAGCCTCGCCGCACCACCCCAAAACATGCTCAAAGTCACCTCCCTGAATGTCATTCTACACTCCCAAAGATGTGCTCCTCTCCTACAGGTACAGCCTGGAAAAAACTCCGTACAGAAAACAACAAGGTGTGGATTGCCAAACTCTTCAGTTTCCAGACCAAACTTCAACATGGGACATTTTGGAGCCATCAGGCATTAAGAACTTTCCTGGGCTTTTGCTGCCTCCTGCAGACCCGTGGGCTGTTCCCAAGGCAAAGTTGGCCACACCTCAGGTTCTGCTGCTGCCCGGGAGAAGTACAGCTCTCGGCAACAGTGCTAAAGAACATGGACACCTTTCAGCAAGGCCTTGTAAAATGGGGTGCAGAAGTTACCAACTGGCATGGGTTGGCCTTGGACATCTTGGAGAAAAGACAAGCTGTGATCCTCTGTTTCAGTTCCCCTTCCACCCAACGGCATTGACTTCTGCAGTAATAGGTTGGAATCTTACAGATAGAACAGATCTGCTTCAGGACAACAGAGAAGCATCTACAGATGTGCGACCCCGAAGCATCTGTGCAGATTCCCCAGGTACAAACTGGACTACTCAAAGGAAAAAAAACAACTCAGACAGTTACAGACACCCATTGTCTCTGGAACACAAAGTCTCGTTCACACCACAAACTTCTTCCTTAGTTGACCGAATGATACATTCCCCTTCAGGGAAACCAAATTCTTGCAAACCTAGTTTTGAATGCAGAACCCAGCTCACGACGGAAACTTCAACATCTGTAAAGCTCTGCTGCATTTGTAGCTATGTCACAGAATAAAAGAACAGTAATAAACACTCACACACCCCACAAAACATCTCAACAGCGCATTTTACCACTGGACTGAAAAAGAAGTTCTAAGTATGGTCTAAAAAGTAAAATGAACAGAGAAACATGCATCTCAGCAGCTCTATTTCCCCAGGGCTTTCTGAAAGTTGTCTGCAAAGCCCAGTAGTTCATTCATGGTATTAAAGCAGCTATATCCATCTCTTTTTGAAAAGCACTTAAGCAGATACTTAAGTTCCACTGACTTGACCTCCTGTTCACTAATATGCAAATTGGATTATGTTAAATTTGTTTTTTTTAAAAAAGAAAGAAGAAACATTACTGTTGGTAGAAACACTCTGGGGAAAGAGGACTGTCTGATCTGACATCTTTGTCAGAAGATCTGAAAATAGAAAACAGTTCAGACAATGAGCTCAGACAACAGACCAGGGACTTTTGGAGTGCCCACAGGAACTATTCCTCTAGAATGCTGGCATCTAGTTTGAAGAAAAACCTACCTTCCTTGCACAGCCCCCAGAGCCAGGACACGTGTGCCAAGAATAAAGATTGACCCTTCAGCAGACGGAGCGCTCGCTGGCCGGTAACAAACGCCTGTGCCAGTGCTAATGCTAAAGAAAAGGCTCCTAACATTAGGCTCTGATCCATTCCCTAACTAGGTCGGTGAGGAACAGGGCAGTGAGGAAAGGGGAAAATTCACACAACTCCCACTATACTCCTGCCTATTCAATGAGCAGCAGCTGCAGATTCCGTGTTGTAGTTGTTGTGTTTCAGGGGTGGGATATAAACATGGGTGTGACATTCAGTAACAAATGCATGTGTGTGTCCAGTTGTTTGCTATCACTCACATCAAACCTCTGTGTGCTTGTGAAACAAAAGCAATGGATATAAAACACATTGTCCCATTGCTCAGGACAAAACCACTATTAGACAGGCTGGAAAAATAATCTGACTGGTGCAGGAAATGCACAGCAGCTTCTTGTTAGTGTCACGATCATCAACTGCCCAGGTACAGATGTGACATATGATGAGGCAGAACTGAGCTCTGAGGACAGCTCAAGCTGGTTATCACACTCAGAACAGGGTTTGGAAAGGAAAGCAAACGGTAGCAAAAAGAGAACAGTCCATGTTTAGCATTTCTCATACCAAAGGCAGAAAAAAACCCGTGAGATAAAGCAGCAACAAGTCTAAAGTAAGGGGGGGGCAGAATGGGAATTAAGTTGTGGGAAATGCTGTGATGGGATGCGATGGAAGTCAGAATGTCAATGAATTACACAAGGGCAGAGAGAACCACACATGTAACAGAGCTGGAACCTGGTGCAGAGGTGTGATCATCAGCCTAAGAAATCACGCGCTGTCAACTGGCAGCAAGTGGGAAATTCCACCAGAGAAACACCCCACCAGTCCCTGAGTTTAGAGATTTATTCCCTGAGAATCTAGGACTTCTTACTCCTAGTTGTAGACTTTTGTACCAAATGGACTTTCGTTCTTATCTAGCCAAGCTGTGCCTGCTCTGCAGGCTCTGTGGTCACCAAGAAGGAACAGAAATGCCTGAAACCCATTGGCCTGGATAAATGGGCTTTTCATATCTAATACTCCCAAATAGACAAAAAAGACCCAAACAAGGTCAAACCCTCCTTCACTAGAAAACCATCAAAACACAAGACATTTGGTAAGAATTATTACTTCTTCACACTCTTTTTTTCATTTCCTGTTTTTCTCCAGGTCCCTCAGCAATGTCACATCTTCATCACCGGGGCTGAACGAATAAAGCTCCACTGAGGGAGCACCCTGTTGCCAGTGATGGCCTCTGGCATTGAATTCAACATTTCCTCAGCTTCTAAACCTCAGTCTGACCTGAGAAAGTACAGCTTCAAGAAACAGATACCCACTGGCTCTCAAAAATACCAATTACTGGGCATGTTCCAGGAGACGCAGAGCCCTTCAGATCAGCTCTCAGCTGGCTGCTAAAGGATCTGAGACTGTCATCTGAAACACAAAGTCTCACACACAAGCTGCTTTAAAACACATACTTCTGCTATACTGTCTACATACAAAACAGATTTTCGGTGCTATAAAACCTCACATTTCTTTTTCCCTTTGAAGGAGATTTTGATTTGGCCATTAAGATTTGCCAAAGGAAAAAAAATACAGGGATTATCAATGGAATCAAAAATTATTAAAGAAAAGAACTATTTCTTGAACGCGGATACTAGAGTCACATCAGCAATTACTGGATAGAAGGAATGCCATTAATAGATGAAGACAGTGTATTATTTCCTAGGGCTAGGCCTTACCCTGCACCCTGCCTCCAGAGATGACAGAATCTTTAGTTCAGGAACGGCAGAACGCTGCTTCCCTCCAGACAACGAGACATCAACTATGGACTTACGGTAGTTTGGTTCCTTTTCCAAGATCTGTAACTCCAGGGCCTCACCCATGAGCTTCCAGAACCCAACAGAAAGGGAACCTTGACGAGTGACAAAGATTTTCATGGTCTCCAAAGGCGTCAGAGCCAGAGTGCAGTGTTGTGTGCTACCCAGCTCTGGAAAGAAGAATTTGAGTATCTGGTATTTGGACAGTGGTGAAAGACCCAGACGTGCATCTGAATAAAGCAGGTTGGAATTGGCATTTTTACTGGGTGAAAAAACTTTGCAGATCTTTTTGGACATTCAGCCAAAGAAAACTCACTCACATGGGAAGAGATGCCAAAGCCCAGGATAAAGGAGAGGCAAAGGACAGCCTGTTCTGCAGGAGAAGGGAAAGGCTGTTGCCTGGCCACGCTCACCTCATTTACTCTGAGCAGAAGGTGGAGGGTGGGAATGGAGGGAACCAAGAGGTAACACCACCCTTATCTAACCAGAAAGAAGACTAAACAGCAGAGGAAACTTCAAAAACTTTTGCTGTTCAAGCTCTTCAGAAACTACTTGAAGATTCATTAATCTATGCTGAAAATGACCAAATCACCAGCTGAGGACCTCACTCCACTGCTGCACCTATTGTTCACTGTCAAAAAAGCATTCCAGGCTACATTCTGAAAAGCAAATAGAAATACAGCCATATCCCAGTGCAATCTGAATCAAGCTTTATCAAAGACAATTGCAATGAACCTACCTAAAAGCATTTGTAATAATTTCAAGAGTATCAACATGCTTCAAAGTCTATCTAATCAATACTTTTCTGTGTCAGGAAACATTGTAGAGCAAATAATAAACCACAGAGTATTCAGATTACACATGGCCCACCACACACTAATTAGTAAAACAGAAATTAATTATGCACTCAATCTCCTGACTTCCTCACACTGCCCAGCACATCTGGGCAAAGTGCATAAATGATGAAACGATTGAACTTTAACAGTTCAAAGTTGACTGAACGATGGGAAACACAGTTTTGGGTTCCACAGGAAAAACCTCTGAAATCAGCCAAAGCCCAGAGTTCCTACCAAAGGAAATCACAAAGTTAAATGACCAATTTGATCCTAACAAAGCTCTGGGGCAAAATAGTTCGACATCAGCAAGCACAGACAGAGCTGAGGAGTCAGCCATCCATAAGCCAGCCACATCCTACATGGAAGGATCGTGGCTCTAACAACACCCCGACCCCAGCTCTCAGTGAGCACAGTGGCAGCAAAGCCCCTCGAGGCCAATGCTCCTTGGCTCCAGCTCAGGGTGAGAATTCATGCAACTACTGCCACTCCACAGACTCCATCTGCAAGAAGCAATAGAAGGGATATCCTGAAACATGGGAAGGACCATCCAAATCTGTCTATGTAACCACCAGATATAAGGAAATGGAGGAGGAAAAGCAACATCTCAATCTTGACACCTTTCACTCAACTCAGCAAACATGAACCTTTCATCATCTCCTGTGTTTCACATCGACTTTGTTACTGGATTCTCCAAGGAGGAATTCTCCAAGTGCTGGCTGGAGGTACAAATGTGGACTTGGAATTTGTACCTGGAATTCCTGATTGGAGAGGGGGCAATAGAGAGAAATACAAAAGGAAAACGGGGTTCCATGCAATGACCAACATTTCACACAGCAAAAAATGCCAAAAATACCCTAACCTAATCTGTGAGAAGTCAACTAGTGTAACTACAGAAATGCCATTCTAAGGTGTTTGCCATTGGTGTCATCTCACCCATATCCCAAAATTGCTGGCTGGGTATCAGGAACATTATAAAACTGGATCATTGCTGGTATCTGCTAAGCAGATTAGGTTTCCCAAAAAAGGAATCAGGGTTATAGACACTGCAGGGACACGGCTAATTAACAGCCTTTTGAAATCATTCCCCTTTCAGTATTGTCCCTAAGAGGTGAACATGAAGGCAGAGTCAGTTCATTCTGCATTCACACCAACCCCCGTTTCCCCAGCACACCACAAAGCTAAAACAAAAGAGCTGTCTATCCTTTCAGAACCCAACCTGACTTCTAGCCAGCCTCCTGTCCCTCAGAAAGCACGTGACCACATTCCACCATCACCATCCAGAAAGAGTCTGTTACCTTTCCCTCACTGGAGCAACACTGAAATATTTTTTTAGGTATGAAATTTTACATATGAAATGTTTACAGATTTGGTAAGATTATGAGGAGATACGGCACTTTTTGGTCCTTCCATCACCTTGCTCCATGGCACAGGATTTAGATCAGAAACGTTCAATTCAATAGCAGGGGCAGCTCCAGCCTTTCACTGCTTTCTGCAACTCTCCCTGCTCTGACACACAAGGGGATAAGGCCCAGTTCCACACTAAGCCCCTAATGCAGCACTAACAGGGGAGAACACCTTACACACAGGTCCTGCTCTCTGCCAACTCCTTGTTAGTGTCACACAGACTCTACAGCATCAGCATTCTTCAGGTCCTGAGCAACGACCACACAGCTCACGGAGTGTGTTCTGCATTCATTAAGCAAATTAAATGCTTCCCAAAACCACTGGACTTTAGGATAAAGAAGAATAATGCCCTGCAATTAATAAAACCTTCCAGGTCTAATAAAACCGTCCAGGAACACAGGAAAGACTGGGCTTTTCATCACATGAAACACTCTCCTACCAAAACACACAAGTGCTGTCTCAAGTCCCAGTCCAGGAAACAAGGAAAAGATTTGCCTCCCAGAATCCTAACTGCAGTTTAGGACAAGCAGGACAGCTGCCATGCTGGGCAGCAGAATGACTGATCCTCTCTGCAAGCCCAGCAGGCACCAATGCAGAACAGAGATCAAACACTGACTGGGAAATGTATTCCTACTGCTAGGAAAGGAAGGTCACTCCTCAGAGAAGTCCTACTAGGGGATGGGGGCCATAGGATTCACTGGTGGGGATGAAAGTTACACCAACTCCAGGGTCCAGAAACACAGGATTTAAAAGCTTTTTAAAGCTCTTCAATGCCAAATAATTTGTCAACCATCAGGTAACAGCATCTCTGGAGCACTCTGCCATTCTGCTTTCTCTTCCATTACTTTTACCCACCAACTCCTCTGCTATTCTTCTACATTTAAATCTGAAGTGGTGCCACTTACCCTCTTTAAATCAGGAAAAGAAAGGACTGCTAATTCTGATAACAACAGAATCTTTCCTATATACAAACCCACCTGTGAGTTCCCAGTTTGGATAAAAGGTTTCATTGCTAGGCATTACTTCACCAGTTGCAGTCAGGTCCTACTTAACGACCCTTCAAACCCAAGCTTTTATGGAGGCAAAACAAAGAAAGAACTAAAATCTTTAAGAAAGCATCTAGAATAAATCCCCAGGAACACGCTCCATAAGAGCAGACTCCCGGGGGCAGAGCAGGCAATCTCCATGTCTTGAGCTGCTCAGTCTGACAACACACAGGAGAGCAGTACTTAGATCCCTCAGGGGCTCAGGCTGGTCTCCACCCAGTCACTCCAGCCCTCCCCTTAGACTGGGAGGAGAGCAAGCCACACATCAGGCAGGAACCCAGGAGTGGGGTTCATGTCAGCGCCAGGACCTGCATCTGTTGTAACTGAATAATTGGATTTCTCTGGAGTTCCTGTCAATGCCTGCATCAGATCTGTCCCCTGCTGCCCTCTGCCATGCACTGCCCTGGTTCCTGAGCTGAGATCTGGAACCTGCTGCTTATGAACACCACACAAAGTGTGCTGCTAGACAAAGCAGAGCTGGGTCATTTCTCCCTGCCACCCCTATGAACACATCCCAGGCGACACATTGCCAAGCCCTCCCCACAAATGCCTGGTATCTAATATCCACCAACGCTTCTCCAGAAGCTCAGAGTCCTACCGAATCCTACTGCCCATCTCTACCAACGCACACAGAGGCAGAACACAGGTAACACCACGTTACCCAAGGGAGAGGGGACACCTACAAATAAACACGGCAGGAGAAGCACAACAGTCGAGTGTTTAGAGGAGAGGAGAAATTGCCAGTCCAAAGTTCTGGTTTTCTCTACAGGCACAAATCCATTCACTTGTTCTTGGAACAGAACAGAGAAAAATCACCTGTAACACCTTGGAGGAGCTTCCCTGTCACACTGGTAAAGTGCTGCACATCTCCTCTCACAGCACAGCTCTGGAATAAGGGCAAAGCAATTTACTGCTGGCAAAGCGTCACCTTGCCCTGAAACCTCTGGGCTGACACTGCAACTTCCCCAGAGCTGCTGTGCACGGGCAAACCCCTCCCTGCCCAGTCACACCTCACAAGTACTGTCATTCTTTGGCACAGAAAGCCCCTCCTGTCAGGCCACACAGAGCAGGAAGGGCAAGGAGCCACCACTGTATTTTTCATAAAAACCCTCTCCCCATTTCCCTGGGAACTGAGCAAACGGAACCACAGCAGCACCTGCACTGAAAGGATCCAGGAACTGGATCCACCCCATTGCTCAGAAGGAGCATCACCAGGCAGATTCATTAACCTGTGTCAGCACCACAAATACTTGTCCCCAGGCTTCCCTGGGAGAGAAATGATCCACACTTTGTTAGGTGGGTTTATTTTCTACACTAGTGGTACAAATCAGAAAACTTTGGGACAAATGCACCTCTTTAAAGCCCCACTGAAGCTGTACAAGGCTCTGAAGCTTTCTGGGACTGAATTCCTCCAACTGTTCTCTGCCTACGCCGTAAGTAACCATCCTTGGTATCGCGTCTGCACTGGGCAGGGAAAAAGCATCATCAGAAAAGCAGAAGAAAAAAGTTAGAGCAGGGAAAGCAGCAGTGCCACTGCCTTCAAGTGTCTTTTTCTTCCTGACTTCCATAGAAGGGAACTTGACTTTGGTTTCCAGAGCTATGCAATATCAAGGCTTGAAACAACTTCATGTCATTGGACACAACGGGATTTTAGCCACACACACAAAGCTGATTTAGTCCAAGGAACTGTGAAAAGATTCTTGCCAAACAAAACACACAGGAGCAAACTGCTACCCAAATCTCATCTCACCCCAAATGACGTGGGCCTTTCCACCCTGACAAATTAAGATGATTATCTGAGAAGTTTCCCAAACTCCACAGAGTATCCAACAGGGACACTGGAATTTTCTATAGAATGTCAAGCCCTGGAAGACTAAGACCAAAGTTAGATTTTAAGAAAATGGGGGGCTTATTGCTTACAACATGCCAGGATCTGTACCTACTTTCTCCTAAAAGCAACCACATCCCAGAAAGGCTGATCAGGTGGTTGATTGCAGAATTTATAGTGCAGCTCTGCAAGACTGTAAACTGAGATCTTCTGACCACTGCACAGTGTCACCTAAGAAAATGATCTCTCACAGGCTGTTTCAGGTTTGAATCCTCCAGATTCTGATCTTCAAAAGGTAATTCTGTTGTAATGAAACCAGACTGCCTGGAACAGCAGGCAAAGGCTGTGAGAGAGAACTCCTGACACTGCACAGGCTGAGCAAACACATCCCCTTCCCAGGGGAGGACACTCAGGGAGAGCTCCCTGTGCCCATCTTCCACAACACTGAGTGAGACAGGATCCACACCAACTCTCAGAGGGGCAGAGTCCAGTCAGGAGCCTGGAAAAGATCTACTGCACAAGCCAATATTTACTACTGGACTAAAGCTGCTGAATCCCATCAACAGGAGCTCATTTGTCCTCAACATTCAATCTCTCTCTGTGCGCTCCACCTTCCCCAGTCTGCAACTCTGGCCTCACTGCTAGAGCTGTACTTGCAAATGATTTGATGGGGATCAACTGTTTCCCTAAGCTCAGAAGTATTATTCACAGATACAAAGTCAAACATCCAGATACACACATACACACACACACACAGAGGTATTTTCTAACCAGACTGGAAGTGGACATGATTTTCATTCCACTGGTTCTTGGTATGGTTGGTACTTCATAGCAATCATGTCTAAGAACACAGCTGTATTCAGTATCATCCTTTCTGGGACAATCAACAGACTGAAGCCAAACACAACCATTATATTCCCTACCTTATCTGTTTTTTAAAAAGTGGGAATATTCCTTTACTCAGATCAGCTGCTTTCATATACAAAAAAAGCCAGTCTAGCTCTGAAGACACTAACATGTGTAAGAACCCTTCTTTTCCAAAGCAATTTGCTCTGATGTTTCAGTGGCCTCACTCTTAAAATGGTGCTTTTAGGTCACATGTGAACTTGCATGGGTTTATTTTCCATTTTCTCATTCTGATGCTCCCTTTTACGTTTCACCATTCACATTCTCTGAGAGCAGCAATTTTATACCCACTGAATAAAGCAGGAGTTGACTAGGGCTGACTGGAGCTCTGCCACCTGAAAAACGTGGGGAGGAAAACCTCCATTCAGTGAGGATTCTTCACTGACAGGTAATGCTGCTGAAGAGCTATCACTCAGCTTGCCTAGATTTAAAATCCACGTGATCAACTACCATCCTACAGCACTGTTTTACTGTGAGTTCCACAGAGTACCATACAGGGTGTTCCATTCAAGCCTGTGCTGCTGCCTTTATAAAATACACGCAGCATTCCTTCAAAAGAGTCAAACACACCGAAAGCTCCATGACAGACAGATGTGTTCTTTGAAACAATTCTGACTGGCACTAATGACAGTCCTTCCTCTGAATCCTGCTGAAATCCATTATCCCTTTCCTTTCCTTATCTAGGGTTATTAGCAAAACTAATCAATCTACAGTTACACAGGTCACTGCACTTCTCCTTTGTGTTGCTGATTCAGCTTTAGCACTTTCAGCTTCTGGAACACCCTCAGTCCCCGTAGCTGCCACAGCTCCTTAATAACCTCCAATTACAGGCTGTGCCCAAACCTACAGGCTTGAGGCTTTGGCAGCAGGACTGACAAGATCATCTCTCCTGTTCCCTCTCACGTTGATCGGTTCCTATGAGTGACTCTGAAAGACACCAGTCCTGCAGGAAACCCTGACCCAAAATCCTGCTGCCCCTTCAAATTGAACTCTTTGAGAATAAAAGGAGGAAGGACAGCAACTGTGACAGGACCACCTACTGCAGGAGGGCCGGCCGACTGACCGACCTACCTGCCGCAGGAGGAGGAGGAGGAAGAGGAAGAACACCGCAAAAAACAGAACAGAGCAGCAAAAAGGGGGAAAAGAAACAACCAAAACCACGAGAAGAGAGCAGGAGGCACTGATGAAAGGGGAAGAAAAAGAACCCAAATGGAGAAAAGAGCAGAAAGAAGCAATGAAAAAGGGTAAAAAAACCCTCAAAACGAGAAGAGAGAAGAACAGAGATACGAGGGGGAGAAGACACAACACAAAGAATCAGAAGACTTCAGAAGGAAGTGAGGAAATGGGAAAAACAGCCAAAGTAACCAGAAAAGAAGGAAGCCACCAAAGGGGGAAAAAGCAACCCCAAAAATAAAAGAGAGCGGAAGGCAACAAGAAAAGGGGAAAATAAGAAGGAAGTCACTTAAGGAAGTGACTAAAGGGGGGAAAAATACCCCAAAATCTGGAAGAGAGCAGAAGGAAGAAACAACAGGGGAAAAAAACCACCAGAGAAAATGAGTGTGGAGAGAAACAATGAGAAGGGGGGAAAAAAGCCCCCCAAAAAGCCAGGGGAGAGCAGAATGAAGCAACAAAAATGGAGAAAGAAAAAACCCAAAACAAATCTGAAAAAAAAGAGCAGAGAGACACGATGAAATAGGTGGTTCAGTCACCTTCCCTGGATGTGTTCAAAAAAACGGTAGGTGAAGTACTTAGGGATATGGTTTAGTTTAGGATGTGAATGGTTGGACTTGATGATCTTAAAGGTCTTTTCCAACCTTGTTATTCTGTGGAAAAAACACCAAACAAGAAGAGAATGAAGCAATGAAATAGGGGAAAAAACAACTGCAAAAAAAGAGGAGAGAGAAGAATGAAGTGATGAAAGGGCAAAAAGAAAGCAAACAATGGAAAGACAGAGAAGTGACAAAAGGAGAAACAAAACACAGAAGCCCAGGAGACAGCAGAAAGAAGTGATGAACAGGGAAACACGTCCAGATGAACTCTAGAGTGTGAGGACATCAAACTCATCGGATGGCACAACCAACAATGCCTGTTCTCTAAATTGAAGTCTTAAGTCTGAAGAGAGTTTCTTAAGCAACTTTCTGGTGACAGTCGCACCCAATTCCAAAAAAGGAACAGCTCTATTCCTATGGCAGATCAGCCCAACTCACTTTCCCTTGCAAAAAGCTGTGCAGCTCAGAGGAAAAAAATCCTGACTTTGGCACTGGGATGCACACGTACATCAGAGCTCGGATCTGGAACAGCAGTAAAGCCTTGGCACGGCTCCTTTTTGCTTTCCTCATACCTGTGTGCGTGCTTGGACGTCCTTGTTTCCCTCAAGTCCTCCCAGACAGATGGGGAAGTAGCTTCTATGCAGTCCATGTGCCATGAGGAGAAGCACTTCTGACCACTATGGGGGGAGAAAACAACTGCATTAGCAGAAGCAAAGCTCCACTTTGCAGCTACCCAGAGCTCCCTGACACCCAGGAGCCCCTGGCACCCCAGCATTTGCTTGGTCTTAAAGCCCTGTGGGGCCTGCCAGTGCTGGGGAGCCCCACGGCCAGACGGACACTGCTAAGCCCCCATGGGAAGAGTGAGGACGGCTCTGCTCTTCCAAATCAAGACAGAAGGAAGCCCAGGCACAGGCCAGGCAGGGCCATCTCTCCTCCTCAGCCCCTGAGAGCAGGCCAGGCCTGAGGAAAGCCCCAGGTGCCAAACTCAGCATGGGCACTGTAACCAGGGGCAGAGCCCCGTCACCTTCCAGGTGCTGGCCTGGCTGATGTGAGCTGCTGCCAGCACACAGCTCCACTCACCCAGGCCTGTGGCTGGCAGCACAGACAGGCCCACTCGGCTGGAAGCACGGTGGCTGCAGAGCAAACCTGGTGAAGCTCCCCCCCATCCATTGCCCTTCCCTCCTCTCCCCTGCCCTCTCTTCCCCGGCCTGGCCCTGCCCCCCACCCTGACCAGGCCCAGGCCCGGGCCCGTGTGCAACCCCAATGCCGGCAGAGCCGCGCACACACCCGGCGCTGCCCAGAGCTGTTCCGGGGCAGATGGATCCTCCTCGAGGCCGCCGCTCCGCGGCAGATGCGGCCTCCCCGAGGCTGCCGCTCCACAGGCCCAGCGCCCGCAACGCCTCACCACCAGCACGCGCTCTGCACACAGCCCCAGGCTGCCCCAGCCCGCCCACAGCCCGACACCCCATTGGCCACAGCTCAGCCAATCGGCAGTGCTGGAGGACGCCTGTCTGTCCCAGCAGCCGGGGCAGGGCCCCAGGGCCAGAGGGGCGGGAGGGGGCAGCCAGGCTGGGGGGCAGCACCAGGGCGGGTTTGGGGGCTTCAGCTGCCCCTCCCACGTTCACATCCCCTTTCCCTTCCCTCCTGTCTGGCTGCGGGGAGCTTGGTTTGGGCCCTGTCCCAGAGCAAACCCAGCCCGGGCTCGGTAACAGAGACACCTGACATTTGATTCTGTTCCATCCCAATTGCAGGTGGCCTGTTTGTTATGACTTTTAATGCCTTCTGGGGTGTTGCTCTAACCTGAGGAGTGAATCTCAGGCAGAGGCTTAGAGATAGGAGTAAGTCATATTGCAGGGATGCAATAAAAACCTAAGGAAGGGAATGTTCAAGTCAAACAGAATTTAGTACAAGGAGTGAGTTAGTTAATTACTATTATGAAGGAGTAGGATTCATGATAGGGTATTTGTGGCTGTGGAATCACAGGTGTCTAGTGAGATTCTTTAACACCCACTGCTCAGTACCCACCAGAAAAAAGTTTGTGAAAGTCTCTCTCTTGCTCTGGTAAAGAAATTGAAGAAGTTGGGGGTTTGTCTGGTCAGGAATCTGCACAACTGCCTAAGAAGAGAGACATTATGCTGGGGAACAGCTACAGTGATGTCAGGTATCCCGACATCACTGGACAGTTACAAGAAGAAAGGATTAGAGAACAGAACCAGTCTCAAGTTTGAAAAGCCAGGATTAGAACGAGAAATTAGACAGGTGGTGTGGCAAACAGCCCAGGCTAACTCAGCTCACCTCTGCTGACTGCTTGGGGAGCTTGACTCTGGCCGGGACAGAAGCTTATAGTACTGCCCCAAAGTAACGCCAAAACAGGTTAGAAAACGAGCTCCAGAGAGGTCAGGAGACATTTGGAAACTCTTTCAAAATCAGACAGCTGCTCGAGAGCAAGAACTGCGTGCTGACAGTTCTGTTCTCAGGGGGAAATTCCATCCCAAAGTGCATCCTGTTCCACGGCAATGTGGGGACAGCCCCTCAGAGGATTCCAAAATAAAACAGCGGCAAGAAACTAGGAAATAAATCGATAAAAACGTGAAACTTCTGGCAAATAGAAACGTGAGGGAGGAATTGAAAGACATCGTGGGAAATGCCCAGCACAAGGGGCTCACAGAAAGTGAGAAGATTTCAAACCTACCGGATCCAATGTGCTGGTGGGAATTAGATGCATCTTCTGATGGCAAAGTAACTCCTTACGGGGAGAGTTCTTGCCAGCTGCTTTTTTCCCATCTGCCACAGCCATCCTGGGGGTAATTCAAGCAGCAACATCTTGCTCCAGGTGAACTTAACACTTGAGGCAACAGGAGCCAAGGTTTGTTTTGTAAACTAAGGATACTTGTAACCCATAAACCAGGAACTAAAGGAGCCAGTGGGCAGGGCCCGAGCCAATTAGGAAATTATTATTTACTAGATTAGATCAGCACCTGGGGAAGAAATTGGCCCCAGATTCGTCCTACGTTACAAACAATTGATTATATTTGATTGTAGCGAACCGCAATAGTGTGGTGAGACGTGAAGCAAAAGAATGAAACACTGTTGAAATATTACTTAAGTATTTGATGTGAAGTATAATTGGACATCACTCAGGAGTTAAACTCAGCTGCCCCCAGCCGCCCAGTGTAATCTGAGGTTGGCTGGAATGCAACGGGGTTTAACTCCTGCCAAAATTCATAATTGGCAAGCAACCATATTTATTTGCAATGGCACTAAAATTTTCCAATCTGTTTGGGAGGAGGCAAGGTCCAGTACCACGGGCTTCTCCCTTAGGCTGCCTTTTGGCACACTGGAAGGAATTGCAAAGTGATTTTCGTAAAAATCAGCTCATTGAATATTGTAATCATGAGTGGCCACTGTATAAACTGGACAATGAAGAAAAGTGGCCTTTGAATAGAACTTTGAACTATGATACTATTTTGCAGTTAATGTTGTTTTGTAAGAGGGAAGGAAAATGGGATGAGGTCCCATATGTAGATTTATTCTTTTACTTAAGAGAGAAACCAGAGTGCAAGAGGAATGTAAATCGAATAACCAAGAAATGTCCCTTATGATAAAAGACAAAAAGGTTCAAGAACATTGCCCTGCATGTACCTCCACCAAAAGGTGTTATAAGCATTTGGCATTAAAAGGGAAAGGACATACTGACATAGGTGCAGAATTAGATATTGCTCCAACTGCCCCGGCAGTCCCTGCTGTTCCGATCTATCCTCCTATTCCCTTACCCTCTCCAGAACACAGACCCGATTCTGGCACTAACCACCCAATAAGGCCAGCAGTGCCAGAACCTGAAATAAGGGAATCTCAACCTGGCCCCCATCCAGATAGTAGTGGATTAGAAGAGGTGGAAGGAGAATCTGACCTGGAACTTTCTCCACCAATATCCAGAAGGACACAGCAGCGTACCCATATAATAACCCCCTTAAGGTCAAAAATAGGGAAACGAGTAATAGCCCCCTTGAGACAAGGAGTTGGGCAAAATGGGCCACTCTGTGTAAAAATACCCTTTTCTCCTTCTGATTTGGTTATATGGAAGGAATCAGCTGGTCCCTATAGGGAGGATCCTGGTAAGGTCGCAAGAATTATGGGAATGATCATTAAAACACAAAACCCGGATTGGGATGATATACAAGTGATTTTGGACACCCTTATGGATTCCACAGAAAAATGGATGGTTTTGAGAACTGCAAGAATGTGAGAAGAGGAGGATGGCTGTACTCGGACAGTAGGCGGTACAATAGATCAAAATTTCCCTACAGGAAGTCCTCAGTGGGATCCAAATCGAGATGAGCATATACAAAGATTAAAACGATATCAACAATGGATTTTATATGGGATCCAAAATGCTATGCCTAAGACTATAAATTGGTCTAAACTATATGAAATCAGAGAGGAGAAAAAGGAATCTCCAACAGCTTTTTTAGAAAGGCTGAAGGAAGCAGTTCGCAAATACACAGATTTACAACTTGAGACAGAGGAAACAAAGGCACAATTGGCATACATCTTCCTAGGTCAGTCACAAGAAGATATAAGAAAGAAGCTCCAGAAATCGGAAGGGACAGAGCTACGAAATCTGGACAAATTATTAGAAGTAGCCTGGAAGGTTTATAATAACAGAGAAAAAGAAAACAAGAATAGGAAACAAAAACAACTACTTGCAGGAGTAACAGGGGCACAGAATTTTGCAAACCGAGGGAGGGGAAGAGGAGCTCTTTCAAGGGGAGGTATGCAAGGGGGATAAGGGGGAAGAGGGGGAATAAGTGGTAAAACCCCTCTAGGAATAAATCAATGTGCTTTTTGTAAAGAAGAAAGGCACTGGAAAAATCAATGTCCAAAAAGATCAACTAGTCAACAGGCAACAGCAAATGTGATGGTTCTGGGGAAAACACAAATTTACTAGAACCAGAGGCAAACCCAGCTGAGCCTCTGGTTACAATAAAGCTGGGAGAAAAGGAGGTCACATTTCTGGTGGGTACAGGAGCAGCGTTCTCAGTATTAAATGAACAAAAAGGGGAAATAGGAACTAAACCCGCAAATACTGTGGGAGCCACAGGGAAAGAGGAAACCAGCCATCCTTACAACCCTTGAATTTGCGATTCAGAAGCAAAATTATAACACATGAATTTGTGTATGTTCCAGAATGTCCAATACCCTTAATGGGAAGGGATCTATTATCTAAATTGAATGTACAAATTGCTTTTGAAGATGGAGACTTATTGTTAAAAATACCTGAATCAAAAACAGGTGAAATTTTAATGTTGAAGGAAAACCCAAAGGTACGAGAAATCCCCCCAGAAGTGAGCTACGCAGTGGTCCCTATGGTATGGGAAACCGATATCCCAGGAAAATCTAAATTAGCACAGCCAGTGAAAATTGAATTGAAGGAAAGTGCAAAACCAGTTAGAATTAAACAATACAAAATTAAACCTGAGGCTAAACAGGGAATTTAAAAGTTGATTGATAAATTTTTGGAACATAAGATTTTAGAAGAGTGTGAATCAGAATATAACATGCCTATTTTTCCAGTACGAAAGCCAAATGGTGAGTATAGATTGGTACAGGACTTAAGAGCTGTAAATCAAATTGTGAAAGACATACACCCAGTAGTGGCAAATCCTTACACATTGTTGACTGAGGTGGGTTGGGAACTGGCTGTCGGACCGGGCTCAGAGGATCATGATCAGTGGAGCAGAGTCTGGCTGGAGACCTGTGACCAGTGGTGTTCCCCAGGGCTCGGTGTTGGGCCCAGTCCTGTTTAATATCTTCATTGACGACCTTGATGAGGGAACAGCATCCACCCTCAGCAAGTACCTGATGATCCAAAGCTGGGAGGGGTGGCTGACACGCAGGAACACTGTACTGCCATCCAGCGAGACCTGGACAGGCTGGAAAGCTGGGCAGGGAGGAACCTAATGAAATTCAACAAAAGCAAGTGTAAAGTCTTACACCTGGGGAGGAATAACTGTCTGTATCAGTACAGGCTGGGGGATGACCTGCTGGAGAAGAGCTCTGTGGAGAAGGACCTGGGGGTCCTGGTTGATGACAGAGTGGCTATGAGCCAGCAGTGTGCCCTGGGGGCTAAGAGAGCCAATTGGAAGAGAGCCAATCAGGAAGAGTGTGGCCAGCAGGTCGAAGGAGGTGATCCTCCCCCTCTACTCTGCCCTGGTCAGGCCCCACCTGGAGTATTGTGTCCAGTTCTGGGCTCCCTGGTATAAAAAAGACAGGGATCTCCTTGAGAGAGTCCAGAGAAGGGCTACGAAGATGATTAAGGGCCTGGAACATCTCCCGTATGAGGAAAGGCTGAGTGAGCTGGGACTGTTCAGCCTGGAGAAAAGAAGAGTAAGGGGGGGACCTAATTAATGTTTGTAAATATCTTAAGTATGGGATGCAGGGGGAATTGGCCAACCCCTTTTCAGTAGTTTGTGGAGATAGGACAAGGGGCAATGGCTGTAAACTGGAGCACAGGAAGTTCTACACCAACATGGGGAAGAACTTTTACCCAGTGAGGGTGAGGGAGCCGTGGGACAGGCTGCCCATGGGATGTGGAGTCTCCATCTCTGGAGATATTCCAGACTTGTCTGGATGCTGACCTGTGCAATATGAGCTGGGGAGCTGCTTTGGAAGGGGGGTTGGACACCATGATCTCTTGAGGTCCCTTCCAACCACTGTGATTCTGTGATTCTTTGAAAGGTTTGCTTTCCATTACATTCCTGAACTTCCTCCGTGCTGCCCAACATTTGTCTCTGTGTCCACACAGGGATGTTTTTCCAAGGTTTCCTGGGCTGCTATCCTAAGGGAGGTGAATCTTCAGTAGCTTTTATTTTCCCTTCCTCCCCTCCCAACTAGAGAAGATTTGGTTTTTTCTTTGGGAACTTGAAATGTAAGGTAAACACAGGGAATGCCAGGATTTTCTCTCTTCCTTTCGACCTCCCCTCTGATCCTTCTCACATAACTTAGAGGAAGTTTTCTCTTTGGGGTACACTAAGGTGACAAATTTGACTCCTGCCCCTCTGGTCTGCCCAAGTTCAGAGTCGCCCAGCTGAGTATGAAGGGCCTCTGCACAGAAATGCCCGCTGTGTTTTGTGGTGACACCAGCGCAGGATGTTTCTGTCCAGGGATTTAACAGTCTCATTGTACTTTAGATATTTCTATTGCTTTAGCTGTGGCTCCCCACTCACATGTAGACAGTTGTGTAGGAATAAACTGTCTCCTTTCTGGTGCACTGATACGTGTCGATACCAAATGCCGTGCTTATAAACATTGTGGTTCTTCTCTATTGTTTTTTCCTGCACCAAAGTGCACCAGCCTTCCCCCCTGCTCCAGTCTTGTGCAGTGCTCCAATCTAGTCCATTGCTCGAATCTACTCTGGAGTTAAATCACACTCCAGTCTTCCATCTGAGTGCTGTGTGTCATCCTACTACTGCTGTGTGCCATCCTACTGCCATGTGCCATCCTACTGCCATGTGCCATCCTACTGCCATGTGCCATCCTACTCTGGTGTTCCACCCTTGCTCCATCTCCCATCATTGTCCAGTCTTTTAGGTTAAAGTTTAGGTTTAGGAGTAGTGGTTAAAGTGAAATGAGAAATATTTATTTATTTTATTACAATAAATATTTAAATTCTATAACAAAAACCATGCTGGCATGAAGCTCTTTGTTTGGGGAGCCCAAAGGGTGGTGGTGAATGGAACAAAATCCAGCTGGAGGCCAGTCACGAGTGGCGTCCCCCAGGGCTCAGTCCTGGGTCCAGTTTTGTTCAACATCTTCATCAATGACCTGGATGAAGGGATTGAATGCTCCCTCACAGAATCACAGAGCTGTAGGGGTTGGAAGGGACCTCAAGAGATCATCGGGTCCAACCCCCCTGCCCAAGCAGGGTCCCTAGGACAGGTCACACAGGTGTTCTGTCTCCATCTCACCCCAGACCCTCGTTAAGTGTTTGACCTGAAGAGATCACTGGAAAGTAGCCTAGGAAGAAGCATGGCTTTGTCATCTGCGTCCCATCCCTTTGTGCTGGGATAAAAAACCCACTAGCAACAGTTCCTCTCTGTCTTGTGGGTAACAAATACTGTGAAAGCCTCTGTCCTCACATACACAACAGGTATGGTGCCCACACAGGACAGCACGTGTCTCAAAGCATCTCCTCTGCGAGCCCTACACCGGGGCTCGAGCTCCCTAGGTACAGCTGAGCACAGGATGGTGCTGAGAAACCTCCCTCTCACCACTCTCCCCGACTCTGGGCCTTTGGGTCACGCAGAGTCCTGGAAAACACAAAGTGTTTGAAGCACGTTTGCACCCAAACACACTCCCTTCCTGGGTGTCCTCGGGCAGAGATCAACCTGCTTAAAAAAAAAACCAGCCAAGAAGCTCTTATCCAAGAGGGTAAGAAAAAAAACCTGTAGTAAGTGTTAGCTTTATATATATATAAATATTTATATTTATAGATATAGACAGTGAGAGGGAGATTGTGGTTTATGCATGCCGTGATGCCATGACACTGGCTGAGGTGCTCAGAGCAACAGTCCCTCAATGATTTAACTGCCCCAGCGCCATCCCCAAGAAGGTAACGACACAAATCAAGCGGCTCTACGTGCACATACAGCTAATGACATGCAGAAACAACCCACCCCACCCTGTAAGCAACAAAAATACACAAAACGTGAGGCTCAGCCTCTGTCCCCTGGGAGCTGATGCTGGGAAGCCTCAGAATGAGAGGAGGGGAAGAGGTGGGAAAAAAATATGGGAATACTCAATCCAGGAGTAAAGGCTGTTGCCTGGCAAAGGTATTTCCTGATGGCATTGAGTTCATGCCTGGCTATCTGGGAGCCTTCACCCTGAAAAACAGCGGGTCAGCTTTGCACTCCAGACTTCCTTTCCCCTTTCTCCCCATTCATTTAAGGCACAAACAGTTTCAAACAAAAAGCTTTTCACGTCCCAAGAATCAGACAGAAGGCCTGTAAAATTCTGCCACACCAGGAAGATCTGGATGTAAATCAGCCATCTAGCACCAAACAAGGACACCCCTCGACCCCACCTTCGGTCCTGACAAAAACTACAGAGGACTCGAAGCCCATAAACCAACTTCCCTTATTTTGAGGTGTCGTGGTTTTGCCCCAGCTGAGGGCCTCACCCCACACAGTTGCTTGTACTTTTAAAAGGAAGAGGGAAGGAAAGTTGGGGGAAGGGGAAAGGGAAGAAAGAAAGGAGGAAAAGAAACCACAACATAGAAACTAAAACCCTGCAGTTTGGGATAAGGATAGTTTACTAAAAAAATAGCAGAAAACTAGATATAACAATAACAGGAGTTTATAGCACAAAATATATGAAACTGGTGATACACAATGCAGTTTCTCACCAAACCACACAACTCAGGCCACACAGCCTAGAGCCATCCCGGTATCCAACCGTCCCCAGAAACTGCACGTCCTGGCGTTGTCTCCTCCTCTTCCCCCCAGTCCCCCTTTATACTGAGCATGACGTAACTGGCATAGAATATCCTCTTTGGCCAATTCGGGTCACCTGTCCTGGCTGCGTCCCCTCCTTTCTCATTAGTAGGGAAGTATGAAGAACTGAGAAAGGTCCTTGATTGCTTGGCAACAACTAGAAACATCAGGGTGCTATCAGCACTGTTCTCATCCTAACTCCCAAACATGGCATTCCATCTGCTGCTAAAAATATTAACTCCATCTTAGCTGAAACGAGGACATTATCCACCCCTTATTCCATACCATTTACGTCATGACCAGATCCAACAATTTCCTTTGGGTACAATCAGTTTTGTGTTTCACACACCCATATATGTATGTACACATGTATACACACATATGTGCATACAGATTTTATTCTCTTAGTCTATGAACCATCCCTGTGAATTTGTTGAGTTTATTTAGTCCATGATTTTCAGGCTCCATTTGTCGTAACAGTCTCTCAGGATAATCGTATGTGCCATTGGATCGTTGCATGCTGCATCTCAGGCTCTTGACTTATACACCTGTCATGGTCCATGCTCATAGTCTGTGGGTCAGAGGTGTTTATTTTCAAAGGGAAAAAAAAACGTTCTTGGGAGGCCAGGCTTTAGTTCCATCATCGTGGCACTCATTCTTCATTAACTTGTATGACTCCGGCTATAATGCCATTGTTACAACATACAGCAATTATAACAATAATGAATATACAATAATGGGTTATTTAGCAATTATTAAAATTTCTAATTTATTAATTATATTGGCTATTCTCACCCAAAATCAAATCCCCTTGAGGTACACATTGAACTTTTCCATCCCTCTGCATTATCCACCAAGTACAGCCAGGTCCTTGAGCAAAAACAATTCCAGAAATGGGTTTACCTTTGCCTGAAGCAGGGATGACCCAAACTCTCTTTCCCAATACACTCTTCATATGCACTACTGGGACTCTGTCTCCCTCTACAGTACGTGGAAATTTTGACTGGGCAGGGCAGGCCCGATTGGTAGATCCCCTGGAGTTAACTAACCACGTGGCTTTGGCCAAATGTGTATCCCAATGCTTGAATGTCCCACCACACATTGCTTTCAGTGTAGTTTTTAAAAGTCCATTATATCATTCAATTTTCCCAGAGGCCGGTGCATGATAAGGAATGTGGTACACCCACTCAATGCCATGCTCTTTGGCCCAGGTGTCTATAAGAGTGTTTCGGAAATGAGTCCCATTGTCTGACTCAATTCTTTCTGGAGTACCATGTCGCCAGAGGACTTGCCTTTCAAGGCCCAGAATTGTATTTCGAGCAGTGGCATGGGGTACGGGATATGTTTCTAGCCAGCCGGTAGTTGCCTCCACCATTGTAAGCACATAACGCTTGCCATGGCGGGTTTGTGGGAGGGTGATGTAATCAATCTGCCAAGCCTCCCCATATTTATATTTCATCCACCGTCCTCCATACCAAAGGGGCTTTAACCGCTTAGCTTGCTTGATTGCAGCACATGTCTCACATTCGTGGACAACTTGTGCGATGGCGTCCATGGTCAAGTCCACCCCTCGATCCCGAGCCCATCTATATGTTGCATCTCTCCCTTGATGACCCGAGGTATCATGAGCCCATCGAGCTATTCACCATTACGTTGCCAGTCTAGATCTACCTGAGCCACTTTAATCCTAGCAGCCTTATCTACCTGATGGTTGTTTTCATGTTCCTCCATGGCCTGACTCTTAGGTACATGGGCGTTGACATGACATACCTTTACAACAAGTTTCTCTAACTGAGCAGCAATATCTTGCCATAAGTCATCAGCCCATATGGGTTTGCCTCTACGCTGCCAGTTGTTCTTTTTCCACTGCTGCAACCACCCCCACAGGGCATTCGCCACCATCCATGAATCAGTATAAAGGTAGAGCCTTGGCCACTTTTCTCTCTCAGCAATGTCCAGGGCTAACTGGATGGCCTTCACCTCAGTGAACTGGCTTGATTCACCTTTTCCCTCAGTGGCTTCTGCTACTCTTCTTATAGGACTCCATACAGCAGCTTTCCATCTCCGATGCTTACCCACAATGCGACAAGACCCATCAGTGAACAGGGCATATCGCTTCTCATTCTCTGGCAGTTTGTTGTAGGGTGGGGATTTTTCAGTGTGTGTTACCTCCTCATCCTCTGGTGACATCCCAAAATCTTTGCCTTCTGGCCAGTCTGTGATCACCTCCACGATTCCTGGGCGATTGGGGTTTCCTATTCGAGCCCGCTGTGTAATTAGTGCAACCCACTTGCTCCACGTAGCATCAGTGGCATGGTGTGTAGAAAGAACCTTCCCTTTGAACATCCAGCCCAGCACTGGCAGTCGGGGTGCCAGGAGGAGCTGGGCTTCAGTTCCAATCACTTCTGAAGTGGCTCGAACCCCTTCATAGGTGGCCAGTATTTCCTTTTCTGTTGGAGTATAATTGGCCTCAGATCCTTTGTAGGCCCGACTCCAAAACCCCAGCGGTCGACCTTGAGTCTCCCCTTGTGCTTTCTGCCAGAGACTCCAGGTCAGGCCGTTCTCCCCAGCTGCAGTGTAGAGCACATTTTTAATATCTGTCCCTGTCCGGACAGGCCCAAGGGCCACTGCATGGACTATCTCGCGTTTGATCTGCTCAAAGCCTTGCTGTTGCTCAGGGTCCCATTGGAAATCATTCTTCTTTCGAGTTACGTGGTAGAGTGGGCTCACAATGAGACTGTAGTTTGGGACATGCATTCGCCAAAAACCTATAGCGCCTAAGAAAGCCTGTGTTTCCTTTTTGTTGCTTGGTGGAGACATAGCTGCTATTTTATTAATAATGTCCATTGGGATCTGACGACGCCCATCCTGCCATTTTATTCCTAAAAACTGGATTTCTTGCGTAGGCCCCTTGACTTTACTTTGTTTTATAGCAAAACCAGCTTTTAAAAGGATTTGAGTTATCCTTTTTCCTTTTTCAAAAACTTCCTCTGCTGTGTTGCCCCATACAATGATGTCATCAATATACTGCAGGTGTTCTGGTGCTTCACCCTTTTCCAATGTAGTCTGGATTAGTCCATGGCAGATGGTGGGGCTCTGTTTCCACCCCTGGGGCAGACGATTCCACGTGTATTGGATGCCTCTCCAAGTGAAAGCAAACTGTGGCCTGCACTCTGGCGCCAGTGGGATCGAGAAGAAAGCATTCGCAATGTCGATTGTGGCGTACCACTTGGCTGCCTTCGATTCCAATTCATACTGCAGTTCTAACATGTCCGGCACAGCAGCACTCATACCTGGAGTGACTTCATTTAGGCCACGATAATCTACTGTCAGCCTCCACTCTCCATTGGACTTCCTCACTGGCCATATGGGACTATTAAAGGGTGAGTGGGTTCGGCTGATCACTCCCTGATCCTCCAGTTGACGAATCAGCTTATGGACGGGAATCAGGGAATCTCGGTTAGTACGGCATTGTCGTCGTAGCAACTGGCACTTGCTGTTCTTCGACCTTCAACAACCCCACAACAGCAGAATCCTCCAAGAGTCCAGGCAAGGCACACAATTGCTCAATTTCTTCTGTTTCCAAAGCAGCTATTCCAAAAGCCCATCGGTACCCTTTTGGGTCTTTAAAATACCCTCTACGTAGATAATCTATACCTAAAATGCACGGAGCTTCTGGACCAGTCATAATGGGGTGTTTTTCCCAGTCCTTCCCAGTTAGGCTCACCTCAGCTTCTAGCACAGTTAGTTGTTGGGATCCCCCTGTCACTCCAGAAATGAAAACGGGTTCTACCCCTTCATGATTCGATGGCATTAGGGTACACTGGGCACCAGTATCCACCAGAGCTTTGTACTCTTGTGGGTCTGACATGGCAGGCCATCAGATCCACACAGTCCAATAAACCCTAATATCCCTCTCCTCCACCTGGCTGGAGGCAGGGCCCCTCTATTGCTGCTGATCATATTTGTTCTTCACTGGTTGCATAAATAATTTAGAGGTCCCTTCAAAAGGATCAGGCACATCAGACATATAGGTAGGCCTTCCACTTGGTCTAGGGAACTGCCCAATAGAAACTGGTGCAGCCTTCTTCCTGGCAGAATCTCGTTGTGTGAAAGTTTTACCCTGCAGCTCGTGCTCGAAGGGCTGAGGTGCGCTGCATATCCCAGTTCCAAATGTCCTCTCCATGGTCAAGCAGGTAAAACCACTATGTCCATCGTAGTGTATACATTCTGTATTCTCCATCTTGGAACGATGGACACTTTCTCCCAGTAGATAGAACATTGCTCCATAGGGGTTAGGAGTTGGACACATTGTTGTCAAGTCGTTGAACCAGTTTCTTTACTGATGCAATGACGGAGAGGGAAAGATTGTCTTGATATTTCCGGAGTCGGCAGGCAACCACACCACAAGCAGCAACATTCATTTTAAAGCTCTGGGCTTTCGTTTGCCTGGGAACCTTCATCATTGCAAAAAAATGTTTCTCACGGCCCGAGGAGCATTTTAGGACAAACATGCCAAACGTCCAGCAATAGCTCCCAAACCAAAGGAGCCAGCAATGAAACACATAGCTGACCTGAAACCTCCCCAGGGAGCCCACGAACAGCAACATTCATTCTAGGGCTGTGGGCTTTCACTTGCCTGGGATCGTTATCATAGCAAAAAATATGTTTCTCTCGGCCGGACGAGCATTTTAGGCCAAACATGCCAAACGTCCAGCAATAGCTCCCAAACCAAAGGAGCCAGCACTGAAACACATAGCTGGCCTGAAACCTCCCCAGGGAGCACACAAGCAGCAACATTCATTCTAGGGCTGTGGGCTTTCACTTGCCTGGGAACATGATCAGAGCAAAAAAAGTGTTTCTCTCGGCCGGACGAGCATTTTAGGCCAAACATGCCAAAAGTCCAGCAATAGCTCCCAAACCAAAGGAGCCAGCACTGAAACACATAGCTGGCCTGAAACCTCCCCAGGGAGCACACAAGCAGCAACATTCATTCTAGGGCTGTGGGCTTTCACTTGCCTGGGATCGTTATCATAGCAAAAAATATGTTTCTCTCGGCCAGACGAGCATTTTAGGCCAAACATGCCAAACGTCCAGCAATAGCTCCCAAACCAAAGGAGCCAGCACTGAAACACATAGCTGGCCTGAAACCTCCCCAGGGAGCACACAAGCAGCAACATTCATTCTAGGGCTGTGGGCTTTCACTTGCCTGGGAACCTTCATCATTGCAAAAAAAGTGTTTCTCTCGGCCGGACGAGCATTTTAGGCCAAACATGCCAAACGTCCAGCAATACATCCCAAGCCAAAGGAGCCAGCACTGAAACACATAGCTGGCCTGAAACCTCCCCAGGGAGCACACAAGCAGCAACATTCATTCTAGGGCTGTGGGCTTTCACTTGCCTGGGATCGTTATGATAGCAAAAAATATGTTTCTCTTGGCCGGACGAGCATTGTGTGCCAAACATGCCAAACGTCCAGCAATAGCTCCCAAACCACAGGAGCCAGCACTGAAACACATAGCTGGCCTGAAACCTCCCCAGGGAGCACACAAGCAGCAACATTCATTCTAGGGCTGTGGGCTTTCACTTGTCTGGGAACCGTCGTCAGAGCAAAAATGTGTTTCTCTCGGCCGGACGAGCATTTTAGGCCAAACATGCCAAACGTCCAGCAATAGCTCCCAAACCAAAGGAGCCAGCACTGAAACACATAGCTGGCCTGAAACCTCCCCAGGGAGCACACAAGCAGCAACATTCATTCTAGGGCTGTGGGCTTTCACTTGCCTGGGAACATTATCAGAGCAAAAAAAGTGTTTCTCTCGGCCGGAGGAGCATTTTAGTCCAAACATGCCAAACGTCCAGCAATAGCTCCCAAACCAAAGGAGCCAGCACTGAAACACATAGCTGGCCTGAAACCTCCCCAGGGAGCACACAAGCAGCAACATTCATTCTAGGGCTGTGGGCTTTCACTTGCCTTTGGGTTGTTATCATTTCAAAAAAAGTGTTTCTCTCGGCCGGACGAGCATTTTAGGCCAAACATGCCAAACGTCCAGCAATAGCTCCCAAACCAAAGGAGCCAGCACTGAAACACATAGCTGGCCTGAAACCTCCCCAGGAAGCAGACAAGCAGCAACATTCATTCTAGGGCTGTGGGCTTTCACTTGCCTGGGAACCTTCATCATATCTAAAAAAATGTTTCTCTCGACCAGACGAACCTTTTAGGCCAAACATGCCAAACGTCCAGCAATAGCTCCCAAACCAAAGGAGCCAGCACTGAAACACATAGCTGGCCTGAAACCTCCCCAGGGAGCACACAAGCAGCAACATTCATTCTAGGGCTGTGGGCTTTCACTTGCCTGGGAACATTATCAGAGCTGAAAAAAGTGTTTCTCTCAGCCGGACGAGCATTTTAGGCCAAACATGCCAAACGTCCAGCAATACCTCCCAAACCAAAGGAGCCAGCACTGAAACACATAGCTGGCCTGAAACCTCCCCAGGAAGCAGACAAGCAGCAACATTCATTCTAGGGCTGTGGGCTTTCACTTGGCTGGGAATATTAACAGAGCAAAAAAAGTGTTTCTCTCGGCCGGAAGAGCATTTTAGGCCAAACATGCCAAACGTCCAGCAATAGCTCCCAAACCAAAGGAGCCAGCACTGAAACACAAAGCTGGCCTGAAACCTCCCAAGGGAGCACACAAGCAGCAACATTCATTCTAGGGCTGTGGGCTTTCACTTGCCTGGGCACATTATCATAGCAAAAAAAGTGTTTCTCTCTGCCGGAAGAGCATTTTAGGCCAAACATGCCAAACGTCCAGCAATAGCTCCCAAACCAAAGGAGCCAGCACTGAAACACATAGCTGGCCTGAAACCTCCCCAGGAAGCAGACAAGCCGCAACATTCATTCTAGGGCTGTGGGCTTTCACTTGCCTTGGCACCTTCATCATATCTAAAAAACTGTTTCTCTCGGCCAGACGAACATTTTAGGCCAAACATGCCAAACGTCCAGCAATAGCTCCCAAAGCAAAGGAGCCAGCACTGAAACACATAGCTGGCCTGAAACCTCCCCAGGGAGCACACAAGCAGCAACATTCATTCTAGGGCTGTGGGCTTTCACTTGGCTGGGAATATTAACAGAGCAAAAAAAGTGTTTCTCTCGGCCGGAAGAGCATTTTAGGCCAAACATGCCAAACGTCCAGCAATAGCTCCCAAACTAAAGGAGCCAGCACTGAAACACATAGCTGGCCTGAAACCTCCCCAGGGAGCACACAAGCAGCAACATTCATTCTAGGGCTGTGGGCTTTCACTTGCCTGGGATCGTTATCATAGCAAAAAATATGTTTCTCTCGGCCAGACGAGCATTTTAGGCCAAACATGCCAAACGTCCAGCAATAGCTCCCAAACCAAAGGAGCCAGCACTGAAACACATAGCTGGCCTGAAACCTCCCCAGGGAGCACACAAGCAGCAACATTCATTCTAGGGCTGTGGGCTTTCACTTGCCTGGGAACCTTCATCATTGCAAAAAAAGTGTTTCTCTCGGCCGGACGAGCATTTTAGGCCAAACATGCCAAACGTCCAGCAATACATCCCAAGCCAAAGGAGCCAGCACTGAAACACATAGCTGGCCTGAAACCTCCCCAGGGAGCACACAAGCAGCAACATTCATTCTAGGGCTGTGGGCTTTCACTTGCCTGGGATCGTTATGATAGCAAAAAATATGTTTCTCTTGGCCGGACGAGCATTGTGTGCCAAACATGCCAAACGTCCAGCAATAGCTCCCAAACCACAGGAGCCAGCACTGAAACACATAGCTGGCCTGAAACCTCCCCAGGGAGCACACAAGCAGCAACATTCATTCTAGGGCTGTGGGCTTTCACTTGTCTGGGAACCGTCGTCAGAGCAAAAATGTGTTTCTCTCGGCCGGACGAGCATTTTAGGCCAAACATGCCAAACGTCCAGCAATAGCTCCCAAACCAAAGGAGCCAGCACTGAAACACATAGCTGGCCTGAAACCTCCCCAGGGAGCACACAAGCAGCAACATTCATTCTAGGGCTGTGGGCTTTCACTTGCCTGGGAACATTATCAGAGCAAAAAAAGTGTTTCTCTCGGCCGGAGGAGCATTTTAGTCCAAACATGCCAAACGTCCAGCAATAGCTCCCAAACCAAAGGAGCCAGCACTGAAACACATAGCTGGCCTGAAACCTCCCCAGGGAGCACACAAGCAGCAACATTCATTCTAGGGCTGTGGGCTTTCACTTGCCTTTGGGTTGTTATCATTTCAAAAAAAGTGTTTCTCTCGGCCGGACGAGCATTTTAGGCCAAACATGCCAAACGTCCAGCAATAGCTCCCAAACCAAAGGAGCCAGCACTGAAACACATAGCTGGCCTGAAACCTCCCCAGGAAGCAGACAAGCAGCAACATTCATTCTAGGGCTGTGGGCTTTCACTTGCCTGGGAACCTTCATCATATCTAAAAAAATGTTTCTCTCGACCAGACGAACCTTTTAGGCCAAACATGCCAAACGTCCAGCAATAGCTCCCAAACCAAAGGAGCCAGCACTGAAACACATAGCTGGCCTGAAACCTCCCCAGGGAGCACACAAGCAGCAACATTCATTCTAGGGCTGTGGGCTTTCACTTGCCTGGGAACATTATCAGTGCAAAAAAAGTGTTTCTCTCGGCCGGACGAGCATTTTAGGCCAAACATGCCAAACGTCCAGCAATAGCTCCCAAACCAAAGGAGCCAGCACTGAAACACATAGCTGGCCTGAAACCTCCCCAGGGAGCACACAAGCAGCAACATTCATTCTAGGGCTGTGGGTTTTCACTTGCCTGGGAACATTATCAGAGCTGAAAAAAGTGTTTCTCTCAGCCGGACGAGCATTTTAGGCCAAACATGCCAAACGTCCAGCAATACCTCCCAAACCAAAGGAGCCAGCACTGAAACACATAGCTGGCCTGAAACCTCCCCAGGAAGCAGACAAGCAGCAACATTCATTCTAGGGCTGTGGGCTTTCACTTGGCTGGGAATATTAACAGAGCAAAAAAAGTGTTTCTCTCGGCCGGAAGAGCATTTTAGGCCAAACATGCCAAACGTCCAGCAATAGCTCCCAAACCAAAGGAGCCAGCACTGAAACACAAAGCTGGCCTGAAACCTCCCAAGGGAGCACACAAGCAGCAACATTCATTCTAGGGCTGTGGGCTTTCACTTGCCTGGGCACATTATCATAGCAAAAAAAGTGTTTCTCTCTGCCGGAAGAGCATTTTAGGCCAAACATGCCAAACGTCCAGCAATAGCTCCCAAACCAAAGGAGCCAGCACTGAAACACATAGCTGGCCTGAAACCTCCCCAGGGAGCAGACAAGCCGCAACATTCATTCTAGGGCTGTGGGCTTTCACTTGCCTTGGCACCTTCATCATATCTAAAAAACTGTTTCTCTCGGCCAGACGAACATTTTAGGCCAAACATGCCAAACGTCCAGCAATAGGTCCCAAAGCAAAGGAGCCAGCACTGAAACACATAGCTGGCCTGAAACCTCCCCAGGGAGCACACAAGCAGCAACATTCATTCTAGGGCTGTGGGCTTTCACTTGGCTGGGAATATTAACAGAGCAAAAAAAGTGTTTCTCTCAGCCGGAAGAGCATTTTAGGCCAAACATGCCAAACGTCCAGCAATAGCTCCCAAACCAAAGGAGCCAGCACTGAAACACATAGCTGTCCTGAAACCTCCCCAGGGAGCACACAAGCAGCAACATTCATTCTAGGGCTGTGGGCTTTCACTTGCCTGGGAACATTATCACAGCAAAAAAAGTGTTTCGGCCGGACGAGCATTTTAGGCCAAACATGCCAAATGTCCAGCAATACCTCCCAAACCAAAGGAGCCAGCACTGAAACACATAGCTGGCCTGAAACCTCCCCAGGGAGCACACAAGCAGCAACATTCATTCTAGGGCTGTGGGCTTTCACTTGCCTTTGGGTCGTTATCATAGCAAAAAAAGTGTTTCTTTCGGCCGGACGAGCATTTTAGGCCAAACATGCCAAACGTCCAGCAATAGCTCCCAAACCAAAGGAGCCAGCACTGAAACACATAGCTGGCCTGAAACCTCCCCAGGAAGCAGACAAGCAGCAACATTCATTCTAGGGCTGTGGGCTTTCACTTGCCTTGGCACCTTCATCATATCTAAAAAACTGATCCTCTCGGCCAGACGAACCTTTTAGGCCAAACATGCCAAACGTCCAGCAATAGCTCCCAAACCAAAGGAGCCAGCACTGAAACACATAGCTGGCCTGAAACCTCCCCAGGGAGCACACAAGCAGCAACATTCATTCTAGGGCTGTGGGCTTTCACTTGGCTGGGAATATTAACAGAGCAAAAAAAGTGTTTCTCTCTGCCGGAAGAGCATTTTAGGCCAAACATGCCAAACGTCCAGCAATAGCTGCCAAACCAAAGGAGCCAGCACTGAAACACATAGCTGGCCTGAAACCTCCCCAGGGAGCACACAAGCAGCAACATTCATTCTAGGGCTGTGGGCTTTCACTTGCCTGGGAACATTATCAGAGCAAAAAAAGTGTTTCTCTTGGCCGGACGAGCATTTTAGGCCAAACATGCCAAATGTCCAGCAATAGCTCCCAAACCAAAGGAGCCAGCACTGAAACACATAGCTGGCCTGAAACCTCCCCAGGGAGCACACAAGCAGCAACATTCATTCTAGGGCTGTGGGCTTTCACTTCTCTGGGAAACGTCATCATAGGAAAAAAAGTTTTTCCCTCGGCCGGACGAGCATTTTAGGCCAAACATGCCAAACGTCCAGCAATAGCTCCCAAACCAAAGGAGCCAGCACTGAAACACATAGCTGGCCTGAAACCTCCCCAGGGAGCACACAAGCAGCAACATTCATTCTAGGGCTGTGGGCTTTCACTTGGCTGGGAATATTAACAGAGTAAAAAAAGTGTTTCTCTCGGCCGGACGAGCATTTTAGGCCAAACATGCCAAACGTCCAGCAATAGCTCCCAAACCAAAGGAGCCAGCACTGAAACACATAGCTGGCCTGAAACCTCCCCAGGGAGCACACAAGCAGCAACATTCATTCTAGGGCTGTGGGCTTTCACTTGCCTGGGAACATTATCAGAGCAAAAAAAGTGTTTCTCTCGGCCGGAGGAGCATTTTAGTCCAAACATGCCAAACGTCCAGCAATAGCTCCCAAACCAAAGGAGCCAGCACTGAAACACATAGCTGGCCTGAAACCTCCCCAGGGAGCACACAAGCAGCAACATTCATTCTAGGGCTGTGGGCTTTCACTTGCCTTTGGGTTGTTATCATTTCAAAAAAAGTGTTTCTCTCGGCCGGACGAGCATTTTAGGCCAAACATGCCAAACGTCCAGCAATAGCTCCCAAACCAAAGGAGCCAGCACTGAAACACATAGCTGGCCTGAAACCTCCCCAGGAAGCAGACAAGCAGCAACATTCATTCTAGGGCTGTGGGCTTTCACTTGCCTGGGAACCTTCATCATATCTAAAAAAATGTTTCTCTCGACCAGACGAACCTTTTAGGCCAAACATGCCAAACGTCCAGCAATAGCTCCCAAACCAAAGGAGCCAGCACTGAAACACATAGCTGGCCTGAAACCTCCCCAGGGAGCACACAAGCAGCAACATTCATTCTAGGGCTGTGGGCTTTCACTTGCCTGGGAACATTATCAGAGCTGAAAAAAGTGTTTCTCTCAGCCGGACGAGCATTTTAGGCCAAACATGCCAAACGTCCAGCAATACCTCCCAAACCAAAGGAGCCAGCACTGAAACACATAGCTGGCCTGAAACCTCCCCAGGAAGCAGACAAGCAGCAACATTCATTCTAGGGCTGTGGGCTTTCACTTGGCTGGGAATATTAACAGAGCAAAAAAAGTGTTTCTCTCGGCCGGAAGAGCATTTTAGGCCAAACATGCCAAACGTCCAGCAATAGCTCCCAAACCAAAGGAGCCAGCACTGAAACACAAAGCTGGCCTGAAACCTCCCAAGGGAGCACACAAGCAGCAACATTCATTCTAGGGCTGTGGGCTTTCACTTGCCTGGGCACATTATCATAGCAAAAAAAGTGTTTCTCTCTGCCGGAAGAGCATTTTAGGCCAAACATGCCAAACGTCCAGCAATAGCTCCCAAACCAAAGGAGCCAGCACTGAAACACATAGCTGGCCTGAAACCTCCCCAGGAAGCAGACAAGCCGCAACATTCATTCTAGGGCTGTGGGCTTTCACTTGCCTTGGCACCTTCATCATATCTAAAAAACTGTTTCTCTCGGCCAGACGAACATTTTAGGCCAAACATGCCAAACGTCCAGCAATAGCTCCCAAAGCAAAGGAGCCAGCACTGAAACACATAGCTGGCCTGAAACCTCCCCAGGGAGCACACAAGCAGCAACATTCATTCTAGGGCTGTGGGCTTTCACTTGGCTGGGAATATTAACAGAGCAAAAAAAGTGTTTCTCTCGGCCGGAAGAGCATTTTAGGCCAAACATGCCAAACGTCCAGCAATAGCTCCCAAACTAAAGGAGCCAGCACTGAAACACATAGCTGGCCTGAAACCTCC